>JAXQGL010000052.1:0-600000 GCA_037039815.1 Umbelopsis sp. M5902
TCTCTCACGTTCTGTTTTCACCTTTTATAGTACTGTTACGTCCGCTCAGTCGCTTCGCTCTTCGCAATATTTGCAAAGAAAGAATCCTTGAAACCGCTTTGCGTTGGGGTGCGCTGACATCCTACCGATCCTATCTTTATATTCTCCAAACCTCATCAAACCAAGCTTACAACGATTTTTAAATATTTGCTAGTCATCTACTGTAACAATCGAATGACTTCGATGTACTTGGAAGCGCCCTTTCAATTCATAAAAGTTAGTTAATTGGCGTACTACGGCGTCGGAGCCAATTACAGTTCACGCACACGGTATTAAAGTCATCGGTATCCTTAAAACTGATGTTTGTTAAATTGATACCGAACAATATTAACTTTCTTAATACTGCAAACCGCTAAGTCAATATCGAGCGGCGGGCCTATTATCGATATCTTTATACATTTCATTAATGCTTTTTGAGTCCAAAGTGTATAGATCGTCACATATGTGACAGAGTATGCAATTGTGGCATAACTTGAATTAATAATAATTATACACCATCATTTTTATCGGAATCTACTGTGTGTTCGAATTTCATCACTTTGCTTTACATGTAGTTTAGTTCTCATATGAAATGGTTTTGTTTTTGCTTTTGAAAATTGATAATGAGAAATGATGTGGCTTCTTGTAATAAGAGATGTGATATACTCCTTCTGACTGGTATTACAAACAATGGTGCATATGCATTCAGATGGTACCGTTACCATTGACGGCAATTTTCATGTTATTAACTTCACTAAAACTATGCAATAATAGCTAGCAGTTGATGTCAAATTAATATACAATAAGCTAGATCATCTAGATGTTATTTACAAGAGTTGGTCATATTAGTATTCATGCAATGCTTCCTCACGGAAGTCACTAATCGCTCCATAATCAAAGGCTTTGTAAGATAATCCTCCATGCCATTCTGTTTCGAAGCTTTCCGAGCAATAGCCCTAACATCGGCGGTCAATGCGAATATTGGCATTCTTTTTAAGTTATTTGTATGTTCGATATGGCGAATACGCGCGGCTGCCTCTGGTCCATCACACTGATAATTGATTAGTCAGAATTCAGAACTCAGTCAATATGAACAGAATCGGTCTATAGAAAACTGATTAAAACATTACCTTTGGCATGTGGTGATCGAAAATTGCAAACAAAAAGTGATTGTTTTTACTCGACGTAAATAGCTTTACGGCTTCTTCTCCATCATTCGCAATTTCTACAGCAAATCCAAGTTTTTCAAGTTGCCTATTTAGCAATTTCCGTGCAACTGGATTATCTGTGTGTTCTTTGTTAGCGAAAGCAGAAATGTAGAAAAATTATTGTACTAGGCATACATACCTTCTGCAATTAAAACAGTAGGTCGCGCCGCACGTATCCAGTCTTCTTCCTCCGTACTCCAAAACTTCTTATTTCTCGACGATAAACTTGAAGATATAATGCTCTCTTCATTCTCTTTGCGATTGGTCACCGGGACAGATAGTATTTCTATCAGTGATTTCGTAAAAATGTCTTTTCGAATGGGCTTTGTTATTCTGGCGCTTGGAGTATGCTCCTTCCAGTAATTTTCATCACCAAGCAGTCTACGATGCCAATCTAAAATGGAGTGGTATAAAATCATTATTTCACATTTCAGCTCTTTGTTGCTGATGATTGATTCAACTTCATCGCATAGAGCAGGTTCTTGTGTCAATGGCAGATCAATGATCAACAGATCTATATTTTGGCAGCTTCCGTCTGCAAAGGACTCAGGTGTGAATTGCTTGATATCGACTGTCAAATCCGGTGTCATTGACTGGACCATTTTTGCAGTTGGCAAGTGATTGGTGGCCAGAGCAACTCTGTTGCTGCAAAGCTTTTTCAAAGTAGAGGAATCTGTACGTGTCAGCTGCGTTGGATACACACATTTGACTTGAATAGTAAACCAAAATGTGGAGCCCTTGCCCTTTCCTTCAGATATCACGCCGATTGAACCAGACATTAGCCGAATTAACTGTAAGCAAATTGAAAGACCAAGACCAGTTCCACCATAGAGTCTTGTGGTGCTGCCGTCAACCTGGGCAAATGGCTCAAAGAGACCTTTTTGCTGATCGGGAGTAATGCCAATGCCGGTATCGATGACTTCAAAACGAAGAGTAGCATACACACCATCTTCATGCGTTTCTCTATGATCAAGCTGACAATTCACTTGAACATCTCCATTCTTCGTAAACTTGATAGCATTGCCAATGAGATTAAGAAATATTTGACGTAGTCGAGCAGAGTCGGCTAACACAGTGCTCGGCACTTGTGGGTCGACAGTGTATATAACATTGACATTATTTTGTATGGCTAATGAAGCCATAACATCAATGGCATCAGCTATTGCGTCCGGTACACTTGTAGAACCAATGTCCAATAACGTCTTATGAGCCTCCAGTTTACTAAAATCAAGCAAGTCGTCTATAATCTTCAGTAACATTTGACAAGATTCTTTTGCAGTTTCGACAATGTCCATTTGCTCGTCATCTAACTCTGTCTCTGATAACAGAGATATCATGCCATAAAATCCAGCAAAAGGCGTTCGTAATTCATGCGATATAGTTGCCAAGAAGTTCGATTTGGCGTTATTTGCTTTTATAGCGGCTTCTCTACTTTCTTTGGCGTCCTTCAAAGCAACCTGCTGTCTCTCAATCATCTTTGCATTATCTTTCATAGCGCTTTGAAGACTATTGAATAGCCTTGCATTGGTCACAGAAATACCGATCTGCCGAGTCAAAGCCTGTAATGACCTGACTTGCCTTGACGACAAGTATTTTTGATAACTTTCAATAAAGACACAGCCTATCAAGATTCCTTTGTAGAGAATTGGCGTGCAAATGGCTGACTTGATAGAGCAGTATTCATCAGAAAATGCTGATCTTACAAGCGAGTCTGTGATGACTGTTGGTTCCGATACTTGCATGGTATGAAGTGCAATACGAATGAGAACATGGTCTATAGAGCTTTCTAACCGTTCTGGAGGAGATAGATATCTGCACCCAGAAAGTCTCGAGCCTTCTCCCACAATGTTGAAGTCTTTGCCATCCTTGACGATTATTACTCCACTATCAGCTCCAGAGCTTTCAAGAATGACCTCGAGCATCTGTTTCATAAGCAAGTCGAAATTCATCTCGCTGGATATGATTTGACCACTTTTGAGAATTGAAGCCAAGTCCGCAATTTCCAGAGACATCAAATTTTCGTCACTTTCTCCATATGGAATCAGTCCTATAGGTTCAGGTGCTATTAGATGTTGTTCAACATTTATGTCAAGTCCAGCTGATTCGGTTTGAACTGCCACTTCAATGGGAAGTAAATCTACTAAATCCAAATTTTTGTGATACGCTCGTAATTGACGAGATTTTCCATATGAGCCATGAGAAATGTAAGCAGAGAGAGCTTTTTGTATCATAGCCTCGCCTACACAGGTGTTATCTTGTCGTAGGTGATGCTCGCCAATGAGCTCATAAAACAAAGCGATTTCAACATTCCAACTTCCTGCCCGGGCTAATTTCATTGCTTGATCATAATACTTTTGTGAGGTACGTAGTTGACCTTCCAGCGAGGCCAGCTCAGCATCTAGAGCAACGACATACATCTGATAATTCACAGGTGAAATTTGAGCCCAAACATCTATTAAGGACCTGTTAACGCGAATTTGCTCCAAGTATTGGTGCCGTATATCACTTGAAACAGCATTTTGATGTAATTTTCGCAACAGCGAAAGGCTGAAGTAAAAAAGCATCCAACGGGTGTGACGGTGACAGGGTTGACTGTCTAAAATTTTGAAGCATTTGTAACCAAGCTCGATAGCGAAATCATCGTGACCAAACATATACAATGGCATTATTTTGTACGAATAATGCCAGTTCATGACTGCATCACTTTGTTCTCCGGAAGGGAAAGAATCTTCGATAAATTTGTTATCATTATACTCATCGTCATCAAAGATGCCTTCCGCAGTGCCATATGTTTTCCCCTGCAGCGCGAGAATGTTTCGTTTTACAGCTTTGATCAAATTGTAACTCTCTGTTGAAGTTGTCCAACTAGGGGAGTCAAGAACATTAGAACACATTTCCTTACTTAAACAGATGACAATAGACTTATATACTTACTTTCTAATTTTGACACTACTGTCCCACGCTTCTTTCATGACTTGATCTAATGGCATGCCAAGGAAGTACATGGCAACGGCAACACGAACGGGAATATAGCGTGCAAACATAGCATCTCCTGAAAGAACAGCGTTTTCGTATGCTGCTTGTAAAGGCAGGATATCGTCCTTTATGTGGTTGCTGAATGTGCTCATGATTGTATAATAGTAAAACGCGGTTCGAGCCTTTTGTGAATGGTTTCCATATTTTTCACTTATTTGTAAACCCAATTGAGCAAGTTCGCGACCAAACTGGTATTTTCCATATCTTGTCGCAATCAAAGGCGCAAGTATATTGAGTGCTGTACCAGATGCGATGGAAAGACCGTGTTTGAGAGATGCTTCTACGATTGCTAAAGTATTGGCGAATAACGAAGTATGTTCGCCTTTCCAAAAAAGTGAGATGCATCTAATGTCGCGTAACATTGATACTGTTAGTGTATAATAGCTTACGTGCTTTTGAAAGTGCTAGAAAAAAAAAATATGCTTACAGCTGTTCCATGTTTACCATAGTAGCGTGCAAAACTGGATCATGAGAAGGCTCCCGATTCAAAATGTTTTCCATTCCGATCGTCAATATCTCTTCTTCAAGTTTATTGTACAGTTCGTCAACTTGTTTCACTTGCGGCTGCCTCGCAACTTTGATGAGACCCAAATCATCAATGGAAATTTCTAAGAGTCGGATGCTCTCTTCATATTGTTTGGCAGCATAAAGATGCAAATATATGACTTTGTAAGCACGCGATCTATCGATACCATTTCTGGCATTTTTGATGATCTCGTCAGCTGCAGCGCGACTGTCGTCCTTGTGAGCAAAAAAGCAGTGTAATTGAGAAAGATTATGATAGATATGCAGCGTTTCGTCATAGCTAGAATCTTCACCATCGACCCATGGTGTTGGTGATAACAGAGCACATGCGGACTTGCAATACCTTAATGCTGTATCTTGTACTCCACTTGCGTTAGCCTTGTCCATAGCTTGAACCAGAATTTTTCGATAGATGCCTTTCTTTTCCAATTTGCTGATAATACGGAATGCTGCTAGTAAATGGTTCGCTACCCAAAAGACATCGAGACCGGACTCTGTCGCATAACGCTCTGCTATTCTACTTCGCATCTTCGCTTTCTCCTCTTCATCGATCATCGTTGCAGCCGCACGTAAATACCGTTTGTGTGCAAAGGTATAATCATCGAGTCCAGATGCATGAATGAAACCATTCTCCAGTGCGTATTGTAGACCAAGTGAAGCTCTTGTCACTGAGTCGGTAGAAGCAGTTTCATCTTCCGAGTCGGAGGTAGCTTCTAATTCATGGTTATGCATCTCCTTGTCATGATCATCCGCAGCCATAAGTTGAGACACCTTTTGAAACGAAAAGTTGGTTCCTATGAGAGATGCCCATTGCAACAATTCTTGTCCTTCCGGTGGCATATTTTCTATTTGCGACTTGTATTACACATGAGCTTGATTGAAAAACAAGATGGCAGTTACAATGCATCAAGTAAAAACTTACCACGAGATAATCAGCATCAGAAACAGGTTCGTCGCTATCTTGATTTACAGTTGTAGCTTGACGGAGTTCCTCAAAATCATAATCCTATTAACATGAACGGGCTATATCAGTGAAACAAAATAAAGGTAAGGGCCATTCATTCAACAAATAGAATGTCATACCCAGTTTTTTGCATCCACATCGTAATAAATGATATTTCGACCGGCCAAACTTCTGAGCAGCTGCGATACCTTAGAAGCATTACCTAGAGAATCACGGTAAATCAGATCCACCATAGGCAATAGGTCGGCTCGATCAGTAACTTCATTTCGATTGAACGAGGCTGCGATTAAGGTTACTATATCAGAATATTCCAAGGGGGGGATATTGATGTCTACAAGGTTCACGTTAAAGTATTGGACAAAACGTTGAAGTGCGGGAGTGATCTCGTTAGTGCGATAAGTCACCACAAGAACTAATCTACGGTTGGTAGTAGCAATGGTATACAAAAGCTCAAGTAGAGGCTCATCGGTATGATGCAAATCATCAAATATCTGTTGGCAAAATTTAAATATTCAGTATTTGATACATCGATTGCGTTGAAATCCCACTGTGCTCTTACTATTGTGCAAAGCCTGAAGGTTGTAATGGCACGAAAGATGCATGAAATAGCTCGATGATACAAAGTTTTGGTTTCAACAAATGTGGCTACATGATGAAAAACTCTCTTGGGCTGTTCTTCATTGCTGCCAAAAAACTCGCCAATATCTGCGAAATGATCTAGTACTTCATCAGGTAAGCCCTGAAAGTTCTGAAAGCCACTATCACGCAAAGATTGGTCCAAGATTGCTTTAAACCTTTCAATCTCCTGGTCGGTTTCTGTCAACACGTTTTGCAATAGGCGCTTTAAACATTGCAACACATAATGATATGGGGCTACTTGCAGAGAGCTCAAACTTGCTGTGGCAACATAACCATGGCGCCGAGCATACTCTTGACAACAAAGTGTTATTTTTGTCTTGCCTGAAGGAAATATATCGGAGATGCGAACGTTAATTAATAACGGGGTTTCTTAAAGCACACTAGCGTTATAATTGAATTTACCAGCGCCAATATCACCGTGTACACTTATCACAGTCGCATTTCTCGCTTCAGCCTGCTGAGCGGCTTCCTCGTTTTCACTGTCTGGGTGTTCTAGCATTTGAGGTTTGCCATATTCCTCAAATATATTTGCAAAATAACTATGAGATCCATCTGAGATAATAGTTGGAGGAGCGCTTTGATTTGAATTGTTGCGACGTTCGGCTGCGGCTCGGATAGCATTTGCAATCATGTGAAGCTCTTTGCCTCTTCCGACAGTTTTGTTCGCCATCTTGAACGCAAATGAATGACTTTCAAGGCCCAATTCAAAATTGATATGCCGAAAAATGTCTTCCTTTTCTACGGCTTCTTCTTGCTCTACAGTCAAATCCTTCTCTATAGTTTGTAACCGTAAGAGATCAGCACGTAATGAGGAAACGCTTTGATATCGATCGTGTGGATACTATGAATGTTATGTGTTAAATGAAAGGTTAGGAATTTGCAAGGGGATACCTAATAGTCAGATGGTACACTAACTTTGCTGGAGAGTTTCTCAATAATGGCCCAGATTATTGGGGGATACATTGACTTCAGCTCTGGAGTCAACGGTAGTGGCATGGTCAAAATATTACGTAGAACTGTCCTTGGATCTTGATGCATAAAAGGCAACTTTTGGCTGAGCATAGTGAAAAACATGATACCAAGACTGTACAAATCTGTTCGAGCATCCACTGCATACGCCGTTTGAGAAATTTGTTCAGGTGCCAAATAAGCTAATTGCTCAGTGGACATGGTTTGAGAAAATTGGTCTCGTATATGCTTTCGGTCCATTATGGTTATGATTGACTCTGGAGCACGACTGCTAGTCTCGAAATCCCAAATCTTGTGAATGTTCATAGTGCTAGGTTGATATAAAAATGATGATGGCCTTATGCCAGCATGGACCACTGAGCGTCATTGACAAAGGCATTAGTTCGGACGGGATCTAGTAACAGTCAAAAGCCCAAAGCTGACTTACCATTATGAGTATGAATTTGGCCAAGGCAATCACACATCTGCACTGCCATATCGATAAATTTGCTGGTGGTGGCCAAACGTGCGTTTGCTGTGGGGTTGGATGGCAACTTGCCATCGTATATGTTGTAGCCTGGATCATGGATCAAACATAAGTTTTCACAATCAGTCGCATTCGTCAGTATGATTTGTCTTGTTACATACCACTATCCTCAAAAACTAAAGCGCTTATTCCTTTCGGTTCCAAAAAAAGCTCGATGGGTTTAACAAGATACTGCCCGTCCACTATAGACGCTGATAGCCGTGTCGTGGTCTGATATTCATTTTCGAGCTTCTTGGCGTACGTGGATAGTTTGACTATGACGGGCTTCTTGTCACTTAACCTATGGAAAAAACTGTCGTCAGTGTACATTCCTCTTTAAAATGATGATATGTCTTCAAAATGTAATCCTCACCGGTAGCCTCTGGCGATAGCAATAGGCACTAGTTCGTCATGATGGTTGATGTGAACGAGCTGATATTCTGATTTCAATGACGTACAGGCATCTATTGCCAGGACCATGTTGGGAAGCTGTTGCAAAACTGCAATGGACGGTAATAGATAGTCTCTAAAGTTGCTGCCCAAAAATGAGAGGTATAAAAAATAACAATACAGTAGCCCGCTAAAAAGTTCAATAAGATTATGGAGCGGGCCAGAAAGCAAATTTCAAGATTTATTTTCCACTTTCGTCATGTACTTTGTGTGGCGTGAATTCAAACTCCTTGCGGTGGTTCTAGATGCCCTGGTAAGCAGCTAGCCAGCCTTTCACCAACCACAATTAAGCACTTTGTATTACACTGGTGTATTTTTATCGTAAAATAAACATGATTTCATGGCTATTAAGTTTTTTCCATTGTGATATTTAACCTTTATGAATTTGGTAATTTGCTGAACCACTGAGATCCACGCTCTTCGTTTAGCGCCATCCAACCAAACAGTTATACATCAAACCAGCAGTCAAACATGCCACAATTGTCCCAGGTACGGCATATAAGCGTAGTACCAATCCACACAATTGAATTTACAAATTATTCTACGCCTCTGTTCCTAATATGCAATGCCTCACATCAATCCACATCGTACGATTTTTACTGCTGAACTCTACTCAACACATTCACGAGTAACTTGTACACTCCGCTGAACATGACAGTATAACGGCGCTACTCTACTTTCATTGGAGAGAATCCTCATTATTATCGAGATAAACCCAGCGACCTTTTTTTTTTTTTTTTTCATCTACTTCTACCCAATCATAGGAGGGTTGTAACGTATATCCCGACTCCAACGAAGAAATATGCAATGGACTTGGGATATGCTAAATTGATGTACGATATGTTTAATCATTCTTGGCTCGACCAATTGGCCTTATTTATGTATTATAATCAATGCTCTCTACATATCTATAGCTACTGTGTTGATAATTTCGTGTTATCAATCCCATTTATCTCATTAGTCATATTTCATCGGCTGACTCGAGAAATATTTTTTTCTTCTCATTTCCCGGTTATAAAAGAATTTTCTAAAATATTCTCAGTTTGATATGTAACAGCTTGGTAAAGTATACCTTCTAGGGAATAAAAAATATAATGATACATGCGTTTCCGTACCTGATCGTATTGACTATCGAATTGACTCAGTATAATACCCGGATGTACTTATCCACAACTATTGTATATCATTGTGAAACGAATTAGCCACTAGGTTTCAAGTTGAGCTGTCAGTAGGTTGCTTCAACATCAGTGGACAATAATCAATGATAATTGGTTCGGAGTCCGGAGAAAGGTCGAACATAACGCCGATAGCTACCTGTACGGCACTTCATAGTGGCTTGTAGATTGGCAACACCTGTAAATCATTGGCAGCTTTGAGATTGCTTGGCTTGCCTTTAATTAATTGGTGTACACAGGACACCGGCTGTTGCCTTGTTGGCCATCACGTAGAAGGAACTTAGGAATGATAATCCATACATTCGTTCCGTGCTGTATCGCAGACGATAATGTAGGCTCTGTCCCCAGTCAAAGCTTCTACACATAGCGTATAAACTTATGGCGTCTTCATCTACAAAATTTTAAATCTCAACGGAACAGTCTTTTTTTGTATCAAATCTCGTGTCATCTGGAGATATGTTATCGAGAAATTATAGAGTCGCTTCCCATGACTACAAATTTCTTCACATCTGTGTTAGCGCAGATGCTCGAAAGATAACTTCGGAGTGAAAGAACGATATCCAGTATATGTAGTGTTCATTGCTTTCATTGTAGTTAGCGACCGTAAGACAGGGCTTGATCAAATTTAGGTATGTGGAGATGGAAATTCACAGAGAGCCTATCAGTCAAGCGAGTGATTTAAGGTTCATGGTCATTTCCCCACAATTTCTTTTGCTTCTTTTCACATCAGCCGAACTAAGGGACTGGCTGGCTAATATGTCCAGCGACGGCGAAAACGATATCAATCAAGGCCCTGCATGTGTCCAGTGTCGAAAGAAGAAGCATAAGTGTTCTAGAGGGGAACCATGCCAATCCTGCCTGGCAAGTGGGTCTACCTGCTTTTATACAGAATACAAAAAGAGAGGAGCAAAGCCAGGTTATATTGAGACCCTTACTCGGCGAATGGACCAGCTGGAATCGCTTGTTCTCGGCCAATCTTTACTACTTGCATCTCAGGGTCACATTCCTCCCATTAAGAGGGAGGATACACTGAAACAGACCCTGGATCAGGTACGAAACACTTTGAATGCCGCAAAATCAAACACTGAATTGCTGTCAAATCACGGTAGTCCTCAACAGGAACGGGAACGAGAACGAAAACGAAAACGCTCCTATTACAGTGAAACGGATTTTGATAGTATTTTGCCACCAGAGGGGCTACTTGTCGAGCTAGTCAGATTACACTTTGAGCGCATTCACCCTTGGATTCCTATACTCCACCAGTTGACTTTTGAGCAAAATTTCAAAACACGTAACCGCAGCGAAATTGTTTTGGCAGCTATCACAGCCGCCACCATTAAATTCACTGATTTGGATCATACACAGCAAAAGTACTATTACAAGCGCTGTCGTCAAGCCGTTATACTAGCATCGATGGATCGTTTCTCAGTGGAAACGCTTCAAGCCAGCGTTATCATTGCATACGATACCATCGGCAGCGGTAGAGGCCCACGGAGTTGGTCCATTGTTTCCTCCGCTACAAGAGTGGTGGAACAATTGGGCCTTGCTGGAGAAGATGATGATATGGAAAAGAACAAATTGCTGAATCGCGTTGGCTTTTTGAGTCCCCCAAAAAATCTCACAGAAACAGAAGAACGTAGAAGAATATTTTGGAGCATTTTCCAGATGGATAGATTTTGTTCCGTCACCACTGGCTGGAATACAAGCTTAACAAGCACCGATGTGAAACGGCGACTTCCTACTAATGGCGAATGGTTTAAAGAGAGAATCTATAAACAGGCGAGATACTTTAATATATCAGATCCAGATGTCGACTCTACCGATGCCAACGACGCCCTTGGAGGGTATGCTTACTTGATCGAAGCAACAGAGTGCTTGAACAGAGTGGCATGCTTTCTCTTACAAGAAAAAATTGATTTCACAACGAGAGATGGCCTCCGCCGCTGGTTCGACGGTTTCCAAGCACTGGATGCTATGCTAGTTCGCTGGAAAACATTCCTTCCCGAGAAATGGCAAGTAGCTAGAGTCAACCCAGCCGGGGGAATGGATGAGAACTTGACGCTGGCACATATCTCTCATAATACAAGTGTCTTGCTATTGCATCATAATGTTGCATACCCTCCAACCGACCTTAATATTCGACTTCCAAGTTTAAACTCGTCCCAAACTTGTTTTGCAGCTGCCATGGAAATTACAACAATCACTTCCCAATTTTTAGTTCATGTTCGTATAGCCGTATCTCCACCTTTTGCATTTTGCCTATTTGTGGCCGCCAGAACCATTTTGGCTCATTCTTTACATTACCACACCGATCTGGATCCAAGCTTTGGAGTTCTTGTACAATCATTACGAGAAATATCCAAACGGTGGGCTGCCAATGGACCAGAGACCGATAATCTTGCTGGAAAACTAGCTACCAAACTGGAGAAAGCGAAACATATGAATTCCCCTATAAATGCGAGGGCTGCAGTATTCGAGGATGACGAAGGGGATGATTTGATGTTTTCTTTAGCATCACCAACCTTGATTGAAGGATTTGGAAACTATGCTTTACATCCTCTAGCATCAGCAGGAGACCAAGCTATCAACGATAACGGTAACGGTAACGTAGGGTCAGCGTCTACTATCAGCTCCAGCTCCAATCTTGAGTTTGAACTGCCACATAATTTGACAGACTTTGATCATATTTTCACCTGGGCTGATGATCCTCGCAGTGTTCGTACTAATCTGTAATGATGTTTTTTAAAGCTTCAAAAAGCCTTCCTCCCTTGATATAATCCTCCCTCTTTTTTATACCGAGCCGATTGTATATTTTGTAATTAAATGTTCCCAAGCACAAATGTCTGAAATTTGAGTTCGTATTCCGAAGACCATTTTTGGCTCAAAAGATCGTATTTTTATTTTTTGCTCAAGCGTGAAACTTGACCTGAAATGTAATCACCTTAAAAGTTTCAAAGTAACAAATCTGATGATGTTACATTACTTGAGCGTTCTATTCAAATTTGACCAAGGATATAAGCGGCAGACTTTTGAGTTTTGCTGAACTTCCGGCTGGGATTATTTACGGACCGCGACCGCCCCAATACCGTATATAATTTAACTTTCACAAACAGAGTTTAGCAATTCAAACGTCTCTTCTTTTCTAAATGACAGTCAGTGAAATATCAAAATTCTCGCCAATGGGCAACTTGCCGCTGGAAACGAAGGAAGACCTTCAAGTTGCTTTCTTGGAAGTATTTCGTCCTCTTTTGCCAGCTTTCTCACCTGGTAGTGCCAGAGTTCGAGTAGAGGAAGGTGGAGCTCACTTTCCACCTGCAGCTGCCGATTTGGAAGGATTCGCCCGACCACTGTGGGGTATTGTTCCATTTGTTGCTGGAGGTGGTAAATTTGATTATTGGGACCTTTATCATGCTGGTTTGACAAACGGAACAGATCCTGCTCATGAAGAGTACTGGGGTACGCCGACCAATCATGATCAGCGTCAAGTCGAATTGGCTGCTATTGGTTTTGCCATAGCTCTTATCCCAGAACAGTTTTACGAACCTCTCTCCGACACAGCAAAGCAAAATCTCGTCAAGTTTCTGCAAACTGGACGTAATCACTTCTATCCGGTATGCAACTGGCGGTTCTTCCGTGTATTGGTTGATCTCGGCCTGAAGACTATTGGAGCACCTTACGACTCCAAGATGACTGAAGAGTACTTGGATGATCTAGATTCATATTATCTTGCCGATGGCTACTATGGCGATGGTGTTGAAAAGTACAAGATGGATTATTATAACCCTTGGGCCTTCCAATTTTATGCTATGATATACGCAAAGCTTTGCCCAGAGGATACTAAGCGCCAACAAAACTATAGGAACAGAGCAAAACTCTTCGCTCAACAGTTTCAGCATTGGTTTGGTGATGATGGATCAGCCATTCCTTTCGGTAGAAGTCTAATCTATCGTTATGCCTGTGGATCTTTCTGGGGTGCTGTAGCTTATGCCGACGAGGAGGTTTTACCTTGGGGTGTTATTAAAGGTCTATACATGCGACATATGAGATGGTGGGCAAAGCAGCCAGTCTCACGTCTGAATTCCGGACTTCTAAGTCTCGGCTATGCTTATCCAAATCCTTTCATTTGCGAAACTTACAATTCACCGCAATCTCCCTATTGGGCTCTCAAAGCATTTCTTCCGCTCGCATTACCTTCTGACCATCCTTTTTGGACCGCAGAGGAGTTACCAGTCAAGTTGGAGTCCGCATCTCTACCTGTCCCAGGTATGGTGATATCTCATTACCCCAAAAACACTGTTGCTCTGATGTCGGGGCCTCAACACTTTTCAAGCACTGTCCGGTACCAAGCTGAAAAGTACTGTAAATTTGCCTATAGCTCCAGATACGGTTTTAGCATTGATATCAGGAGGGATCGCTTTGACTTTGCTGTTCTTGACAATATGATTGGATTTTCCGAGGATGGAGATTTTTTCAAGATTAGAGAAAACGCAAGAGCCAGGATTTTCGAGGATAAGTTATATTCTACGTGGTCGCCATGGAAGGATGTCAATGTAGAGACATGGCTCATACCCAGTGGCAAATGGCATATTAGAGTTCATCGTGTTCAGACAGGTAGAGATCTGACAGCCATCGAAGGTGGTTTCGCAATTTCAAACTACGAACATGCCGGCCAAGTTGACCAGAAGGAAGACTCAGATAAAGCATACGTCTGCAATCCCGAAGATTTCAGCGGTATCATCGATTTGGGTGGCAACCGTCAAGGAAAAGTATGCGTGCCCGAGCCTAACACCAATATTATGTTCCCAAGATCGGTGGTGCC
The DNA here is from genome assembly GCA_037039815.1 of Umbelopsis sp. M5902. Lineage (NCBI taxonomy): Eukaryota > Fungi > Mucoromycota > Umbelopsidomycetes > Umbelopsidales > Umbelopsidaceae > Umbelopsis > Umbelopsis sp. M5902. The sequence continues at coordinate 14,309 of JAXQGL010000052.1, forward strand.
TCAGCTTAAAGGTAGCATTAAAGCAAACACCTCTGTGCTTTATGCTGCTGCTATCATTGCTCAACCAGATGTCCATATATTGAAGGGAGATTGGACAAAGGTTCCTGCAATGCCTTCAATGGTCGACCTTGATAAAATCGCAGAGTCAGCGATTCCCGTTTTTAATGAATAGATTCAATGTCATAGATCAGCCAGTAAATAAATCACACAACTATTGTACTCTATTTTGTAATCGTAAGCGAGTGGTGATATTTCAATGATTACACCATTTCCGTTTTCCATAGACATATGTTAAGTGGAAACAAGGAGAACTAGATTCGTCTATCTAACAGCTACTTGAAGGTATCAACGAACGAGACTTCTTCAAAGTAACATATATTCAAATTAACATATAGGAAAACAGATATTCATATTTGCACAAGAACACGCGGGAGCTGATATTTTGGAAGAGCATAAGCGAAGGCTCAAATAATATATAAGATTTATTAAAGTACACACTATAGAACAATTACATCCGAGAGTTATTCGATACCAGAGATACGAGAGTTGTTGGGTAGAAATGAAGCACCAGTCTTATCACCATTAACCCATTGTTTGGCTTTTTTCGTTGTGTTCACCTTTTTCAAACGTCTCTTCATCATGAGGCCGAGCAACATGTGCGTGTCCAAGAGCAGCATCTTCTCCCTCAAAGACAATAGCAACTTCTTCAAGACTGAGGCCTTTGGTCTCGGGGAAGAAGAAATAAACAACGATAAACTCCAAAGTAATGATGCAACAGAATACAATATAGTATCTCCAAGTGATGGCCGTCAACGCAATAGGATTCACATAGTTGTTGAAAAGTCCAATTATTTGACCCATGAGTTGATAAATTGCCGATGCTTTTGAACGTAATTCATAGGGTGCTATCTCCATGGCATAAGTAGGCGAGATCGGTGCAATTACATGGTATGGGATCTCAAATAGGTAGATCATAGCCACGATTCCACGACCCAAAGCCGGGTTCTTGAAGTTGTCTTGTGAAGCAATTGCTGATAAAGCTGTCCATGGAACAAAACTAAGAAGCATTCCTACGATACCGCTCAAGAAGATTTTACGGCGACCGGTCATGTCACAGAACGAAGCTACGATAACAGCAGCAGCTAATTCCAAGATGAGCAATGTGGCATTGATTTCAAGCTGATCCTTGGAGCCAGTAATGTTGATATTTTGTAGAATAAGATGGAGATAGTAACTGACAATTGCATTTCCAGATAATTGAGTAATGACAGGAATAAAGCAGATAATGCCAAGGCGGTGGCGATTTCCCTTGGTAGCGAACCACTGCTTCCACTTGGAGGTCTTCCTGAGTTGTTCGGTCTTAAGTGCCTCTTGAATCTCGGCCAATTCATATCGAACCAACAAACTGTCAGGGTCACCATCTCCATGATGCTTGACAAGAAGTGCTCGAGCTTCATCTACACGACCTCGAGAAACTAACCATCTTGGTGATTCAGGACAAAAGTAAGTCAAGAACAGTTGGATAAAAGCAGTGAGGCATTGAAGCAAACTGGGCAATCTCCAAGCCCAAGTCGACTGTATAAAATAGGAGCCATAGGTGACCCATGCACCAATCAAAGCACCAAGAGGGAACGAAATTTCATAGAGAGATGTGACCTGAGTTCGCTGAGCTGGGTATGCCGTTTCAATAAGCAACATCGGAGCAGCTGTTTGCATCAAACCCAATCCAAAACCAATGATGAATCTACCTATCCAGAACATGGCAAAGTCGACAGCAGCACTTTGGATGATAGCGCCGATGATAGTGATTGCTGAGCCCACGATAATGGGCCAGCGTCTACCAAATTTATCGCAGATCCACGCTGCTGGTATTAGTGAAGCGATAAGACCAAACGTAGTGCCACTTGACAAAGTTCCCAATGCTGCTCCTGAGGGGTTGCCGAAATAATTATTCCATTGAGGGAGTGATTGTAAACCGTTAAGCAAACTTCCATCGTAACCATTGGTACATTGTACAAGGATACCAGTTGAAAGGAAGAAATTGAGCTTTAGAAGAAAGGGATAGTTCCACCACCACTTTTCGAGCTTTGGCGTAGCATCTCGGAGGAGCATGTCAAACTGGAATTCCGGAACTTGACTGGCATCTGGACCATCTGTTTTCTTAACATTCGAAGAGTCAGCCATGCTGAATGTCGAACTTCAGTTAAGAGGAAGGTTCAGCAACTTGAATGGGGGTCGTTTATAAAGGGTTTGGACGTCTTATACCTTTTTTGACGCTGGTATTGATTACCCCGCAGAGATAACAGTGAGCATTTGCCCACGTTAGATCAAGTAATTGATCGAATAAAGTTATGTGGCACCATTTCCCATCCCCGCAAACAGGGCAAATTCCCCACATTGTTGGTACGGGCTAATGGTCGGTGAGTCCCTGAAGTAAAATCAGCCAGTCATGTTTGGTTGCGTGACCAAGAAATTCCCAGAATGGCACCACTCCCATTTCCGAACGCCGGTCACCTGGGGAACAATAAAGCCAGCTCAGTCAAAGGAAGAGGGGGCCAGGTTGTACGTTAAAGGTAACAAAGCGGCTTAAAGTCTAAGGATAGTTACATGAACGACGCATGTAAAACTTAAAAGCCAAGTCGTACATGTTTTGACAGCACTGTCAGGGTACAATAGTGTTTGCGGCACTTATACCGCAAATATGACCGCTCCCCAATAATTTCGCCATTTTGGTTAACGGACAAATAGGCGGCCATACACCGCCATTTTCCAGCTAACCACCCGCCTATGCACTCCTTCCAAGGGAATATTCACATTTGTGACGGTGAATACGATAAGGTTCTAATAATCGTTAGGCGACCTCCGCAATTTATATAGCACTTATTCCTTTGTTAGAACTCGTCCCAACACAGTTTTCCTTCTTAAATATCAAAATGCAAGTCCAATCAAGCGTAGCCTATCCACCCAAGGAGCCAGAAACTCAACAAGACCAACCCCAAGATCAAAAATCCATTTTCAATGCTGTTCTCGACGAATCGAACGTTGCGAAGATTTTGAAGGTTGCAAACCAAGAGTCAGCAGTTCCAACCCAATTCCCACATTGTACCAACCATGGAGCCACTGAATACATCTATGAGCCCGCAACATGGTGGACAACCGGTTTCTTCCCAGGTAGTTTGTGGGCATTGGTTGAGCGTGCATCCAAGAGAAAGATGTCCACTTCGTTTGATGACTTGGTGAAGGTAGCTAGACGATGGGAGGATGCTGTAGAGAGCCAGAAGAACAATGTCAACACACATGATATTGGTTTCATGATCATGCCCTCCTTCCAGAGAGATCTTGATGTGACAGGTAACAAGGCATGCGCTGAAGTTATTATCACTGCAGCTGAGTCTCTCATGACCCGTTGGAGCGACACCGTTCAATGCTTCCGATCATGGAATTCCACTAGAACAAAGGAATACGAGTACAATGACAAAGATAAGTACTTCTTGGTAATCATCGACAACATGATGAACTTGGACCTGCTCTATTCCGCAAGTTTGCTTTCCGGCGACCCCAAGTATGCTGAGCATGCTACTAAGCACGCCGAAACAACTTTGAAGCACCATATCCGCGCTGACGATTCAACTTACCATTTGATTGTTTACGATGCCACAAATGGAGATGTCATAACCAGCCTCACTCACCAGGGCTATCAACACGAAAGCACATGGAGCCGTGGACAGGCATGGGCCCTATATGGTTATGCCACCGTTTACAAGTACACCAAGGATCGCAAGTTCTTGGATGCTGCTAAGCGACTGGCAAACTACTTCATGACTAGAGTTGAGGATGGTGTTGTTTACTGGGATTTCGATGCTCCTAGACCATGTGTCTGGGATACCTCGGCCGCCATGATCGCCTGTTCCGGTATGCTTTTGATCTGTGAATTGGAAAACAACTTGGAATATCTCCCTCAGGTCACTTCTATATTGAAGGCTTGCGTCAACGGTGCTTTAACTCCAGATAACGGTGTCACCATCTTGGACCATTCCACTGTAAACAACCACGAGCATGCTAGCGTGCGAATTGCGGATACTGGTCTCGTATATGCCGACTACTACTTTTTAGAAGTTGGAAACCGTCTCATAGACATGGGCTTGGCATAAGGGCCCTTATTGCATTAGATGTCGCATTGATACACTTTAAGAAGCCTCCTCGCACTTTTGTAAAATTACATAATAAATTGAATTTGTTAAATCACTTCAATGTGCAGAACGTGTTATACTTGAGTTGTCATAGCTCTTTAATGACCAGTAATTCGTTTGGGAAATCGTATATACTTCTGCGATATTTGCAGATGCCTTATTATCTATTGATGCCTATTAAGCGGCATTCAATATATCACGTTATAGACCGGTTGTCGGGCCGAGAGAGCCTCAATCACTGCCCTAAGCATTTCATCAACACTTTAAACTTAGACCGATGATGGACTGTCCTTCCCCACTTTCCATTCGAGTTATACGTTGATTACAAACATTTTGATTATATCAGCACCAAAGAAATGATTTTAATTCAAGATTTGATTAGGTGCATAACTATCAAAGCGAAATATCGTGTCGATCATTTCGGAGATCACCATTTTTCGTGGCAATGTTCATCATGGTTGCTCCCCACTATCTTTTGAGGTATTGAATGAGGTACCGACAATTATAAGCATCACTTGCTCTAGATTTCTTTGTTGGAAAATTTAACGAATATAGGCGGATTAACCTAAAAGTTATATTCGTCCTACTCGCTCTCAAGTAGCACAATTCTTTTCGTGAACACCGGGGCTATGCTTCTATAATGTTAGTCTTTCTCAAGCTACGTTAGCCGTTGCTGGATTGTTTACGACAATTATTTCATTTTTCGTAATTATTTCAGTTAGACATATCTCAAAGCTACTCTCTGAGAAAGGGATTGAATATTGTATTCCTTGTTGAGCAAACAAACATATGGTACTTTGACGAATTCTCTCTTTGCATGGCCTAAGTAAATGACCAAATTTGTCTAGCTCGTCTTTCGCAATTCCCGAGATGCGGTTCCTTCAGAAGCTTTCCTGGTATGCCTTAATGTCTGCATTATTACTCCCTTGCCGTGGCTTAACCATTCCTCGGTCGTCCGCATAGGATTAGATAATGACATGAATAATGTGAATCTTATTTTTCACAGTGGGAACCAGGTTTACTTTCTTTACTAAACTTGATATATGTGTTACCGGTTGACCTGTATGGACACAAGCCTTTTACCCACTGACAGAATGACAGGCTCATTTTGAAATAATTTATGGGGTTAGCCAGACTTTTACTATATATATGAATGCGCGGTAACCTGATTGACGATATCCTGCAAGATGAAAATTTCCATTGTGCTTGCCACTGCCCTCTTCTACGCTTCTATTGCGGAAGCCTTTAAGACTAAGACTCCTCCGCTAAGCACCAAGTGGACTAAAGAAGCTGCTGAAGGTAAAGCAATATAAGTTGGACTATTCACTTCTCGTTACGTACTAAGTTTTTTGTAAAGCCGATGTCCCATGGCCGTCATATCCAAGACCCCAGCTGCAACGCCAAGATTGGGTCAATTTGAATGGTGTCTGGGAATTCCAAAACTCCACAGAAGGAGCGCTGACAGATATGCCATTTGGAAAAACTCTTTCGGATGAAATAAAGGTACCTTACTGTATGGAATCTGGTCTAAGTGGTATCATGCAGCATTATGACTACTCTGTATACAAGAAATCTTTCACTGTCCCTTCCAATTGGAAGGACCAGTCCATTCTAGTCAACTTCCAAGCAGTTGACAACGAAGGTATTTCATGGTCCTTATGTTTGAATGCTGCATCTAGACATAAACTTACACGGTTTTTAAATTTAGCAACTGTCTTCGTTAACGGAAAGAAGGTCGGCTATAACAAAGGTGGCTATAACCGATTCCAAGTTGACATCACTGATGCCCTCAAGGATGGGCAAAATGAGTTGATGGTCCATGTCTTTGATCCTACAGACTCAAATGGCAATAATCCACCACTTGGCAAACAACGATCTCAGCCTTCTCACATTTTCTATACACCATGCTCTGGTATCTGGCAATCGGTAAGTGGTGTTTATAAGATAAATTGTGGTTGGTTCATGTAGTTTACTAATTTGAAAAACGTCAAAGGTCTTCCTTGAGCCTGTACCTAAGCAGTACATTAGTCGTTTGGATGTCTTGACGGACATGCATGGCAACATGAATGTCACTGCGATTACCAACAAGGCATCATCGGGACAGGATGTTATGGTAGAAGTCCTTGACAAGCATAACAAGACCTTGATCAGCAAAAGCGGACAAGCTAACAAGAGCTTCATGATTAAAGTACCTGGCGTCAAAACTTGGAGCCCAGACCAACCAAACCTTTACAACTACAAGGTCACTATGGGCAAGGATGTTGTGAACAGTTACACGGGTTTCCGTACAATTTCAAAGGGTGTAGTCAATGGAGTTGAGCGCCCATTGCTAAATGGGGAATTCATATTCCAATTTGGTACATTGGATCAAGGTTTCTGGCCAGATGGTAAGAAGGGTTCAAAAACTATCAAACCACATGTTGTTTCAGCGATAGCGGTTGTGCTAAATGACAGTACCTTAGGTATCCACTCTCCACCCACTGAAGAAGGAATGGTCTATGATATCCAATTCCTCAAAAAGCTTGGATTCAATATGCTCCGCAAGCACATTAAGGTTGAGCCCGATCTGTTTTATGCGGCTGCCGACAGACTTGGACTCATGTTATGGCAAGATATGCCAGCAATGGTATGGGCTTTTGTACATTTCATCATCATGAGTATGGTTCGAAGCTGACAGTGACTATTTAGGTCGATTACAAAGCTCCTACGGATGATCAACAAGCCGAGTTCGAGAGAGAGCTTGCCATCATGGTGGATAATCATAAGAGTTTTACCTCCATTGTTACATGGATCATCTATAACGAAGGCTGGGGTCAATTGCCTTCTGGACCCGAAACTTATCTCACTCCCAGAGTAAAAGCTCAGGATCCGTCCCGCTTAGTCAATTCTGTAACGGGTTGGCACGATCATGGGTAAGTACAAGTATCATTTTTTGAAGTTACAGTGTACACAAATTTAACGAAAATTGATGCAAAGAGCTGGAGACTTCCATGATAATCATCACTACAGGTAAGTCATCAGTTTACATTTTTGAGAGGTTGAAAGGTCTTATGTTAAACATCGCAATGATAGTATTCCTCAATGTGGATCGCCCTTCTACTCAATTGACTCAACTCCATATGACAAGAGACGTATTGGCGTTCAAGGCGAATTCGGAGGTATTGGTCAGGTATGAGTATATGTAAAAGCAACGCCTCGTTCATATATAACGTCATTAACTATTGTAATAGAATACAAGTGCTGAACATCTTTGGCCCATAGCCGAAGCAGTGAACACAGTTAATCAGACCTACGAAATTACCGAAAACAGTGATGCCTACAACTACCGCACACTTCAAGTTCTTGAGCAGCTTCGTGAGCAAGTTGGTAAGGGGCATAAAACACTAAATAAGCAATATATCACCAAAACTTGCGTAACTCATGCCATTTTCCTTAAATAGAGCGCTACTCTTGCTCCGGTGCTGTTTACACTCAAACCACTGATGTTGAAGGAGAAGTCAATGGCTTGTTGACTTACGATCGCAAAGTCATCCGAACAGATGTGCCCAAGTGGCAAAAGATGATCAAAGATATTTACAAGGCTGCTAAGAGCCGTGCCTAATGGTTACGCAATAAAATCTCATGTTTGTCGTCAATTTGAATCTTTTTGGCATAAATGAAATGTATGACTTTCAATATGTCTATAACCTTTGCGTTGTGAACTTTGAGCAGGTCTATAACCTTGCAATGTGAGTTTGCAGCAACCGTACATAACCGCCACTCAAACATGCTCCGTATGCAGTATCAAAAATTGTACATAAAGCAAAGTCAATGTTCACAGAACAAAAGCATCACTTTGTTAGCAATGAGCGGTATGTATCAAAAATTTATGCAAAAATATAATCGGTTAATAGATGAGATGCGGTCGCTCTCTGGCAATTTGCAAAATGGCTTGGCCGAAAAGGCCATTGGCCCAACTGAACCAGGGTCTTGTGTAGTGAGAGGCTCCTGAGTGGAAGACATCGAAAGACTCGTGAATCAAACCAGTCTTATCAGTGTTGTTCAGGATAATGTTCAAAGCCTCAGTAATTTCTGTATCACTTGAAGAAGTAATGATTCTGACAATTTGAGACATGGGCCAAGCATAGCTGTATCCAACATGGGGGCCGCCAATGCCAGAGCCACGAGTACCGTCGAAGAACCAGGGGTTGCTTTTGGAAAGTACAAAGTTGCGGGTATTCTGATAAAGAGTGTCATTTTGGTCGATGAAGCCAAGGTAGCTAAGCGAGAGCAAAGAAGGAACATTTGCGTCGTCCATGAGAAGTGTTGAGCCAAATCCATCAACCTCATCTGTAATCTTCCCGTTAACCCATAGTTATGAGCAGTTTGAGCGTAATGTTAAAGTACTTACAAGCAAATATTTTTCCGTATTTTGGATGATCGACGATCGCATTATCATAAATAGCATTTTTGATTGTAACAGAGAGAGAGGCAGCTAGCTCAGCAGTAGCAGCATTTGATTTAGTAGCATTCAAGATCTCGGAAAGATGCATGAGCTCAACAGAAAGCATAGCGTTTCCAGGGACAAAATGAGGGAAGGTAGTAGCATCATCAGAGGGTCGGAACATGGATCTCACCATGCCAGTGTTGGCAGTTGGGTTACCCCAACCATAGCTGAACTGAGTCTCGGTGGGTCTCTCGTTGCTTTGCAAGAAGGTGTACTTGGGCTTGATTGGATAATCAGAGCCGTTGAAAGTAGGCTGTTGTTGATCTTGAACAACTTTCAGGACATTCTTGACGGCCTTGTTCCAACCCTTATCCTTAACAAAACTAGCATCACCAGTAGCGTTCCAGTATTGATAGGACAATCTCAAGAAATGAGCCAACGAATCGATCTCATATTTCTCTTCCCAAACTTCAAATGGGATCTTTTTGACCGTATCGGTCCCGTTACCAGTATTGGCAGCAAGTTGCTTTGCTTTCGTTTTATCCAAGGTCGTATGAGCAGCCTTTGCATCCTCATTGACGACGTCGGTGTCAGGAATCTTAAAGGCTCCGGCGTAAGTATCGATATTTAAGTAGTCGGCTTGAGCATACAATACACCCAACATCAGTCTTTGTAGATTGGGGTCTTGCTTGATATACGGTAAATAAGTTGTCATTTGAGATGTAGAATCACGGATCCACATAGCAGGAATATCGCCAGTGATGATGTAAGCCTCTGGTCGACAACTGCTTTTGGCATCAATACAGTCGTTGGTCTTATTGACAGTGGTATCTACAAGAAACATTTAGTGTTTACGTTTAAAAGGTAGTGATAAGTGTTCAGAAGGCTTACCAAGAGTGTTAGGATAAGCATTAGAAAAAAGTCGAGCCAAATCAGGATTCTTCATCTATCACCACACTTTGATGTCAGTATGTTCGTTATATGCAAGCAAGAGTAATTAATCATCAAGTGCTAACCTGCTTAGCAACGTCGTCAATAGCATTATTAATAACATTGCTGGTAAATGTTCTACATTTGGTTGGTGGCCTCTGCTGAGGAAGCTTAAGAGGACCCTTGCTGGCAGGACCATGGAACTTGGCAGCATACACAGTGTAATCTTGGCATTCTGTCTGTTTTGTGGAGTGAGTGGAATGGGTACTTTTAGCTGAATGAGTGGTGGCACTGGTAGTCTTTGCCTTGCTGGTGGTCTCTTTGGCGGCCGAGCAGGCTGCTAAAGCCGCAATCAAAATGACTTGAAAAAAGCTTTGCTTCATCTTGCTAAATTATTTTGTGTCAGGTTTGCATCTACTTATACCACTACGATTCCATTTGAACCTAGATTTGAGTTGCGAAATTGCCTGCAGATAACTTGCCCCATGCGGCAACTTATGTTAAGTTTTTAGCAGGGACATGTGTGCAACTTTGTTCAAGTTACACATACTGAATTACGAGAATTACCTAATTAGAGCATCATTCCTTGGTATCCGAGGAAGAAACCAGCTTCGCATTTTTAGGATAGCTCTTTATGCACGTTTTATACTTGAATTTTAGGGACGGGGCAACAGAAAAAAATGTCAGGTCAATCCCTGAAAATCACGATTACTTGAGAGGGATATCATTAGCATGCATATCATTAAAGGAGACGGCATGCGGGATCTCTGTAGAGTCGAGAAGCTCAGAACTTGGAGAGTGATACAAGAGCTTGAGATATAATTGTTTTCCGAAATTATTCCCATACCGTAGAGTTTCCAGTCACTGCAGAAAGCTAGCTTTCCATTATAAGTTACATCCCTGTACCTGAAAATCCCATCACCACAATGCGGGGGCGTCTGATTATAAAGGTCTTTTAAAGTCCCGCATAGGAAGAGCTTACTTGTTTCCATCTCATTATATAGATTCTTGCACCAGCACGCTGCATCATACATGATCTTTCGCTATAAATTGTCGATAACAAAAATATTAGCCTAATGTTGCCAATATTTCTCCCAAAGGTAGTAAATTCATCGTATTAGTCTCTTTCGCGCCAGAAATAAGGTAATTATGTAATTTTCCGTGATGACAATTGCTACAACCAAGAGTTCTTCCGGCTTTTGGTCGTACATACCCCGCAGTGGCCGGCGAACAGTTCATAATTTTGCGGGCATGAATGAGGTAACCAAAATGGGATAGAAAGATCATCGCACAGCGTACTGGACGATTGTCAAACTTTAAGACATAAACCTAACAATGAGACCAAGTATGTTGAGGAAGGCATCAAAATCTCGGTCAGTTCATAGTCCATAAGTGCCGGATTGAATTAGCGTTGGCAAATTAATGCCTTCCAATCATTTAAGCGATAAGGTTAAAACCGACCACTGTTGAAACTTAGCTGCAGGTGCTTTATATTACCGTTATTTGTAAATTGAGATCCGGTAAGCTTGTATGGTTTTCCCGTAGCACCAGGGATATAATGCAAACTTTGCATTTGTATCTCCCTCGGATCGGATGACTTGAGCTCCATCAGCTTTAAATGAGATCCCCATAAGTTGTAGCTTAAAATCAACGCGGATACGATAATTCAGGAGTATATTATCAGAATTGAATGCCTATTGCTCGTCTGTGGTGAACTATAGCTATTTCCTCTCTTAGATGTTGCTAAAATGAGTTTTTATATGCCTCACTTTTTGTTCTACTCAAGATCTTGCAAATATAGTGTGTAGTCATATGGGACATGAGCCATGTTTTATTTGTAACCCAGTTTTTGTTAAAGATTATCAAAGGGAAGTCACGCTGCCCTGTTTTGCAACAGTGCTCAAGTTTGATTCAGTTAGCACTGAGTATACGTCGGACGAATGCAAAGTAGATTGCCGCTTCACTGTGCGATATAATTCTTCATCCATTGTAACAAGATTGGAGTCCTTTGATTGAGAAATTGTACCACAGAAGTGCTGAAAGCTCTTAATCAATGGCTACCTTTTATCATGGCTATTTTGTTTTTCAAGAATACATATCCATCAACACTATTGAAGCATATCACGACCTACCACTTTGAGGTAAAAGTTTCCCAGATATCGTGCGGCAGGTAAATCCCTGCTCGCCGCCAAACCGTAATAAAATTTGCCAATATAAACTTTTATAGAGGCTGGAGCTGTATAGCTTTGAAATTTGAACATTTATAAAGGCAGGCTATGTATATATAGTTGAAAATAGGTATACATGTTGATTCTCAGATTCTGGCATTTACATACTCATACATTTCATCTACTGAGGACTAATTTACAAGTTGTTTGGGGGTTTAAGCCTTGTCCTCAGGTGTATGAGAGGACTTTTCCTCATTGTAATGATTAGAGTGTTGGACGGAGGGAACGTATCCTGGGGATTTCCAAGCTTTGGAAACCTGGTCATAGAGCTCATCTACTTGTTCCAGAGTCATGTTCTTGGTTTCATAGACTAAGAAGTAGGTGAATCCAGCGCAAATAAAACAAGCAGAACCCCAGATGAAAAAGACTTTGACACCAAGGTCAGCATTTCCAGGACCACTGTCGACGATGTAGGGTGTAGCAAAAGCAATAGCCCAGTTCATCAACCAATTGGAGGCAGTGGTAATGGAAAGACCCTTGGATCGAACCTTGAGTGGGAAGATTTCACCAGTGACAACCCAAGCTACAGGGCCCCAAGAAGCGGCGAAAAAGAAGATGTAAATGCATACAAATGCAATCAAAGCTTGACTGGCGGCTTCAGTATGAGAGGCGACTCCAACAGCGGAGATGATAAATTGGCATACGCACATGCCGACGGCACCGAAAAGCAAAAGAGGGCGTCGACCCCATCTTTCAACGAGATATAAACCAGGGAATGTTGATACGACATTGACCAAGTTGGTAATGAGTTGAATAAGAAAGGGTTGAGAAAATCCGGATTGCTTGAAGAAAGTGGTTCCGTAATAGAAAATGAAGTTGATACCAGCAAGTTGTTGAAGCATCTGAAGCAAACATCCGGTGATAAGACGCTTTCTGAGATGGCCATCGTTGGAGAAAAGATCGGAATATGAAGCCTTTCCAAGAGACATTTCGTATTCGTGGCTGGCACGGATTTCCTCCAATTCTTGTTTGACTTGAGGGTGGTCCGCAGGCAACTTTCTCAAGCGGCTCAATGAATGGGCAGCAGCCTCCATATTACCTTTTTTGATGAGATAGCGTGGAGTTTCGGGCAAAATCAGCATACCAATAGTGATGATGAGACCCCAAGCGAATTGAACACCAATGGGAATACGATAAGCACCGCTGTCATCGCGATATTGGGTAGAGTTGTTGACAATAGAAGCAATCAGGAGACCAATAGTAATGGCAAGCTGATAGCAAGCAACGACAGTACCACGAATCCATTTAGGGAGAGTTTCAGATTGATAGCAAGGCACCAAGGAACTCAGGATACCAACACCAAGACCCGCGAAAAATCTTCCAGCAACAAACAATGGAATGCTGCTTGAAGCCATTTGAAGGATAATACCAAGGTTGAAAACAATAAAAGTGGAAAAGATGAGACCATATCTACGACCAAGGATATCGCCAATGGGACCAGCCATAAGCGCACCAAAGAATGTTCCAGCAGATAAGATGGACACAACGAGGGACGAAGTTGCACTACTGATAGCCAATTCACCTGTAGAATCCATAGCTCCATATTGATTGACAAATTCCTTCATAGCAAGAATACCAGAAATGGTTCCTGTGTCATAACCGTATAGGACACCACCGAATGCAACAAAGGCACTATAGAAAGAAATTGACATGTCAGGTCTTGCGTAACAAGCAAGTTGAATAGCCTGTCGAATGCCTTACCCCATAAGAATGGCAGGAACTGAAGAACCTGCTTCATTTTCCGGCTTCTTTAATCCGAGCATTTCAATGAATAAGTAACTCTAGATAAGTTTTCGATGTTGTAACAATTGATCAAATAGCTCACTATTTATACTTACAGGCACATCACCCCTCGCCCTAGGGTTTCCGCGGGTGCCCGCATCTCCAGTCTCCGCATGAGCTACACTCCGTTACCAAATTAGGTCATTAGTTCATGAAATTGAAGTCAGCTTGCGGGGGCGTATGAAATCTTTAAAGGAATTGATGGGATGGGGTTTACCGCAACCAATCATCGTTGTTTGGGTAATGGCGGAATGTTATTTCAGCGTTTTCCCACACCATTTCCAGAAATGTCAGCGCACCCAGCTTTAACCAGCTTGGGAGTACAGCGCCATTCAACACGGCTGAATGCAGTGGCAAACTTTAACACATACACACACATTGCTAGGATGCTTTCCTATCGAGTTTCTTGGTTAGGTGGCTCTGTTTCTTATCGATTTACTCAACCTTGGCGTCTAATCGAGAAGCTTTGTTTATTTGAATCAAACTGACGATGTAATGTTTCTACCTCATATGATGATATAGTCTCCGCCTGATATTAGGTCCGTTTCTCCAATTACAATCGTCTTGTCATCTAGGCACTTTCTTCTAACTCAATCAAATGCTAGTATTAACTCAATCACATCTTAGTGTTTTGTAATCATACTCCTCATTTACCACTTTTAGACAACCCCATGCGGTTGAAGGTATTCATGCGTTTTTATTTGTGCGAGGAACTATCTCTTTTACCGACTGTCACTGGGGTAAATTCTTTACTTCCATAATGTAGGGTTTGAATTAAATCTATACGTCGTCATCTATGACAGATACTGTTTAAAGGATACGACTTCCATTAACGGCTCTCTACCGATTGCCGAGACTTCGGCGCGTAATACAATGGCAGTCAAACATATTATGAGTTATGATGGAAGGTTTCATCAGACCCAATCAACTATATTCCAATGTCTCAATTGGACTACTTCTTGTGATCTACAATACTTAAACCGAGGACGTTTTCTTATGCAAAAGAAATGTTCATTGGGACTACAGCGAGGGCAGTTCGGTGTTCCTTTTAGCAGCATCTCTGATGATTAAACATAAGCTCAGCCTGACGCGGCAAGGTATATCTGAGTTGCAATATGCCATCATACGTTTTCGGCATTACTATTTGCTTGTCTTGGCTGATGGCAGCTTCTTAGCTGCGATGTACCGAGTAAGCAACTGTGTCCTTCCAGCAGTTTCTGTGCGCTCCTGTCAAGATTAATCTTAATGTCTCTCGCAAATAGAGGATTCTTGATAAGACAGTACGAAACATTAAAATAATATTTTTTGTCGAGTCATTGAGAAAACGAGTCTATGCGAAGTTTGACTCTGTTAGCGGACATATCTCAGAACACCTTTGAAAAATATTTATTGAAGTACTGTACAGTTGCTTGGTTGCTAAATTACATTTCTAGCTTTAACTTCGTGAAGCTAATTCATATATGATAAAGTGATTTTCAACTTCTCTGTACAGACACCACAATATTTGAATGATTTGTCTATTGACGGCAAGTTCAAGGTATTGACGCACGCGCTACAAAAGACGCCTCCACAAGTGCGACAATGCACCCTTCGTTCTAAAATGCATTTATCATACTTAGTTATTGTCAACATTATAAAATCTCTGTAAATTATTGTAGCTCACCTAACACCGAGAAGCTCTTTGAGCAGTTCAAACACTCCTTTGATCTATCCTCACGAGCATAGTGAAAGTTTGTGTCACAATCAGGTAACACGAAGCTGTGAACTTTGCCCTCTGCGTCACCTGCTAATAGTACTCGTCTGGTAAAAATATTAGTTTGTTGTACGCTTCATCAATAACGGGATCAGGTTTCACATGAAACTTACTTTGCTATTTGGAGTGACGTGACATCAGCGTAAGAATAGACAGAGTTGACTCTATCTTCCAGTTGTATAGTGTGTATTTGATTGAGCGTCCAATTCTGCTCTTTGCTTTTATCCTTGCTGGTGACCACCTTGTGCCAGAACTTCAATTTTCCCTTTGTGTGTCCCGTAACAATCAGATCTTTGGAAAACCAAGAGTTGCTGGGTCCCTGATGCAATGTATCAATACCGAAGATCGTCAATGACCAGGTAAAATTATATAACGCTTACTTCATAGAATTTTGCTGACAAAATAGGGTCACCATGAACATTGATAGATAAAAGTGCATCACCATTGACAGACCATATGCGTAAATACACCGAGCAGATACTGATGATATCACCCTGTAAAAGTTGTTATGATTCCGTCCACGCATTTTTTACAAATATCATTGTCACTTACTGTCGTATCATTGACAGATATCTGAGAAATCCCACCATCATGGCCGGTGACTGTTCGCACATATCGCAACCTGTTCAAGTCCCAAAATATCATAGTTCCATCCTATACGATTCTTAGTACATGAGTTTTTGTGTTTGAATGCAAACACTTTCATTTACCAGTGAACCACTCAATATAAGGCTGAAAGGTCGAGATGCTGTGAGCGCCGTAATGGTGTCATTATGGCCCCTTAGGCACTCCTTGAGGACAAAATCGATAGCCTTTTCGTGTCTTATGCTCCACACGCAAACAACCTACACATATACCTCAGTTTAGAGGAATTCCTGACCTTGTACTGACCTTCATTCTCGAAAAAACTTACATTATCAGCTCCACCCGTGATCAAAGTACGTCGATCGGCAAAATGCGCCGCCGTCAATTCATCAACATGCATGTTTTCAAATATATTGAGCATCTGGATGTTTTGATTAGAAAAGCCATACAAATAATGCATTTTAAATAATTAAGCCTTACCTTCTTGCTGTCCGCTGTGAATAAGCGGATTGACTTATCAGAAAAACCCCATTCTAAAAAGCGCAATCCGTCCGGGAGCATAACTGCTTGCTCTTTGGTGGCTGCTGTTACTCTGTCGTCAAAAAGACTGACATTTGCAATTGCCCCGTCCACATCTAAAATCTCGTCAGTCGACACTTCTATTAGTCAAACTAAGCATAATCAATACTTACCTTGCAGTGGAAATGCAGATTGTATCAACTTGTCCACGTTGGAATAGAAACGATATTTTCCGCTAAGTGACTCAGTATCGGAAAGTACCTGTCGACGAGGATGTGGGCGTTTAAATAGTTGTCGAGGAGTTTGCCCAAAGTTATGAATGATTCCGATTGTGGCTGTCTTCTCCACTACATCCGTTATTGCGTCTAAATCGACAGCATTTTCGTATGACAAATGATGAAAAACATTCATTGATTCGATAGCCGCCGGACCCTGTTGCTTGCATCCGAAGATAAGGTCAATCCAATGATGCAGGTTATTGCTCACATATTCGCTTTCTAAAGCTTCGCGATGTTTATGTATAAAGATCTTTGGGTCTCCATGAGCCCATGGTGGTAGATTGACTGAGTCAATGGCTTCTCCCGTTCCTTGCTTCGTGCCAAAGTTGAACCTATTGACGTTCTCCAAAAATTCAGGGAGGTAGAAAAACTCTGGTATAAGCTCTCGTACATCACTCATATTTTTCATTGATGCAGAGTCCCACGCTTTGCCAATGGAATCGAAAAGTCTATCCGCATGATCAAAAGTACCACCTTGAAGTTTGAGATACTGTTGTGTAAATGGCTCCAATCTAATAAGGAAGGAGCAAACAATCATAGCTGATGAATAGTGTGTACCATAATGGAAGGCTGGAGCTGGATCATCTGTTTCTCCCCATTGCTTGTATCTGTCAGCAAATTCATGCTCCCGTTCCGGCGTCTGTGCTCCCATGGGTTTGCTCAAATCACGGAAAGTTCCTGGATCTTCCAGATCTAATTCCTCGCTTTCGTAATCTGCCAATATCCACGGGAATACCGGATATTGAGTGAGGTCATTATATGATCTGCCGGCAATGGTATTCAAGTCCATCAGGTACTGGAAGTTACTGATCTGTCCTCTCGACCATCTCTGTGTCAGCTCTGAGAACGAAGAGGATCCAAAAATATTTGTCAACCGGAAAGGATTCGCACTTTCTGAGAGCCGCTCTGTCTCATTGCCTCCGACAATATAATCTAGTGACTTTGCAGTTGGAGATATTCTGGAAAGAAGCTTGCTATAAAGATTGTCTCTTTCAGAAGTGTCCATAGCCGTAATCAGAGCGTTTTGCCCATCGGCAAAGAACACTTCCAACGCAACATCTCTGAACAAGAACTTGCGTTTGAATATCTCCTTTAAATCATCAATTGGCCACTTTCTACAATTATGAAGATCTCCAGACGATGTAACATTTGGCGCAGTGTCAAGGCCGGCATTTTGAGCAAGTAGTAGCAAATACTGGTCTCGCTCTTCTTTCGGTGCATCCCAGATCTCAACTACTTCACCGTCTGAGCGCTGGAAGAAATTGTCGATCAAATACAAGTTATTCTTGCAGAGAAGTAACAGGCCCTCACAAGCATCCAATCCGGATATTTGGCTAACATTGAATACATCTAGCACCATATCCCTAACATCAAGTAAGCGTAGAACTTTTCGGTTCTTGTCTTCCTCATACGAAGGCTCATC
Organism: Umbelopsis sp. M5902; assembly: GCA_037039815.1. NCBI lineage: Eukaryota > Fungi > Mucoromycota > Umbelopsidomycetes > Umbelopsidales > Umbelopsidaceae > Umbelopsis > Umbelopsis sp. M5902. The sequence goes on from JAXQGL010000052.1 coordinate 32,423, forward strand.
TTCTTCATCTTTCACGGTGCTCGTATCTTGCTCATCTGGTACCTCATTATGTGTACTTTCCGTAGCTGATGCGTTATCGGGAATAACTTCGGCAGCTTTCTCGGATAACGTGTCTTGAGATATTGCTCTTTGCATTACAGTTGCGTCTTCAGATTTCACAGCTGTATCTTCAGGTTCTGTGATTATTGTTAGTGGCTAATTATACTCTTCGACGAATGTTTCATACTACGTACCAGTCAGGTCCAAAAGACTAGTTTCCTATAGAAATATGCGATTCGTTAATAAGCGGGGAAGGTTTATCGATATAACGAACTGCAAGTTACCTCTGTAGCATCCAAAATCTCAGCAGCACTCTGTTGCTTTGGTAAATAAGGGTAAACATGCAGATTGCGATTTGGCTGCATCTTTTGTCGCATGCGACAGCGGCTTTCAGTCAAATCCAATTGCCATTTTGTATCTGCGTCACCAAGTCCCTTGCCCCAGATAGCTCGCTCCCCGAATAATGTCCCTGACGTTTTAGCCCATTCACTACGAACAAAGTTTTCATGTCCATCGTTGTCTTGCAGCGCCTTTGTCAACTTGCTGAATTCTACAGCCTGCAACAAAAGTCAGTCGAAGAATGGGTCGCTTGTGAGTGTGCAAGGTACAAACCTTTATGCCCTGGAGCCAGCTATTGGTCTTGACCTTGTACTTGACAAAGCAATCTGTTTCGCTGGCTGCACGCCGTTGAAGCTTCTTGAGCTTATTAATTCTTTGCGACAATAAGGTCTTGAGAGCTTCACCGCTATTTTTGTTTTCCATGGCTACGATATCCTCCCAGATGCGCGTTATATGACCCTGGAAAAATAACGTCAACTCTCTCTTCCGAGTGTCCATCCAAAGTAGGAACGAATCAGTATCCTAGGAAATAAAGCTGTTAAATAAAAGGTGACCCAAATTTCTCATCAACAAGACCATACATACCATCTCAAGCAGTCCATTGAAGCCGTTAATAAGGTCTTGGCTCTCTTCATATTCGAAATAGTAAAGCAGTTAGCAGATGTGAATTATGTCTGATTTTATATTTGTAGTAGTTTCTTACCAACACCGGGAACAGAGGTACGTAACATTTTGGTGACTTCGTCTGACTTTTGGAGCATCAATAGCTTCCATAGCTACAGTAGAAGTTGGCTGTCAGTGATTTCCATCAGAGGCAGTTGCACGACTGGATTACTCACATTCATAGTTGTTGCTTGTACAGTAGGATCACGAATTTGCATAAAGATGTACAAGTGATAGCAAAAGCATCTTAGAAAATCCATGTCAGTATTTGAAGCATTAAACAGAATCTTTTGGTGGTGTATACAGTGATTCAAGAAATCGACTATCTGTATGGGTGAAGCTTTGCTTGAGTCCAAATCGGATATTCTCAGGAGGATCATTCTGTTGAATGCTTTAAAAAGGGCGAGTACGGCTGTTTTGTTAACCTTGCCTTCAGCCTCAGATTGGTAGAGTTCAAGTATGGTTGCCAGCAAGTCATAGGTTTGTTCCATTCCATTGGTGAACCAACCTAAAAGCGACGGTTATTCAGTCACATTTAATAAGAAAACCATTTTACAAGATATAACATACCTTGGACCACATTGTCTACCAAAAATTGGGCGTACTTTGCGATGTTAACCATGACTACCTGACGCAGCAATACGGAGGGATCCAACTGAACTGAAGTTTTCAACGTCAAATTCAGGTGAGTTAAAAGGTAAGTGTTGAATTTTATCTGTCCTGCTTCAGTACTTGGAGGTGCAAACTGAATATCAGATGTATTAATAGGAATTCTATAAGGGTATAGTACTTATATATGGCTTACCTTTGAGTATAAGTCGAATATAGCTTCACTGCGACCTGTTTCAGTAATAATTGAGGCAGTCATGATAGTTGTCAAGAGCTCCACTAATCTATCTGATGCAGCGGTATCAATCTTCTGGTTAGGCTTCCTCGAGGTTGACGCACTACGGCTTAGTCGAATAGAAGTGCTCCTATACCAAAAACATTAGAGCTTGCAATAAATCTTCATAATATATAATCTCTTTACCTAGCTCTGGTTAACATCGACTGAGAACGTTTGACAGCGTGTGGTGATGTCTTTGTTACCAGAGTAGACAACCCGCCTCTCTTCAGTACGCTTGCTTTTGAACTCTGATTTGCTTCAGACTGATAACGGTCGAATTCCGCAGAACCAAAACCTGTCCCAATAGGTGAGTCCGCAGGCTCTGTACTGATAATCATGTCCTGAGATTCCAATCTTTCTAGTTCTGCCTCTGCGCTTGTGCTTTCTTCACCGCAAATAGCCGAAAATAATGGCCTTGCAATCATCTCTACAACATCCGATCGACAACAGATATATTGCATGACGTTACTCATACCGTGAAGATCGCAAAGGAATCGGATGATCCGAGCAAGGTATTCAGTAGTTTCTCGGCTTCTTTGATCTGTCATACAATCAATAGGTTGTACATAAAATTGATCTGTCAGATGGTATTTATGTTTACCTGGTATGGAAAAACGTAATTGCCGCCTCATGGCATATTCGATGATAGACAGTTCTACCATGATGGTGTCTGGTATAGGAACTTGACGAGATGCACGCTGAGAGTGCAGATTCATGACCCTTGAGAGATCCGCTACAGGTTCAAGAGGCATCTCTGCAACATCAATACCAAAAAGAGTTGCCAGTAGGGTTTCATGAACTTGGAGTACATTCCAGTGATAAAGTAGCAACTTTTGCATAATCAAGAAACCATCCGAGGAAGTGCGAAACTTCAACAGATAATTCTGACCTTGCGTTACTAAAAGGCGAGAGAGTATACGCAGACCAAGTACAACAACATAGGGGTGTACATCACGTTCAAAGAACAGAAGCGTCCATTTGTTGGTGATTGTACTTGAGAATTTAGCAACAAGGTCAATATTGTCTGGTTCACACAGTATGCTGTGCAGCATTTCCATTACGATTATACACATTTGCGTCTTCTTATCTGGACATGGATACTCCTGTGAGTTTATAACAACCTCCTCCAAATTTGTGCGGCTACGTCCATCATCAGAGAATTCAGACTGGCTAGATGATCTAGACGAAGGGGATGTCGGAGAACTCTTTTTTACCACTGTAAGAAAATAAATGAATAAGTACTTGCAAGCATATCGATCAGAAGGTGTGCCAATTCAGTCACTTGCCATCAGGTAGAGAAGACGCTAAAAATGTAGCAACAGCTCTAATGCTATCAGTAGTCCAATTGCTCAACATGGCTACTCGTAAAGCTGCGACTGCCGATGAAACCAATTCCTTGGAGTATACGCTTAGTCGGAAAGCAAGAAGCATCTTCTTGACCAAATCTATGTATATGGGTTAATGAAATGCCATGCTTTTGTGTACCAAACATTACTTACGAATTGTTTGCAATCTCTTGATGTTGAAGTGCCTGAATTTGCTATGCTGTATGAATAAGAAGAATTGATCTAGATGGGCTTTTTGGACTTCAACTGGCGCACGCTTCCAGATTTCAAAGTTCAGCACAACATATCGATATGCAAATGGGTTGTTTATGACAGATTCACTGCAATATGAATTCGTTAATTTTGCTTGTGTGGACAGTATATCATAAATCTTTACTAACTTTAAGCATGCCGCATCTTTGCCAATAAAGCGTAACAAGCTTTCCAAATGATCGATAGAAATGATATCTCTCTTCTGCTTCAGTAAATAAGCCAATATTTCATATCCATGCAGCCTTTCCATATCTTCAGAATTTCGCCAAGAGCAGCGGATAGCTTCGAATAAGATCCCTATACTTTTATACAAAGCATTGGGGGTCTTCACGAAAATGAGTGAATTATGTATGCATATTGGACGATTTGGTCAAGCTGGACTTACATCTGATGCCTCCACGAGCTTTAGTACGGACGCAAACCCGCCAATTTTCCATAAAGTATTGTCGACCGATGGAGGTCGAACCACTAACGGTGATCCTGATAGATAAGCAAGGCCACCAGTTGTTTGCAGGGCTTGCTTTATCTTTGGTATCGCAGCATTTAAAGTAATCTGCCTGCCTTGCTTGTGATATGACATATACTGCTTAATCGCATCAGTACATGGGTATATAGTGCTTTCAGCACTATTGGTAATTGTGTTTCCGGCAAAAATAGCAGCGATAATTTTGCTTTCTGGAAGAACAGTACTTCCTATACCACGCATGGCCTCCAAAAAGGCGGTATGGCTTGAATCTCCTTTCATTGACGCCTTGGCAACTGAACGTAACTTCAAGAATAACGCAGTTGATGTCTCATAACTCTGAAATTGTTTTAAAGAATCTTGGAAGAGTGAAGTGTATCGCGCGCCAACGTTGAAAAATAGATTCACAATATCACTATCCAATACCTCTTCGAGAATGTAGCAAGGGCCAAGATCCCAGACAGTCGCCTGCTTATCATGTGGCCCGCCACCCACAGTAGATCCGAACACGAACTTTGAAGATGGTGTACCATTTGGTATATTGTACGGACATCGGATTTGTTCCAGAAAAGTGCCATTAACATATAAGGCCATTGTGCTTGCAGTTAATCCTAGTCTTGATCGACTGTGAACTAGAGCTATATGATACCAATACCCAGGATGGAAAGTGAATGCAGTAAAGTACATCAACTGTTTACGGCCCTGTATCTCAATTTGGAGTTGCTGTGTGCTTCCATCTATGCTGATATTCAGCTTAACCTCTCCGTTTTGAACATCACTAAATAGCTCAAGCTTTTTACCAGAGGCTTGCCTCTCGATGTGAAACCACAACAACAATGTGTATCCGGAGTTTGGCGGGAAAGGGTTAACATGCTCAAGACTAATAGCCGAAGGTGAGTCGCCGTATGCACTCAAATGAAAGAAATCTGGCCATCGACTTTGTTCTATTCCACATTGCAAGGTATCCAAAAGCGACATACTATTTTTTTGCGTAAGACTGACGTTCTCCGATGTTTTGTCTTCAAATGCTTCAAACAGATATCGCAGCTCGACGTAGGACATGCCAATAACAACCAAGTATTGGAGGAGTTTGGTCAACAACTGGCGCTCTGCTTCCGTCAAAGCGTGCTCTTCGAATATATCAGAAAGCTCAATTACAGATGCTTTTGGATATAGTCTCTCTAAAAGGTATAAAATTACTCCACTGCGATTCAGTAAAATCTGATTATGTCGACTTCCTCGCGCCAAAGTCAGCAAGGCTGTGAATATTTTAGTGGATAGCTCGTGATTCGCTCCTATGTCTTTCTGAAGATTGAGCATACAGAGCAGAGTATCTGGATTGGATATTCTGGGCGTGGCGGATTTCATTCTCTCAATAGGTATAGCTACCACTTCTATACTGTTGCCTTCCGAACCATCACTTTGTGGCTGTTTGAATATATCATACATGCTGTTGTTATCCGTTGCAAAAGCCAATAGTAATCCAAAGAGATGTTCAGGCGAACCGTTTTCTTGAAGCACTCCAGTCATCTTTAGCGCATTCTCCAACGCCGCATATCCAATATTCGCACCAAAAAATTGTTTGTTGATAGGAAATTTAGCCATGGATTGGCGCAACAACTTCAAAACCACTTCAATCAAAGCGTCGATAGCTGCTTTATCGACTGGCACTCCGTCATCAGTGACGATCGCCTCTGCCGAACTAATTTCATTGTAAATATTCTCCAAGCCAACAAGTACCGATATAAGTGTGATGTAGCCGCCAAATAAACGAAAAGAATTACAAATGTTGGGTGATGCTTCCATAGAATGCGAAACGACCTTGAGAATTTGAGTCTTTAGGGGTATCTCCTTCTTTTCTAACTTTTGGGACATTTCCATCAATCGTATAACTTGCTCATGAGTGCCTGATTGTTCACTTGAAACAATTATGCTCTGGTTTTGAGAACTATCCAGAGGTCCTGCGTTCAAAAGTATTTCAACAAGGGCGAGCGAACTCTTTCTAGTTTTCTTGTGAGCTATGAGATCTGTAATATCGCCTTTCAGACTGCAGAACATTCGGTTAGTGCGGCAAAACTTTTTTGCTGATCTCAAGTCAAGTTGTATCATACCTTCTAAGGAAAAGAGAGACATTCTCACTATCTCGCAACATGTGTGTTAAGCATCCGCAAATTGCATCGAAGCTTATGATTGCGTTATCAATGAAAAGATCATCTGGCTCTTTGTCCACCCGAGTACTGGGGTCGCTATCTCGTCGACGTCTCAGCACACATATCACCTCTGACAAAGTTGCGGCAAAAACATTGACTATGCCAACTTCACGGAAGACACTTTCGAACTTGTCTGATTTCAAAAGTATGGTGTTGAAAACGTTGCATATGAGTGGAATAGCACGTCCAGACGATGAGTTGCCTAAAACGCAATCTGTTAGAAATCACATTCATATCCAACAAATACACCCACACTTTGACTAATTACTTTGTAGATGCAGCGATATGACCGCCAACTCTTTAAAAGGCACATAATTTAGATCCAGCATAACATACGTTAAAAGATCTAAAATGATGACCTATATACATGCGATGAATATACAAGTGCATTTACAATGTGAGAGGAAGAGAAGAAGAAATCGTAACTTACCTGTGATTTCTCATCAAAAGCATATAGTTTCTCTAGCAATAGCGGCAAAGCGTTGAAAGGAACGGTGATAAAGTAATTCGCTGGATTTGCTCTTATGCAACGATCCAACGATTGCAGCATCGCTCTGTTTACCAGCTGCAATTGACTCTGGCGTTCTGCATCACCCTCGGTTTCGGACGATGTAGAAAGTATGGTGTCAACAAATATCTGAAATGCATCGAAATTTCGTATTTTGTGTTCTACAGAATCTGGTTAACACGGCAGAATAACTTTTCGCTCAGGAAATAAGACTAACCTTCATAAAAGGCCGGTAACACAAAATCTGTTAAAGATCGTTGGCAAGCATTAGGTATTTCGAAGTATCACTGATCATTGATGATTGAGTTCTTACCGTCATGTTGATATGGGCTACTTTCTATACTTTGCAAGTCAGCTTCGTCCTGACCCACGTACAATAAATGTTCCAGAATATGTAGTAAATGCAACTATTGAAGTATGTGTTACCAGTGCATCAGACCTATATTTTATCATGAGCCAACCCATACCTGTTTTACATCAGCCTTTTGGTTAGCTGAGCCTTCTATAAGCATGTTCACCAGAAGTTTATATCCATCGGCTTCCTTGAAATCTTTGAAGAGTACATCATTCGACATTCGAGAAGAAGTCTGCAACGCGATTAGTTATAGGCCTACCTGGCCATACAGACTACTCCCCCTCCTTCTCTCAGTAGAACACTTACATGTAGGTAGTTCACAACTAGTTTGACTTCAATTTCAATATGCTCCCATGGAGGCGATTGTACCTTTCCTTTACCATAGTACGTCTTCCATCCTTGCGTAAACATAGCCATTATTTGCTTTGTATGCAAGTACCGGATGACTTCACCGTCCATCTCGGAAGATAGCAATATCTCAACAATACTGACGGCCATATTTAGTCTTTCATGTTTCTTAATCACCACTCTCATTCACAATCATACCTTCTCTTCCATATGAGATCGTATCGAGTCATAGAAGTATCTGCTTCCAAAGCCTTCTCGCTTTCTGGCGAAGGCTTAACTAAGAATGCTCTAATAAGGACAAAGAGATTATCCTCCATGATGAATCGTCTCAATGCTTGTGGCTTTCTTATGAGATTGCCCAAGATATCTGACAAGATGTTCGCAATTTCCTCGACCGAGACGAAGTTGTCTGAATCATCGCCATGATCATTCTCCTCATCCGCCATATCGCGATTCGATATATCAATGAAAGACCTTATTAATTTGATCGTCACTGATGGTATCTTTTGATGATACAAGAGGGCGATAACAGAATCTTGCTATTGAATGAACAGCCAAAAAGTTGTTAGCCTCCGCCATTATATCTGTGTCTTCAACAATGGAAAAACAACTTGCCATTTCTTTCGCTAATATTCTCAGGGCAGCTGCATGATAGTACAAGTGAGATTTTGACTGGATTTGCGTCAGCAAATTGAGGCTAGTGCGCAGTCTGCCAAGTGCCTCAGGAACTTTACGTATGCCGGTAATAAACGATTTGGTGATGATTGCTGCCAAGTTTCTACTATCCCCTACACTCTTTTCAATATCATCGATATATTTCTCGTGAAGCTTAACAAACTTTGGAAGAATTTCTGATGTTAACATGGCAGTCGTGCCCTGCAAAGATGGATCAACCTTTTTAGTCTTGAAATAGTCGTAATATACTAAACAAAAAATGCCTCTTTACGTTGTCATCGGCGTTGTTTGAGCGTGCATACACTTTGCTGCAAAGTTCTAGCAACTCTTTCTGATTCACTTGCCGTCTAGGGGAACAATTTTAGCTTTGTGAGATCTCGCCGAGCAATTCTTGGTCAAATTCACAGCTAACTCACTGCTGTAATTCTGATGGTCCTAACTCCTTTTCAGCTTGATACAACGGTTTCGTTGTCTCTTCATAATCGGCAGACGTCGTGTTGAGGCGATCGACCCAGGATCTCCACATGATGAGAAGTACACGAAACGCTGACTGCTATTTCGGGGGTGCTTGTAGATAGTACCGATACAAGTACAGCGACCACAGCCGCTTTTTGTTTATTGCCTTTCGCCAAGGAATATGTGTGAGAACACAGCTGGCTGCTTGAATTTTCACCCTTTTTAATACATCAATTGTCAATAACTAATCCGCCACACAGCTAATGTTTGCCATGATTTATTACATTGTAGAAATTTGGTATTCAAGTCGTGAAGGAAAGGCACGTCAACTAACAACGTTATTCACTGTCCACCAATTTGCGCAACAATCCAATCCAACCCGTCATACAACCTGTAATTTTTAAAGCATTAGTCTATTACCCATGAAAATGTCAAGTTTCCATTGAGAGCTGACTTACCCATCTCCGGTTAAAGCGGAGCAAGCCTTGAATGTTATGCAAACCATCAGCATTGGTGCCTTTTAATATGGTACTATTGGGATTGGTATTGGTTAGCTTACCTGTATATGCCACTGTCTATCTTTTAACGTGGTCAGTCCCAGAGCCTCTGAGACTTTTGCCGAGCTTAAGGCACCCTTCACATCTTGCTTGTTAGCAAATATCAGGACTGACGCATCGGATAGTGACTGAGCAGATTAAGATGAATTTAGATGAGCCATACGCTCCGTGTTAGTGCTTCATTCCAAGTCAAAATTCTTACTTCGCTTTCCACCATTTGATGAAGCTCCCGCTTAGCGATATGTAGTCGATCGGTGTCGCTGCTATCAACCACCATAATTACTGCCTAAGTTAATCACGAAGTGTTACATTTTTTGCAAACAATACGAATGAATTCTTAAGAGATACGATAATCTTACTTTAGTATTCGTATAGTATGTCTTCCAAGATGTACGTAATGATTCTTGTCCGCCAATGTCCTGCACAATTCACCTGTCAACCATTCATTCTTTAAGAGTATGGGATCTGGGTGACTCAATACTCACCCACATAAGGAACTTGATATTTTTATAAGAAACTTCCTCTACATTGCTGCCGATTGTTGGAGTAGTGGTGACCACTTCGTTGAGCAAGCTAAGAGCCCGATCCAAGAATGATTAATGACAGGCTACATTTAGAGCCCAACATATGACACCTACAGTTTATATAATATCGTCGTTTTTCCAGCATTGTCCAGTCCGACTATGATGATCTTGACCTCCGTTTTGGAAAAGAGCTTTGACCAAAGACTACTAAATAATATGCCCATCTCAAAGAAAGCAAAGTGCCAGTCGTCTAAGTAACGGACAAAAATTTGGCCTTTAAAAGTAAATGGTCAAAGCGTCGAATCTGAGTCTTTATCAGGCAGAAAAGCCTGACAGCTCCGTGATCAAAAGGCTTGAAGATGAATACAGTCTATCTAAAAATATGTCATTTTAAGAATAATGAGAGCTATTGAGTATTCTGCGATTCGCTATTCTTGGCCATCGACTAACCAGTAGGCTGCACAGCCTCTGTAGTCCAAAATCTGTAGAAGAATGACGAGAAGGCAGCATGCCATCCTATGTACACGTGATCGATACTTTCCAATTCACGACGGTTGGTGCAATCTAGAGTCAAGCATAATTAACCCCTTCTTGTCGGCAACTTCGTGGACATAATGTTAGGAGTTTGACCCGGCAATAACAATATATGTAAGCTCATGCACACTTGATGGCACACCTCTAATTTAACCCTTCTTTTACCACCAATAGCAGTCCTATAGATGAGTATTTGAAAGGAACTAAAGTACAAGATATGCACACCTGATACCATGCCATCTAAACCCCCCCCCCGAAAGAGCAAAGCACAGACAAGAAGCCAAGTGGCAATTTCAATATATGTACTGCACACATGAGTACAACCGTATAAAGCATCCCGTGCATCCTTCCCGTCGGCAACTCTCTAGCTATCATAAAAGCTTTAACCTGAACCTCATGTTACGATTTTTAATTAATTCAATATCTTTCAGGGGTTCTATTACGCTGGTGTAAAGTAACACGCCAAACACCAGACCTATGCGCTGATCGGACTGCTTATCATGTCTTATACCGCAAAAAGAGACAGGAGATGTCTTACAGGCTATACTGTATATCCTATGTCGCTATTTTTGTCGGAAGGCTCTCCATCAAAATATTTCGTTCTATTAATCTGGTGATAAATGACAGCTTTGTAAACCAAATCAAAGGATTCGAGCTCCAAATCATAGTTTCTAGCACTCTTTGCATATGTTTGTTGCGCATCTGCTTATAATACGGTCTGCTATGTTGATACTGATACTGAATTGGCATGACCAAGCTGGAAATCACCGCCATAGAGTATTAGTATAGCAGCTTATGTACAGGTTAGAAAATAAGAATCAGTATTCTGACATATTTTACAATTCTTAAATTGCGCTCTTCCGTTTTACATTACTCAGGTCATCGATTTCTCATCAGTCTGCTAAAAAGTCAAATCGACACAAAAGTACTCAAATGTTGATCATATGAGCTGTTATACTGGGTTATTTCCTTCAGATATCGCAATATTCTTCTCATATTGGTTTGAGTCTGTCAAAATTGCTCTTGGATCTTTTGATCGAACGTTACGCATAAGGCGTATACTATGGCAAAGTCTGCATCACCCTGATGTTACACAGCAGTTCTGATCCAGCGATCGTCCACTTTTCGCAGTTGTAAACCTATAGCTTAAACGGCATATGATTCCTACAAAACGAAGCTAATTTGCGTACAAATAGGATGAGCGGCCGAGGTATGTGATCCGTAAAGATAATGTCTCAGTCAGCAACGAGCAGTGATGAGAAAGCACTCGCGTTGCGCACGTGATCTGCGACGACGTGGGGCAGAGGCTTACTTACAGGACAGTCAGCGCTTATTCAGCCGGCGTCATCGCACCAGGATATAAAAGCTTTGCATAAGTGACACCCTTCTACCCGTTTACAAAACTCTATACATACAAAAATGGCCCCAAAGGCAAGATACCTAAGCATTTACTTGCCCATCACTAAACAGTATTACTAACCATGCTGGATATTTTAGATCGCAGTTGTTTACTATTCACTTTACGGACATATCTCTACTCTCGCCAAATCCGTTGCTAAAGGTATTACTGCTGCTGGTGGTCAAGCCGATCTCTTCCAGGTTGCTGAGACACTCCCAGGTAAGTAGCTGTTATGTCAAAGTCACCGAAACAGCGTAGATTTTGACATATGGTTTCGCGAATTTTTCAGCGGAGGTCCTTGAGAAAATGCATGCTCCTCCCAGGTAAGATTGCCTGAAATGTGGCTGAAACTTTTAGGAACTGTGGCGTAACCTTTTTTAACCTTTTGCAGAGATACATCCGTTGAGACTATCACACCTGCTAAATTGGCCGAGTACGACGCATTTTTGCTTGGTATTCCCACTCGATATGGTAACAATGTTGCTCAATGGAGACAATTTTGGGATCAAACTGGAGGACTTTGGGCCTCAGGTGCTTTACACGGAAAGTTTGCTGGTATATTCGTTTCTACAGGTACACTTGGAGGCGGTCAAGAAGTCACTGCTCTTAGCACCATTTCTACCCTTACCCACCATGGTGTAATCTATGTCCCACTCGGTTACAAGAATACTTTTGCTCAATTTTCTGATGTCAATACCGTCCGCGGTGGCAGTGCATGGGGAGCTGGTACTTTTGCTGGCGCAGATGGCAGCCGTCAACCTAGCCAGATTGAACTCCAAGTTGCTGAAATCCAAGGAAAGACCTTCTACGAGACCGTGTCTAAGTACAACTTCTAAATCGCCAGAAACTGCTTGTCTAAAATAAATCGCTGGTCATATCCAGTCTGAAAAAACATCATCTCGCGGGACATTGTGATTTGAAATAGATATATTTTTCTATGTGTGCATGCATGTCGCTGGTAAGATAGGATTTATATCCGATAGCTGGAGAGTCTATATACAAGTTGATCTATGCTGTGCAGTGAAGTGACGAAAAGATTTACAAAATGGCAAAGATGTACAAATGTGGTAATTTTCTAATCAAACAACGCAGTCAGTCCAGCTTTTGAAAGGAACATGCCGCTCGCATTGTGGCCCACTCCAGGGACAACCTCTATATCTTGTCTAAAGTTCTGCATTGGAAGGATGGCTGTCATGAAGCTCCACCATGATAAACCTCGATCAAGGTGGGAAACTCCCTGTGCCATAGCTTCGCATGATACGTCGATTGGCCCACTTGTAAAGTTGTCATATTGGCCATACAAGTATCGAATATCTCTTGAGGCAAAGTCTTCTTTGACGCTGTTCAAATCTGCAAATCCACGCACTCGCATTGAGTTCATAGCATAGGGCGGAGGATTAATGATGCCGTATTTCCATGTGTTCCAGCCAGGGCATGTGATTGGATTGAAGGCTCGTGGTCTGTCACCATCAAGGTATGCGTACGAACTGGGATTGGCTATAACGTATCGCAGACTGAGTCCTATCGGAGGATCGTTACCAACCAACGAGTATCGTTGGACTAGTTGTCCGCCGCCGCTATGGCCGGCGAGGACGACGCTTTGTAGACTGGGAAACCAGTCTTTGTTAGCAAAATTGTTTATGATAGTATCTAATACAGTAAGGCTGCTGACGTTTCCGCCAGAGTATGAATCGTCTCCATCCATCCATTCATTGCCTATTTAAAATTAGAATTTTTAGGCTACACAAGTTTCTCAAATATCTGTCACATACCGTTCCAAATTAAACTGTCAGCTTGTGCTAAGTCAAGGTCCTGCCTGGTAAGAAATTCTGGTGCCAATATGAATATGCTCTCTGCGTTGACAGCCGATTCAGTTATCGCCTCTTGCATGGCTCTGTAGTATTTCCATGCATCTCTACCCTTGCCATGAATGATAATGATCGCTCTTGTTACCGCTGAAGGATTGAAGCTCTCTGGTTCGTATTCCATTATCGAGTACTGCCCTGAAATAGGGATTGAGCTGACTTTGGCGCCTTTAACGATTGGGAAGGTTTTCTTGCTTCCGACACTACGAGGCCGCGATTTTTCAAGGCCAAGAACTGCCACTATCAGCCATGAAATGGCCAATAAAACTAGTTTCATGAGTAGTGAAGAACAAAGGATACAATTACACAAGAGAGGAAAAACTTAAGGAAAAGATAATATTTATAAATAAAGGGAAAAATTAAGCCCCCGGGTACCATAGCTCATTTATATGTGGATAAGGAGGCGTGCAAGTTATCTTACTAGTGTCATGCTAGAGCCAGCCATATTTAGTCCTCATTGAAAACCTGCAAAGCCCAATCTGACCTTGTTTTGAAGCATAAGCATTATGGCCTAAAAAAAATCAGTTTTCGAGCTATCTCTAGCCCCTGCTGCGATCAATATACAGTACCACAAAAAGTTGTGATGGCTATTTGTGAACACAACTTGTTAAATAGGAGCACGTTCAGCCAAAAACGCCTCTCAATCTGCATCATTGGACTATCGGCTGATTCAGTTACGTGCGTAGTAAATTAAAGAACATCAGAACCTGTCGTGATAAATGTGCTGAGCCTTAATTGTGCTTAATTATTCGCGGGACCGCGAAATAAACAACATAAACAATAATAACTTTGATAGCCGTCCGCGAACATTATTTGACTGTTACTGTATCCGTCCGTACAATCTGTAACTACAGTACTTTTTCCTTTGGCATTAGCATATATAATTGAAATGCTCGCAAGTATACGTTCCTTTTATTATGCTGGTCCCCTGCGATCGTAGTGTGAATCGGAATTCGCATCATATGCAGCTTTCTCAAACTAACATTGGCAACCAATATCAAAGTCATTGTTAGCTCATTCCATCAAAAAGATGATATTATGTGATTTTCTATTTAAAAAAAAAAAAAAAATCTGAAACACATTCAACATTTATTTACCTGTAGACGAAGAAATCAGGGATGGAGAATGGATTTTCCATGCTGTATCCCTTGACCATCTGGACTGTGCCAGAATGCCAAGGTCAATTTGCCAAGGCCGACTGTGAGACAAGGGGCAATCACCCTATCTTTCAGAGCTGCAGAACTGGACTGTTCTTTTGGGGGTTTCTTCTTTTCAAATCGACCAATGGCTTGCCAGACGTTTTTTGAATGACTGTTGTCTCTTTTCGCATAGTAAAATAAAGGAAAAATTTTGCTTAGCAGTCCCTCCATTTGTCTGTGCCACATCGATACGAATAGGTGGAAAATTAACTTGGACCACGTACGTTGCTGGGGAGCTCAGTTCAATTAACTCAAATAGCTGATCGATCTCATAGCATAACGGTTGCTTGCTGCATCCAGCCTCATTTTCTTTCGTCATCCTAAAGAAAAACCATGTGCTTTGTCATTGTTCGTTTCTCATCAGACAGTTTTTTGCCCTGAATATAACAATGACATGATTTACGATGACATTAATGCCTTATCATAGCTTGAACCGGGTTCTAGATGCCGATAGTCGATCTGAGCTTTTGATAGGGTAAGCGGAGAACTCATACCAGCTCCATGGTTTCTGATCATTTAAGGCTTTTTTCCGGGCAATTCCATTCTGAAAATGTACAAGCTTGTTGGAAATCATCATGTTACAGTTTACAAAAAAATTTTCATCGACTAACATCATAAAGTTTGATAGACCAGTACGTGGGGAGAACCCTTACAAAAGAAGGCAATGTGGGTCTTGCTGAGTCGGACCATGTGCGGAATTTTATTTTATTTGGTTATTGCAGGTTTTATAATAATGGTGTTAAATGACGAAATCGTACCTCCCTAAAGCGGCCAGTGGCCAATAATGTACGATACCCGCTTCATTGGAAAATGCCTTTACCCAATGAATGGCCATCCTTGCGTCCAAAGCTAAACAACTTTAGTTTATTGTTGGAACTCCGAGGGCAATTGCGAATAAGTTTTGCAAAGCCTTTAAAGCATATCAACTGCTCTTCTTTATCTTGAACACCCAGAGTTCAACTTTCATCACACTTTTAGAATGTCACGACCAGACTTACAAGATCGAACCTTAAGTACTAGGTCAAAAGACCCTGCTTATGAGGAGAAGGTCACTGAAAATGCCTACTCTCCCAACAGTCTTGTCAAAGGCACTGCCGTGCTCTCTCGCACCAATTCGATGATAAGTACGGCCAGTGATGAAAGTGGAAGAGATATCAAGTTGCGAACAATGAGCTGGAAAAGAACAGCCGCTGTTTTGTTTGGAGAATACGTGTGTATTGCCATCGTGTCATTTCCATCGTCTTTCATGGCTCTTGGTTATGTCGGTGGTATTATTGCGACGTTAGGTATCGGTGTCGTTACACTGTATACCTCCTTGACACTGTGGAAATTTCAGATGAAGCATCCCGAATGCCATGATATCTGTGACATTGGTTACAAACTCTTTGGAAACAGCCGAATCGCTTACGAACTCACAACCTTTGGCCTTTTGGCCAATAACCTCATGATTTTGGGTCTTCATACCTCTACTGGTGCCAAAGTCTTTGATACCCTCACAAACTCACAATACTGTAACATCATCTGGGCTATTGTCACTATGATTATCTGCATCTTACTCTCACTACCAAGAACTTTGACTCAAGTGTCAGTTCAAAGTGTTATTTCAGCCAGTAAGTGATCCATTGTAGCCCGTCTGAAAAGTCATTAGATCATATTTGCTTACTCCTCGTCTCATTTTAGTTTTAATGTTTACTTCCATTATGCTCTGCATGGTGTTTGCCGGTATCCAAGATGAGCCTGCTGGCTATGTTGCAGGCACTACCGTTTATGCCTCCCCATGGTCTCCTCCCGGCACCACCTTTGTCGCTGGTTTTAATGCCATTCTGAATATCAGTAAGTTTATGTCACACATAATGTACCTGATGTGGAAATATTATTTGATTAACTTGCTTTAATTTTTAATTTTACTTTAGCTTACACCTTCATTGGCCAGATCTGTTATCCCTCTTTTATTGCCGAGATGGAGAACCCGGCAGATTTGTAAGTAATTTTGTGAAACTGATCATTTTTGAGGAAGTGCGACTAACTTGTGGCGTCGTTTAAAAAGTCCCAAAGCTTTGTACGCATGTACCGTAGCCGAGTTCATCCTCTTTACTATTCCTGGAGTCGTAATGTATGGCAATTATCTCCCTTGTGATCCCAAACATTTTCCAAATAATCTTACTCAACTTTTTTTTATTCTCCTAATCTAGCTATTACTACCTTGGACAGTACACTGTTGCTCCCGCTTTTGCTGGATTGCAGCCAATCTATAAGAAGATCGCATTCACCATGGCCCTTCCAACTATCATTGGTAAGTTCTTTTCACACACATGATGTTCCCCCGCCGATTTCGCAATAATATCGGATTTAAGTTGCGGCTGAGCTTTAACCTTGAATCTTTCCTAATTCAGTGATTGGTGTCATCTACGCGAATGTCACTGCCAAGTACCTGTTCAACCGTATCTACCGCAACTCCCGCCATCGTTACAGGTAACTAGACACGAAATTTGCAGTCCGCTATTAACATGTTCACTAATATTGGATATGTGTAGCAATACTTGGCAAGGATGGGGAATGTGGACCGCTTTGATTATCATCGTTTGGGTGCTTGGCTTCGTTATCGGTGAAGCCGTGCCTTTCTTTGCTGATCTTTTGTCTTTGATCTCATCATTGTTCGACAGTTTCTTTGGTCTTATCTTCTGTAGGTGTTTGATCCGTTTAAATAAGTACTTTGGTTAGGCTGTGTTTCTCATATTAATCTTTAACATAGGGGGCTACGCATTTTTGGTTCTCAATAAGGGTAATTGGTTTACCTCCAAATCGCAGACTTTTTGGACCATCATCAACAGTAAGTTTTGTATCCATATTGAAGCTGCCTACACACAAGTTTGGTTATTGACGAGGCGTTCACTATTTAGTGCTTATCATTGTCATTGGTGTTGTGATATTTGGTGTCGGAATCTATACCTCCATCCAATCCATTCTCGACGATTATCAAATTGGTGCAGTTCGTAAGTAATCTTAAATCCAAAGATATTATACAACCATTAAAATTATAACACTAACGCATGTATCAAAAGGTTATCCATTTACTTGTGCAAGCAGTGCCATTTGAATCCCCTACATATCGACATTTTGCAATTTTTCGCCAATTTGCTTTGTATTTTTGCTCTAATTTTGTAATTCAATATTGTACTCTCCCATATATCTAGGTGCCATCATAGTATTATCCATTTGTATCAGTGCTTTAAAGGCAGAAATGCCTGTTTAGAATTTGTGTGCCAAAACATGAAAAAAGAAAAAAAAAACCATCCATGAAATGCGTCAAGGTATCTTTTGACCTGCGCTACACAAATCAAAACGGCTGAAAAACAAACAAATGTACATCTGTTTTGTCCCATTTAAGAGATTAGCCTGCACCCTCGGAACACCATACTGTTCAACTTGGTTGTTCCTGCATTCTGCATCCTGATGGAGTCATGCATTTACACATTTTAAACATTTACTTATTTGGAATAACCCATTTTTATAAACTTGCTAATATGTAATATCAGTGTAGGAGCATTCGGTAACTGCAGCTGCGGTGATGTTATTTTAAGGAACCATAAAATCGACCAATCGATGTGACTTGACAGATAGATTTGTCAAGATTTGGAGTCGAGCCTGAGAAAAGTTGTATTTATTAGAGAAAGCATGATTGAAGGTGCAAAGCCAGCATGTGCTACACCCATATAGCTGTCAGACAGAACTAAGTTTCGAGCCGTCATTGACTGCTTCAGCGCTTTTGCGGACCAGTGACACCATCAATTCCAACATTTATGATAAAGAATCAGCAAACATATTCATTCGTTAATAATCATTAAAGAAGGACTAAATATCAAGTCTCAATGAACCAGAGGTGACCTATCCGGCTAGACAGCTTTATGATCGCCTCAAAAAATGCTTGCTTGCATTACAATTTTCGCAATCCTGCAATCAACACTATTCGTTTGGCACTTCAAATAACCAAGAATTTGTCAGTGATTGACAATAAGCACCAGGCACACATTGTCCTTATAAGTGTGCTAAAAATCTCATATCACGTGACTTTCATCAAAAGCAACGCGCCTCCCAACTGTACCAAACTTCCAGCAGATGGAGCAAAATTCCATAGGATAGCAATATGGACATCCACGTACATTACAAAGAACTTCCAGGTCAAATCATCTCAGTGAAGCAATTTAGCTAGCTTATAGCAATGACTGTTTATAATCTTACGGACGGATTGGTAATTCAGTCTTTGCTCGTATTGCAGAGCGGTGAGGAGAAACTTTCAGGTGCGATAGCGTCAGAGACCATGAAACAGATGACGAGCAATAGGACTTCAATAGTCATTGATATGGCTCTTGATCACCCATTGTCGTTGTTTTCAATATGATGTGGATGTGTTGCGAGTGCAAGATATGGAAGATTGTGAGAATAATTGTGAGCGCGACAAGCAGCTCATAGCATCACCTTCATTGGCTATGCCTTTGGTCGAATGAACGCTGACTATAGGATCAAAAAACTTCATACGAAAGTAGTAAGGTGCGACTGCCTTCCTTGATGGTCCTCCAACGCCAAATTAATTTGACAAGTCACTGTCTTAATCAATGGACGGCTTTCGTTCGGTGGCAAAGATTAGGCCACCAAGCACTAAATAAAGTATGCAGCGTGCCTACAAAAACTATGTCGATCTGCCAGGTGAAGCTCCTGAGTGAATGGTGCCATACACGCGGTACGCGGTAAAAACGCGCTGGAGTTGAATGCAAGGGAATTTGAACTCCGCATAAGTGAGCGCGTCAAGGGCGCGTTTTCTAAATGTCACGCTTTCCTTTCTCCCCACTTCTTTGTTCGGACACAGGTACGTTAAAAAACCAAACATAGTGACAGCTTTTTCATTATACCTACTTATGTATTCTCGACATACGTGGGATACAGAAAAGGCTTGATTGGGCCTTATGTCAGACACAGCGTTATACCACACTATACCTTCATCCTCTCAACATGATGGACTCTGCTTACACAACAACAGCATCTTTAAGGTAACGTATCTTTCCACACTATCGAAGCGAGGCTTCCTTCTGATTCCTTTTTGATTGTCACAGCATTTGAACGCGCTCAAAACACGACTCAACTATGCAAGCTTCAAGTTAGAACATGGGTGGCAAGATCGTGCGCTCACCGACCTAGAATTGTCTTGCAAAACACCAGATGACAACAACCATTTCGAAACTATACCCGTCACTGTAGCAGGCTTCCGAAAACGATCAATAGAAGGCCAGCGTCGGCCAGCACAACCAAGCGTGCCAAAACGGCGCAACAGCCATAAGCGAGGGTTGACACAGGCTGATGTTATAGACCGCCGTACGTTTGTGGCAGTGACTCACAACCGGCCCAAATTGAAGCGTTGGCACTCGATGCATTCGTTATCCGAGGCTAAACAGAAGCAAGCAAGACCAAAGGGACGACCGCGAAAAGACGATGAAGCTCGCAAACGACAGCCGGTTGAGGGAGGCGAAAAAGTTGACACTAAGCGGTCGCGCATGGCAGAGGATCGGCCATCTTCCACCACCGCAAGTCCAGCCGGTTTGGAGCTGCCAAGGTCGGTACCTACCAATTCACTCGACTTTTTGTCCTATGCCATCGCCATGACCGAGAAACGTGATGCAGCCGAGCGCTTGACACAATCGCAGCCACTTCCATCCCTGGCATCTCAGTACTCTGATGAAGATATGGAAGATGCGTCCCAACTGGATCACCGTAATATTACAGCTAGTCAACCTTTGAGCTCTGAATTTGATCAGCGCAAAGTTTCTACATCAATGACGGATGAATATGACGACGAGGACGATGAAGATGATGATGAGGACGATGATGACGAACTGGATTGCCCTAGCTCGCCAAGAGCTGAAGCTGCCGAAGCCATCATGATGTTTGTCCGTGGTGGACCTCATCGATGAAGATATATAACACTGGCTCAGCAATAGTAAATAAAGAGTCAAGAAGTACATGTGAAAATAAAACAAGGCTCAAAAAAATGCTCGAGTTAGTATCAATCTCAAATATTTAACATTCTCTCTTATACATGGGAAAGCAAATGGCTCAAAGAAATTTTAGTGTATATATATGATTGGAGGTGGCTGTTGAGCAGAATGGGGAGGCTGGCTCAAATGCAGCTTTTATTGATTACGGTCGCGGGCAATACTACGTAGTAGCTTGCCGAAATCACTAATAGCTCCTTTAGTCAAATGGTTTCGACGCTCAGCATTGACAGGCTGAGACACTAGTTGATCTTCTCCAAAAACCACATCCATCTCAGACATCTCCAAGTCGTCAGCACGTTTCTCTTCGTCTAGAACAGGTGCATTTTCTTTGGGTCCGACATTGAGATTCTTATAGGTTGTCATGCCAGGCATGCGATTGTTGAAGATGGACACCGAGGCCGATGGAAAAGTTGTCGACATTCTGATGGGTGGCGTATATACAGGAACATGAGGCCCTTTTTTGTCTCCTGTGAAGGGTATCTTATCATTTTTTCTTTGGTATATGAAGGAGGGGGAGGATGAATGACGGGCCTGCTTATCATTTTGATGTTTGTTATGTTGGTATAGTGCATTTGATTTAGGCCAATTTTCAATTCTCTGATGTTTAATTCGCCACGAAGGTTGAGGAGGTGCAAAAGGTCGACGATTTTGAGCTCCAACATGATATCCTCTGCCACCTACGGAGGAAGGTAGGGCAGATAAAGGCGAAGAAGGCGGAGGTCTTCTCCAATGTTGCGCTGAAGGTGCTCGAATGTCCACAGGTGGGACGTGGTCGCTTCGCTTGGCAGGAGGAATGTATTTAGGCACCTTGTTGGTGATTGGCTTATTTGCTTCTTCAGTTATTTCGGCACTAGGGCTTTCCTGTCCGCTGTCAAAGCTTTGCCGAGTTCCTTCAGTTTCATCAGAGCCGAAACCACTGTCATTGTCGTCTTGTTCTTTCTTGGACTCCTCTGGAGTCTTGACAGTGCTTCCATCTGCAAAGGAAATGGGTTCGGAGAAATCCATCTCTCCTCCATCAAAGTCGAATTCTTGTGACCATGACTTGCTGTGTTGGTCCATGCTTTTGCTAAGCGCATAATTTTCTGGCATAGGTACATAATTTCGTTCGTCTTCCTCGGGTATACGTTTGTTGGAAGTGACAGGGGAAGGTGGTAAAAGTGAAAAAAAACTTGATCGGCGGATTCTTGCAGACAACACAGATTCTTTGGATTTAGAACCTGAGCGACTGGTAAGTGTGGAAAGGCTGATAGATAGTGGCAGAAATCCAATGGTTTTCTTTGGGGTGGTTGGTCGACTACCATCGTCAGAAAACATGGTAACTAGGCTTTTACACCAGGCCATCCATTCACCTGTCGTTACTCTACCCTTCGTTTCGGAACAAAATACCCGGTCGGCCAAGAAGGTTGCAATTGGCTTGGTCATGCCTTCGAAGCGTTCCATAAGGAAGTCGGTGGGGTTCTGAGTGAAACAGGTATAGGCTGGACAAGTGTCGTCAGGTCGAGACCAAGGTGACCTATGCCAGAACAAATTGATAAAGATAATTCCGAGAGACCAAATATCGGCTTGAAAAGCGTCATAGTTTGGATTTTCTGGGTTATGGCATTCGAAACTCATATACGGTTTACTACCACAGTCAAAGTCGATAGGATATTGCTCGGTGGTAGCCAAACCAAAGTCGATGAGCTTAATAGTCTTGTCAACGGTAATTAAGAAATTCTGTGTAAATGCAACGCCTTATCAGTTTCTGTTTTGGCATGTGCTAAAAATTATAGTCATACACAGCCAATGGCATTTTCATCATACCTCTGGTTTCAGGTCCCGGTGCGCAATATTCTTATTATGGACAGAATCAACCGCATCCAGACACTGCTCGAAAATATTGCATAGTAATTCTAGACGTTCCAAGGTATCCAACTTCCTACCATTGGTTGAGTCATAGTGATCACCCTTGTGTAGGATCCACCAGTAGAGGTCGGTGCCATGAATATATTCCAGCAAGAGGAACAAGTATTCCTCTGTTTCAAAATGACTGTACAGGCGAACGATACGGGAGCTTTTTACAAATGAGCGATGAATGTCAACTTCCTGTCTCTGTAGTTCCAAGTCTTCTTCTGATAACTCCACTTTGCTTATACATTTTAGGGCATAGAGCTGATTATCATGCTGAGCCTGCGCCTTGTATACGATAGCGTAACTTCCACTTCCCAAAGCTTCCAAAAGTTCTAGTTGTAGTTGGTTTCGAGAGTCAGTTATAACTGATCCGAGCTCGAAAGGAAGCGGGGGGTTTGCGGCGGACATTAGAAGCGAGAATGCTAGCCAAGTTTAAATTGTGAATGGGGCCAAACGAGTGACTGGACTCTTCTGATGGAGAACAGAGGGAGCTGACAACAGCAGATCAAGAAATAAATGTAGAATATATGTTTATGGAATAATTTTTAAAGGGCAAGATGGACCAGATGGTAAAAGGAGAAAATAGAAAAGGACAAGAATTGACAATGTCGGCAATGGCCAAGTTTGAGAATCGACCGCTCCAGCGTGGAAACCAGACCACTTTAATTTACTGCTCAAAACTCTCCTTACTTTTAATTTTTCCTTCTTATTCCTTCTTCTCATGTTCCTCGGTGGTGGAAGCACTGCTGCCACTACTTCCCATAAGTGCTGCCAATGGGTTAGCATCAGCCTTCCAGGGCCGTGCGAGGTCGCCTTCAGGAGCATCACCCCAAACATGAATAATGACCGGCTTGGCAATCAAGAAGTTCTTGAGAGGCATGATGGATTGAACCAAAAGAGGTTGGTTAATGCCAAATTGGAAGTGGAGAACACTGATAACAGCCAATGAAGTAGCAGTGGTAGTAATGAACTTTTGGATTTCGGCTTGATCATATTCACAGACGGTGGTAGTGACAGTCTCCTCAGTAGCAGCTGCTTGTGAGCCAAACGATGGTTTGGGTGCGGCAGCATATGTCAATGGAGTGCGATCTTGAAAGATGCAATAGATTAATCATGTGATCCCACATCATCCCGTCAATCCGGTGGCATCCCATATCATTCTAAACAAAACTTACCATTCTTCTTGGCAATAGCGGATTTCAAATAGTAAGCCCAAGCGATGACTAGAAGGTTCATTCCATAGTAAGCGATTCGAGCATACTGGAGGACTTCAGGATCTTCAAAAGGAATCTTCTTGACCAATTGCATACATCCCAGCATAAGACCGAGATTGATCATTGGTGAGGTTAAGAATGCAGGAGGGCCCATATTGATAAAGTGATTAGTGAAAAGTAAGGAGGAAAAGTGAATAAACTATTGAAATTTTAACTCTTGTTTTTTGAGAGATATCGTCGGGGAATGAAGCGGCACCAATCGCTGTCGTCCAAGAATCGCAAAATACCCCAGCTGCAAAGGTTCGGTGTCCGTAGCAATCATAAGGGGTTTATAGACGTATTTTCCATGAGAAATAAAGGAGTAAAGCTTAGAATTTGCCATTAGATTTGCTTCAAAGCTTTAAAATTGATATTTTGTTAAATCAAACGCTTCAAACCCACCTCAGCGGGAGATGACGTATTTTGCTCAAGTCTTGGCCGCTTAAACCAACCTTACCTCTAAAGCTGTCCGTGTCTTTATTCTTTTTTAAACATGTCGAATTCCCCGTATGCCTCAAACGACCCTTCGAGGCAGAGAAGAAGTTCATCTCAGCTTCTGACAACAGGTAAGGTTGATGCCGACTATACTGTAATTTACTTCACGTCTAAAAGCACCCTCCGTCTGCCATTGCTTTTAAATAGTCCCCGGCGAAGAACACTTGACCGCGGAAGAACGACATATCTATGGTCAACTTTTTAAAGCAGCCGACGTCGATAGCAAAGGAATAGTTCTCGGTGAGGAAGCAGTAGAGTTCTTCAAAAAAT
This sequence comes from Umbelopsis sp. M5902, assembly GCA_037039815.1. Classification (NCBI taxonomy): domain Eukaryota; kingdom Fungi; phylum Mucoromycota; class Umbelopsidomycetes; order Umbelopsidales; family Umbelopsidaceae; genus Umbelopsis; species Umbelopsis sp. M5902. The sequence goes on from JAXQGL010000052.1 coordinate 56,996, forward strand.
CAGGTGTTCCTCCGCCTATCCTTTCCGAAGTAAGTGGCCATAGACTTGCACATAAGGACGTGATAAGTAACTAACTATATTGATTGTAGATATGGACGGCGGCGGACGATGAACAACGAGGATTTTTGACGCAGCAGGAATTTTATGTAGCTCTTAAGCTGATTGCTTGTGCTCAAAATGGCCAGTTAGCTTCTGAGCCTGTACTCACCACTACAGGTTTGCTCCTTTGATCAATTGAAAGCAACGGTGCTTATAGAAAGCTAACGCTGAAATCTATAAAGTGCCACTTCCACGTTTCAATGATGTCTATCTTGAACCATACAACTCATCAGCCGGTGCGACTCCGACTCTAGCCGCTCAAGTTGATAACATCAAGCCTGATGAAAGGGAGAGATTTATTCGCATGTTCCGGAGCAACTGCTCGCCAGACGGAAATATGGAAGGTAAGAGGAAGAGCAATATATGGCTGTGCGGAAAAAATTGTATGTTGACTCCAACTTATGACAGCGACCCATGCAAGGCGAATCTTTGAAAAGTCTGGTTTGCCTGCAGATACTCTTAACAAAATATGGAATTTGGCAAATATGAGAAGAGGGGGGTCTATAAATCAAACAGAATTTGTGATTGCCATGTTTTACATCTCTCGAATTATGGATCATACAATTGAAAATGTGCCGTCATCGATTCCAACCTCTATCTATAACTCTGCAGCCGGCCGGCCAGGATCACCAACCTTGTCTCGTCAACCTACCATATCATCACCTGTCCTCAGAAATCATACCGGCCAAAATACTGGCCCATCTCCCGCTGCAATCTTTGGTCAGGCAGCTTTTGCAGATATGTTTGATGATACTTGGGCTATACCTCAAGATCAGCGAACGAAATTTAAATCATTCTTTCAGCAACTTGATGTTCAACACGGTGGCTCTATATCAGGTAAATTGAATTTGATTGCAGCATGGTGATTTGACTGGATCACAAAATCGAAAATCCTCGAGTTTAACCGTAATCTATTCATATTAGTCGACGAAGCTTTTACGTTCTTTCGAAATTCAGGCTTGCCTCAGATGGAGCTGGAACAAATATGGGGTTTGACGGGAGCGCAATATGGCAACCGTTTGGACGCTGATGAATTTACAGTTGCTATGCATCTTATTCATGAACGATTAAATGGAAAGTCAATTCCCTTAAGTCTTCCCCAGGAACTCGTTCCTCCTAGCCATCGGACTGGTCGCAGTGGCCTGTCGCGACAGGATACATATTCAAGTGCCTTTCACACAGCATCCACGGCATTTCCTTCAGCATCCACGGCATTTCCCCGGCCAAACATGCCAGCCAGTCCTACATCATTCCAGTGTAAGTCTACTGACAGTACTCTGTACTTGCATCATAGCTGGATTGAAAATCACTAACAAAACTAATGCGCTTATGCAGCAGCAATGTCTGATAATTTGTTCAAGGATGTGGATACGCTCCAGAGCGCCACCAATACAATGTCTAGTCAGAAGAGGACTCTTGAAAGCAGACTATCTACGATGAAGACTCAAACACAAACCAATAATATAAGATTAGATCAGGTTCGAAATCTGTACGAGTCAGAAGCTAGAGCTGTACGTAAGCTAGAAGCGGAAATTGCCAGTGAGCAACCAAACTTTGACAAGGCGAAATCAGAACTGGAGCAAGCCGAATACCAATTACAGCTAATCAAGCAACAAAAGGATGAATTAGATAGGCGACTGCAAGGCGGACGGGACGAGGCACAGAGGATGAAAGAACGTGTTAAAACAATTTATGAAGAATGTAACCAGATTAGAAAACAACTTGAACAATTGGAGAAAGAAGGCAAGCAGCAAGGTGTACGACTTAATATTGGAAGGGAACAAGTCAATGCTGCCGAAAAAGAAAAAGAAAGACTTGCACATCAATTAACTGGCGACGATAGCAGCAGTTACAAATCCGATATACCATATGAGAGTGGAAGTAAATTTAATCCCATCTCACCCACTTTTGACGCCTCCACCAGCATTGCAGGCTCATTATCGCCCGCAAATAGCATTCGATCACCTACAAAGAAGACATTTACTCAACCCAGCAGCGATCCATTTGCTGAGTTCACAAAGACATTCCAAGATAAAAAGCAACCGCCAAAGCAAGCTACATTAGATTCAATGACCGATTTCACTTCACAATTTCCTGATGTTGATAAGTTTTCTGCCATTGGATCACCAAAGAGCAGTCTATCCCCAGTGAAAAATGATCTCACGATTAACACACAAAAGGAAAATAATGAACGACATGGAACATCTGTTGACATTAGTGATATTGAAACCAAGTTTCCAGACCTTGACACAATGGATAAGGATTTCCCCACACCCACTGAAAGTAAGTCGTTTTCGTTGGAACGCACGGCCACTGCGGATAATGCAGCTTCAAAGCCAGCGACAACATCCGACAACGTGCCTACATTGGATGATCCTTTTGGCACTAAAAGGAACATTAAACCCACTGGAGTGTTTGCCGATGCATTGCCTAAACCTCAACAAAATACCAGCAAATCCACTCCTAATTCTAAATACGGATTTGACCTGTCTGAATTCGAGGTTGCGAGTAGCAGCAGCCAAGATGGTGGGAATAATACAAGCTCGGCTGCGCCTGACGACTTTGATACTCTTTTTGGCAGTAAGCCGGCAAAGAAGAAGGTCAATTTTGATGACGCTTTTGGGTCATGGATGTAGTATTAGCATTAATAAAAACAACCCAGGCTTTTCAATCAGACTTCGTCATAACCTGATATTTTTTTTCTAAGCTGCCTACCAAGTCACCCCACGCACAAAAGTTTTTCTCGGTTACTAGTCATAATAAGTTTAATTTTTTTTTTCTTTTTGCCCCATGTTTGCAAAGCCTTAATTTTCAAAATAGGTTAATCGGATGAGGAGGCACAACCCGTGGTTAAGGCTACCCTTCACAAATCATGGAGATTAACCATTGATTGTGACCAAGCAGTTTGATAGTAGGACAAGAATTATTACTTTCAATATACTAGGGGTAGAAATGACATTGGATGACCTCATGGGAAAGGATGATTTCTCCACACCACTTTTCCTACAATTCCCTCAAATTCGCGTCATCAAAGATATGGACAAACAGTCAAACATTTCGCATTTGCCATAATGAAACCCATTGATTTTTTGTGTAGGTGCCAAGGTATTAGCGCCACCTGCGGTATCGATTAAATAAATTTTTCATATGCTTAACAGGATTATGTGCATTATCAATCCGAACAGTTGCTCAAGGGGGACCCCGAGCAACTGGGTTGCACTCTCCTTGTACGAGTCAGCAGAACATCAATTATTCTTGTTTAGTATTATCCGCTATATGAACGTTTATTATGGTTGTTGTTTTGCATATTTTGTTTAATTTCTCATGTCAAATAGTGGGATAACTTTTTTTGAAATGGGCCCTTCTTTTCCTTGGTAAGACTGCAACATATTATGCTAAACTTTGCCAGTTTTACCACACTGGAGGTTCTGGATATGCCGATTGTCTGGGAAAGCTGGGCCATCATTGGGTGAGAATTCTCAGACCGATGAACTCAGACTGCCACATGACCAATGATTTTGTACTTGTAATTCAAACATCATTATCTCTTCAAAGCATCAAAATTGGCTCATTTTTTACACTATTCTGTGAGAATCACGGAATTTGGTATATGAGTATGCCTAAATAGACCATGATATTGGGTATGGTAATGAGATTTAGGAGAAAGGGAAAAAACAAATACATATCTAAGGGGATTCAGAGAAATTGCGGTGCTCTTGGAGATTTCTAGTAATTTCGCTGCGATAAACCTCTTCCTCCCGCTCCGGTTCACCCGTTGTAGAAAAAAAAAAGTCAAAAGCAGAATGAGAAACGCGCAGATTTGGGAATTGTATAAATACAAGCTTGTGTCTCGCCTCCATCCCTAACTTTCCATATCTTTCTTTCCCAACAAAGGGTTGGCTTTTTTGGCATTTTAACACATTAAAAAAATTATCCTATCTGGTTCCTTTTTATTCAGTGATGCATACTGTGGCGCGTAAGTACCCTCAGCAGAAATACAACAATCAACAGTCCATTTGTCTGACCTACATTCATTAGGCTCTACCCATACTCTCAAGGAGAAGCCTGCTCCCTTGACCATCAACTCACCTCTTGATACACAAGCTTTTTCGAAGCCGAAGGCTGGTTTGACGATCGATACAGGACTCATGACTCCTTCTGAACCTGTTTCTATTCCTTATAATAACAGAAATCCTGCTATTGTTGATCCACTTACTCCTCCATTGACCGCCACCAGTCCCGAATGCACTGATGACGATTTTGAGCTTTTGGATCATCTGCAAAATGATGAAGACTTTATTGAATCAATTGCAACTATTCAGAGCACCTTCCTATGGGATGGCATTTGCCGTGGTCGATTCCTCTCGTTTCCTCACTTGGCTCTACATGGCAGTGCTCATACTTCTCAAATTATGAGAGTATTGGAGAGCTGGTTATGTGACAAGTTGATGCAACCTCAACTTGGAGATCTCCTTCCAATTCTTGAAGAGAGTATTCCAGAGTCTTGCCGTTCCATCATGGATATGATGCACAAAGGTAAAGCACCACCGTTGAATTTTTCTAGTATGTATTGCTTGTCTATCATTGTACTAACATAAACATTATAGAGAAACAACTTTTGCGGCCGTTCCATACTTGTTTGATCCAAATTCGGTCTGGGCATCTTTACAACCTCCCTTTGATAAGCAATGGGGATGCTTTTATTGATGTCGAAGAATTCATTCGAGACTATCCCTTGTTTGTGGATGTTTGTATCAAGATCGTGCCGCGCAATCTGTCTCGAGGTCTTGCACTACGCGACGATGCAGAGCATTGCCGCTTGTTGCTATCCTTTGAGACTATCGTCGGAAAAAGCGACCAACTCGAACAATCGCAACCATATTTGCTGAGCGAACTGGTTGATGTCTCTGACATATAGCCAAATCAATTTCTTAATCCTTTCACTGCATACAAAACCCTTTCAACACACACACACCTGCATTTGACCACCCAGTGAAACCAGAAAAATAAGACCCAAAAAAAAAAAGTTTTTGGCATTTTCATCTATCAAGCACTACCTCCACTTGATTATAAACAAAGTATCGTACATATTTCATTGCATTTTCGCATTTCCTTTTTCTATATTTTCCTTCGGCTTGACTAGATATTGGACATCTATCAAGTATCGTAATAAAAACGAAGAAGTAATAAAAACAAAGAAGAATCACAATTTGATAATTATATTCTTGATGTTGTCTTTCCGAGTGCTGTTGTGTGCTAGAATAAATGTCTGTAGATATCGAGCTATGTATCTAAGCTAGTTGACTACATTCGTTGTCATTTCTGACCTGTCAAGTCGTAGGATGGTACACAAATATTGTCTCGCCTGTCAAAGATAACGTTTTGCATATGGAATGCCTCCGTCGTTATCAGCAACACCACATCAACATCAGTTAACACGGAATTTCTTATAGGGTGGGTGAGTAGGGTCACGTTGATTGATCTGCAACAAGGCCCTGATAAGCTTTTCATTGGTGGGAAACATCACCTCAATCTCCATGCGGTTTCACCGTCACCAGCATTGAGAAATTGTCAAAAAAAATTGCTAGCCTGGACCGCCATCAGCAAATGCTGCGAAGACAAATATATTGATGACATCGTGCCAAACGTGCGGCCGAACGCTCGGTGGAGCAAGAATGGCGGATCGACAGAAATCAGCTCTGTACTACTCTAGCGTCAGCTGATTTCAAGAACCACATGCTGCACCAAAGTCAAGGGAGGCAATAACATGCTCATGCCAGTGATATTAGGGCAGTTCTCACCACCTGGGTGGTTTCAATCAAGAGATTGGCATTTTTTAATCAAACAACATTGCCACACCAGGTAATCTATGACCTCAATTGATCAAATCGTTACAGCTATGGAAACGATGCAGTCAAGCATAATACACCTTCAGCTTTTAAAATATAACTTTTGTTCTGCAAAGTGCATATACTAATTGTCACAGACGAAAAAATACAAATAACTCTCTCCGCTCCATGAGACACGAGGTACTCTGCGTCTTAAAAGTCAGCAATATGTTGGGGTGCAAATGATGCAGATTTTTGTACCACATTCGAATTTGCATGCTAGTGGTTAGCTTCAACAAGGCGCACAGCTTTCGGGCCAGGTAAAACTGTCTGGCGTTTCCCAATATGACCTGACTGGACTGCTTTTTAGGGCTAGTACGACGCATCGAATTATGTACGCCATGCGCCCAAGTAATTGCCATTTCTGAAAGAGAGTTTCAGAAGTAAAAGTAAAAATGATAGGCTGCATCACTCCGGCAGCGGCAAATCCAGTCATGCCTGGGTAATGGGAACTTCAACATGCATTTGCTCATTTTGCTTATTTTGCTCAAAGTGCCTCTTACGTTAGTATCCGAAACGGGGCTCGGCCACGTTATACAAAAAGTGCAACTGTCAGGTATGACAAGGTTTTATTTTTGGTGATTTTGAGGCTAGGGAGATCGTATTTCCATAGATTGTACTCCCATAATTTGGCAGGAACATCATCAACTGTAAGGATTTAGTTTGAAAGAAGGGAGGGTTTCGTGATTTCAACTCATGAACGAAATTCAGAAGCTAAGCCTGCCCGTGCCACGACAAGGTGGTGGTGGTGGATGGCAGTGGTGCCAACTCGGGCATTTCATCCCAATCAGGTTAAAATTTGTCAATATGTACAAGGTGTTAAGGAGCTATTAGGGTAAAACTGTTATGTTTGATAATCAACGGGTGTCTTTTATTCGACTGTTTTAAACGTACATATAAAGATTAATAGAACAACAGAATAACTGTATGTCAACAATGATATAATTTTTTGATATTGTTGCCAGAGTATTCAATAAAAAACAAGAAGTTGTATTATAATAAAGCGAGGTTGTTATGTATAGGAGGGGGATTTAATTATGCGGATTCAACTTCCTTCTTCTCGACGTTGTCATCGCCAACTTCAAGCTTAGCAGCGAGCTCTTGGCTGTCAACGTGCTTGGACTTCCAAGCAGGAACACCAGAGTTGAAGAGAGCATCGACTTCCTCAAGAGTGCGTCCCTTGGTTTCAGGGCAAGCCAAGAAGACGTGGATACCAGCAGCAAGGTTCATGATGGCATAGAAGAAATAGGCTTTATAATTGATGCTCTGCATCATAGGAGGAGCCCACTCAGCAAGACCAGTATTGAAAGCCCAGTTGGTAGCAGTGGCAAGAGCGACAGCCTTGGAACGGATACGAAGAGGGAAGATCTCGGAGGGGTAAGTCCATGAACAGGGACCCCATGAGGTAGCGAAAGAGCAGACAAAGAGGTAGATCATGACAATCAAAGCAATGGAACCACCAGTATCACCTTGCTTCAAAGCCCAGTTGACGGTAGGCTCGGCAGGATTGTTGTAAGGAACACCACGAGCTCCCATAATGGCACCGACAATGAACAAGAAAATGCACATAGCGAAAGCACCATAGATCAAAGTGGGACGACGACCCCATCGGTCAAGGTACAGAATGGCGGGAATGGTGGCGAGGACGTTGAGGATATATTGCACAAGAGAGGCAGTCAAGTTGGCAGTGTTTCCGGTAAGACCGGCACCTTGGAACACAAAGGTAATATAGTACATCATGACGTTCATACCAGTCAATTGAGACCACATCTGAATGCACATTCCGAGAATAGTACGTCCAGCATAACCTTGCTTGAAACATTCAATGTAAGAGTTGGCACCTTGTTCACGATCGAACTTGACAGCAGCTTGGATTTCACGGTATTCGTATTGAACTTCCTCATTGTTGATATCACCTTTACCATGAAGATCAGCAAGAGTTTCCAAACACTCATCCCAACGGTCCTTATCGGCCAACCAACGAGGAGATTGGGGGAAGCCAAGAATGAAGATACCAAGACCAATACCCCAGATCATTTGGACACCCCATGGGATACGGAAGACAGCAGTGTTGCCTCCAGGCCATGTGTTGCCTCCTTCAATGTAGGAACAGCCATATTGGACAAGATACTATAGTAAAAAAGAGTCAGGATTAGCGACAGAGCACACAAGTATATCAACAATTAATGATATATAATACGTTACCTGAATGAGAATACCCCAAGTAATGGCCCATTGTTGGAATGAGACGATACGGCCACGAATGTTACGGGGAGCAATCTCGGCTTGGTAGACGGGGACAACCATAGAGGCACCACCGACAGCCAAACCATTGATGATACGACCGACAATAAGCATACCAACGTTTTGAGCAGCGCACATGAGGATAGAGCCAACAACCCAGCAGCAGGCAGATATCAAAATGGTCTCCTTACGACCAAGATGGTCAGAGAGCCAACCAGCAATAACAGCGCCAACAAATGAACCAGCAGACATGACAGCAACAACGGCACCAGACAAAGCTGCAGTATCGATATTGAAATAACCGATGTAAACAGGGTTGCTGACCAAACCAGACATGGAAGAGATATCGCAACCGAAAAGCAGACCACCAACGGTGGCGAACAATCCGATCACGTAGACGTTTGTGACCTTGAACATTATATTAGAATGAAAGGGTAAAGGTCCTAGTGATAGAAACGAGACAGGAGATCTTTGAGTTTGCCAAAAACCACCTCCTTTTATATGTCAATGAAGAACATGAACTGTGCTGCTGCGGGGAAACAAAAAAAAAAAAGCGGGTCTCGCTTGGGGGTCAGTAAACTAAAGACAATATGGATGACCAGTCATTTACTGAAAAAGTAAATGACCCAGAGACATTTAGCCAATCAGCGCATATTGGCATAGTTTTCCCAGCAACAAAGGAGCTCGAAAACTCAATTGGACTTGTCAGGTGAAAAACATTAAACCGTCCTTACCCCGCAAGTTCCTTATAATGTATAGCATAAGAAGAAGAGTCGTCAAAGATTAAAACATGGTCCAAAGATTGGATTCCACCATTCAGATACTTTTTCAATGTTAATTCAAGTTCTTTACGTTGGTGGAGGTCCACCATCAGCACAAATTTTGTTAACCAGTCCGCGGGCTGAGCTAAGTGGCGAAACTTGGCGGGGAATGACTGCTGGCATTGAAATATAAAGGTAGCCCAAGTTATTATGTCCAAAAACTTCGTATGTCCGCCCCAATAGGTAATATCTCTCCTTGCAATCAGAGTTGATTAATACAACGCTTAGATTTCAGGCAAGTGTAGAGTAATTTGCATGTCATTAACACTGTGATGCTCATATTCGGCGTTACCTTGTATCAACTATGGATGGGGACCATTGGTGTTGTCTCAGAATATTGGTCATCTCTCCAGGTAAATCTATTCCCGTACGTCCCTTGCATAAGGTAAGCAAACTGCATGCAAATAGGAAATATGATGTGTTTCCGAGGTACCCTAAAATGGGGACGATCAAAGCTCGACAGGTGATTGGTGGGGTTTCCAGATATAGCTAGAGGCTGGGAACATGCGGGGTGCCTACCAAACCCAAGCAAGGTCATTCCGATTTTGGTTGCCCATTCATAAACACAAATATTGCCAGGCTCAAGTACACGCAAGTTCAAAAAGGTTTAATCTCGCTGGGGAATTGTTTTGGTTAGAATAGCAAAACCGGTCAACTTTGTGCCACCAAAGCCATGTGCTTAGTTACATGGAACTCTCGAATTCTCATTAGCTGCAAGTACTGCAAAGAAATAAAATTCATTTGAATCATTGTAGAGTCCGACTCTCCCATTCCCTCCCCGCAATAGCCTGAATTATACATAGCTCAGAATTATCGGGATCGTCTATTCATCCCCGCGCAGCGCAAAACTGAATTGAAACCTCTCCACACTGTCAATTGCCCAAAGGTGTTACAGATAATGGAGCAAAAGTTGAATGCGAACAACTGCAACGTGTGTGTGAAACTTGGGCTCAGTCCCTCTTCAATGGGTAAAACTCAAAGGCTAATTCTTGCTATAGCCAAGGTGTAAAGCGCACCTGCCACATGATCGTTTTACAAATGTTTATCGCCAGGGTGGTGTGCCCTCGGGCTGCTCATCTAATGTTGTTCAGGCGTCTCTAAAAGTTGCCTGATAATAAACGCCAACTAGGTGCATAGTATCACCTTCTCACAAGATGGAATTTTTCTCTGCTTACAACTCATTGTTACGCGTGTGCCACCTTTGTGCAGCAAACCTTCAAGCAGGCTTTGTACTTGCTTTTTTTTTTTGAGTTCATCTTATTTTGTTAGTTTTTTTAAAATTTATCGATGTAACTTGACTAGACTGAAAACAGCTGGCGGGCTCGTTAGCAAAGTTACAGCAGATTAATTCAACCTCCGAGAGCCACTCTCAAAGTTTCTCCCTCCGTAATAAGATTACCTAATTGTCTCATTCCCCGGGCCCTCGCTGGTTCATCGCTCTCCCGGCACTAAAACATTGCTCCCGTGATACCCCGCCTGGCTCCATCGCATTAGGCTCCAGGCCATATATCGCTAATCGGATATCATTCGGTAAGCAGAAAGACATTTAGCCTCCAAGTGAAGACGCAATCATATCGGCATAGACGGCATAGCAAGTTTATGTAAGGTGGCGTTATTGTTCCTATCATTGTAATACAAAAGAAGCTCAGTATTTCCACAAGCGGCTTCTATTTTGCCTATATCCGTGCAAATGTCTTTGATTGTTACAAAAATGTTCACATATCTCCGTTCACACCGATCATGGGCGTGGGGACTGAATAAGAGCGGGACATCAGTTTCCCAGCAAGCTGAATATTGGAGAGCCCTTGAAAATGAGGCTATAAGCCATACGAAGCTTAGCGATTAGGTGGGAAACAAAAGTTAGTTCCTGATGTTCAAATGACATCTAAGCTAGGTTTTCTTATCCAAAGCATCTTAGTCCAAAAATCGCTGATATCCACGTTTATCGGCATGGGCGTTGATTCTACAAGATAAAGCGATCATTTAATTTGATCTATAAAGCCCACGGTCAACGCTGATTCTATTGATCATCTGTTGCACTGAACGTGTCTCTGTTGCACTGAACGTGTCTCTGTTGCACTGAACGTGTGTGTGTAATAACAAATACGAAGCCGGCCGCCACATTATATGGCTTTTAGAGCCAGTGTTTCGGTTGTGATGATCGCCGTGGTACAGGAGGTACTCCGTTTGCATCTTGGAGTGGGAACTAGAATAGAAGCAAAGTGCAGTTGACAAATGCTTTAATCATTCTAATTGAGTGGTTTTTACCAGATGCAGGGTAAGCGGTAAATGGCTGTATAAAGTAGTGTCTTGCATTGTCAGGGTCAACACGTGCGTTAAGAATCTCTAGCACCTGTCGTGCACGGTGATCAGATGACCTTGGGACGCCCCATTTCCTATTGATCAACGATAAATATCCGAGGCGCATGGTATGGCCCATGCAACCATGCCGAGATACTGTCGGCGTATGATGGAGAAGTAGAATCAACTTTATTGGTTAACACATCGATACATTTCTAAATAGCAATCAAATTCCTAGCAATTGCTCTCGAATGAAAGCCAATAGAAATTTACCTATAACAATAGAGATGAACTACTTTGGCTAAAGAATTGTATTGAGTGAAGGACTGTTACTCGAGCAAATGAGCTCATGCATATGGTGGTATTTTCTAAGAGCTAGCGTTTTCTTGTCGGCAACCGTTTTATAGATAAAATGAAGATTGTGGACAGGCGTACGATAACTATGGGTACGTACTAGTACCTATTACTGTAGAGAAAGATACAAGCAAACATTGTCAGTTGCTGAGACTACCTGTAGCAGTATTTAATAATAGTTTTCTAGCTTTTATAAACGGGGTTTGATATCGCTCTGATAGCCTACATCTTTTGTTGAGTAATGTTCTTACTTTTCGTACATATCGTATTGCTCGCTTGTATCGTTCGATTGTCTCTTCTAATATACTTTATTGCCTATTTGCAACTGAAATATGTATTTTTTTTTTTCATTTTTGACAATTGCGCAGAGACGTCTTCTGACTGAAACTGTATCATCAGGACACCAATTAGACATCGATGAGCCTCCTAGTAGATGGCACATTTTAAAGCATTTTCAGTAATTTTCTTTCAGTTTTAAATAATGTAAATTTGTCGACAAAGTTCACAGAGCCCTGTAATAATTGACGCTGATGCGCTGCCAAAAGATGAAAGAAGGATAGACAAAATATATTCGCAACTATAGAGTCAAGAAAGCCCCAGATCAATAGCAGGTTATTCAAATAATATGTTGCTACGAAAGACAAAATCAGCACTTTAAAAAATGGTATCTTCCAACTGCGACTTTTGTTAAGGAGGATCATTCCAGTTCGAAAGTGAACATGGCCAATGCAATAAGCATAAAATTAACCAGCTATTACTGTATATGTGCTACTTGGCTTGCAAATTTTGGGTCTGCTTTATAAACGAAAAGATCACAGATATCTCGCCTATGTCAATGACAGCTAAGCCACTAACTGACCAAGCTTTCTATTTTGCTGTGCAACATCTAGAGAGATACTAAGCTATATATATGGAGCCTTACAAATAACCAACAAAGCAAAGTAAAATATATAATGTATTAGTTTAAACGAGGTTGATTGCTAGGGCTGTCGCAACAGATTGTTTGTTAGCGTATTATTATCATTATACGGTAGCTACAGGCAAAAGGGCTTTTTAATGGCAAAAATCACGTGCACAGAAAAAACGAAATTCGTCCATATTTTTATTATTTGCCAAAGAGTTGCCCTTCAAAATTGACTACACATGTCTCACTCAGCTGGAAGAATTATCAAGCATTTGATTGCGACTCGTGGGCCAATGACCACAAAAGAGATCACAGCTCAAATTTCTGAGTTTCCGCAACTGGTCTCTGGCCGTTACCTGAAGACTCGTGTCTTGCGACCAATGGAGAGCCAACAGGCATTGACCAAGAAGGTTTCGAGAACTGGAAGCGAGAAGCCTGTGTGGCAATGGCACCTTACTGATGCGGAATCTGCCTCCAAGTACAAGACCCTAGACTAACTCCAACACATCGCTATATCTTTCGCACTTTATCACCTCTCCATGGAGAAAGAAAGTATCCCCTTTCATCTCCATTGTACAGTATCATCTACACCTTTTAAAAAATAAAACACCTGCCATAGATTGGGTATGGGTCACAATCAATTCTAGCTTGTAGCGTAATCAGAGCTGGTCAACATTTGCTCCCAAATTTGTTAAAGGGTTCTGATTACTGAAACAAGACTGCACTGAATTTATTAAATGTATATCACACTGCTCCTTTTGGTATTTCAAACATTCACTGCTTCAGAAACATGGCCCGGAAATCATCATTGCTTTTGATATCTTTTGGTTCGCTACCGTCTTGCACTTCCTTCTGATTAGCTTGCTCAGTGCTAGCAGTCTGACTAGCTGCCTTTGATTTCTTTGGAACTGCTAATCGTCGACTAGGAGTAGGTCGAGCAGTGCCACGGCGTCTCATTGCAGCCGGCATCAAAGTAGTAGCAGGTTTGGCCTGTAACTCCTTGAGCTTTTCTTCTTGTTTCTCAACATCTACTTTAGCTTGTTTGGGCTTTTGCTCTGTAATATTAACTGAAGATCTTCTCCTCTTCCGATTTTCCTCTGCTGGCTTCTCCTCAGACGTTGCTGGCTTCTCCTCAGACGTTGCTGGCTTCTCCTCAGATTTTGCTGGCTTTTTCTCCGTCGGCTCTTGCTCTGCTCGCTCTTGCTTTTCACGCTCTCTACGTTTTTTCTCCCGTTGCTTGGATCTTTCCTACAAGTGCAGTGTGGTGAATCAGGAAAATGGACACTTTGCTCTGTTGACCTTTCCTGCCACTTACCCGTATTTTTCTATTTCGTTCTTTCCTCTTGTGCTCTAGTACTGCCAGTTCTTCCGGAGTTGGTTCAGGTACACTTGCCTCTGTTGTGACTGGCGCTGCAGCAACCGCTTCCACCAAAACGGTATCTTGTGGTGGTGCGTACTGTTGTGTTTCTTGAACCTTTTAAAGCCATACTGTCAGTAATGTACGTCTGTTTGCCTCAGCGTTGTACATGTATGCTGTACCTGTTGCCACTGCAAATTCAGTTGGTGCGTTCTGCGTCTAATTAAAGTTCGTGCTTCCCGCATGCTCTCAACAGTCCCATGTTCATGCTCCATTCTGACCCAACTATCCATTAGGCGATCCGGATAGTCCAAGTCCTTGTTGATAGCTCTTCTGAACAATTGTTCACAGTAGCTGATGTTGCCATTTGCTCTGGAATAGAAATTACCGTCAAATGTTTGCATTGATAGACCGTGAATGATCGGTGCCACCCTTACATTTCAATATTTAAGAACTTTTGCCACACATCAACTTCACTGAGATGATGCTTAATAATTTTCTCCCAGATAAGTCTTGCCTTCTTAGGTTCACCCAATCTTATCTCCACCAACGCTTCATATTCTTCTAGTCGGTAATATGGATCGTTGACATTTGGAAATGCTGTAGCTATAAGGCTGTAGGCATCCTTGAACGTTTGGCGTAGAACTTTAGATTCCTCAGCAAGAATGTCGCTACTCCAATCTATACGTCGTCGCACATAGTCGCATCTTGCCATTAATGTCTTTATCAAGTCGTCAAATGATGCCAAAAGCAGACCATTGGACAAGGCTTGCTGGAAGAGAGCTGTAGACCTGTATTAACACCAATTTTCTTTCACGTTTTACTAAAAGCAAGTTTTATCCTGCCACTCACCTTCCATTTCATCTTCGCCTGCACCGTATTTTTCCTGTATTCAAAAAATTAGCTTGTGGATGTCATGCTTCATAATTGTTCCCCTTCTATCACTTACGTAGATACCGGCATGCAATGTTCGTAACTCGCCAGACCATGGGCAGTTTCTAATAGCTCGTTCTGCGACCCGAATAACCTTGTCTACCTCCGAGGTTTCATGCTCCATCTGTGTCAATGCATAAGAATCTTTTCAAAATATGATCTAATCTGCCCTTTCATAACTTACCTGAAACAGGACATAGTCTTCCCAAAGTCCAGCATCGGTGCAGTGCACAGCAACAGCTCTTTCATATAGACCTTGTGATAAAGAGGGAGCTGATTTTGCACGCTTCTCTTTCAGCAAATATTCATGAAGAACATTTAGGTCATACCGTTTTTGGACCTGTGCAATGATGTCGTCAAAACAGAAACAAGCGAGAACGTTCAAGCAAACAAGCAAATAAATTACTAACCAGCTCCGATTCTATAATTTCACGTTCGCCAATGGCTTGCTTAATTGATGCACACTGTTGATTGACGGCTACCATGGTTTCTTCATACTGAGCATTGTCATGAGAACTGACAAATGTCGAAAAGTTTTCAAATGTTTGATCCCATGCCATATGTATGGACATGAGGCGCTCTAGATATAAAGCACGTATCTTTTGTACACTTTCTGGAGTAGATGATTGCTTCATCAGTAGCAGCTCAAAATCCATATATTCGTTCCAAATGCGATGGCTTTCGGCTATATGGTAATTTGTAGCACTGCATGCTGCCAAAAGCTCTTTTCTAGTCTCCTCGGTGAGTTCCTCCAACTCATCGTCGGTCAGCTTTTTTATTTGAAGGTCCTCATCTTCGTCGTCGCTGATTCCCGCTTGACTTTTGAAGTTCGTGATGACAAAATCCACATATGATTTCCAGATTGGAATAGCTGGAAGGAATTGAACGCCGTTTAGATTTTGGAGGTCACTTATAAGTTAAAGAAGTGTTGGCGACAGTCTTACATAGATAGTCTTGCGCACCCAGCAAATGTAAATTCTTGATTTGCTCTGGACTTTCTCCTTGCAGCATAGCATCTTGGATCCACTCAAGCCACATTGCTACAAATAATCTTTAGTGTCTGGAATAACTGAACAGTGTTGTCTGTACTTTGCGATACATACCCTCGCTTAACGGATATATTTGGTGCATCCTGAGCCGTGCCTCTTGCAAATCATCTTTCATATCCACTTGACGTAGAGCTTGTATAAGTTGAGTATGTGTTTCGTATTGCCATGGCTCCTGGGCCGCCTAAGTGCTCGAGAGATTAGGCTACGTAGTATGGGTGATCGCGACAATTGGCGCGATGAACTTACTTTCTCCATGAGCTCGGGTATAGCTTGCAGAAGCTCCAATTCCTGATTGGCAGCCTGCGTGTCCGTGTCCATTGCTTGCTCGACGTTTTCAGTCGGCAAGATTTCTTCCTGTGCAATATCACTTGACTCTTGTGGTAGCTCTGGCTCGTTCGCTGTAGCTGACATTGCTGGTACCTTTGGCAGTTAGTAGACAAAGCACAGCTCGAAGGTCGACTTATGTGACTACTTTATTTTTTTGGTAAGTCACTCTCCGCGTACAATTTTGGTGGATGTCAATGCTGTCAGCTAGGTCGATAATGACAAGTATTGCACTACATATCTTTATGATTGTACGGAATGACAATTTTGTTTACTCAAGTCTGAAATGCGGTATGGCCTTACAAAATGATTGCGAGATAATCTTCCAATTGATAGATTCAATCATTTTTATTTCATGACAAAACTTCAATATTAGAATGTAGTATTATTCAGTGAGCGCAGAACCTGCTATCACTTTGCAACAACTAATATGTGATATTGAAAAGTTCACATACAACCCACTGAATGAGAGCGAGAATTTATGTGAATATCACACTAGAAAAGGCATGTCTGCATTGCCTCAAAATTGTTGTGCTACAATAACATGCAATCGGTGTGCTGCAATCAGCCACAACTCCTACGGATTAGTTCTGAGGCCCTTGCACAAGGGTTCGGTTGATGGAGTCGATGGTGTTGATAGATAATCTGCTGCCTCTAGTATTTGAGCAGCATAAATTGAAGCATATAATGGTTTTGTAACTATCTGATTATTTGTTTTGGTAAGCTCTTATCCAGTTAACTTGCATTCTGTCAGTTGCTACGATGAAAATCGGCTGAGGTTATAATATCTCACAAGCTCTCATATGCGGTAATAAATGGAAAGACCAAACTGACTCAAACTGGATGCTTTCAAATGAAATCATCAGTCACAAAACTGGAGAATTTGCATGTTGGAAAAACATGAAACATATTGCATGCTTGGTGTTGATCGATCATCGTTTTCAACAAACAATAATGGTGATGATATATTATCATAAAAAGTAGTAGACATGAAGCTGGCGATATGTTTCCTCGACTGGTTTGCGCTGGGTGCGTTGCAACGGTAAGAAATTCTTGGCAGTTTGTGGGTTACATTGCAGGTTGAATTTCCACAGTGACTGTTATAGAAGAAAAATCTTGAATTCGGATAAGGATACCGACTTGTGTAATTTTTATCTGAATACTTCTTTTTATAATTATTTAGTATTATTAGCACATCTTTTACTCTTTTTAATATCTCTTAATAATGGGAAAGGGAAGACGTTCATATACCATTAATACTCCAGCTCTCAGCTTGACACCGCCGCGGTCATCTGCCGACCATTCGTACAGTGTTTCGCCACCAGAATTCTTAAAGTCCCATCTCAAAAATGACATGTTGAATGCTGCCGTTTCCGAAGCCAAACCTACTGCCGCTCAAAGACGTAATTCAGTCGCGAAACAAAAGAGCTACGACGACCTCGAACACAAACTGGAAGCTACTCCGCTCTATGTTCTCATCTCGACTTATCTCAACTATTTCTTACTCATCTGCTTTGGACATTTGCGTGACATTTTGGGCAAAATATTCAAGCGCAATGACTATAAGCATCTTTTAAATAACGAGGTATACTATTAGCAAGTAGTTTGCATATGATTATTTAGAGAGCAACTCTGATATGCTGTTGTCTTTAGGGATATGCGCCGCTTGTATCCGATTTTGACTCCTTCTATACTCGTCGACTTTATATCAGAATTCGGTAAGCTTACTGCAAAGAGACTGCATATAGTTAGCCCATGACACATGGTTATGCTCACAGTATTATTATTTATAGTGATTGCTGGAATCGTCCCATCACAGGAGTTGCTTCACGCACTGTTCAACTCTTGGAAAGAGAGAGTCATGATTACAACAAAACCTTCAGGTAAAGCTGAGCTTCATTTTCAGGAGGACCCAATTATTTCTCCTCCGGAATTGCCTAATTTAATTGAACATTTCTTAAACTTACAAATGGTATTATTATTATTAGCCTGACTGGCAAGATTAACGAGACTATTAACTTTGCCTCGTATAATTATCGTGAGTATTAGTACCATACCACAATTTTGTTTAATTGAATCATACTAATGTGCTGTTAAAAAATTGCAGTCGGTTTTGCTCAATCATCTGGTCCTTGCGCTGATGCTGTTGAAGATTCTATTAACAAGTTGGGCACCGTTACTTGCAGTCCTCGTGGAGAGGCTGGCAGCTCTGATATTCATACTGAATTGGAACGTCTTACTGCTCGCTTTGTTGGCAAAGAAGATGCCATGATTGTTTCCATGGGATTTGCTACCAACTCTACCACTATTCCTGCTCTTGTTGGCAAAGGCTGTCTCATCATTTCTGATGAATTGAACCATGCCTCCCTTATTTTTGGTGCTCGTCTTTCTGGTGCGTCTGTCCGTGTCTTCAAGCATAATAATATGCAGAACCTTCGTGAGCTTTTGCGTGAAGTCATCTCGCAAGGTCAGCCCAGAACCCACCGTCCCTGGAAGAAAATCCTCGTGGTTGTTGAAGGCTTATATTCTATGGAAGGAACCATTGTCAATCTGCCGGAACTTGTCCTCCTCAAAAAGGAATTCAAGTTTTATCTGTACGTTGACGAGGCCCACAGTATTGGCGCTCTTGGCGAGAATGGCGGTGGCGTCTGTGACTTTTTCGGGGTTGATCCGGCCGATGTGGATATCTTGATGGGCACGTTCACCAAGTCATTCGGTGCTGCCGGCGGTTATATTGCCGGTGATAAAGCTGTGATTGACCACCTCCGGCTTAAAAATCATGCTTATCAATATGCAGAATCCATTTCTGTTCCTGTTGCCCAACAAGTGATCACCAGTACCAAGATTATTTGCGGTGAAGACGGCACTGATGATGGCCGTCGCCGTATCAAGCAACTTGCTGAGAATTCACTTTACTTTGCCGCCAGATTGCGTGAGCTAGGTTTCATCGTTTATGGAGACCAAGGCAGTCCCGTTGTGCCGTTGTTGCTCTTTAATCCCGCCAAGATACCAGCCTTTTCTCGCGAATTGCTCAAGCACGGCGTCGCTGTTTGTGTTGTTGGATACCCTGCTACACCTATCATCACATCGCGCGCCAGATTCTGCTTATCTGCTTCCCATACTAAGGATGACATAGGTAATGTGTTACAACAGAAAAAGCTTGCTTTAATCCATTTCGGTTATTCGTGCCTATCCACTAACTTGTCCATTCTCCATTGATTTGTTTAAAACACAGATTGTGCCCTTAACATTATTAGTGAGGTCGGAGACCGATTACTGCTCAAAGTCAGCCAAACCAAGAATCAATAGTTAATGATGGCAGTCATTGTATAATCGCTTTGTTATTTTTGTTTATTCACTTTTCACTGTTTTTTAATGTGATTTCTACATATCAGCATTTGCAAAAACCACTCTTCAACCTCTGTAATTACAAAAACAAGTTTAATTCAGCATCTGCTACCTCAGTAAAATAATTAAAAAAAAAAGGAACTGTGATATTTTGAAAATATTGAAAAACTTGCTTTATGGTGTCATGTGTGAGCAATCTGAGGGCGAGGATTTCCCAGTAGCGTTGCGTGGCGAATGCCATCGTAGCCCCTGGCGTTTCTGGCCCTCTGTCAAATGATGTCAATATCAAGATATCGGACTCCACGTCTTTCAAGCTAAAGTTGGGCCGTGACTTTATAATCGGACATTTGGTAACAAGCTAGATAGATATATTTAATATATTTTTTATATATAATTTGAGTAAAAAGTATTCAAAAACAAAAATCTGGTTATGAAGAGCATAAGGGTGTGTAAAGAGTATGAAATTATGTACAAAAGGGGCTATTTGTAGTGTGGTGTTCAGTTTTTAAAAAAGGTACATATACAAGATGAAATATGAAAAAAAGAGAAAAATTTCGGGCAAAAGTGCAACGTTTAGGCAACGGATTGACTGGGTACTGTAGCAGCAGCAGTTGGTGCTTGTGCCGCAGGATGGGGTCCAGCCCCTACAGGAGTGAAAATATGTTTGACATTGTCATCCTTAAAGTACTCGCCTATGGTCTTGCCGCTTTGGCCTGTAAGCAACTCCAAGTCGCGAGTGACTTCAAATCGTCGACCTTCCAGTCTTTGTTGCAATCCCCACATTTCCAATAGGAACGCTACCTTATCCTCTGAACCCATTGTTTCACTCAAAACATGCTTGAGAGATCGCATGTCCATAGCATCCACCGGCAAGTCCCGACCCAAACCAGCAGAAACTCGTTCACTCAACTCTTGCAAAGTCAACAGCTGAGGGCCAGTCAATTTATATACATTGGAAGAATGGCGAGTAGTGGGTGAAAATGCAATGAAAGACACGGCTCTGGCGATATCTTGCATGTTGCATGACTCAACTGTGATTTGTAATTGTTTGCCTGGCAAAGGGAACCGATTGTGCGTGTTGATATGCTTTGCAAAGAAACTAAGGTGCTGATGAAGAATGCCGGGATATCGTAGAATGGTAATTTGTGATGCAGGGAACTGCAGTTGTAGGTGTGACTCCATCATCATAAATTGGGAGCGATAAGACGACGAGGAGTCTGATAGGCTAAGGCGTCGTTTGTTGCCCTCCGAGCTAGGAGGTGTCAATGGAGGAGTGACATTTGGAGACGTAGAAGGATCCAGAGGACTGAAAGGAGTCAAGAAGATTATGTGACTGACATTGGCTTGCTTGGCAGCGTCAATATAACTAAGGGGCCGAAAAGAAATTTGATGGGTTAATTTATAATGCATAAGGGGACAGACATGTAGTCCACACAATGATGGGCGAATCAAAGACGAGGTGACTCACGTTTTAGCATAGTGGAAGGCGTTGTTTCGAGTGATGCGGTCACTAAGAGGGTCCACCACCAACACCAATTTAGCCATTCCTTGCAGAGCTTCCACAACCAGCTCTGGGGTCTCAAAAATATCAAATTCTATCATATGAGCGCCCTTCTTCTTCAGAGCTTGGCCATTGGCAGTAGTGGCATTGGGCATACCAGCGTACACAGGATAAGATGGTAGATGTGGGTGTCGCTGCGGCAAGTCCAACAACTGTTGTACAATGTGTGAACCCTTTTGGCCATCAGCTCCAGACACGTAGATAGAACCTTTTCCATCGCTTGAACAAGGAGCGCTGAAAGAGCGCGTCAACACTGGTGAGGTCATGTTTTTGCAACGAGCTTTGAAAAGAAGTAGAGAGGTGCTGAAGAAAGAGAGGGGGGGGGGTGAGAGTCAAAAAACTTATGTCTGGCTTGGGAAGCACGTTTTTAAAATTTGTGTCTGACCTTATCTAGCCAATCACAGTAGTCCAAGATAAGAAAATTTTCAGTACCTAAAAGTGGTTCCCGCTATCCCGCGGTTTCCCAAATCACCGTGATTATTTACCAAATAACTGGCCATTTCAATCAAGAAAAGCCTCGTTCGGCTTGGAATTCGAAACTAAGCCTTTGTCTCAAGTCTTATCAAAGAAGTTTGAACATAATTTTCATGTTCAGCTTGCATGTATGAATTTAAGTGTGTGGTACCAAGCTTGCCGCCATTTTTGATTTTGGCTTTGGGCCATTTATCACTTGCCGTTTTTGGTTGATTGTGATCAAAGTCGATAAATACTCCACGTGCGGTAATTTGTATGACATAAATACAATAATTGATACTGGCGTCCTCGCCCAATCAGATTGCCTGATTCAGACAGACCCTTTTGACATTATACAAAACAGGTTCTATTTGAAATCGTATCTACAGCATGCTGCAACATATGAGCCTATACTTCTATAAGCAGCTGCAGGTCAATTTGGCTAAAACATACTCATTCTGCAATCCTCAGTAACTTCCTTCAAAAGCCTAATCACTTTTTCATGAGCTTATCGGAGTTTGGAATTGCCAACACATAATTTTCTTCTGGTGAGTTCCAGTGCGGTCCTTCAAACTACACACGCACGTCTTTTTCCCTCGACAACATGGCAACTGACAACAAGAAGGCATTGGTGTATTCCATTATTGAGTTCCTCGAGAAATCCTGCAAGGATGGGTCGGTTAAGGAGGACAACGTAGAGGGTATTGAAGGTATGTAGCTGTGTATGTGGGTTCATAACTGGGACTGCTGTTGACTGATCCCCTGATCGTCCATAATCATCAGTGGCCATTCAGTGCCTTGGCGATGCTTTCGATGTCGATCCTACCGATCCTGACCAACAAGCAAAGTACAGCACAAAGCCTGCTACTCTTCAGAATATCTTTGATGTGTACTTGAAGACCAAGTCTGGCAAGAAGGTAATGATTCAATTCACGCGAATGGCGGTCTTGGAATAAGAAAAGTTCGCAAGATCTCATATCTTGTTTCAATAGGGACCTACTGCTGCTCCCGCTGCTGCCCCATCAGGATCTGCCTCTGATTCCACTCCTTCTGAACCTAGTATCGCAAAAAGTAAGTCACTATTACCCGCTTTTTAGATCGAAATTCAGACCTGTCACTAACCGGGTCGTTATTCATATTCTGATTTATAGCTGTAAGTAACGTGAGATGAAGGCCATATGGTGTCTCAATTTGGTAGAAGATATATCAAATTGATACAAGGAAATGGTGTAGTAACCGACTTGATATAATTTTTCGCAGGTTGTTGATGAAGAGGATAAGAAGAAAGCTGAAGATCTCAAGGTACAAGGAAACCGTAAGATGGCTGAACAAAATTACCCTGAAGCCATTCGATTGTACAGCGAAGCTATCAGCCACAACCCCAATAATGCAGTCTTTTACGGTAACCGTGCCGCCGCCTACAGTCAACAAGGCAGTCACGACCAAGCGGTTGAAGACTCCAAGACAGCCGTTGAACTTGATCCTAAATACAGCAAGGCATACAGTCGTATGGGTCATGCTTACTTCTCTCTTGCCAAATACCAAGAAGCTATTGGTGCCTACGAAAAGGGGTTGGAGTTGGACCCCAACAATGCTACACTCAAGTCCTCAATCGAAGCTGCCCGTAACAAGATCAACAGCAGTGGCCTCGAGCGCTCCACCAGCCCCCCTGCTGGCGGCCGTGGAGGTGGCTTCCCTGGTGGTGTTGGTGGCATGCCTGATCTTGGTAGTCTGTTGAATAACCCTGCTATGATGAACATGGCTCAGCAAATGATGCAATCCGGTGCCTTCAATGATTTGCTTCAAAACCCTGAAATGATGGCCAACATGGCTCAGCAGTTCATGGGCGGTAATGGCGGCGGCTTGGCAGATATGATGAGAGATCCCGAGATGATGAATAGAGCCCGTCAGTTCATGGGTTCCATGGGCGGCAGCGGTGGAGCTAACAACAACAACAATAATGAACAAAACGACGAGCAATGAGAAAGTCCTTAATGTATCCAAATGACATCTGTCAATGTTTTCTGCTTTTATAATAAATTCATTTTGCATGGCCAATCGTTTTTGCATGGCATTAGTAAAAAAAAAAAGGACACATTTTAACGCTTGTGGTGTATACAAAAATAATGGGATGGGGTTGGAATGGGATGGTGGGGGTGCGGGAATGGATGAATATGTCTAACAACAAGCTTCTTCTTCTTGTCGTGGTTTCTTGTCTACGTGATCTTCGGTAGTCACCTGTTCTTGAGCTTTCAAAGCTTCTTCCTTTTCTCGTTTTCGTTGCTCTCCCTTGGCTTTGCCATGGTCAGCTGGTAGGACTGGTCGAAAGTATGGTTGGCATCGCCAGTATCCATACTTTCGGATGCCTCGTTCGTCAGCAGCACCATTGCAATCTTCCTCCCCCTTCTCTTGAACTTCTTTCTCCAAGCGTCCTTTCAATTGATCCACAATGGAAATTAACTCTTCTAAGCTACCAGCTTTGGCCAATGCTGTTCGCAAGTCGGTATGCACAGGCAAGCTGGGTTGTAAAATCTTGAATAAATGTGCCTTCATGGTGCCAACGCGAGTATACGTGGTTTTGCAAATGTCTAAATACTCATGAGCCATTTCCCAAATAAAAGGAGGCATTTCTCGAGGAGAGAAAATGGCAGGGTTATACAGATTGCCTTCAGCACTCATCACACCATCGCAGCCAGTGTAATCCAAACAGCGCTGGACGTCTTCATGATACAGGATGTTACCATTGGCAATGACGGGGATCTTGACAGCTTCTTTGACAGCTTTGATCTTGTCCCAGTCAGCAAGCCCAGTATTATGACCCTTCTGCTCACGCAATCTGCCGTGCACAGTCAACATCTGGGCGCCGGCTGCCTCGATCATTTTTGCATATTCCAATGTGCGCTCCACAGTAGGAAACACTCTAATCTTGACTGTCACCGGTACAGCCAGCTCACGATGCAAGGTGGACACCATCTCCTTGATCAAATCCCACTCATCTTGAAGATACGAGCCATATCGTCCACGTCTGGCAATGTGCTGCGGGCAACCAAGATTCAAATCTACAGCATCGCAATCATTTTCGACCAACTTTGCGGCTCTCAAAAGTAGTTGTGGGTCGTTTGCGCAAAACTATACAATAAAGTTAATAACGGGCAATTAGGTAAGGTACGCTGATACTGCAGCTGTTCGTACCTGGACAATCAAAGGACGGTCTTCCTTGTCAGTACTCCATTGTTCTTTTCTGTACTTGTGGCCAGTTTCGGGATCACTGAAAAGCTTCGCATGGAACATGGGGGTGAAGCACAACTGCGAGTTGTAGCGACGGCACAGAATGCGCCAAGCATGCTCCGACTGGTCGACCATGGGAGCGACAATGTGCTTTGGGGATCCGATGGAGCGGAAGAATTCGTAGCCCACAAGCTTTGTCTTGGTAGCTTCTTGTTCCAGAATAGTAGGTGACATTGATAAGACTTTAGAGATGTTTGTACGGCTTGTCAATGCCAAGATGAGTTTTAGCATGTACTATTGCCTCAAGCTTAAAAAAAAAAAAAAGTACTCAAATACCAATCGAAAAAGCCACAAAGAACAGTCACAAATTTTGTGGAAAAAAGCTCAAACATATAACCCGCAGTTTCTTTTTGCTGTGTGTTGGGTGCCTCAGAAACCATTTCAGTACCAGCATGGGGAAGAAGAAAAGAAAATCTACAGCCTCAGATGACCAAAACCAATCCAGCAAAGGTTCTAGAGAGAGAAAAGGTATTTGTGCAAAAACAGGGAATTCTTCAGATCATCGCCACAGTTACTGATCATGACTGACAATTCCTCGATCAGCCGCAAAAGCAGCACGAAAACATTTACGAGAAGGCGACTTCGACCCTTCCAGTGCGGAAAACAGCGAAGATTATATTGCGTTTGATTTTGATGATGACGCTGATACCAAAAGCGAGAGTGAAAAAGACTCTAGTCGGAAACAGAAACCAAGTACGGCCGATACATCAAATAACAGCAGACGACGGGAGGATGAACAGTGGAAAAATTATATTAAAGACAAAAAGCCACGACCATGGGCCAAAGATTTTAGATATCGCAAAGCGAGGAATATTGGTGAACGCTTGAACATGGAAATGAACGACCTGGTCGACTACTTATCACCAACCGAAGAAGAACATACCATGCGACGATTTGCTGTGCATCGGATACGACAATGCGCACAACAAATATATCCTTCATGTCGCATAGAGGTGTTTGGAAGTTTCGAAACGAGGCTTTATTTACCTACGAGCGATATTGATCTCGTCATGTGGTATAATGGGTCAGATTCAGTGGGTTCTCATGGAACCAGTAAAGTGTTATCCAAGATGGCCGATGGATTGCGAAAACAGGGTATCGCATACTCTGTCCAGCTTATCCTGAAAGCCAAAGTCCCCATCATCAAATTTGAAGAAACGTTCACCGGATATCAAATTGATATTAGCTTGAATACGGGCAATGGTATTCAAAGTGCAAAGTTCATAAAAGAGATGCTTGTGCAAGCGCCGGCGCTTGGACCTCTGACACTTATATTCAAACATTGGCTAGGACTGCAAAAGTTGAATGAAGTGTTTACTGGAGGTTTGGGAAGTTACGCCGTTGTGCTCATGGTCATGAGCTGCTTGCAGATGCATCCAAAGGTCGACATGTCAGACACGCTGGATAACCTGGGTGTCTTATTTGTTGACCTCTTGGAGTTGTATGGACAGCATTTTAATATTTTTACTGTGGGTATCGATGTAGCTAACAGACGATACTACCGCAAGGTAAGGAGCTTTTGGAAGCATGATTGAAGGTTGTTGATATAAATCAAGTGGCCTAACCTGTCGATAATCAGCCTGACTACAGAGCGGTATTTGCCGTGAAAGATCCAGCTGACGAAACAAACGATGTGTCACGAGGATCGTTCAATTGCGCTCAAATCCGTATATCGCTGAAAGACGCATTTCATACTTTGACCAGAGCCATGACAGCGCTCAACCGACAAACTTGGGATTATGGTGCAAAGGATGATGGTATTTCGCTTCTTGGATGCATATTATATATTGATAAGCCAGCAATTGAGCATCGTGAGCGTGTTCATGAAGCCTATACCAGCCAGCAATGGAAAGACATGCCGGGAGCAGACACTTTTGATGCCAGTGATTATGATTCTTCTGCATCTGTGCACGAACCCATCATTAAAATTCACGACAGAGGTGGAGATATATTGGATAAGAAGGGCAAGCGTAGGGATAACAAAAATGTCGTTTATGTCTTGGAAGATGAGGATGCAGAGTTTCGTGGTCAGCGTAATGCTTGGAACTCGGATGACGAAGATTCCAGTCTGTCGTTGCCACAACTCACATAAAAGTTCATCCCAATCTACATCCTCTTTCTTCTTGCTATAATATATAGTTGCTTGTTTTAAATGAATCTTAGAAATTTGTAGATAGCGCACACAGCAGATTAAACAAGACAAAGCCACAAAATGGTATAATTATATCCATGTTTGCGAAAAAGATCAAAAAGCATATCTGATATATGTGGTGTGTGATATGTCCACTACTGTGGCACATTGATAATGAATCAATTTATAGTATAAATGAAGCATTGATTGCAAGTGAAAGGCTATAGTGAATTAAACAAAAAAGAAAAAATCACAAAAGTGTGTATAACTATCTACATTAAAAAAAAAAGGCGTTCGTAGAAACCAGCGATAGCCGACAAGTTGCACGACCTCGTATTCTAACAAAAAAGTCAATATCGCATGCCTGCCCATTTTAGCATACAGGAACATTGACAGCGAGACCGCCTTGGCTGGTTTCCTTGTATTTAGACATCATATCCAGACCAGTTTGACGCATAGTTTCAATGACTTGATCTAAAGTAACACGATGGTCGCCTTCACCGTTAAGAGCAAGTTGGGCAGCAGCAATGGCTTTAACGGCAGCCAAAGCATTGCGCTCAATGCAAGGCACTTGAACCAATCCAGCAATGGGATCGCAAGTCAATCCAAGGTTATGTTCCATACCAATTTCAGCAGCATTTTCCACTTGATCTACAGTACCACCCATTACAGCTGTAAATCCAGCAGCAGCCATGGAACATGCTACACCTACTTCTCCTTGACATCCAACTTCAGCAGCAGAAATACTGGCTCCTCGCTTGAACAACATACCAATAGCTGAAGTCGTCAACAGAAATTCCATCACATCACGTTCAGGGTTTTCGCTAATGAATTCGAGATAATATTTTAAAACCGATGGGATGGTACCAGCAGCTCCATTGGTGGGAGCGGTCACAACACGACCACCACAAGCATTCTCTTCATTCACAGCAATAGCGTAGACGGAGAGATAATCAAGTGCTGGTAAGAAGAATCGCTTACGCTCTCGCTTGGGTAAAATGGATAGCGAAAGTGGTGATTCGGAGTGCGCAGCGGGCCGAGAAGCGAGATCAGCTGCCGGATTAGCAGTAGGAGCAATCTGTGTGTCGTTGTATTTGTTGACAGAGATAGGACCATAAAGACCCTTGAGCAATTTGTTGTAAAGCCCTGGTGCTCTGCGCTTGACTTTTAGGCTTCCAGGAAGGTAAGCTAATGAAATGTAATACTGTCAGAAAAAAAAAGTTCCTGTGCAAGTCACAGCGTGGAAAAATTTCAATTGTACCTTCAGTTGAAGCCATCACACCGTTACGAATACTTTCGTCCATGGTGTTCCAGATCTTGAGCAGACGGTCTCGGATCTCTTCGGGAGATCTCCACTTGAGCTCGTTCTCGAATACAACTTGAGCAATGGTCATTTTCTCTCGTCGACACACTTCCAATAGATCATGAGCATTTTTGAATGGCAGGGCAGCAACAGCAATATCTTGTTGTTGACGTTCAGCCAAAGAGTTTTCGACATCTTCGTCCTTTTTGTAATAAACGTTTTCTCCGTGATCCATTTGAGTTTTTTCGTTGACTACAAATCCACCGCCAATGCTAAAGTACTCATTGGTTGCAATCAAGTTGGTATCCTTGTCATAGGCGCAGAATCTCAGACCATTCGGGTGTTGAGGCAATGACTGGAAGTAATTGAAGATCAAATGCTTTTCAGGGTCGAAGTGAATACGATGGGTGCCATTGATCCGAATGCTCTTGTTGGTATGAATATCCTTCACTCTGGATTTGATGGTGGTAGTCTCCACAGTATCGGGAGCTTCACCTTCAACACCCATCAAAATAGCATCTGGCGTACCGTGGCCATCTCCAGTTAAAGCTAATGACCCAAACATATCTAGATCAAACAACGCATGGGCATTGAATTATTAGAAGAAGCTACCAAAAAAAAAAAATAATCAGCCGTGTTTCAAATTTTCTTACCGATACGCAAACTAGCGACTCTATCAAGCATCTTAGCCTCTTCCAGATCACCGATAAAGATTTTGGCTGCTCGCATGGGACCAACGGTGTGTGAAGAAGATGGACCAACGCCAATAGAAAACAAATCAAAGGTAGAGACCACAGCGTGGTGATCGGATGATTCTTCAGGGGCAGGGTTCTCGCTCTTGCTGGCAGGCGAAGCCATAGTCATATAGCGGGTCTGAGCCAAAGCCAAGTGGCATGGTCTTAGAGACCGGCTAGTAGACCTAAAAGCTTTGTTGAAGAGCCGAGGTAATGTGAATGCAGAGGACATTGTTGAGAATGACCTGAATATTGCAAGAAAGAAGAAAGGCGAGAAGCGGGGATAATTTGACAAAGATACGGCTATTTAAGTGAGAATGAAACAAGAAAATGAAATAAAAATTTTGCAGTTTTATATTATAAAAACTATATCGTATATGGAATTCAAAAGTCTATATGAAGAGTGAACGCCTTATCGCTGTTGCACTTGCTATTTTTTTCAATATGTTAACTCGGTGGAAGGTATTATATAACTTTACCTCACTCCCGGTGTGAACCAAAAATATTCTGTGCGGGTAATCAATCGTGGGAACTCAACACATTACAAGCCACTGGGCATGTCACTTTCTAACCCCAAGGGCCACCTAACCAACCAATATTGCTCGAGTCAGCAGCTATATGTGGCCATGGGGATATTGCTATTATCGCATCATCTGATTCTGCTTGTTAGTGTTTGTATCACTCCCTAACCCACCATGAATTACCTTGAAAACAACCCGTGTTCTGTATCGAAATGGGCCGTGGCTAAAAAAGGGGAAGTTGCCTTTCCGAAAGCTATAACTGCATAATATAGCATACACAGACGTATGTCAGAGTCGGCACAAAAAGCTCTGCTAATAAATCATTTATGCCGGTGGTTAACTTGATCATGACTATGAAACGCATAGAGTGGATCGCTAAGAAAAATATAGCCTAGGTTTGGTATCTCCCACTGTGGGAGCACTTTAAGAGGTTCAAGCACACATCATAACTCCCTAACCTCGCTATACGCTGTCTTCAGCTGTATGATATAGGTATGAATCATGATTGAGACTACCAGTGAATGCTAACACTGGTCATCAAATAGCTCATTTGCTCATTCCTGTTGGGGTATTACGATTTAAAGAAGATATCGCTTGATGTGAGCCGGATGCGGTTCCACTGCTCATGAATTGCATCGATCGACCGGAGCACGGACCATAATAGCAACATACTGCAGTTCATTACACCAAACTGCATTAAAATGACGGTTGGCTAATCTGCACTAGTGCAGTAGTCTTTTGTTCTTTGATTTGATGATTTCTAGACATCATCACAACTAGAATGAACTTCCTGTCTCCTTATACACCATATTTATTCTTGATACATCATATCGGAAATCCTCCTTTCCACATCATCATCACTATACATCATCTACATTTGGATTTCACAAGCAAAGTATGCGTTGGCTAGCTTACAAGTTTTGCTTGATCTCGGCAAGCTTAGCCTTGAGTTGCTCTTGGTCGATGGAGCGCTGCTTCCAACCCATAGTCAAACCATCTTCTTGAGAGTTCTTGGGAATGATATGGAAGTGAACGTGAGGCACCTCTTGGTGAGCAAGCTTTCCATTGTTCTAGAGACACAAGAACAGGGTTAAATATACAAACGTGCGGAAGCAAATTGACGACAATGACTCAATTTACCTGCAAAATGTTGTAGAATTTAAGCTTGCTAGCCACGGCAATCTTCTTAGCCAATGGCATGGCATCTGCAAGGTATTCATCGGGCACCTCATGCATGAACTCGGCGTGGTCTAGATGTAACGTTATTTATACAGGTTCTGCTAGCTCAATTCCTAGTATCATGTACTTACACTTGGGGATAACGAGCTGAGAGCCGCATAGTTTTTTTTTACGTTGCGTGATTAGATATGCTTGTATGCACATGGCATGTTTGCAAATATACTTACAGCATGGCCTTCGCTGAGCGGGCCGATATCCAAGAAAGCGTAGCTAACAGACACCCAGAATTAATACATATAACGAGGGAAAAGGAAGCTTATAAAGATCGCATGAAAGCGAGCACGCCAAAAGACACTGTGCGAGAACAGTACACGCTTACTTACCTCTTGTCAGTCTCTGCAATCTTGTGTGAAGGAATTTCGCCACTTTTTTGGTCATACATAAGTTAATAAACGCAAGCGTGAATATCAGACAAACATCCCAAGCTTACCGAATAATCTTGCAGAAAATACAGTTATCAGTCAAGTGGGTAGTAGACATTTTAGTAGAGAATGTACGAAATTGA
This sequence comes from Umbelopsis sp. M5902, assembly GCA_037039815.1. Lineage (NCBI taxonomy): Eukaryota > Fungi > Mucoromycota > Umbelopsidomycetes > Umbelopsidales > Umbelopsidaceae > Umbelopsis > Umbelopsis sp. M5902. The sequence continues at coordinate 88,353 of JAXQGL010000052.1, forward strand.
GACGTAACGAAAAGTGGACGCGCAAGTCTGAGCATAAGCGGAGACCTTAGCAGTGTCAATTTTCGGGCCAAACTCGGGGGTCACACACTCATTGTGGCGAGTCCCCGTACCACCTTGCAACTTTCATTAGACTCGAAATCCTTTTGCGTATAAACTTTCTCCCTTTATTATCTATCCTATTCTTACTTTTCGTGCGTGTGTATCATAAATCAAATTAAAATGAATCATATACGCATCATAGAATTTGAATTGCAAGGGAATGAAATTGACCTTATAGACCGGACGGAGCTTTCTCGGGCTGAAATAAAGGGCAACTTACATTTTCAGGTGCAGAAGCCTACCAAACTCGCAAGCATCCTTATCAAACTTCAAGGCGAATGCTTGATGGTACTCAACAAGCCCAGTCCGGTTGAAAGGACCAGCCCGGCTGGCACGAGCTCCCCATCAGCAAAATGTCACCTCGTCAACTCTTCAAATGATATCCTCGACGAGCAAAAGGAATTTGCTACTGGAACACACGTTGTCCCGTTCTCGTTCAAGCTGAGAAACGACTTGCCGTCTAGTCAAGAATACAGCTTTGCTGACGGCTCAATATCTATCGCGTACAAACTGAGTGCTATCATGCAGCCACCGGTCAACACGTTAACAAAACTTGTTCGAAGTGTCAGTAATTCGAGAGCGGTAGCTGAGAGCTTCAGGACAGTTAATATCAAGCGATTCACAGCATCATCCACCACAAGTTTGTTTCCCATCAAAATGGCTGGTTATGAGGGAACGACGGACCAAGATGTTGATTACGTGTTCAAGATACCCGAGATGGTGATTGCCAACCAACAGCGCCTGCGTATCAAGGGCAGTTTACAATCAAACGACGAGAAATGCGTGATAGAAAGTGTTACAACCGAGATCGTGGAGAGAAAAACCATATCGTAAGTCAGACGTAATTAGGGACTATTGCAATTTGAAGGAGACTAAAGTTTATGCGCTATTAGGTTGGTGTCAAGAGATCCTCTACGACCGTCTACATATGCAATGCATCTGGGTTACAAACCATTGATTGAGACACGAGTTCTTGGAGGTGAGTTATAAGAATAGACTGACGGCAGGCGTAACGGCAGCAGGGACAGAGATTAATATGTCCACCATTCGTTCATGCTCTTTCAGACTGCACCTATCGTACTGGACCACAAACAGATCAAGCAATCAAACTTGGTAAGTAGGTCGAGCAGTGTATGGAGTTCTGTAAAAAGGGGCAGGGTAAAGTCCACTGAAAAGGCGGTTGAAATTAATGTAAAGTGGTATACTTGCAGACTACGAGGTTGGGTTCAGGTCCGAGGATACTATACCGCCGTTCACGTCGCCGATGCTGGACATCGACCACTATTTAAATGTTCGGATTTCATTTGCAAGTTATCATTATGATGCACTGCTTAAATTACCCATAGAAATAGCCACCATTCAAGAGATGGGTGGTTCGCCCCTGTCTCCTCAATTCAGCGAGCAATCACCCACTTCCTACAAACGTGGCCCTTGGTCACCTAATTACGATAGAGTTTCAATTAGCACTGCGGTCTCGCAATGATATCGTTTCTCTACTTTTTTTATCTAATACACTTTCTTGTTTTTTGTTTGGCAAAAGCCACTCCATGACAGTAACTAGCCTGATGTGCAAAGGGAAAATGGTCTAGATATTTATTACTGGTCATGCACATCGAAATTTGATTTTCTTGAACAAGAGAAAAGAAACCGAGTTGACAGTATACAAGTCTCCACCGTATAGAAGTTGAAATATTGATGAGCAAAAGTAATTCTTCAGCATATGGGTGCAATTTGCTGAGGATAACAATAGATTTGAGGAGGAAAGACTATGAGGGTTTTTTGATCAAAGCGGTATTCACCGAACGGGCTTTCCCTAGTCTAACAATTGGTGAAAAGGAGTTGGGCTATTATACAAAAGAGAAAAGATGCCTGAATGCTGGTAGGGAGATTGGATAGAATGGTCACGCCCTCGGTAAATATACGTCTGACGGTAATGGGTTCCCTAAATACCGGTTGGCAGCGCACCAGCTAGTCCACTTGGGATATCGCTAGCTAGTCCACTTGGGATATCACCAGCAATTCCACTTGGCACATCACCAGCAATTCCACTTGGGATACTGCCAGTAAGGCCACCTAGGCCACCTAAACCACCACCCGATTCCAAAGAACTCAAAATACTTGACAAGTCACTAGGAAGATTACCGGCCGAAATGGGACACGGGAAGGTTGCAGATTCGTCAATAGCGGGGGATATTTTGATACCAAGGATGTCGACTGTCACAATCAATTTATAGTTGATAGTAATATCACTAGGAGTGCCACCAAGAATACCGCATTTGGTAGCGATATCAGCCATCATGGCGGCTCCGTTGGGTTGTGCAGGGTCATAGGTGATGGTGAATGGAAAGCTGATATTGCTAATGGAATTAGAACCAATATGAACGTCATCCAAAATGCCTCCTCCTACAGGTACAGTTGGTGAGGTCGGGTAATATGCCTAAATAATTAAACATTATAGGTGAGTTTATGAAATATAATTAAACTATCAAGGAGAGATCCAAAATGGGGGAGCAAAATGGGCCCTCCTTCCTATGATCGTTCAATATGGTGACACACTTACAATGGCTTGAATGCTAGTAAACGTTGCGCTCTCAATATTTGGGTTGACCACACCGATTTGTATATCAAAGTTAAAGTTGAAACTTGATCCATTTTGTTGAACAGCCGGGACTGATGAGTTTTGAGTGATACCGTTGAAATTTACTTGAGGTTTCTTAAACAGCGCGGCCAGCACGCCGATAGTGATACCCAAAGCAATCAAAATCAAGAGGAAGAAGCAAGCACACCAACGGACCCACATAGGGCAGCAGCTGCAACATCCACAACAAATACAATCCAGACAGCTACGAGAGCGCCTTTCATCGTCATCATCACCATAATCTTTATCCAAGTAACTTCGAGGAGCTGGTGGAGGAGTCAAGGCTTTGGTATCTGAATAGCTGTATGCATGATCGTCGGCTAATTGAGGCGTAGCAGCAGCAGTACTGTTATGATAGTCATTTTGATAATATGGATCTACATGATTGTGTTGTTGCATTGGTTGCATGGCGTAATCATCTTCATAATACTGGGGCTGGGCATTATAGGGATAATAGTTCTGGTTATGCTGATAATAGGACATTATCAGAAAATAAAAAAATAAATTAGAAAGAAAGAAAGGCAGAACGTGAGATCTGCTGGCCACGCAAACGGGCTTGAAAATATTCGTACCACATTAAAGAGTGCCTCACATCTATAATCCAGGGGCACCGGGCTAATAATAATCTTAGTGTTTTGTCATGGATTTTTCCTTTTTTTACCCTTGACTACGATTAAACAAATGGTATATGTCAAATTATAATTGTAATATAGACTCGCTTGTTACGTCTTTGCCTGGGGTCATCAGAACAGAAAAAATCATATACATAACCACTGCGAAATATTGTACGACCGATTTCAAATATAGAGTGGTGTCGGGTCTGGGCTGTGTACAAAAATACAAACTTTTTTCAAACTATTATTCCTTTACTGGTGGATATTATGGTTCAACAAACCATTGTATTGTATCCACCCGTCTTGCAAGTTATAGAATATTCTTTAAGGGAGTTTATTTGGCAATTTGATTAGGTGATTTAGTAAGTAGCGGTATGATTGTTCATAGTCTACATATAATGAGGTAGGTAGGTGGTTTTACAAAAAAGAAAAAGCCCAGCCAGTGTGATCTTCAGTATATAGAGAGAAAACAGAGTTTTAAAAAAATTTACATTCACTGGGTGGAGGCGCAATCACTAGGTGGGGGCTTGATTTAAGCGTTATTCTCTGTCTCCCACTCCGATTCTATGAAACTTCGTTGGTCACGGCAACTTGTACTGCGCTTTCATATTGAGGTGTATATTCCGGCAAATCAAGATCAACTTGGATGCCATCATCACCAACACCGATGCCCGAATTCTCCTCGCCATCTGGGAAATTGGTCAAGATAATAGGCACTTCAACAGTCAGTGGTTCAACGTACGGCGACCGGTTGTCCGCTGATCCAAAATGGAAGGTGACACGGCACCGATGTGTTATCTCGAGGTACATGGAATAATGCCTTGCGCGTATAGTGGAAGGAATTGGCGCTCGAAGCAAGTGTGTTTCATTGATATCTTGAGAGAAAGCCGTCGGGTGATATGTCGAAATGGGATATCGACGGATCACGGGTGGCAACTTGTGAACAGCCTCTCGCGTGCGATAGCTGCATCATGGCGAAAATGGGCAAAGATAAACAGAGTAATGCAAGAAGCGACCGAGAGAAAATAATAATAAAAAAAATGAAAATATTAGATACGGCTAAAATGATGTCAAATGACAGTGGGCTAGTTAGTTGTGCACTTACCGATAGGCTTCAATCTCTTCCAATTGAATATCGACATTTTTGACATCCATGCGTTCCTTCTCGACACTCCAGCGAGCGGCTAAAACGACTTCGCCAGCTTCAATTGCGCAGGCTCTCGGTGCTTCAATGTTGTATTCAAACCATCCTTGGACATTGGCTACGAGAGCAGTGGGAATCATGACGCTAGAATTGGGGAGATAGTGACGCTTCACCACGACATTACGTTGTATCTTTTGCTTTTTAAACGGCCCGCCAGTCAATGTTGCAATCAAAGTATACACCACTGAGGCATGCTTGGCTTCGACGGACGGAGGGAGGTTGTGGGGCAGATGCAGTCCGAATGCAATGGATGGCTCGCCAGTAGGTATGAGTTCTTTCTCCACATCACAGATATTGGTGTTGCTGTTAATGGTGGCTGGCTGGTTGACATCCTCTCGGTGACCAGTAACAGGAATGTTCAACTTTGCCACGCCCGTCAACTGCAGTGTAATGCGAGTCCACTTAATGCTGGTATCCAGCACAATGGAGCCAAGCAATTTGGTACGGACTTGAGACATGGGATTAGCATCATTGGCAGGACCAATTAATGATACTGAGCCTGACTCCAGCCGCAGTTCTGCAGGAATGTTTGGTGGACTGTTGGATCTTCTGGTAGGTTTAAGCATACACTACTTTTGTAACCAAGACTGGGAAAATCCAGGGTTTATATCTTATCGCTGTACTTTATAGGTAAAAATCTTTTGATCAAGGGTTAGGGTTTGAGCCTTTTGTGGGGTTTGTGTCCATGGAAGCCACAAGTCTGTGACTCACTCGTAAACAGAAAATGCCAAGCTTAAAACCTCATGTCTTCTTTTGGATTGATACTTTACTGCATACTTTGCATTTGTTTGTTAATGGCGCCATAAATGATGAGAGAATATGTCTGTGCCCTCCCTTGATTCACTCCACTCAAAATTTCAATTTGGATTTATCCAAGACTGCCTTCCCAGTCACGAAATGGAGGAACATAGTAGCTAGAATAGTGCCAACACATTCATTGGTGCTAGCAGTCATTCATCTAGCACTGTCTGAAAGTCAAAAATAAAAGGTATTGGCAGCTGGCCATACATCCTTCACCACGGCCGAAATATATGGCCGAATTGCACAAGACTTATTGTTTTGTTTGATTTTCCATGATTCTGGCAGTATGTATTGCAAAAACAAAATACAAATATAATAATATGTTTAAAAAAGACGACAATATATATGTATATAAAAAAAAGAAACATATGAGAATCTTATTCTTGGCCAAATCCAACGGTTTCTTCAACTGCAAGCGATAGCTTGGCAACAAGAGCATCATAAGACTTGTAAGGCGGCATATCAATACGATTAAAGCACGTATGGGCTTTAGGCAATTGGGATACATCGCCGCTCTTTTCAATGGTGAAACGTCTTGGTCCGTCACTTCCTTGAAGATCCTTGAATCCATTGACAGGGATTCGAGAAGTACCAGTGGTGAACTGTAACAGACGTGATTTCTTTTCACTGTCCCACGACTTGACACACTATACAATCAAACCAAGTTAATGTCTAGGTTCTACGAGGGCACATTTCAGAGTTTCTATCGGTCCTTACCTTCCAAAACCATTGCACAACATCGTCCTGTTCAGTGTAGCCCCGATAATCAGTGTGTTTCTTCCAATCTTCTACATCAATTTCGGCAATACCACCAATAAGTAGCTCTAACTCGCGCTCATCAAACACATTGATAAGCTCTTGAGGTATAAGATGATTAAATCCTTCCATGAATGCCTTGAATTGTTCTTGCACTCTCTTGGAAACTCGCCATTCAGTGACGAGACTAATAAAATGGTGGCATTAGCATTTTCTGTGAATTTGGGAATGCTCTGTCATTTAGGGTAAGACGGCTCCACTTACTCGACGTATTCCTTCTTGTTCTCTTCAGTGACAGGTATTTCTGAACCACCTTCCTTAAGGTCAACACTGACAACATTTCCAAACTGATTATCATCTGTCGAAAAGGTCAAGTCCAGCACATCTGTGATATCGTTATCACTAAACAGAAAAATTAAATAGAAATGGTTAAGAATCACAGTGATCTAATAATCCCCTTGATCTTTAAAGGGTTTAAAATTGCTGCTTGCTGAACTTACAGAATCCATTGAAGACTGCGATGGAAATCAGCATCCACACTCTCCATGTCAGCAAGTGTGACCTTCTTGTGCAAAATCATTTTGTAAAATGAAACGATGAAGAAGGCATCCAAGAAGCGACGATGGAAAATGGCAAGACCAACCACGCGACCAATGAATCGGAAGTAATTGAGATGCTCGGGGTTGACGGCGGAGTGAGGATTGATTTGAAGGGTATAGTTGTCATGTGCGGAGTATTCGAACAAACTGTGGATGGGTACCAGCAAAACATTGTTAGTATTGAGTGTGTGTATAAAGCGAACGCACAATCCAAATGAGCATCACCAAAAAAATATTAAATGAAAACTCACCAGTAGAAAGGGTTGAACATCTCATGAGAAAGCAAGAAGAAATATTCTCTTGATAAACCACCATAATCAAGACCATCCTCTCCATCAAACTTGATCATTAGGCGCTTTTTAAGATCGGAAGGTGTCTGTCGCATGATTTCGGCATACGAGTCTTCGAAAATGCGACTTCGTCTAACCTTGATATGGCATTGACCAGGCACTGGTCGCAATGCAGGTTGAGAACGGAAATAAATCAATTTTCGACGGAAGTCGCGCTTGTATTGCGGGACATTTTGATCCAAGCTACTAGGCAATCTTGGGTCTACAGAGAAAATATCAGTAAACATTGATAAAACGCAAAAGCTTAAATGCAATAAACGTAACGCACCATCCCAAGTAGTTGTTTTGGTATTGTGGTCGACGAAATACACTCGAGCAGTGCTAGTGAGTCGCATTTCCCAACCAGACGGAAGTGGACCTAATTGTGACACAGGTTGGACTTGGACTTGATTTCCATTATTGCCAAGAGTGCGGATATATTGCTGTCTCCTTGGATCAACCCAAGTTGTTGTACGGGTATTGTGATCAACAAAATAAGGACGACCTTCTGGTGTTGTGCGCATTTCCCAACCTGCAGGCAATGGGCCATTGTTGGTAGATGTCGAATTGGATGATGTGTTGGAAGTAGTAGCTCCAGCAGCAGTACCAGCAGCAGCACCAGCAGTTGTAGGAGTTTGTGGCGTGGTAGGCGTGCTAGGTTCGGGCAGTGTGATATTGCTATTTGAAGCTGAAGGTCTATCTTCGGGCAATGTTCGGTTATTATGTCGTGCTCTTTCTATGGCAGTTTGGTTGTCTCGATCTCGGGATCGTTCGGATGAATTTGTGCTGTGGAAATTCGACAAGTCAGTTGCCACAATAAAGGTGAATACTAGATTAAAAAATCACATAATTTTAAGCATAAGCAACTTACACTGGTCGGTGCCATGTTGTTGTTCTGCTGTTGTGATCCACATAATAAGGTCTGCCCAGATTGTCCACACGCCTCTCCCATCTTAAAATAGAATTAAATGAACATTTTTGCAACGTTCGTAGCACACTTATCTCCAATACTCACCCTGCCGGTAAGGGTTCTTCATCAGATGCTGTATGAGAGGCTGTTTGTGCAGTGCTCATAGCATGGGCATTAGCTTCTGTTGGAACTGACGCTCGGCTGGGTTCATCGCGGGGTGCAGATGTACTTGGAGCTTGAGAAGAGGTGGATTGGGTATTGCCTGGCATGATATTGTTATTGCCATTTCGTGCCGGTGCATTCACATTCGTCGAAAGATTTATGATCAATTTTCCATGCACGGTTTCGTTTCCGTTTGCCTTTTTTAGTTCCAATGTCAGCATCTCTAAAGAAAGAGCGGAAAGGGAAACATAAATATAATGGTATATTTGGTACATGTGACGGTGTGATTCTATAAAAGAGAAGTTGTGGGGAAAGTACTTTACCATCGCCACCAACAGAAAGGTCGAAAACTTCATTCATTTGCACTTTGACCAGACCCAAGAAGCCTTGATCCTTCTTTTTGAATTTTTTCTGGTCATATACTTGCACAAGAATTGTACTAGAGTTTGTCATTTGCCTAATATTTGTCATATTAATAAACAAAAAAAGTTGTCAAAGGCAAAGCTAGACCAGGCAAACTGCTTTTACATACACATCAAAGCTTTCGTTCCAATAAGGGTTGAGAGTCTTTTTCATGGGTGTGGTATTATGCGCTTGTTCGCCATCGATTGTGAGTACGGCGAATGGGTCGGGTAAAGCTATTTGCGAGATACAAAAGTTAGTTGTATGTAGCGGGAAATATTGTCAAGAGCATTCAACATACAGAACAGGTCCTTTTTGTACAAGGAGTCAGCGGCAATCACTATACGAAAAGCGAGAATTTCAAGTCAGCGTGGAATTGGGGTTCAGTATGAGGTAATGTCCCATGCGGGTCAATGCGAAATGACAATGTACCTGTTACTCTTACAGTTCGACTGGTTCGTGGCGAACATATGAAAAAGAAATGTCAAGTGGTAGTGTGAGCAAAATGCCAAGGGGAATTATACGTAATAGTTAATTTGATGACTCACGTATTGGCTGCCATTACAGAGAACTGATTCTGATAATGTAAAAAAGGGCCAAGAGAGCAAAGTGGGCAAATATGCGGGAAGGCTAAGCGCTGTTACAAAAATTGTTGTTCAGATAAAAAATTATGGCTAAGCTCAAGGGAAAAGTGCACAGATTTGGATTTGCCTGAAATTCAGGAAGGCAGGCGCTGTTGCAAGAGAGCGGAAACGATATACGAGTTTAAATTCAATGATCCCAACTGTGATTTACATGATTGCACAGTGATTGCAATCAGTCGAATATTTGCTCAAAATCGCTTTTAGTATATCACTTCGGCAAATCCATTATGGCTTTGACTTATTCCATATCCAAATTCCCTCATTAAGCTCACTTTCTCTTCATTGGAGCAGTTTCCGGAACTCACAGTCAAAAAAAAATCGGTGTCGGAAGAGTCTGAACCAATCGCAATCGAGGTTTGAAAATTTTCGGCTGGAGCAGGATGGCTTGTGCCCAGCTATAAAAGTGCCTGGTTTTTGTCCCTCTATTCAAATCAACTTTTGTGAAATTCTCCTCTTTCCTTTCTCCTTTCCCATTCCATCCAACCTCCGTTTAATTTGAAGAAAAATATGAGACTTTTCAAAACCGTTCACGACTACGATTACTCATGGCATACGGTCTCAGCAGCACAGTGGCAAAAATACCCCAATGAGCACTGCCCACATGTGAAGCACGTCGACGTCTTGGATTCAAGTGTGGACCCCGAGACCGGTGTATTACGTATTGAGCGTCTGATCTCAGTGACGCAAAAGGCTCCTGGCTTTATTCTGAGGGCCATCGGTGCTTCCACTACTCAATACGTCCGTGAAGTGGCTATCATTGATCCCAAGGAGAAAACTTTGACCATGAACAGCAAAAACCTGACTCTTTCCAACATACTGTCATGTGAAGAGACTATCACATATGCACAGCACCCCACTTGCAGTGACAAGACTACCTTTACCCAACAAGCTACCATTTCTGCTGGTACCACCGTGTCCCGTATGGCTGGTATGATTGAAGATTGGTCAGTACAGCGTTTCCAACAAAACGCTGTTATCGGTAGAGAAGGGTTCGCCAAGGTATTGGAGAGGTTTGTTGTCCTTGCAGAGGCCAAGGAGAACAGTGCCAGCAACTGAAAATATAGATCCGATTTTTTTTTTTCGTATAACTTGATGATATCCCACTTCCACCATCTTGATCATCTTTTTTAGACTCACACTCCCCAAAGTTTCTTTACCTTTTTTTTTCACCAAAACCTAGAACTGTATTCTACACAAAACCGATAGACCCCATTCAGCATGATAATGCTATCTTGTTCATATACCCCGCACTGCACACTTGTAATCACAATTTTTCTTATAAAGCTTATTCAGATTAACACATGAAAATTTAGACTTGGTTTTGGTCTTTGTCCCTGGCTTGAAATTTTTGTTTTGACTTTTTGGCCATGTATTTTTTTTTCCGACATCTGAGAAAAAACATCAGTCACAAAACTGCCCACAGTATTAAATCGAAATTTTTTTCGCCCAGCGTGTTTTTCTTTCAATCGCTTCGGCCCTTAGTTCCTTTGCCATGGGATGTACGGCTGCTGCTGCTCTTTTAGAGTGGTAGCTTAATAGTCAGCTGGATCCCACTAGCACTTAGCTGGTGATTGGCAAAGCTTGAGTCATTCTGAAGCAAGATATCTATACCTCCGGCTTACTTTCCAGTTTCGCTCCTTGCCAAAGACCTTCCTTGTGTTTCTCGTGAATACAAGGTATGGTTTGATTCACGGTGGAGTTTTGGGCTGTGCCGGGGATATCTGCTATTGCATTTTATCATTATGAACGAAATGAAAAAATTAGACAGGGTGGTGATGAAGACTTGTGTAGAGCAGCCTGAATGGCTCATGCTAGGAAAGTTCTCCTAGCCGAATTAGCGTAATGGGTTGCTTCAAATATTCAAGCTTCAAAAATATTTAGGCGTTAGCATTTGCACAGCCTGTTCATTTTGCACTAGAACTGTGTTTTGAATAAACTCGTTCGTTCTCAACAACTCATTTTGCACTAAAACTGTATTTCGAAAAATCTCGTTCATTTTCAACAACTCATTTTGCTTTCACCAAGCAGCTCATTACATATTTCATGTCGATTTCATTCATGTAAATGTTTTATATATTTTGGGAAAAAGTTTTAAAGAGTAAAGGTTGGCTAAATTGCCATGCTAGTTTTTTACAACAAGTTGCTCAATCTCAACCTTTATTTCTTCTTGGCAGCTTCTTCCTCAGCCTTGTCACGGGCACGCTTCTCACGGGCACCGAGAGTACGGGCAGCGGAACGAGCATAACGCAACTTCTTGAAAGCGTTAAGCTCCTTCTCCTCGGGCTTGATGGCACGAGCCTCCTCACCAGCAGCAACTTGCTCAATGGGGAGAACAGCACCCTTGATTTGGGTAACACCTTGGACATCAGTGGCATCGCCAGACTTGGGCTTACCGGCCTTGCGGGGGAAGACGATCAACTTGGCTTGGTAGGCCTTGAGGCGTTGAACGTTAAGCTCAAGGGACTCTTGAGACTTGTTGCGGCGACGGTGATCAACAGAGATACCGATTGTGAGAGCCTGCTTGCGGTTGATACCAGCCTCCTATAAACCAATTGACCTTTGTTAGAAATTCTGTTTTTACCTAAACATTACAAAAATATTTTTGTCTCTAGTACAAACCTTGAGCTCTTCAAGGGTGAAGCCACGACCAGCACGGAGCTTGGTGTTGTACTTGACGGTGGGGCAACGGACAGCTGGGCGAAGAAGGCCATCAACGGGTCTGGGAGCAATACGAGCAGCCTTTTGGATGCGCGCAATTCTTCTAGACTTCTTGCGACCGGGTTGATCGAACCAGGTCTTGACACGGCGCTGCCAGTCCTTACGGAAATGCTGGTTGGGCAGCTGATTGTTGTGTTTCAAAACCATTGCTCAACTGTAGGTTCAAATTTCGAATCCAAGTGACAAACATGGTTGAATATAACAGGTTCGTACATATGAAAAGTTGAGTGACGAGCAAGTGGAATAGGTGACGCACAAGTAGATATAAAAGAGACAGTAAGGAAATGAGGTTGGTTAGTGAATGCACATAATCTAACATTGACCCTTTTTTTTGAATCCTTCGATCGCTCATGACAGAATGCTTTGGCAAACATTGTCGAGCCATCCATCCATCTATTAGAACATCCATCTCATCCACATCTCCCATTATCACTATCCATTCACATATATCGAATATCTGTACGTACGGATTTGATGAAAAAGAGGTCGTTTCTTAGTTGCAGTAACCACAACCATATAACCTACCAACCAATGGGACAAAAATCGTGACGTTTACATTCGCCGACAAATTTCAATTTTAAAAAAAATCCTCTGCCCAACTGAAGCCGTAGGTCCCGCTCCAAGCCAATTTTATGCCACTTGATATGCAATTTTTAATGAAATGATGCCTTACGAGTGAGAAAATGCCAATTTTTAAGAAATGGCCTACGTAGGTACGAAGTGTGTTACCTCCTACGTGCTCACTCTTGATATATCCTCTATATACTGCCTAGCTGATATGGCACGGTTTAAGATTGGACCGACCAAATCATACTGATCGGATGCTTTTTATCCATTGTCATTACCCTCCGTTGATGACGAAGTGGCACCAAGTCAATATTGCCAGTTTTATCTCCACTTATGCATTATCCCGTAGCTGCCGTGTATCACTACATCGCAATAATGTGATGATATCTGCTTCAAGATATGACAGCATCTCAAGTGTGTGTTTCATTTCACCTGTGGAATACCTTGTATATAGCCCGTTGGACTACAGCTTTGAACCTATTGATGTGCTATATCTGCAATGAACACCTATCTTACATATCATGAAAAATGGTGATGCGCACGCGCAAAAGTAAGGGATGGTCTCACTTGGGCTTTTTAATTTGTAATCGTTGCAACTTTTGATGCAATTTGTACCCTTTGAAATGCGCCGAGCTGGGGTCTCAAGTCCCACCACTTAATGTTTACCCTGGAATTTTTGGGGAAATTGAAATCTGTCGTATTGTAGACCGTTCAGCCATGATGACATTCTAAGCAGTGACCTCTGTCAAGCAACCATGCTGCTGTTAGTCCAAATGTTTCGCAAGCCAGGTTGTTACCGTACTTAGTCAGACTGGCTCATGCCCTCATACTCTTTCGCTTGTCGGCTATTACCGCTCATTGGGTGGTGCTGACAAATTTTTACCATAATCAGCCACAGCGAGTTTGCACGAGATATTTGGGTTACCTGTATGTCTCGCCTTTCACGTAAGGTACGCTACGTTGTCTGAAGTCAGTTCGACAGAACATGATGGATATGATGAATAGATCAGCAAGTGTCTTTTCCTGTAACTGAAACTTGCCTTAAGCGGTCATTTCTATTCCCGGCTGTTAGTAACTGCCCATAGGCAACAATTATTAATCGTCGTGTTTTCACTTTTAAGTAACATTGTATCAAGAGAACTCTAAAATTTGGTTCAAAATCAACACCAAATGCTCAATAAAGTCCATTAGAGCACTATAGATGCAATTTAGAGCTGTCACTCGTGAATTTGCAACTTCTACACTCTGCTTATACAAGATGACAAACGTAGTTCACGTGACTGATTACGGAGCTTGAACCACATTTGGCTACCTGGCGATTGGAAACTTGCACTCTTGAATTGCTAATTATTAAGTCAACACTTTCAACATTACCAACACCCCACTCTCTCTGCTTAGCGCTAGCAAAAGCATTTCAGCCTAAATAACACTACGACTATTAAAGTTGACAACAGTTTAGTGCGGTACGCAGCTATTCGACGAATTTCATTTTTTTTATTAAGCAGACACCTAACTTGTTCGCCGCTGGGTATCAGACTTACAAATCAACCAATTTATTAAAAAGAGTAGCATGGAGGTAATGCATTGCCTTTTCTTTCTTATACTTCCACCTACATTCCTCCCTATAGACTCTTGAATTAATTCTATCTTATATTTTATGACTACCCTCCTGTCGCTTCAGGCTATTCTGGATTTCGAAAATGAACTCGATGTCAACATGTTGGATCGAGTCATTGAGACTTTCTACACAGGAGCTGGAACCGAGGTATGTAGAACTACAGCAACTCACTGACATATACCTTCATGCTGTGTACACAAGCATGTAACATGCAAAATATTTTTTTATCACCGAACATTTATTTTGTGTAATGCAAACATCATTTGAGCTATAGCTAACTGGATTAATGTTATTTTTGTAGCAACAAATGGCTCAGCATCTTTTAACACAATTTCAAGATAACCCTGAAGCATGGACCAGAGCTGATTGTATTCTTGAACGTTCAACTAACACGCAATCAAAGGTCAGTAGCACTTGATCCATCACAGCTGAAAGTAAAACCCGCGGAAGTACTTGATGGATACTAACAAACCGTTCACTTCAATACCAAAAAAAATATATTTGTACCTTCAATTCGCATCTTGTTCGAAATTTGCATCAACGTAATACAGTTCTTCGCCCTACGGATTCTAGAAAAGTTTATTCAAACTAGATGGAAGGTCCTTCCGGCAGAAAGTAGAAGCGGTAAGCCGAGCGCAGCCACCTTCCTTTTTTGGAAAGACAATTATTAATTCAATCCTCCATTTTACCAGCTATCAGAAACTTCATAGGCAATATCATCGTCAAAGTTTCATCAGATGAAGAGACATTCGTCAAAGAGAGAACCTACATTTGCAAGCTCAACATGGTTCTTGTACAGGTATGTCACCATTTTATGATATGAAATGTACTAACTGGATATTCAGATTGACCTTATTCGCTGTTTAGATTTTGAAACAAGATTGGCCTGCGTCTTGGCCAAGTTTCGTTCCTGAAATTGTAGCTTCGAGTAAAAGCAACATTACTCTATGCGAGAATAATATGAACATCTTGAAAATTCTTAGGTAAAGTCGACTTCAGTTAAAATAATAGTACAAATACCAGATGCTAATGCCATTCACAATAGCGAAGAGATTTTCGATTATTCTGAGCAGATGACCCAAGCCAAAGCCGATTGCCTTCGTAAATGCATGTGCAATCAATTTTACTCAATATATCTGCTATGCAAAGAGGTTCTGGATCACGCCAAAAAGCCTGAATTGATCAAAGTAACCTTGGAAACGCTATTGGGATTTCTGAGCTGGATACCTTTGGGCTACATATTCGAAACCGATCTTGTTACCATTCTTTGCAACAAGGTATGCTTTATTCTCTTATACTTTCAGACTGTCAAGATGTTTACTAATATCAAACGAATAGTATCTAATCTCACCGGACTACCGTATCGTCACGCTTAAATGCTTGACTGAAATCGCTGCATTATCTGTGCAAGAAAATTACAACTACTGTCGCAAGTTTGGTGCAATGTTCACTTGCGCAATGACCCATATCAATAAGATGGTACCAATTACCAAAGGTAAGTTTTAAAAAACATCGGTAATATGTACCAAGGGTCATTTCTAATGTCATGTCCTGCTTCACTAGATTTCGAGGCATGCTATGCCAAAGGAGCCGAAAGCTGCGATGAATTTTTATTACATCTGGCCCTGTTCTTGACCTCATTTTTAAGCGCTCACGTCAAAGTCATTGAAGAGAAATACCCAAATCCCAAATTACTCATCAACGCCCACGTTTATTTGCTAAAAATCTCCAGAGTACAGGACCGAGAAATCTTCAAGATTTGCTTGGAATACTGGAGATCTTTAGTACAATCACTCTATGAAGATTATCGAACGAAATTAATTGACAACAACATGCGACCTGAATCTCAGCATACGTCTCGTGCCCGCAAAGTCTTGTACAAGGATGTTTTGACCAACCTGCGTCTGCTCATGATTGAACGAATGGTCAAGCCTGAAGAAGTCTTGATTGTTGAAAACGAAGAAGGAGAAATAGTACGAGAGTTTATGCAAGAATGCGACACTATCGTTCTTCACAAAAGCATGAAGGAAGTGCTCGTATACCTAACAAATCTTGATGTCAAAGATATGGAACGTATCATGACTCGAAAACTCGCAAAGTTGATGGACGGTTCCGAATGGTCGTGGACCAACCTGAACCAGCTTTGCTGGGCTATTGGAGCCATTTCCGGAGCCATGAGCGTGGAAACGGAAAAAACTTTCCTTATTGACGTTATCAAGACTCTGCTTACTCTATGCGACCTCAAAGAAGGAAAGGACAACAAGGCAGTTATTACCTCCAATGTTATTTATACCGTTGGACAGTATCCGCGCTTCCTCGGAGCCCACTACAAGTTTCTCAAAACTGTGATTGGAAAAGTCTTTGAGTTTATGCATGAAACGCACGAAGGCGTTCAAGACATGGCTTGTGACACTTTCATCAAGATTGCTCAACACTGCAAAAGATCTTTCATTCTTCCGCCAACTAGTGATCAACCTCCTATGATCAATGAAATTCTAGTCAACATGGATGGAATCACGTCTTCTCTTTCCCCATGTCAGGTAAAATAACGTTTTCTTTTTAGAAAAAATTTTGTTTAGGATCGGCCATTGACATAAACTTGCAGATCAACGTATTCTATGAAGCTATGGGATATTTAATCTCAGCCGAACCATCCAAACCAATTCAAGTGCGATTATTGACCAAGCTGATGATGGCCCCTAACACAGCGGTAAGATTTATTTGAATCGTAAAACTATCATGATTAAACAATATCTCATCATTTTCTCTTATCTAGTGGGTTGCTCTTATGGACGATATTCGTAAAGATTCAAGTGTCTTTGAAGACCCGAAGAGCATCAAGATTCTTCGAAATGTGCTAAACACTAATACGGCTGTATGTGGGGCAGCAGGAACAATCTTTGGTGTACAGTTTGGCACTGTATATGTAGATCTCATTACCATATATGAGACCGCAAATCAAATTGTCAAATCACAAATTGAACAGAAAGGTACGTTCCCAGCTATTTGCATTGTAATTAACAGACGTCTTGACTAATAAAATTGTTATAGGTGAAATGGCACTTCAATTGCCAAAGGTTCGAGCTGTTCGAAGTATCAAGAAAGATATTCTCAAGTTGTTTGAGAAATACATTCGTACTGCCGAAGATCTCGAGTCTCTTACCGAAGGCATCTTGCCTGGTATCTTGAATGCTGCTCTTTGTGACTACATGCACAGCATTGATGGCGCCAGAGATGCTGAGGTTCTCCATATGACAGCCATTGTAATCGAAAGATGCGGAGTAAGTATTTGTTGGCACAATCTGACCAATACCATTACCGTCTTGGCTAATCATAATGTTATTATTTTGTAGCCTTTGATGTCCTCGAAAGTCAACTGCGTTCTCCAATGTCTGTTTGACAGTACTTTGTCTATGATCACAAAGTGCTTTTGCGAGTACCCAGAACACCGTCGTGGTTTCTATGCCCTCTTGAAGGCAATAAATCGACGTTGTTTCAAAGGTTAGTTTCTCATGGGTTTTTACTTTAGTATAACCTTTCGAAGAACATTTCACTGACTTTTCTTGCAGCTCTCTTGTCTATTGAGCCAACTACTTTCAAGCTTGTCATCGACAGTATCATCTGGGGATTTAAGCATACTATGCGAGATATTGCAGATATTAGTCTTGAAATTTGTTATGAACTGATACAGAATGTCAGTCGCTGCGATACAGCAATTAGCGATGCATTCTTCCAGTCCTATTACTTGTGCATTATGCAAGACGTTTTCTTTGTCTTGACCGATACTGATCACAAAAGCGGTAAGTTTAAATGCATTTATTTGTTGCTAAGCTCAAACCAGTTCTAATTATGCAACTCGATATATAGGGTTTAAAGGGCAAACTGAGGTGCTGGCACGAATGTTTCAACTGGTATCCGCGAATGCCATTAAGGCACCACTGTATGACCCTTCAACCATTGCCAAACCTGACATGAACAACAAGGAGTTCCTTTACGACTATGTGTCGGAACTAATGAAAAATGCTTTCCCACACTTGAAAAGGTAGCTACTACATTTCATTGATATCGTGCCAGAATTGTGAACTGATGAACTCTTTTAACTTTTGTAGCACTCAAATCAAAGTCTTTGTGCAATCGCTTTTCGAGTACAACGTGAATTTGGTCAAATTCAAGACCGAAGTTCGAGACTTTTTGATCCAATTGAACGAGTTTGCTGGCGACACCGATGATTTGTATATAGAAGAAAAGGAAGCAGAATTGGAACAACAAAAGAAATTGAAACTTGCAAAAGCCTTGGCCATCCCAGGCATGGTAAAACCAGCAGACTTGCCATCTGCCATGGATGAAGATGGTGGCTCATAGGTACACCTTTAGGGCCTCAAGATCAACTTATCGGTTCTGTTTCGGCTCTTCACATTATACCTTGTTCTATATATACATATGTACTTTTTTTGCCCATTTTCTCCTGAATTGTAACACATAGCCTTGATTATAATTACTCATACCAACATCACCTTCCTCTTATTGATATTACATGAGAATCTATTTGTGAATAAACGAAAAATATTACTGGTATATGATTGAAGCGAAAAGGCTATGTTTTTTTGGGTGTAAAAGAGAAATCTGACTGGTATGAACTTAATGGGTTGCAACGCACAAGTTGGACCCAACTGCACTATCTGGCAGTTCGTATGTGGTTAATGTTCGCCGTCGCAAGCGCTGGTTTCTAGTCGAAATATGAGTGTGTAGCATATGCAACCGAGGATCGACAGTGGATGGGGCTTTTTGGGAATGATCAGGTGAGAACCAGGCTTTCAAATGGCACCAAAGATTTTTCAAAACGAAGGGGTCGGGCATATCAACCGATGAGGCAGACATCAGAACAGAAGAATAATTATTGAAGTAGAAGATAAGCCAATGGAAGAAAGAATAGAAAAAAAAATTCCAGTTGCACACAACACTTTGTGGAGTAATTATATGCTCCTGAGCCAAGCATGGGAGGTCACGCCAGGTACCCATGATGGACCATGCATTTATTATTTTTTGTTAGTCATAAAAATCCTCAACCCCAAGCTGATGCGATATTCTTTTTACGTACAAGCGGCATTGTTCACGGACGCTGCTACATTAAACCTGTGACAGTATGGACTGTAAAAAGGTCTTTTGAAATATGCGTGCTCACTAATGGATGGCTTGATAGAAGCAGCAAAAATTGGTGATTTTCTATGCAACCAACCAAAACGGTGAAAATTCCTCAAGTCCCTCCCAAATAAACGTATAAAACGAAGAAAAAAAAAATGGCGGCCAAAATAATTTTTGTCATAAAATTCGTGACGCAGCGGTAAAAACAAGTCGCTACAAGCTCATTACATATTGAACGGCCTTACCACCAAAATCCGACCTTCTGTGTACCATGTTCTGCGCGAGTAAGTGACCCAATCCTACGCTGTCTATAAACTATATGTATGGTTTTGAGACTAATACTTTTAACTATCCAAAGTATCTGGTGAAGCACCGGAACAACCGGTTTTGTCAACCAAATCTGGTCTCGTTTACGAAAAGAGACTTATTTTGAAGCAAATCGGTGACACTGGCAAAGATCCTAACACTGGTGAAGAATTGACAGCTGAAGATCTCATAGACATTAAAACAGGTAGGCTATTATGCGCGAATTTGGTGGAGATCTTGCTCTATGGTCTTGCTGATTGCTCGTTGAATAGATCCCACAACTGTCAAACCACGTCCACCAACTTTGACTTCCATTCCTTCATTGCTTACCGTATTCCAGAACGAGTGGGACAGTATGATGCTCGAGACTTTCACCTTGAAGCAGCAGTATCAACAAGTTAGACAGGAACTTAGTCACGCGCTGTATCAGAATGATGCTGCCAGCAGAGTCATTGCTAGATTGTTGAAAGAAAGAGACGCTGCCCGAGAGTAAGTGTACTGTCAGATTATTCATGTCTACTTGTTGTGAAAGACCTAATCCTGGTTTTGTTTTTTTAGAGCTTTGGCTAATGTTCAAGCTCACCTTGGTACTCAAGCTGCTCCTGCCACCACAGAGTCCGAGTCCATGGACGTTGACTCTCAGGAGTCAGGTTTACCAGCTGAGGCTGTTGAAAAGATAAATGCCACAAGCGAAAAGTAAGGGACTTAATAATATGATGCGTGTCAAGTTATCCATTCTGACTGTGTCCTCGTTTAGGTTGTCAGCAACACGTAAGAAGAGAAAGCCACCGACGGAACACGCTTCAGCAGAAGCTGTTGGTGCTTTTACTCAAACCGAATCAGTACCCTCCATGCATAATGCCCGCCCAGCAGGTGTCACAGCTTTGGATATTGATGATAAGCGAGGCAATGTTTTGACTGGAGGTAACGACAAGCACGTCCAGGTGTACAGTAGAGAAAAGGAGAAGGTATTGGCAAATTTGACCGGACACACCAAGAAGATCACATCCGTCAAGTTCAGAGGTGATACCGATGGCAGCGAAGAGATTGATATCGCAGTGTCAGCTAGTGCAGACAAGAGTGTTCGTGTCTGGGGTACTGGCGAGAAAGGTAAGAAAATGATTCAACCGCATACGTTTGAAACTTACGTAAAGCTAATTGATCACAACATTATTTCAGGATACGGTTTACTTCACAATATCCATGCCCATAAAAGCGATGTCAACGCAATCACTGTTCATCCATCAAAGGACTACTTTGTTAGCGCTAGTAGTGATAGCACATGGGCGTTCCATGAGTACGAAACCGGCTCCACCTTGTTGACCGTTTCTGATTCCGAGACAGATGCTGGATACACTGCAGCTCATTTCCATCCTGATGGTATGATCTTGGGTTGCGGTACAGCTGATTCAACTGTTCGCATCTGGGATATCAAGTCTCAACGTCCTGCTGCATCTTTCACTGGACATACTGGAAAGATTACTGCTCTCAACTTTTCTGAGAATGGATACATACTAGCTGTCGCATCAGAGGATAACTTGGTTAAACTTTGGGATTTGCGTAACCTGACCAACACCAAGACATTTGAATTAGACGAAGGTTACAAAGTTCACGACCTCAAGTTTGATTATTATGCAAAATATCTTGCTGTTGCTGGTACTGATTTGAGAGTTTTGAAAGCTAAGGATGGTGCTTCTATTGCCACCTTCAAGGAGAATACAAGTGACCTTACCGCTGTTCACTGGGATCCTCTTGCCAAATATGTCGCTGCCACTGGCCTCGATCGCACCCTTCGTTTCTTCTCTACCGCTTCCCAATAGAGGATAAAAAAAATTCATTTCTGATTCAATGTAATACTCTTTATTAAAAAAAAAAGGCTTTCAAAAAATCACAGAATGAGAGAGAGTCGTTTGAGACAAATCTGAAGTCTGAAAGTCAAGCTTTGGCCCGCATGTTAGTGACGGTTTTCAGTTGTGGCTGATGCACGTAAATTCGAAAGCATTTCCATTGTCATCTTCAAAGTGACATCATTCACGCAGTTAAATAACTTCGAGAAGTCTCAGTTTCCTAAGAATTCCTTTTTGAAAAGCGTGGGTCAAAATGCCTATTATAACCACGTTGCTAGTATCTGCGACAAGGGCTTTGCAAAAAAGCATTCTCGCTACTGCGGAAACAGGTTTCTTATCAGGCGAAAATGAATCAACAATGAGAAAAATTTGATTGGCAATTTGAAAGAGTTCTTTTGATAGATTGCAGGCCACAGCCTTCATTTTTTTAAGAATCAAGTACAGAGTGTTGAACTGAATTTTACAATCAAATAATTGATGCTTCAATCGTTCATATCCTAATCCGGGAAAGCGCAGATCAGTATGGCTGCGAAAGGCGGAGAGATATTCGCCTAGCTGCGCACGCCACTATTCGCAGTAAAGATGGTCCGGTGGTTTTAATTTATAAATTCTTTGTTAAAAATGTTGGCTTGTTGATTTCTCCAAATCAATTCCTGCCTGTTCATGACCACCAAATTATCAACTCTGTCGACCGAAAACCTATCTCAGCCAGCAGAAACGGCGTCTATATCATCAAAAGATCAACAAGTTGATCTGGAGATGCAAGAGAGCGCACCTGACAATGCGCAAGAAAACGATTTGAACGAACTAACAGAGGAAGAGCAACAACGCGATGACAGAAGAAAAATGGGCAAAAGTTTCCTGTGGTTCCTTGCAACTATGGTCGTTGATGTCGGTTTACCATTGGGCATTTACTATGGTATGAAGCCTCACACATCCCTGATTGTTGCACTAGTTGTATCAAGTATTCCTCCATTGTTACTGGTGATTGGTAGATTTGTCTGGAAACGAAAAGTGGATTTGTTAGGATGTCTTTTCGTCTTGGGTTTTATTCTATCTGGCATATTTGCTCTTGCCACGGGAGATGCTCGACTTGTTTTGCTTCGAGATTCGTCTGTCACTTGTGTTGTTGGTCTCTGCTTCTTGCTCACATTAATACCCATCCGAACTAAAAGTGTGAAACTTCGTCCGTTACAATTCTTGTTTTACTCTGAATTCATTGCAAATTTATCTCCTATGACATGGAAAGACGAAGAAGGCAATGAATACACCCTCAGTCGTGCCGATTGGTTATACACGTATGTGCCGTACATTCGCAAGTATTCGGTTCTTAGTACTATAATTTGGGGTGTCCTTCTGGAGACTGAATTTATCGTGAAAGTTATATTGATTGAAAGCAGTATAGATATAGATCAAGTGGTAAGCTAATTTCCCATACTTGATTGGCGTTATCGCTGGTCTGATACCTGACTGAACCTGTTTAATAGGTGAACATAGGAAATATTGTCATAGCCGTTGCGACTAGCCTTGGAACTGTAGCAAACATCGTTCTCAGTATACCCATTCGACCCAGATCATTAGAGGCATACAGGGAGTGGAAACTTCAAAAATACCATCCAGCACCTCCAGCATATGCTCAATATAAGATAGATAAGAAAGATAAAAAGAAAAAACATTTCTTCAGGTTCAAATTGAAGCGTCAAACAGATGAAAGGCAAATGCAGTAGAATTTATTCTCATCTTTTTAATTTGTATACCAAGTTATTTACCATTTTTAAAGAGTTTTTCTTGTACCTATTACTTCATTGCCACATAAAATTATTCTCTACGTACACTTTATATATCCGCTTTGGATAAAGTGAGTAACCAGCTTGCCCATGCTTGATGTTATCACAATACATACCAAATTAATGCAATTTGTTAATTTATAAAATATCTGACTCTTTTTGTTGGTGTTTCACAATCGATGTGATAGCGTACCGCATGTCTGCACTGCGCTATTATGCATGCGCACTCACTAAATTTAGGAATATGGCATCTCAATTTTACCCATGGCTTGACTCAAAAATATAAAATCCAAGAGGTCAGCTGTGCCTAGTGATGGTTTGATAATTCAAACATTATAAAATTCACCAAGCCCTAGAACATTTTTTGATCCACCAGTAATGCCGATTGAGCCCAAAGGCAGATGACTTGATCCGATGTAATGGATTCTTTTTTCACAGAAAGACATATCTCACATTGGGAATAGCCCACAAAGACCCTGCGCATTCATGACCTTGTGTAAGGGGTCCATAAACTCAATTGATTAGCCCAGTGCTGCGCACACGCCACCATTAATATCTGGTCAGTACTGTGCTGATTAACTGATCTTCTATTGTAACAAGTAAAAGAAATAAAAAAAAACCAGACAATATAAAGAAATGAGGGCTTTAACATTAACTTTACTATTCATAACGATACACGTTGCAGAAAATTCTTAGACATTGAGCAAATGTGAACATATTTCGCATGCATGTATCCAACTCACTGAAATATCAGTGGTACTCGGCGAATTCTCTTTCTCGAGAAATATTTGCGAAGACTAGTGTGACACTTACAAACATTCGTGTTGCTGTTATCAGCTAAGCTTGTGATATGAGTATGGATGCATTCAGCGGCTTCAATACTGCTTCTCAATAGAGATACTCTGTCTACATTGAAATCAATTAGGTGTATGAGTGCTTGTAGAGATTGACTTTGGTGACCGAACACAAGATCTTTGACATCATTATACCAAAGTACTAAACCCGGGTTCCAATAAAGCGAATGAGCCTCTGTACAACCATTCTACATAACACAGTCTTGTTGTACTTCCAAGTGATTTTGTATATATAGCCTCTTGTCAACCTAGTCATTTAATACAACACTTACAATGGTCAACGTAGCATCTCTCCGTAAGTAAATTTTATTTTCAGTGGCTCCAATGCACGAGATATCTGATTAAATTATTGAATACATTCTATCTGCATACCCAAACAATGCTCAGAACGCTCTTTCCTCCCTTACTTTGTTTTGTTCGGACTTGTCTCCAGTCTGTCAGTCAATATCAAGGTCAAAGACCCTAAGGGCCATGTAGCTTGCAAAGGATACCAAACTTTCGTCAATTTGGATACTTACTGCTCTCCGTGCGTTTATGGCGTTCATGACTTAGTGTATGCTACTGTAGTCTGTAATGGTACTAGCGAAGCTAAAACCTGTTGCACAGATATCAGTAATAAGCCCTATTGAGGCCTACACGATGTGATCATGTAACTCTAGCTGTTACTCGATATGCTTTTATTTACTCCTTTTGCTATGTAAAGAGAGCCAGCGAATAAATCATCGAAGGTAGCATTCTTTTGAAAAAGAATTGTTGAATTCTTTACAAACTCCATAATTTGTTATCACAAATGCGAACGATCCCAACATTCAAGTTATTTCCCAAACTGGACCCAATTGCTAAGATGATAAGATTACATTGTAAACTCTCCACATCTCATCATTTGGCGGCAAGATACCTTGAACGGCTATACAACCTTAAGAGTACATCTTCAAAGGCCATCTACTTTCCTGTCTGATGTGAGTAAATACGACATCGATTCCTACCTTGTAATACGCAAACATCATGCAGTGTATTTTGCCTGATTCATATGGGTATCATGTCTAATTGCTGCGCAGTACCACCGCGCAGCACCACACATTGTGTACCAATTGAGTATGTATATATATGTTTTCTAATGTTACTGAAATTTTGCCCAACTTTGCCTACTATCGCTGGCAATATTACTTATGAAGCTAATACTTTGCTTATTTCTAGCAACATTCACTCCTCTTGTTAAGTCTCAATATACTTATTGGGTACAATTTACAGATGGCAAGGGTCATTGCTACATGCCAGGGATTTATGACAGCACAAGAACTTGCTTCTGCGTCAAGAATATCAGGACAGATCAGATTGCTAGCACCAACGGCGGCACGCTAAAACTGTTTAGTAGCAGTGACTGTACCGGAAACTATGAAAGTGTTGCTCTTCATCAAGAAATTAGCAATGCTGAATGGGTAAACAGCTTCTCTTTGGGACCGGCTGGGTCTTCAGTGGGACCTTCTGGCTGTCCAAGTACAATGCCTTACTGCTAACAGTAATGGCTCTTCTTCAAAGCGCTTCTTTGATCTTTGTAGAAGCATCACCTTGCTTAATGCCGTTATAGCCGCATCAAAAAATGAATAAAGGTTCAGTGGCCATAACGTAGGTGGTCCTACAACATATATTTTGCGTTCCAATATGCAATGGTGATGGCTCAGAAGACAATTTGCTTTCAACAGTCATGCCGACAAAGCCTAAATGGATTTGACAGTCCAAATTTCACGATTTTGCCCGCCGCCACTCACCTCGACCTTGACCCTGCTCTTTGACTAATCTACAATCAACATGTTGCGAAGTGCCTTGCGTCAAAGCAACAAAGTCTGCAGAATTCCTCGAACTGCACTTTCAGTGAACAGACGAGCTCTTCAGTACTCGGCTCTCAGCAGAAAGGAATATATAGGCGATCCTTTTCCCTACATTCAAAACCGCCATTCAAAGCAAGTAGAAGTTGAAGATCCCTATCCCAAACTGGATCCTATCCCTAGACCAAACGAATCCCTGGAAAACAAGAGATCTCGACTTGTATATCAATCTAGAAAAAGAGGAATTCTTGAGACAGACTTGTTGCTTTCCACTTTTGCCAAGAAATACCTTGCAAACTTTAACCTTGAACAACTCCAACAGTATGACTCACTGCTAGATGAAGCGGACTGGGATATCTTTTACTATGCTACCTTCAAGAAGGATGTTCCTGAGCATTTGAAATCAAACCAAGCCCTCCAATTGTTGCAAGAGCATGCAAAGAATGAAGGAAAAGTCATTTTGCAAATGCCAGAGCTTTCATAAGTGAATGAATCTCGTAAAACTTGTAATTGACAAAAAATAGAAAAGAAAGGCATTCCCAACGATATGTCCAAAAAGTACCTCAAAACATGTATTGTACCAGCATTGCTAAACCATTAAACAATTGCTTTATTCATTGTACCTTTATAATCGTATCTACATTTGCCAGTGGCCCTTATATCAATTGTTGTGCTCTCCAGTCATCCTCATCTTCATCCTCACTGTCTTCATCTTCATCCATAAAGTTATCGTACTGTTGTGCTGCAACTGACTTCTTATTATAGACTTGCTTCAGGTAGTCTCGAACACTGCTCTTCAATTCCCGACTATTCGTGTCATCTTCACCGAATTGGCTAGCTTTTGGAGCATTCGTGGATATTATTCCACGGCCGCCTTCGTTTCTGATACGCTTCAGATCCCCAACTCGGGCCACCAACTCTTCTTGCTGCCTTTCCAAATCTTCATCTCTATCTCGCCATAATTCTTCCTCATCTATTACTTCATTGACCGTCGCCGCCTGTTCATCTTCTGCGACTGCTTCCTTGAATAGTTCATATTCATGATCAAGATCAGCTTCTTGTTGCTCTGCTGGTGCCGGTGCATTTCTCGCTTTGGCATCTGCTTCAGGGTCATCGAAAAATCCGGCAGGAAGCTTGTTCTCTTCTCCCTGATCTACATTCTCTGGCGCCTGTGTATCCTGAACAGGTTCCGAGGAAGTTTCGGGACCCTGGTCAAAAAATCCAGGTGGCAGATTGGATTGACGCTGCTCATCTGTATCCATATCATCCTCACTACCTGATGCTTCCTTCTCGAGTCGCTGCCTCTTTGCTTGTTGACCTGTCTCTTCATGGTCTTCCTCTTCGTCATCCTCGTCTGAATCTCCACCATAGCCAACCAAAGTTGTCGCACTTTCGCGTTCAGAAACTTTTCTTCGCTGGCCGGTTGTTACAGTTTCTTTCGACCGACTTTGAGGTGCTTCTTTAAGTTGTTTAAGTTTAGCAACCGTTTGTTTGTGTGTTGCACTAGAGAGATGTGACGGCCACACGGCCTCATTCTTTATCGGAATGGTGCAAAGTATACAGGTTAGGCGACCTTGGGTATCATATTTAGCCAGTGGATGTTGAATCTGTTTCGTCGTCTTCCTCTCTGTACGAGATTTGTTGAATAGACGCCGAACATCAGGTTTAGGCGGCATTGCAGTGGTTGAGGACGAAGAAGCTGTTGTGACTTGCAAATGGCAGACAGGTAGACTTTTTTTTTTTTGTAAAGTTTAAGTTTTCACTTTTTGGGAGACAGATCATATCGAAATGTCACAAGAAGACGACTCATTTGACGTTTTGGAAGCATTTGGAAATGTTCCCACTGCCCAAGACCAATCTGCTAAAGATGAAAAGAAGAAGCGTCGAGCAGAGAAGGCCAAGCTGAAAGCCCAAGAGAAGTAGGTTTAAAAATTCTAGCCAAATACCAGAATAATGAGCATTTTTCATTGATACCTTATCTATAGGCTCGAAAAAAACAGAGAAAACCGTGAGAAAAAGAAACTCAAGAAGGACAAGATGAAGAAGCGAAAGGTATTGCAACATATTTCACCCATAGATAGATACGATTTCAAATTCTTAACAATCTAATTAGAGAGGAGAGGAAGTAAGCGACGATAGCGACCAGGAAATGGATGAGGCGGACGAGAAAGAACACAAAGATGGTGAAGATCAGGCTACAGATGCGGCATCGGGTCAGGATAAACCAGCCAAGAAGGCGAAAACTGAGAAAGCCAAGGGAGGCAAAGTCACTCCCGGTATCTGGATTGGAAATCTTTCATATTCAACCTCTGAAGCAGACTTGAAGGCTTATTTCTCTAGTTGTGGAGAGATAACTCGTATCAAATGTCCTCCGGGAAAGACTGCGCGTCAAAAGAATCAAGGGTAAGAGATCTAATAACTGGTTGACACACCAAGTTGTGGTGGCTAATTCCGTCTCCATGCCTGCAGTTTCGCTTTCATTGATTTCGCAACTCAAGAGGCAGTTACAGCAGCATTAGCGAAATCAGAGTCTGATTTGAATGGCCGTGCAATTTTGATCAAAGATAGCAAAAACTACGAGAAAACTGGAAGACCTAAGAGAGAGGCTGTTGACGAGAATGGCACTGTTGTGTCGGGTGGCAAAGCTGGTGACAAAATGATTAAGAAGCAAAAGAACCCACCCAGTCCATCGGTTTTTGTTGGAAATCTGAGCTTTTCTGCCACTCGGGAGGCTATCAAAGAGCAATTTGAACCATGTGGCAGAATCAGAAAGGTTCGATTAGCCACTTTTGAAGATAGTGGAAAGTGCAAAGGGTAAGACTTCTTTGATGTTTAACAATGTCTTATCATTTTTTGGAGTTACCAGTGTACTAACGAAGGATACCGATAGTTTTGCATATATTGATTTCTTCGATGTGGAGTCTGCGACAAAAGCGTTGCGTGCCCCCGATAAGCACACTATGGATGGCCGAAAACTGAGATTGGAATATGCTGGTGAAACAGCCACAAAGAAGGCCACACCATGGCTACTACGTCAAGAGCGCAAGGAGGCTGAAGCTGCTAGCAACCAATCAAACGATCAGCCAGCTAAAGAAGAAAAGTCTAATGAGAGCACCGTCGACGATAAAGAAAAGAACGAACGATTAGCAAGAAAGCAAGAGAGGATGGAGAAGAGAAAGAACGCTCCAGCAAAAGAAGGCAGAAGTAATGCTACATCTGGCGAGGTATTAGCGAATGTACAAAGACAAAAGATGACTGCCCAACCATTCCAAGGCACGAAGATCACTTTTGATTAAAATAATAGAATTAGGATATATCGTATTCCACTTGTCTTTATTGTATTAAACATGCATATCATCATCTTTCCATACATCTTAACCACGACTTGCATCCCCTACATGATTTGGCGGGCCATGAGCCAATCATCTAGATGTGGCTTCATATCTTCGTTGATACTGTATGTTTTCATCATTCGGCAAAAGGCTTTACGGATGTCTTTTGATTTTTCAGGGTTTCTAGCAAAAACGCGAATGTTGATTTCTTGAAACTGAGATGGTACAAGAGAGGATACTTGCTGCTTGGGAATTGTGAATGATCCTGATGTACACAAATTGAGTGAATGAAAGCATCTTTGTTGAGTATTGAGAATTCCCATTTACCTTGATCTTGAAGGCGTTTGCTGAAGAAACGTACAGAGTCCATAGGATTACGATCTTTCATAGCGTAATTGATCACCAACCATTCTATGATAACATCCTCCTCTGTCAGATTTGCGTTATCCGACTGATAGCTGACGAGTTCTTGTGATGTGATTTTTTCCTAAACACCAAGCAATCAATGATAACGACTTTGAGTGAAATACAGTATGACGGTGCTTACCTTGGTCAAATATTCTTCCATTCCGGCTGGAATCAGGAACTCATCGACAAAACGATAGAGCTTCCGAGTTCGCAATCTTTTTATGATTTCACGAGCTTTTTTGAGCTCTTCACACTCAGAAAATTGTATTGTCTTCAATATGTCATCAGTTAGCTTTAGATATTCATATTCATCATCAACTTTCTCAGAAATCTTGAGCACTGGGTCTAAGGCGTGATTGAAATTAGCAATAAAAACATGTTATAATCAAGAATGCATTTAGCATTACCAGCTTCCAGTAAGACATCTGTAATCATACATTCTACTGCTTTTGCTGTAGCATATCTGTTAGTTATATCTGGTTTTCCACGAGTTACACAGCAGAGCATGCCAATACCTTTTCGATGAGTATACATTTGTTTGAACAAACTGTAGCGTGTATGAAAAATTTCGTACAAGTTATAGACTTCCTTCTCATGGTAACATATCTGATTATCTATAACACGAGAGAACCAAATCAACCTTTTTGCGTCATATGAAGATTTAGTCCCCATATTATAGCAATCTCGTTCTATGTAATCAAATTTATCAACATCCAAACTATTGCGCTTGTTGGCGACTATATCGAACAAAAAGCCTCTTTCAGACATTTGACTGATAAAGCTGACATTTAGCAAACGGGAACCAGAGAAATTTTGAAAAGTAGAGGCATACCTCGAGGATTTAGGTACACCAGCAATGAGATCTTTGATGAGATTGATCTGGTCTTTCTCAATATCAATGTAGTTGTCATCAATCAGGTACTGGAGCATCATTTCTGAAGCTTGCTCATGACTCCATTTCCTGGACGGGCGAGCCAATGGCATGAACTCATTGTCAAATAAATGGGAATATGGACCATGACCAAGATCATGGCACAACCTATTCCGTAATATGAGCGCTGTCATAATGTTGAAACTGTAGTCTAATTTTGACTCCCTTACCCAGCAATTTTCACACTCTCGGCTTCTTCCTTCGTGATCTCCAACTCCGGCTGGCTGTTTTGAAAGTGCTCAACTACACCAGCAGCTAGATATGAAACACCTTTGCGAACATGAGAATGCTTGTCAGCGTTATATATCAACCAATGATCTTTACCTAGAGAATGTTCAAAGCGATTGTGGCTCGCTCCCTGATGATTGAAAAAAGCCTCTTTAATAACCACCTCAGCAGTAGAAGGATAAGGCAAAGAACTTAAATAAATTTACAGGAAACACAAAGTAACAGGCACCCAACTAAAGCATAGCTATTAGTTAACATAATTTCCAAATATGTGCACCTGGTATACCTACTTGCTTCAATTCGCGCAGTCTTTGGAATTGAATAGTGTCCACATATTGCGTCTGCACATCATCAAGTCTTGTTCTTCAATTAAAAAAACGTTACTTTTGTACAGTATTTTAATATCACGCGTACCGGATGTGACCCTAGTTCGCTCGCGTTAGTCTTTCATTGGAACTTGCTGGTTCAGTTTATTTGTGAGTATGATACTCACATGAATAGGATCGTTAAAGATTTTCCCATAGCTCCCGCCGTCATAGGGAAATATGCTATGTATATTGTGGTTCAAGCCGAAACCTGACATACGATTTCGTGGGAGAAAAAGGTAGAGTAGCTGCGAGAAGCTGTAATCATATACGTTTGATATTCTGGCGTATTTGAAAATTTGGGTCGGCGCTTACAGCCTACCCATTGCTTTCGAAATAGCAGTCACTCCTGAGCCGCTCCCGACCGGCCCATTGAAGAAGCATCCATCCAGGCCACATCGATTGAACCTTCTTTTACAACGATGGCTGCCGTGTCACAGATCTCTAAGAAGAGAAAGGTAAAGAGCTCATGGATGTTTTAAGAGTTGATGGATGATATTTGTAATCAGCAGATAGTCCATCATTTCCTTCACTTTTTGCATTGGTTCTAACTGACAATCTGACATTCTATATTTTTTACATTCGACATTTTTTTTCCAATCGTTTTTCGACAATTTACTCCCAACTATACAACAACGTCTCAAATTTACTATTTTATTCGACAATTTCGCAACCACAATAGTTCGTAAGTGGAGATCCCAGTTGGCTTTAGCAAATTTACCACATCAGGCACTAATTTTCCAAACCTCATAGGTCGCCGATGGTGTTTTCTACGCCGAATTGAACGAGTTCTTCACTCGTGAACTCTCTGAGGATGGTTACTCTGGTGTTGAGGTTCGCGTTACCCCCGCCCGCACTGAGTAAGTTGAACATTTTTACAAACAGTCAAAGTGTCGAACATTCTCACTAATTGTTTATTTAGGATCATTATCCGTGCCACTCACACCCAAAACGTTCTTGGTGAGAAGGGTCGCCGCATTCGTGAGTTGACCTCCCTCGTCCAAAAGCGTTTCAAGTTCCCCGAGAACACTGTTGAGCTCTACGCTGAGCGTGTCCAAAACCGCGGTCTTTGCGCAGTCGCTCAGTGCGAGTCCGTCAAGTTCAAGCTTCTCAATGGTTTGGCTGTTCGTCGTGCTTGCTATGGTGTCCTCCGTTTCATCATGGAGTCTGGTGCCAAGGGTTGCGAAGTTGTTGTCTCTGGCAAGCTCCGTGCTGCTCGTGCCAAGTCCATGAAGTTCACTGATGGTTTCATGATCCACTCTGGTCAACCCACTCGTGACTTCATTGATACCGCTGTTCGCCACGTCCTTCTCCGTCAAGGTGTCCTCGGTATTAAGGTCAAGATCATGCTTGAGTACGATCCCACTGGCAGAGCCGGCCCCAAGAAGAACCTTCCCGATATTGTCAGCATCTTGGAACCCAAGGAGGAAGCCCCCATCACCGAGCCTATCTCTCAAGATTTCAGCAAGCCTGCTGCTCCCGCTGCTGAAGCCCCTGCTCAGCCCGTTGCATAAATCAATGTACCAGCAGACATCTGTGACCTTTAACACGGTTTCTTCTTAATAAACTGATATACTAAAGTTCTTTGGATGTGCGTGTTTTATAACTTTTCTGACAGAGTTGCAACACCAATGTGCAGCTTTATTTGATAGCTGAGATATGTTTTAAAAAACTAGTAATCAGCAGGTACTAATTCCCAGCGTTGATTGCTGGCTACACCACCTTGACGTTGTTCATACAAGATGATTTTAGCACCACTTTTGTCTTCAGCTCCTTTGATGTCCAAAACAAGATTTGGGTCGGCTGAAGAATGGATATAGCCTTCGTGATCAACTTCCCATCTTTGATTGCTTTGAGTAGAGTACGCCGGTTTTTCATTATACTGAATGATATGTGCTGAACAATCATATTGAACAATCAGATTAGCAAGCGTAACAGATTGTTCTTTGATATATGGCATCGATGGCTAACTCACCATTTGGTTCAATTTGTCCACCTTTGATATCGAGAACCTTGCCACTGTTGACGTTCACGAATGCACCATTGCGGTATTCCCAGAGCCTAAATGAGTATGTTAGAAATTGATAATTTTCAGAATTATTTTCATTCCTTCAATAGCTTACTGGTTAGCAGCCTTGTCAGACTTTTGGTCCCAAACGATAATATGGGCGTTATCGTCGACAGAGCCACCTTCGACATCAATGACACGACCATTGAATTGACTTCTAATGTAAAAAGGTCCGTGGGGAATATGAGACATGTTGGATAGTTGTTATTTTGATACCTTGGCAATGGATCCAGAACACGCCTACATTTATACTTGTGTGGGCTGAGGGCGTAACTCCATGTTTATGGATGATCAAATACCACCCAAGTACAGCGTCATATTCTTAGCCACAGAGGGCCGGTATCAATAGTCAAAACCAGAATTACAGCAAAGATTCAATCTCCATGCATTTGCGGCTAACAAAGATGCAAACCGTGCAAACAAATCCCCTATAAGCATCCTGCGTGAGAAACACAGAAGTACCATCTCTTCTATAGTAGAGCGTCGTTCAGGATATCAAACCTGTTTATTATGTACGATGTTTGTGAATGTTCTTCTTTACATTGAGTTCCTCTTAAAACAATGTAAAACTATGTTTGAAAATTCAAACGTGGGATAGAATTTGTTCTTACACAGGGATGTAAATATCGGAACAGCCCAAGGCCAAGCGCTAGCACGTAGCCCCTAGATCAGGGCCTGCTTTGTGGCATATGAAGTATTCAGGAATAACTAAAATGGCGCATTACGAAATAGATCGGTGTGATTTGGAAAGTACTTTGGCTTCTATTTGGAAAGGAAAGGAAAGAATCCGGCTAAAGATATTCGGAATCATGTCAATCACATTGCAAGCGGTCTGGTTGACCAACTATTAATCTCTGTTAGCTTCATAAATGATCTTTTTTCAGTCAATTATGTGAACAGCCATATCGTTAGGAGTTTTAGGCACTACACATCTCATATTCGATTCTATCTTTTCAATGGCCTTCCCTGTCGAACACAAAATCATTTTTGTCATAGAAATGATGACGATGGATTCTAACCCAGACCAGTGAAATAACTGGCATGCAACAGTTGACAACTGCTTGTAGCGAGAACTTGTTCAATATGGCACAGACAACACTCTTCCGTTCGGAAGAGATGTCGCTTGTTCAGCTGTACATTCCAAGTGAAATTGCACAGCCTACGGTGACAGAACTTGGCGAACTTGGTCTTTTGCAATTTCGAGATGTAAGTAGCAGGTCGAAGCAGTTGTAACTTGTTGAATCCCGTGGCTGATTCAGTATTACCAACTATTCACAGCTGAACCCCGATGTCAATGCGTTTCAACGTTCATTCGTATCAGAAATTAGAAGACTAGATGAGATGGAACGTCAATGCCGTAAGTCACCACATTTCATTATGTTTAGTAAATCCACACGAATTGTAGCTTATGCCAGTGACCTTGCTCGTAGGCTTTTTCGAGAAGCAACTAGACAAATCAGAGATATCGTCTCGTACGCTTACTTCAGCTAATTATCACGCTCGAGCTCGGTCTGCTCAGGAGATTGACGACTTGGAAGAGCGATTGCGTGAGCATGAAGTCCGCATTCTGCAAATGAATAACTCTCATGAAACTCTCCAACGCAAATATTTACAACTCACTGAGCTTCGCCACGTCCTCAGAGAGACAGCAGTGTTTTTCGAACAGGTAAGGATGCATTTGATTATGTATATTAAGATGTCGAATGCTTAACATGGTTGTGGGTTTTAGGCTGAATCCCGCCAAGACTCTATCAGAAGCTTGTTCGATAATCAGGATAACGACACAGCACCATTGCTTGAGCGAGATGTAGAGCAAGCTAATTTTGACGGTGTTGGTCTCAACCTTGGTTACGTTACCGGTGTCATCTCAAAGAGCCGTCTGCCTACTTTCGAAAGAGTCCTTTGGCGATCATTGCGCGGAAATCTTTACATGAACTCTGCTGAAATCGATGAACCAATCACTGATCCAGTAACTGATGAGGTTATGGAGAAGACTGTTTTCATTATTTTTGCTCATGGTAGAGAAATCATTAGCAAAATCAAAAAGATTTCAGAAAGTTTGGGAGGAACCATTTACACAGTAGATGAATCTCCTGACAAGCGACGAGATGAACTTTTGGAAGTTACTTCTCGTATTGAAGATCTCAACAATGTGCTTTCCAACACCAATCAAACTAGACGAGCCGAACTTCTCAAGGTTGCTGAGAACCTCACGGCCTGGTTCACCATTGTTAGAAAAGAAAAGGCTATTTATCATGCCATGAATTTATTCAACTACGATGCCACTCGCAAGTGTCTGATCGCTGAGGGATGGTGCGCTACAAGTGATATTCCTGTGATTCAAAATGCACTCCGCACTGCTACTGTAAGTTATCAATGCTTTGATGCCATCATTTGCCATTATATGCTGACCTGTTTTATAGGAATCTTCAGGATCAAATGTTTCGTCAATTCTGACAGAGTTGCGTACTCGCAAGAAGCCACCAACGTTTCATCGAACAAACAAATTTACCGAAGGTTTTCAAAGTATTATTGATGCCTACGGTATTGCTCGATACCGTGAAGTGAATCCTGGTCTGTTCACGCTCATTACTTTCCCTTTCCTGTTCGCCATTATGTTTGGCGATACTGGTCACGGAATTTTGATGTTGATAGTTGCGTTATATCTTGTTCTGAACGAGAAGAAGTTTGCAAAGCAAGACCTAGGAGAAGTAAGTTACTAAAGCAAAATATGAGTCGTACCCAACAAAATACTCATGCACATTTATCTTTATTGTAGATTTTCAGCATGTTCTTCTATGGACGTTACATCATTTTGTTGATGGCAATCTTCTCAGTGTACACTGGTGCTCTCTATAACGATATGTTCTCGCAGTCTTTAACTATATTCAAATCTGGCTTTGAATGGCCTTCAAATTTCACTACTGGTCAAGCCGTGGAGGCCATTCCACAAAACCATACATACATCTTTGGTCTGGATCCTGTAAGTAACTATGATAAAACATGAACGTAACTTGTCAGTGCATTGACAAAGTGAATATATCACAGATTTGGCACGGCACAGATAACTTCTTGCTTTTCAACAACTCATACAAGATGAAGCAGGCTATTATCATTGGTGTTATTCACGTAAGTTTTCTACGAGTTGCGGGTTGCCATATATATTGCTCTGCTAACACGAGCTTATTTCTCAGATGTCGTTTGCCATCTGTTTGAACATTTTCAATCATATATATTATGGAAACAAGATGTTTGTCTGGCTTGAGTTCCTTCCCCAGATCTTGTTTATGGAGTCCATCTTTGGATACCTCGTATGCCTGATCATTTACAAATGGAGTATTAATTGGTGGGAGCTGGATGCCGCTGGCAACCATATCCACAATTCACCTCCAAGTTTACTCAATACCCTTATTTACATGTTCCTGACACCTGGGTCCGTCGACCCCAAGGAACAATTGTTCCCTGGCCAGGCAAGTATCACTGACGGATTATGCTGATTTTGTATTACTTTGTAACTGACAATGAAGCCTTTAACAGGGTGGTTTACAAATGTTTCTGATTCTGATTGCTGTTGTTTGTGTCCCATGGATGCTTCTTGGCAAGCCATATTATCTCAAAGCTCAGCATAGCAAACATCGTTATGAGACGGTTGCGGCGGATGAAGACGTCACTTATGAAGAAGAACAGAATGGCCATACATCCAACGAGCACCCTGCCATTGATGACGAAGAGGAAGAGGAGGTATGTGTGTCACTGATCAAACAGTATGCTCACTCTTGTCCCCCGCTAACTTCAATATCGCTACAGTTTGAATTCAGTGAAGTCATGATCCATCAATCCATCCACACTATTGAATTCTGTCTCAACTGCATTTCCAACACTGCTTCATACCTTCGTCTTTGGGCTTTGTCGCTTGCTCACGCTCGTAAGTACAAGATTTAACGAAACGATCACAATTCAATAATATTGTTTTTTATTTATCATGGCGAATCTATTTCTATAGAACTTTCCAGTGTCTTGTGGGAGATGACCTTGAAGGTTTTTTTCGGCTTTACTGGTGTAGCGGCAGTAGTCGGACTTGTCTTTGGATTCTCGCTCTGGTTCATCTTGACCTGCTTGTAAGTTTGAATCTTGATTCTTGAAACGGTTTGGCAACAATTTTTTAATTTACTTGTGCAATGTAGTATTTTGCTAGGCATGGAGGGTCTCAGTGCTTTCTTGCACGCTCTTCGTTTGCATTGGTAAGTTGAGCATAGCTAAAAATCATCCGTCAATGTTTCGATAGAGTAAAGTCTAAACTCATTCGTGGTTTTTAGGGTTGAGTTCGCCGGAAAACATTACCTCGGTGATGGTTACAAGTTTGAACCTTTTTCATTTGTTCAAGCTCTTTCAGCACAAGAGTAAAACTATTTTGAATTCTGTTTGTGTCTTTTCGCATATTCATAAAGAAATATAAAATTCGCCATGTTCAATGACGTATCATGAAAATTTCCACGCCCGCTTGGCATTGCTTGGCTCACGTTTTGATAAATTGGCAAATTTGCGGCGCTGCGCAACTCTTGACTCTATAATCCCACCTCTCGTTCGCCATGGTCGACAACATGCTCAGTATCTCTGGAGGATTTTTCTCCATTGTCCTCCTTATCCTTGATTTCATTGCAATCTTTGAGATTCTGAACTCCACTCGCACTACTACTAGCAAGCTTTTGTGGGCCCTCTTTGTTTTCCTATTCCCCGTCCTCGGCTTGTTGTGCTACTTGTAAGTCAATATGCGATTATATGACAGGTAACATGCGTGTCGCCTTAACTAATGTCTACATTCTCTACAGCATCTTTGGCGAGCGCGATCAATTCAACCAAGATTATCAAGCGTTGCCATGAACGTCTAAAGTGCCTTCATTTTTCATTGAAAGTCCGTTAGTCAGTTTGTGTGAATCCTGAGCAGGTCTTCATTTCCCCGTCCAGTATCCATTTCTCTAATAAAGGACTAGCATTTCTCGGTACATGTTTATGTTAGGGTTTGTAGGGTGATGCAAGGAGGTATTTGGTGTTGTGGTATCAAGGTTATGTGGGATGATACACACGAGCTGGGTTTTCAGTCGTACAATATTGGATCACATTGCATCCGAGATGTCGGCGGAAAAAAGTGGCTCCAGTGATCCGCCCAACAAGATATTGTTACCCGCCCATATTCTGTTATGCCGCCTATCGACAAGTATTGGCTGGATAAAAAAAAGGCTTATAATATTTTATAATTTATATTAAAGCGTTAAAAAGTTTAAGACTTCAATAATGAAGTGGGAGATTCCAGTATTGTGGATGTATGTTAATTAATATCTCGAAGAATCTTCAAGATGGGGGGATGACTGAGGGTATTGCATATAGGCTGGGATATATTCTACAGTCCGCGGTGTAGCTCGGATTGCAATTGATGAATAAGTCTGTGATGGTAGTCTTGTTATTTTTCGATTCGATTGGTCGTTGAGCCATACTCAATGCGTTGGAAGACTTACTTGAGCATTTGATCATTTTCGTCACGAATGCTCTGGCTTTGCTTTGTCAATGCTTCAATCTTGTCTGCATCCTGTTGCTTCTCTTGCAGAAGGGTAGCCAATCGTTTCTAAAAGTTTTTAGATAAAGGAGAAAGAAGAAAAGGAAAGGAAAAAGAAAATTTTGTGTAGATGTGTATGCGCATGTGCCCAATTGTGTGAAAAAATGATAGATGAAAAAATGGTAGGTGGGATGAGGAAAGTTATATCATCAGAGTCAGATACTGTTCTCATATGTCAAGTAAAATTGAAAGATAGAAGGGCACAGATAACACCATTTAACATTTTCTCGTTCGCCACACCGACCCAAA
This sequence comes from Umbelopsis sp. M5902, assembly GCA_037039815.1. Classification (NCBI taxonomy): domain Eukaryota; kingdom Fungi; phylum Mucoromycota; class Umbelopsidomycetes; order Umbelopsidales; family Umbelopsidaceae; genus Umbelopsis; species Umbelopsis sp. M5902. Next base: position 127,368 of record JAXQGL010000052.1, read on the forward strand.
AACTACAAAGAATTGACAATCATACACATACCTCATAACCTTCAATGTGTCTTTGTTGCTCTTCGTCAGCACTTCCGTTGTTTTGTTTGGTAGCTGCTGCTTGTAATTTCTCTCGAGCTTCACTCAATTCCTTCTCCTTGAGATCAAGGATCTTCTCATACTGAGTTTGCAAGTCCTTGAACGACGTCTCGTGCTTCTCCGCCAACTGTTTGGCATTTAGTTGGTGTTCATTCTTCAGTATCAAACATATCATGAGTGACAGGATCCGTTTTCGATAATTAGATATCATTGTTTTCTCACCTCTAGATCCTGGCGCACACGTTCCTGAACTGACTGGAGTTCACGAAGATGTTCCTCTGTCAACTGCTGTTCTCGGGCGGCCGATTGTTCAGTGACTTCTTGCAGCTTGGCATTCAATACTTGCTTTTCCTGGGTTGTTTCGTTCGCCAATCCATCAAAAGAGGCTTTCAATTCTTGCAATTCGGATAGATGTTGCTCTTTTGCTGCATAAAGAGGGCCCATTTCTTCTAGACGATTTGTGGCAGTTTCCAAGGCATTTTGTAATGATTCAATTTGAGCCGTCAGGGATTCCAGTTCTTCACGTAGTCGGTCATTGTCATTATCTTTGCCAGCGGCTGAAGACTTGACTTCCTCTAGAATCTGGCTGTGCTCGTCCCGAAGAGAGGAGAGGGCCACATCGTGGTTACGCACCAACTCCTCCATCTCCTTTTGGACCTTCTCAAGCTCTGCTTGGGCTTGACGACGTTGATCTGCCCAGCTTTCGGCTGCGTCATTGTTGCTATCATGGAGTTGCTTGATTTCTTCTCTGAGACGCTGCTCCAGTCTTTGTCGCGTTTCTTCACCAGTTTGCAGTTGTTGCTGAAGTTCTTTGATTTGAGCTGCGGCATTGGGTGTATCGCTAGCCTTCAATTCTGTCAACTCAGCTTCTTGCTCCTGATTCTTCACTTTCAATTCCTCAACCAAAGCTGTGACCGATTCCAATTGCTGACTCAATTCTGTCTTTTGTGCGTTAGTAAGATCCTTGTCAGTCTGCAGTTCATTGAGTTGAGCACCAAGGCTTTCAAGTTCGGACTGCAATTTTCTAGCAGCTTGTTCATGACCAGACGTGATTTCAGTGATATGAAGCTCAGACGCGGATTTATGTTCTGTCAAAGCAGCTACAGTTTCACGATGAAGAGTCTTGACCTCTTCAATCTCTCTTTGAGCCATGGTAAGTCGTTCTTCCAATTCCTTGACTTGATTTTTGCTCTGCTCTTGAATCTTAAGTATCTCATCGTCTTTTGCGTTCTGCGATGCTTCCAGATCAGCCTCCGCTTTCTGTAAAGAAGCTTGTAGTTCAGCAATGGCTGAGGCATGCTCAGACTTGGCTTTCTCAGCCTCTTCTCCACCTTTAGCTTCGATTTCAGCAGTAATACTTTGCTTCAATTTCTCCAGAGCTTCTTCATGACTCTGCTTCAGACTATCTAGAGCTGCAGCGTGTTCACTAGTAAGGATCTCCTCCAACTGCTTTTTGGAGCTCTCTGCGCTTTCAAGCTTGCTAGAGATGTCTTCCAATTGCTTTTGCAATTCTGCAGTTGTTGCTTCTAGTTCAGTAGAATGCTGAGACTTCAGAGCATCTATATGCTGACTGTGCTCATCCTGAAGAGCTTGTCCGCGCTGTTGCAATTCGGAATGAGACTCTTGAATACTTCTCAGCTCTTCTTGGTGAGTGCTTTGGAGAGCCGCAATCTCTTCCGCATGCTCTTCTTTCAGTTGCTTTTTATGAAACGTATAAGTAAACAGTCAGTTAATACCAATAATGATTCAATCTAATTACAGTATACTTACATCAAGGGCGGCTGTAACATCGGTACCTGCTTGTTCGCCATCCTTTGCCTGGGCCTCAGTTTGGATCTTCTCGATTTCGCTGGCATGCGCCTGCTTGAGTTCTTCAAGTTGAGACGCAAACTGCTCACTGAGTTGTTTGGTCAGATCTGAAACTCTATTTTGCTGTTCGATATGCATGTTTCGGATTTCACCACGCAAGTTATCAACTTCAGCCTGCAACTCTGCTGCTTCCTTCTCACGATTGGCAAGTGCTTGCTTAAGCTCTTCGATTTCAGCGGCTTTCTCACTCTTCAGTTGATTGATAGTCTCCTCAAGCTTACTCTCCAATTCCGAACGTTCAGTGGTTAGTTTTTCCATCGCAGCCTTGTTTTCTGAGAGTTGAGCACCTGATGCTTCTTTTAGTTCGCGGATTTCTGTAGTAAGCTCTGCAACTCTTTCCTGTGCCTTTGCCAGCTTTTCATCCGCTTCACTTTCTTGGTCAATTTCAGCTAATTGCTCATCACGTTCAGCAAGTTGCTCATTATCTTCTTTGACAGATAAGTCTTCTGCAACGGACTCGGAAGTTGGATTGTCTGTGGAGGTTGCGGTAGATTGCTCAGCTGAAGCTAGCTTCTCTACTTGCTCCTTCAATTCTTCAATTTCCTTTTCCTTTGCCGCCAAAAGACTTTCTTTCTCAGAAAGTGAATTCTCTATCTCCTTATTCTGATTTGCCAATCAATTAGCCTTAAATACTAAGATACGCTCGTTGCATCTCAAAAACAATAACTCACCTTGAGTCTCAATGTTTTGAGCTCATCAGCAGTGGCAGAGGTTCTTGCCGCGCCATTAGGAGGCATTGAGGATCTCTTAGCTGCCACGGAGATTCCTGAAATAGATGATCGTTTGCTATCACTTGTAGGTGAGTTAGAAGTCCCAGCGATTGACTTGCGCGGGTCACTTCTAGAAGTGGCAGGCGATGCGCGTGTTCCTGTAGAGCCTGCACCTGGTGTTGTTTTGCGAGGTGCTCCAGCACCAGTTGCTCGTCCAACAGTGCTAGGACGTGCAGTGGTAGGAGTGCGCGGTGACGCAGGAGTAACTGTCTTAGCACCAGTAATACTTGTGCGCTTGCTAGGGAGAGTTTTTGCTCCAGACGATACGTTATTAACGGAAGTGGGTCGTGTCTTGGGAGCAGCTCCAGCAGTAGTTGGCTGTTGGGGTTTTATGCCCAACTCCTCCAAAATGGATTTGCGTTCGCGCGGTTTTGCTGTCGACATGATGAAGATGAGCAAGAATAAACAGCAAAAGTTAGGGCCAATGTTACACACCTTAGTCTTCCTTACAGGGGACTGTTTTTGGGTGATTTGGCTGTCCTGATCAGCAAAGTGGAGCCAAATATTTCTTTACACAAAATAAAGTTTATATGTCAGACATTTGTGTATATTATCTATCACTGCCGCTGTCCTGTCATTGAAGAAGCATCTTGTAAATAGCAGTTTACAACATTGGCTGACTGTGCATAATACGCGTGCATATAACTACGCTATACCGTGTTCCATGTTCATATTTGAAACAAAGTAGTGCGCTGATTGACAAAAATCTTTCTATCAATATCATCTTATTGCATATGTTAATCTTCATTTTCCTCTGTACTGATTACAATATTATCAGGTTGTCTCAACAAATATCACGTCTCACTACATTTTGGGACCTGAGCAAAAAATTTCTTTTCATTATAAAATTCAAGTAAATTTGGCGGCTGCGTCATCAAAGTACGCGAAGACCGTACACGTCTTCACCGCTTCAAAGTCACCACCTGTAACTCACCTTTGTCACTATAACACTTACACAATGTCGGGCGACTACTCGTTCAGTCTTACAACTTTCAGTCCTTCGGGAAAGCTCGTAAGTAGATCTCTGTCTTATTAGTTCAATGATAGGTCTGCCTACGTTATGACTCTGTTAAACTAACAGTTCCTGGTCAATACCTAGGGTCAAATCGAACATGCACTAAATGCTGTGAACTCGGGTGTGACTAGCATCGGAATCAAAGGTACAGTATACATCGCCTATAAAACATCAGCCGTAGTTGTTTGGCTCAGTTGCTAACCGAGATCCCCCACCACCTTTCTACAACCATTGTTGTAAACGTTCACTTCGTTTTTTGAATTTGACGCACCTTTTACTATAAAGCAACCAACGGCGTTGTTATTGCCACAGAAAAGAAGTCAGCTTCAACACTCATTGACGACTCTTCAATAGAAAAAGTTTCAGTGATTTGCGATAGCATAGGTATGGTCTATTCCGGCATGGGACCTGATTACAGACTCCTCGTCAGCCGCGCGAGAAAGTACGCTCAGCAATATAAACAAATGTATATGGAAAACCCACCAACACGAATTTTGGTGGAGCAAATTGCTCGTGTGATGCAGGATTACACTCACAGAGGGTAAGAGCACGTCAGGCGTGATGGGCGATTATCGTTTAGCGCAATTTTACTTATTGGATGCTACAGAGGTGTCCGTCCTTTTGGTGTCTCTCTTTTGATCATTGGCTACGACGATGTTAGCGGCCCTTCACTGTACCAAGTTGATCCTTCTGGATCATACTGGGCCTGGAAAGCTAGTGCAATTGGCAAAAATATGATTAATGCAAAGACTTTCTTGGAAAAGCGGTATGTTTAATAGACAGTAGAGAGTGAGATATGCTATTATCGTTCTGCTGACATTGCTGTGTTGTTTCAAATAGATATAACGACGAAATCGAACTGGAAGATGCTGTCCACACTGCCATCCTCACTGTAAGTAATGTTTACGGGTAGAGATTTACCAGTGGGCTTGTTCTGATTCTCACTCTTTTCTAGCTCAAGGAAGGTTTTGAGGGTCAAATGACGGAAACTAGCTTGGAGATTGGTATCATTGGCGCAAGCACCATTGGCGTTGCTGGAAAAGACAGAGAAGAGTTCCCATTATTCAGAAAATTGTCACCTAGCGAAGTCAAGGATTACCTTGCCAATATTGCTTGAAATACCTTATTACATTGTAATTGCTTTGCCCGTTACAGGTTTCGAAATGAAAAATTTAACAACCGAAATGGAAATAAAAAAAAAGATGAAAATGGCATTTGTACATGGGCTTTGCGAAGCACTAGATATAATTTGTCGAGAAGGACCAATTGCAACTACAAAGACTTTCTGACTAGAGAAATATCAAGCGAATTAAGATTAGAGGGCTCAATCTATTCCCAACACACCAAATGGATCCATCTCAACAAACACAGCCAAATCGTTCTTGGATATCCACCAATCCAGATCGCAAAACGCCGGATAAGCTTGACTCATATCTGGCAACACAACTATTTTGAGTGTAGGAACTCGATATTTGGCATCAGCCATGCGTTCCCGAAACCAAGTGTATGGAACACGATCATATATCCAAAACATGTTGTCGATGTTGAATTTTTCGTGTTGGCGTGCTTCGTTGGCAAGGAGACGGCCAAAATCAACATCGTCAGCACAACCAAATTTAGCTAACCGAACATCGTTAATCATATTAGAATCGATGGAGTATCTTCCTTCATCTACGAGCCATTTCAATATGCTATCGTATCCAGGTCTGATAGTGGAATGGTACATGTTATCGTCCATGACCAGCATATTGTGCTCTACCATATGTTGAAACACCGGTAGACTTTTCGGTAGACATCGGTTGTACCCAGTTTCGCAGCGATATGGCATGCAGCGATTGATTTTGAACCATTTGTCCATGTTTTCTACATTGTTACTTGACGCCGCAAACCGAAAAAGTTGATTACAGTCAGTAATATAGTTGCCATCAAATGAAACGGGTACATTTCTCTTTATGAGTTCCAGCAAGAAGTCTTCTCGTTCGGTGTGATCGTAGATGAACTTTACAACTTCGTTACTCATAATAGGGGCAGGAAACAAATGCCTCATGTCGTTTATCGTAAATGGACGAGACATAAGCTCGTCAGTACTCATTGATTTGGGTTCTCCAACCCGTTTACTTTGAATAAGAGTCATCATGTTTGAGTTGCAGGCGACCCTAATGAGAGCCATTTCCGGTTCAATGTCATCTAGCAGATGCTCTAAAACAGTAACATATCCTTTCTCAGCACAGTCCATGGCAATTCGATCAAATACCAGATCGTAGTTGTAGCAAAATACGGTTTTGCAGAAAAAGTCAATGAGACGCCAATGGAGGTCTTCACTAGGTTGGCTTATTGTCTCAGGTGGCTTCACTCCATTCTTGAGTAGTTCGATGGCTCTTTCCAGTTCTCCATATCTCAAATAAGTTTCTATCAACTCTCTATCCACACATCTGGTCTGCGGTTGAGCCCAGCGACACATAGCCAGAGACTTTCGCACTCCATTTTTTAATCCAGAGAAAAGTTCGTAGTGTGCGAATTTGTTGAAGTTGATGCCTTGCCGTTTCTTCCTCATCTCATCATAGTACTCATACTTGGTTTGGTCCAGAGCCACGGCTTGTACTATTTCGTCACAGTCATTCCATAATTCAACAATGATTTTAAATATATCATGATTTCCTTCCAATCCTTTGAGTAAAGCGACTCTTGGCGGTATATTGTAATTATGGTACAAATATCTTATACATCGTACATTTTGGTGCTGGATTGCTTTGCTAAGCACAATGCCAGGTCCTCTGTTGAGCCAAATGAGACGCCTAATATGTGCTGGATTGCATAAACCTAAGTCAAAATAGACAAGTATGTCTTGCGTGTATAAAATAATCCGCTCGAAAAGCTCAAGGGGTAAAGCGGTGGACTTTTGAATGCCTCCCATCAAGGACAGTGCATTGGATTTCTTGAAATGTAATCTACAGTTCAATTGAAGCAGGCAGCAAAGCAGATGCTACCATCTGTTGACTATAGAGGCTACTCCTGTTATGCGAAACGAAAAGGTCTTGATAAGCAAAGAAAATTATACTTTATGGAATAAAATTGTAGTAAGATTGAATTATATAATTATATCCATATATTTACAAGCTGAATCACTCAGGTAATTGAAAGGATACTTTGAGTCGCTTTCTGGGTGGGTCGGTTACGACGGGATCTTCAGCTCGGAGCTTTGTTGCGTTTAATATCTCATTGTTCGCTGAGGCTGTAGTCTGATCTTCCCTATCTTGTTCAGCGGCAAAAGAAGCTTTATCCAATTTCACCAGAGGAACTGGAGTATGGAACGGATCTGTTGGTTGACTGACCGTCAAGTTCTCTGCTTCATGTACTTCGTGTATATTGCGCGGTAACGGTACAAAGGATGCATGATTCAAAATATCTTGCATCTTTCTATCATTGAAGAATTCTTTCGTCGATGCAACTGGAGCTTGCTGGTGCTCAGAACCTAATAACAGGAACACAAGAAAAATGAGACTTCTCAGCACCAACGATGATTACACGTTTTAGCGACTTACCTTGCTTCTTCTCGGCTTTGACAGCAAGCATGGCTCGACGCTTCAACATGTTTTCTTCAATTGATGATCTAATTACGATGGTTTCGACATATACAGGTTTTGTTTGGCCGATTCTGTGAGCTCTTTTGATGGCCTGTTGTTCCATAGCTGTTTGCCAAACAGGACTGACAAAGTATACGCGAGATGCGGACGATAGGTCGATGCCATATGCTGCGACCTGTACAGACATGATGATAACGTTGGTTTGGTCAGAAGTGTTGAATGTGAGAATAGTTTGTGACCTTTCCGCATTGCTCTGTACAACTAGACGTTAGATATCAAATCAGTGTTTGCATCATCTGGGACAGAGCTTACCATTTTGCTGTCAAGATACATCAACGCTCGAACTTTGACAAGTCTTAATGCTGTGAAAATTTCTTGTATTTCGTTCCAGTGTTGAGAGAAGATGATGCATTTTTCTGTCTGATGGTACTTCTTGATTTGATTTACCAGGTAGTTGAGTTTGCTGCTGGTTGTACTAAGCAATATGGCTGATTCCAAATCAGCTGCTCCAATGAAAGCGAGCTGTTTCGGTTGCTCCTCTCCGTTTTCAGCTGCACTGGCAGCTAGTTCTAGCTTGCGTTTTCGGTTGTGAGCTGCCATTGTATCTAACGTATCTTTACTATCGTCATATACCCAAACGGCCGATGTATTTTCCTTGCTGTGTGCTATCTCTGCTGTAATATCAACAACGTTGTCACCACCTACAAGGGAGTGGGATTGTGTCCCGTCGTTATCGATGTATACACCAGGGTGGCCACCCAGCCATGACCATTTTCTCTTGGGGATGTCCGGTAGGCCATAGATGAGATATGAAGGTGAATGCGTACTCATCATGGACAAGAACAGCTTATCATCTAGAGCTCGCCGTAAGACATTCGATATCTCAACTAAACCTCGGTTGTCCTCGTCTCCGTAAGTGGTACGCTCCTGTTCTACATCCTGAATCTTTTCCATGCAATTTTCGTAAGCCGGCTGTAGCCACTTGGGGTCAATTGAGTGCCATAGACAGCTTTGCCATAAATTATTTACGGTTTCTCGCAAAGCCTTCTGATTGCCCCTAGAAAACAGATAATCTACACCTTCTCTCCGAGACAGTATGGCGTTTAGCGCAATCATAGCTACCTGACAATTGTGTGCCTACAAAGAAACAAAAAACATGCTATGAGAATATGTTGATGACATCGGAGACATCTTAAAAATACTGACCATCCATTGATAGTAATCAAAATCAAGAAACACCAGGCGTTTATACAGTTGTGGTAGTGTTACATCCTTCGAAATATCCTCTCGTCTATTTCTTATCATAATTCGGTGCATTAGCCCAGCTACTGCAATGGAAGCTCGAGGGTTGCCGTTCATGAACGGTCGTAGCAAAATGGTATTCCAAGCTCTTTTTGTGGAAGCGAAAGGTTCCAAATGCAGCACATTTGATAGCAAAACTCCCAATCTATCAACAGTAGATTAGCTTACTGCATTGATCGACACTTGGACATTCTACTAGATTACAATGCATACCTTCGAAGATCATCTTCCTGTGCTTGTTTCCGAGTCAGTGCGACCGGTGATTCTGTCAAATTCTGCGTAGGTGTACCGGTACATATCCACTTCCATGTAGCAAACAATTTCGATGATAACTGAGACGAGCGGTTATTATCAGCCAGCGAATGCCCCTCATCTGTCAACAAATGTTTGTTTAAATACCCTAGCATTTGTTCAGCTTAATTCCAATGACTAGACTACTTCTTACCAACAATCATTCTCTTCCAATGTACTTGCAGGAGTGGTGACACATAACGCTTAGCTGAGTCCTCCGGTACGTCACAACTACAGTCTTTGACTCGAGAGGCTCCAAAGTAAGGACAATTACATTTTCGAGGTATACCTATACACAATATGTCAATACCCGATCAATAGTGTCCAAAAATGTATGGCCATTACACTTACCAACAAACTCGAGACCCCCAGCTTCACTCTCAAGACCAAAACGTGAGTGACTGATCATCACTAAATCGTATTCTATAAGCTTAAGAGCTGGAGGTATTGCATGCTTCTTGTTGTCCAGAACTAAAAAGTCTAATTCTCCATCTTCTATATGCTTATAAACTTCTCCTGTCCATTGTGCTATGAGATTGTCAGGTACTACAGTGCAGTGAGATGAGTGTCATTGACGTTTTTATGCAGTAGTTGCGATTGTTGACCATTGTATGACTTACCAACAACTAGGGTAGTAGATGCCATATACACCTTCAGCATCTTTTGCAGTACATTGACTCTACGAGGTCGATCAATCAGCAGAGGCATTGGATTCTCGACTCGCTCGTAATAAGCTGGATTCTCCTTGATTATCTTGATGAGGTGATCAGGCATATTAAGCTGATTACGCTTCCAATCACCATTACGCAGCATTTGCTTGATAGCAATATCTCGCAGACTTGGACATTGCTTTTCCTGGACAAGGTCGGTCTTAATGCCAATATTATGCGAGGGAATGCACATGTATTTAGTTCCAAGAATAGTAGCCAAACAGATGCAAGTTTTCCCTGTGCCCTGAAAAAGAATTATGAATTAGTGATGGTTTCAATAGAGTACAGCGCCATAAACTTATTCACTTACCATATCTTCGCAAATAATCCCCCCAGACACATCTGAATACTTTTCAGCCTGCATTTGCACTTGACACGTAAGTAGATTGATGTAATATATTCTACCATCCACGGCCTGACATTTGGCAGTTGTCAGCCCTCCAACCAGCTGCGGTGCGAGTTCTCTCTGCAATATTTTCCATATAGAGCGCTAATGCATGGTAATTTGTAGTCAATTAAGGTGCCTGGATATTAACGGGTTGGCATGCTAAAAATTATACCTTCTGGTATGGATATAAGGTGGTTTTCATACCCGGAGGCGATCTTTGCTCCAGGCAGTCGTTCAACAGGTCAGACACGTCAGAGTCTAAAGATTGCATCAATTCATAGTTGGGGCTTGGTGATGGCATGTGAATGAAAATATCGAGCAAATCCTTTGGTGCCTTGATAACATAAAAATAAGTTTCAAAACTGCGATACTCATACATTACATGTTCCTTCAACTCACCACGTTGCACAATACCGGTTGGCGGAGAACCACGTTGTTTGTTGAAGTAGCGCCGCTAAACTTTTGAGGTTCAAGGTCCAGCATGTCAATGAGCTTGACAAGATTCTGTGCTTGAACTAACTGTGCGTGCGGTAAATGCTTGGAGTTGATTAGAATGAAAGCTCGTATCCTTATGCTAGAGCCGTCCAGTCGACAGTACGATGCACGAATGCGCTCCAACTTCACTAAAGAATCGAACAGCGCAATAGTCGGTTTAAACTTTTCGGTGGCAAAGTCTGCCACTGAGCCAGCAGTGTAGGGATGCCATTTTTCACTTAAGAATTCCGGTATATACAGACATTCCACGCTCAATGAGCCAGCAGGAATGTCATGTATGATCATTAGAAGGTTTGCACGAAACAGATATTTTTGGTTGCACTGAGCTGGCTGACTGATATAGAAAAGAGGGAAAAAAATTTATATCAATGGGCTCTAAGTTATTTGACACATCTCCAATTACTGTGCTATCAATCTAAGTTCTCCTGTTGCAATATAGCTCGAAGTGCTTGTTCATGCTCCTTCTTTCCACTTGTCTGGTCTGAATGAAAAAAGTCTTCAAGCTTTAATGGTCGGATATGTACATTCTACAATAGAAAAAGTTAGGTTTTAGTGAGGTTTCAACAGCACAGGCACAAAGACTATATAAAAATTTCACTTACCTCCATATCAATGCCAAGCAAATCACTGCTCGCATCGCCTTCATGATCCTTGGGTTCGACACTTCGTACATATTCTCTTACAGGTATCATTGCTGCATTTCTACAAATTTCCTTCAGATCGCTACCAGAGAATCCAGCTGTAGCTTCAATTAGTTTTTCGAAATCAAAATCTGGCGCCAACTTTGTTGTTTTAAGCATCTGTAAATAATTGCCAGTTAGACATTATTGCTTGGTCGCATTATATACAGGATTTGTTACATACAATTTCCAAAATGTTTCGTCTTTGCTGTTCCGTAGGAAGTCGAACAGAGAAGCGTTTAGGCATTCTTCGTAAAATGGCTGAATCGATATCATTAGGACGATTAGTCGCGCCCAACACAACAATTCGATAATCCTCGCCAGTGGTCAATCCATCCCACAAACTCATAAACTCGGCTTTCATCATGCCTGTGGTTTCGTGATCATTGCTTCTTCTCTCTCTTAGAAATGAGTCAATCTCATCAATAAATATAATTGCAGGTTGAAGTTTTCGAGCTAGTGAGAACAAAGCTGATACTAATTTGTTAGACTCTCCATAGTATTTGTCGGTCAAGGTTGAAACATGCAAATTGATAAATGTGGCATTTGATTCTTTTGCAAGGGCTTTGGCAAGCATGGTTTTACCACAGCCTGGTGGTCCATAAAGCAAAACACCCTTGGGCGCACCCAGCAACCCTGAGGCGGAGGTGAACAATTGGGGATAGCAAAGAGGATAAATGACACTCTCACGTAAATCTTGAACGATATGATCAAGTCCTCCAATTTCTGACAAAGACAAGGACAACAATTAGCATCAGAGAGTGTAAAAGATTTTCATAAGCTGACATACGTTTAAAGTTGACGTGAATTTCGTCTGCGTGGATCACTTCTGTCGCAATGATCTCCTCATACTCCGATAGCTTGAGATCTTTAATCTATATGCAATTGCAAATGGCTGAGTACAAGCGAGCGAATGGCGCCATAGATTGGCATGCATACATACCCCAAGTTTAGCCAAAGACTTGGCGCTCTTTGATTTAGCCTCCTGTCGTTTGGCTTTGAGAGGATCGAGCGATCCTATTATGTATTTGAAAGCAAAATAGAATGCTACTTGCGATAACGCAAAGACAGCAACTAGTACACGAACCTAAGTTAACATCCAATGCAACAGCTGCATTAATACCTGACACTATGACTTACTATCTGCAGCATACTTCTTTGTTTCAGGACGTTGTAAAAACGATCGCATGACGAGAGAACACCGGTTATAAGCAAATCGTTTCCGTTGGGCGGCCAATAAGCTTTGCCTGAGTAGAGAAATTCACCTTAGCAATTTCACGTGCACCGCTCACCCTCACAAATTCCTTTAATTTCTTCATTAAAATTCGTTGCCAAGCTCGCAAGGTTTTCCTTGAAATTTGAGTCATAGGCTATTTTCAGTTTTTAAAAGTGCAGGTTACTCAAAAGTCTTTCTGAGCCTTGCCACAGACTAGCCGCAATTTTGAGGATTATGTTCAAGTAGGCTTAGCTCTTAATCGGACTGGGGCTTAGTAGACATGGCTACATTTCCAAAATGAAATACATCAAAATTAATAGAAAACTGAAAGCTATGGTTATTGGTTTTATGAAAATGACTTCATGAACCGCGCCTTGCAATTGATGGGTCCTAAAAAAGCCCTAATGGGCCAGGTCCTCTGGGGGTTCTTTTTCCAAAATTATTTGAGAATAGCGCGGAGCATCAATGTGAGACTAATTTGATTGGCTGGTAATTTCGGATGAGGCTCGATTTTTGACTTTTGTAGATCTGATCCCCTTTTTCGAGCGTTATATATATACCTTCTTTTTTTTCATTTCTTTTTAAAAAAAACAATACTCAACACAATCGCTATTTCTTTGCTTTGTCTCCATTCATTCAATATTTCATGAACCCCACTTCTTTGAAACGGAAGCGTTCGATGGATGACATTCAGCCGACAAAGACCGTCCGATTCAGTACCGAGAAGGAAGAAATCATCTATACTTATTCACCTACGGATTATGATCGTTCAGGCATCCATTGCGTCCCAGTATTGTACACAGTCAATCCCATCATATACGAAACAAAAAGGTTGAGCGTGTCCATCCCTGAGAATAGCTGCTCTTCTACTGCTTCATCGCCTACAGAGTCAGAAGTGTCATCACCGGAATACGACACTCGAGAAACGTTCACTCGTATCAAGAAAGGTGGTCCAAAGTTGAAAATAGATACAAGCGTGTGTCGTGGCCCACTATTCTTTACGCATCTATCTACCAACCCATCCAAATCCAGCTTACCCAAATTTGACGACGATGATAACCAATTTCTCGTACCAATGTACAGTTAAATAAGCCAAACCTCCACCCCACTTTTCGGCCACAAAACCTGCATATTACAAAGTGCGTTATAACAGCTTGCAACATAATCTCTGGAATATGAATTCCTCCCCCTGTCCTCTCACTCAATCATAATCCAATCATCATCAACTCATCGACCTACAAAACAACCTCTGAAAAGTTGTTATACACTCTCATAATGTTCGCGACAACTGGACCTATCACGTCCGGTTTTTAGACTCACTTTCTTCGCTCTCTCTTAATAATCCCTCTTACACACTTTTACACCTTGTACAACTCAAACCTTTGTAAACATTGCTATTTCCCAGTTCTTATCCTTTACTATCAGTGAAAAAAAATCAATTGTAAAAAAAGGAGTCCATTTTTTAGGTTCTGACTTCATAACACCACAACCACATTCCCTTTGTGGGCAGCCAAAAATAGCGACAAATATTAGGGTTAGGGGCAAAGCGCCTTTTTTTGGGTTATTTTTTGGTATTGTTGGACATTCAAGCTCAAAGTACGCAGCCAATGGAAACCTTTTAAGTCAACTGGACCAACATAAAGATATTGGCATTATGTTCGCTGTTGAGGATGTAATAAGTGGAAACCCCAAAATAAAAAGAAATACTGTGCAAAGCGCTTACCACAATAAGGGCACAGGCGCTAATATATAATTTATATTTCTTTTCGTTGTACAACTTGGCATTTGTGTAGTCTGTTGCTTCAAGCTCGACTTTACAGCGGAAGCGGATGCTGCCATGGCTCAAGTCTAGACCGTGTTTCAATTAACATCAATAAAAATTATTTATATGCTCGTCTCAAGCTATGAGACTTTTGCTAAGGTCGTTTTATGTTATAACAACACGTCACTGTAGCACAAGGTGTAGGGACATCAATACCGATATGCGAGTCGCACACGCCAAGCGTAAGATCTGCACGAATGAACTTAAAAAATTGCCTGCGTTATCTCAATCATAGGCTACTATCGGCCTAGCCATTTTCATGGGCCACGAAAGTTAAAATATTTCTTATATAGAAATCCAGTAATTTATTCTCAAAACAATCGATTTTATATTAGAGTCCTGCTAGGAGTGGGAGAAGACTGATCGTCTCTCGTCTTTTTGCGAAGCGGGGACCCGGGTATCTCATCAAAGTCATTATCGGTGTCTTGCGAAAGCATTTGATCACGCTTGCGTTGTGCTAGCCTGACATTACGCACACTCGGCGAAAACAGAGATGGGACAGGCTCTCGAAACGCCAGTTGGCTGGACAAAGATGAGTTGGAAGACGAAAATATCCTAATAAAGCCAAAAATAAAACAATAGGTGTGTTTTGAGAAAAAGCTTGTTAATTTTACAAAACCATTGTGGAAGTTCGAGGGAGCGAGTGAGAGCGGGGCTTACCGAGGGCCTTGACTGAGCGTTTGGCTCTCAAAAGAGGAGGATAAATCATCATTAATAGACGACATGAATTTGTTCTATTTTACACTGTTCAGTACCCTCGATCATGCCATACTACACCTTTTGTTTTAAATATAGAATTTTTAATTTACCTCTTTGATTTGATTGAATCTTTCAGCCAATGCCGGCAGTCTATGATGGCTTGCAATTTTTACAGCAGCATCTACAGATTTAGATAGATGCAATGACTTGGCAATGTCAACTGCTCGTTGGTGTTTCTCTGATTTGCATGCAAACTATGCGTGTTCAAGTAAAGTGTGTGAAATTAATGACTGAGCTAAACACACCGCTCGAATGCCCTTCATTTTCAGTGGTCAAATGATGTTTTACCTGGATTAAACGTAACAATGTTTTATCCATCTCTATGTCAGCCTTGTTCAGTATGCCATGGAACTCATCTTGCTGCGATGTTGCCGTGGCTTCGTCTCGTTCATGTGTAGTCATGACATTGTTACGTACATAACTAGCATGGAAAAACAAAGTCATGACTAAGTTCAATCCCAACAAAAGTCTCATATCATGACATATTACCTCTCCTCGAGCTTGGTTGTCTCTGTATCCATATGTAAAAATGGTATTTGAAGTTCGATATTGCTGATTATGGGACGAGGGAAATATGGATATTCGATTTTGCCCTGATTATCACTCATTTGAGAATTCCTGGCAGAGCGCATTCTTTCATAAATTTCATTGTTCCCTTACCTTCAGAACTAAGCACATCAGCTGATCCCGAAGTAGTCCGACTGGCCAGTATTTCTCATCCAATCCTCTATCCTTGGCAGCTTTAGCACCGTCAAATATAGGCACCCAGGTCGCTTGATCTGGTCGCCTCTGCTTGAACAGAACACTAAGGACTCCTTTCGAGTCATATGCTGCAGGCAACTGTTTTGGAAAACTGGTCAACCGACAATCTCTTCACTTTGGATTATAACACATATAAACACTTGCCGATGTCTCTGAAAATCCTATCCACTTTACAGTTGAGCCAGGACTTGTGATCACGGAACTCTTCTGTATGGTTTCCAATTTTTCAGTATTATGGACAATACATTCTAGATTCCTGTCACCTAAAAATAGTTATGTTAGAATTTGAACATCCGCCATCTGCTATCCTGACATATCCTACCATTGATGCCTACTCCGGTACAGTAAACAATTAATGCAAGGTCTGCAGTTGCTGTTACTGAAATGACTCCCGAGAGATTAAAAATGTGTGACTGAAGACCAGAAAGTGAAAACAACCGTATGTAATTTGCTGAAGTTGCCACAATGACTGATACATCGTTAACGGCAATGGCTATACAAAGACAATCACATCAGGATCAATTTCATCATTTGACGTTAAGATGCGTTAGAGGTGCTTACCAGTGACTTCTTCTCCTTCTGGCAACCGCATACTCCATTCTGAATTGTCTGCCAGACCTCCTAGTGGTCGATAGTATATTCTTGATGGGTTGGTAGCAGTTGGCTGGGCTTCATCTTCTCCATCACTGTTGTGTGCTTGCTCAGCTTGCTCAACTTTACTTGATTCCACAGCGAAGACCGCGCCTTTTCTACCCAAAGCAGCCATTGAATAGTTGAAGTAATCTTGGAAATGGAAGTTTCGGTTTTGTGATTTGTTATGGAATTCTACATTAACCACTGAGTGTGTGCCTTGAAAGATGGTGTAGATAACACCTATCATGTTGAAAGCTAAGTATCGTCTTTCTCCTTTCTCAGGAAGGCCATTAGACTTGATGTCCTTGAATGGCGTCGAACCTGATTGAAATGGTTTTGGCGCTTCAAATTGCCCAAATGTTAGATTACCCATGTGAGCATTGGCCAGTGCGCGATTGTTCCGTCCACCTCGGTTCGCAGATCTCTCTGCATAGCCTGCCCCATCATCATCTATCAGAAAATCGTCCATATCAGACATATCATCGTGCAAATTTTCGTCGTCATTATCCATGTGCTCATCGTTCATCTCATTATCACGGTTGCTCCTGCTATACCCATTTCGATTTTGTGCACCGTCACCAAATAGCGCGTCAACTTCTTCATCAGAGATACGCGCGTTAGCTAAGGCAGGGTGAGGGAGACTTCTCTCTTCCATAGGTATCACATCTTCCCAAGTCGTCATTTGGCCATATCTATCCGTCTATAAGAAACATATTAGTGTCAAATGAGCTCAGTGACGACGAACAGTACTGGCCGCTAATACTTACAAATGCTAGGATGTTCAGCGATGGATGCCATGAAATGCCTGAGATTTCAATAGCATTACGGTACTGTGCTATGACCTGCTTTTCTGTCACATCCCAGATGCACACCTTTCCAGAAGTTGTTGCGCTTGCCAAATAATTTCCGTTTGGTGACCAACTAAAAGTTGTGATATCCTAGTAGGCATTATACAGTGTGAGCTGGGTTCTATACTTCTACTTTCATAGCGCCATACAATTACCTCATCATGGCCACCAGATAATACTGAATGCGCTTGCCAACTGTCTCTAGCAATAAGGTGTATACCTATTCAAAAAAGGTGAATTGGTTCAGCTGAATGTTCTTCAGAATATACCGATGCTTATCTGAACAACTTGCCCTTATCCTTTCCTGGGATCGCAAAACAAGATCCATCCGATCGCCACGAGACTGTGCCTCTTATATTAGAGTCTTGATCGCTGGCAGGCATGATAGCAGGTAATGTAGTCACACACGACACGCCGCCTTCAGCGCTATCCAAGTCCCATACGCGAACCTCTCCATCACAGGATGACGAAATCTAAAAGTGCTCCATGTTACTTTGACTGAGTGGCCAACATTTTGCCAGGACAGAACGATCAGACATACCAGGTATCTTCCTTTTGGGTCAAACTCGACACACTTTACGAATCGCTTATGTCCTTTGATAGGTATAACGATTGAAATGTCGTTAACATTGAACATCCTGATGGTTTCCTCGCTAAAGACGTTGTGTTAGCCTCTAACCTAGTAGACACTTAAACGAAACAGATAACGTACTCGCAGGCCACGGCAACCTTGCTGCCACTTGGACTATAGTTAATGGTGCGAACAGCCGAAGTACTTCTAACGAGCATTTTTTCAAAATCCAGACTGCTATTTTCAAATAGACAAACAATACCGTCGTCGCCGGCCGTAGCAAAGGTCGATCTCTGCAAAACGACAAGGATCAGTCACTGTCAAGCCAATGGCAGCTTAAACACAACTCAGTAATTACATGAACAGCAATACTTTGTATAGCTTCGGAATGTTTATCGATTGTTGTAGCTGCTGAGTCTCGTTCATCTTTAGCTGTTTTGAAGACTCGAATCAGGGAGTCGCTACCAGCTGTGATGATAGCACTGGACAATGGCGATTAGCTTTTTGGTCTCAACGTAAACAGCAATACTGCTGAGTCTATTTTACCTTCCATCAGCCGTATATTTTATTACAGTGTGCCCTTCGGCATGAGCATAGCGCTGATTGAGATTGGGCTTCATTACAGGTCCCTGGAATGAAAACGCGTCGATGAAACGCGTTGGAAATTTTTCTGGACGCCAAAATTCGAAAGTGACTGCCCGACTGCCGAACTGCCAACCTACCGCCAAAAGGCATATTCTCAATTCAATTTTCAAAAGAAAAGTGGAAACGTATAATATTTATTCACGCTATTTCACATACGCTAAATGCTGGTATTTATTTTACATTCTTGCCCAATTCTTCTCGGCAACTCTAAACACATGTTGTCCCATTAACCTAACTATCAGTTCACCCATGGCTTCCTGTTCGTTGATTACTTGAACTGAACCTGCAGCATAGGTCTGCCAATACATTTGGCGTTCTCCAGTTTGCAAACTTTTATCATATCGACCACGTTGCCGATCTTGACTACTGTTCGTTGGCATATTCGCAATTTGCGTGGAAGATGGCTTCTGCTGATGTAGCTCGGTCCACAGCTCGCCAAGACGTATCTGGAGGTGCTGTCTGGCCACTTCCGCAGACGGCAGTGATGCCGGTAAAGCAGCTTTGTTGCGAAGCGATCCAGCCAGAGTAAATAGGTACAAATGAACAGCAGCAGCCTATGTGAGAGTAAACAAGCATGGGATTTAAATATTTAGCGATGCCGTAACAGAAAAATCTTGTCGGCTTACCATTTCCTTGCGGTATTGATTGACAGGGTTCATAACCAGATCTCGGACACCAGTGGTTATAAACGTCTAGACAACTATTTAGCTCAAGGTGTTTTTATATCATTCCGAGACTGACTTGACCTACCTGTGATCTTTTCATATGCGAAATCCAAAATAAGATATTTCTTTCGTGGTCCAAAATTGATGCATATACTCCTCGTGGGAAGGAAGATTTGGTGAGTCGTGGTTCAGATGCACTCATTGTCAAAAGCTCCGTGACAGTATCCAGCCTGTTTTGAAGACTTTTCGATGCCAACTCAGTTTCTTTGAACGTGGTCTGCCAGCGTCGGGACTGCGTATTGTTATGGCAGGCAAGCGAAGCAACTTGAAAGTAATAGATACCAGTATCCATCAAGAGCAACGCCAATTGCTTTCGCATCTCTTCTCGAGCCCATATGGGCCACATGAGATAGTTGACAACCATAACCACTAAAACAGCAATAATGGCAGTCACTGTACGCTTCCATACAATCTCGAATGTGGTCTCGCCATACATATCAACATGTCCAGTGTTGACAATAACAACAAGCGTCAGCAACGAGATGAATCCAATTCTAGGGTATTTGCTTCCAAGAAATATAAACCAAAACGGGCCAGCAAACACTAGAACCATAACTGATAAAATGTATGGATTGGTCCTATGAGCTGCAAGCAGGGCAATGTAGCCCCAGATAGCACCTATGATAGTAGCTACAATTCGGAACATTGATTGCAACAAAGTAGCACCAATTGTGAAGTTGCTCACAACCATACCAGATAGTAAAGCCCACTGCCCGTGATTTTCCTATGAAATAGAATAAAATTAATTAAAAGCTTACATTCGCGATCAATGTCGTCAAAATAAAAGCTACTAACATTATACCAAGTGTTTAAACCAGGCACAGGCAGCCATGCTGGCAGAGCTAGAATTTCCATAGAGATGGCAAACTTGAACGCATATTGCGTTGGGCCATATTGAAACCAATGCATAATAGCTAATAGCACTCGGTTCCACCAATGTTTTCCAGGTGCATTTTGTAAGGGTATTCCATAAGTCGCCTCCATATCGTCCATATCATCCTTATCATCTGACAGTGCTTGATGTGGATCTTGATGCATGCGTGATGCCGTTCGTCGCATGTCAGTCAGAAGAATCGCATCTTGGTTTTCCATAATGGCCTGAGTAGCAGGCGAAGTGCTGCCTTTGGCAAGTCTACTAGTTTTCTTTAACAGATTCTTAAGAGGAACTTTGGGAATCCAGATGCGTGGGTATCGAGTGCGTTTGCCAACTAGTTCTTTGGTATGATCATCCAGTCTCATTATTTCTTGGCCACATTCCGAAAGTGTAAAGACCAAAGTATATACAAGGAAATGGTCTTCTTGTGGATGTGTTTTACCCCGATCCAACCCATCTTGTATAATTCTTTCGACCTCTTGAAAATTGTCTAGACCTTTCGTCATGAGAGTTTTTAAATTGTTGTTATCAATTGACGCCAGATCTTCGTCCTCCATAACTTGTTCAATGAGCTCTTGGTCGGAAGAGAACACTTTATACCTTGAAAGTCGATACTGGATTGCACAGAAGCATCTGTTGCATACAGACAAGAACTCGTTCACATGAGGGTTCACAGCTTGCTGAATGGCAGAAAGCTGTTTATATTCAACTTTCTGTACTGTCGAGTATGGTGATATTGGATTTGTTAGGTATTCTCTACTGGCATTAGATCTTCGTCGTAACCCAGCGCTCTCATACGGCTCTTCCTTATCCTCATCATCATCCTTTGACGATGTCATGGCCATACCATTATTTATAGTGCGTTGGCGTCCAAGATTAGTTGCAAGATTATTGACAAGTATGATTTTTTTCTCTTCTTCCACAGCCAAAGTTGTGCTCACTAAAATCGAAGCGACCTTTCCAATCGATTTGGTGGTCGGCTTGAGCCAACTAGCAGAATAATGCGACACAACCAGTTCGTACTTGGCTTCTCCCGCAGCTTTTCTCAAAGCTGTAATATCGCTTTGCAATTTTGATTTCAATTGTGACAAAGGTTGCTTTGCATCATTCTGTGCATTAGCTACGGTTGGATGAATGACATATTCATTTTGAATGCCACGCAGTACCATTCGAATGGAATAAAATGCATTATGAAGTGACAACCTTTACAAATAATTAGCACCAAATTTGTATATATTAGCATTATTAAAAATCCACCTACTCATGATTCTTTGCTGCAGTTTCTGGCCACAGAAGTATATTGACCAGCAACGCAATACCACCGCCAATCAAAGGAGGATACACGATGGTCAATAACATCATGATGGAGTACGAAGTAGAATCCAGCTGCTTTGTGAGCGTAAAGAACGGCAAAGTAAATGCCTCCAAGGATGGTGTAAATAATCTGGGATATTTGAGTCGATAGTACGCTATAACAAAGACACATAAGAAAAAGGCAATGGCTGCAATCACCGATCCGCCGTTGTCGTAAAGCGGGATGCCCATGTTAACTCTTGCATGATTATAAAGGGTGATGAGATAACCAATTACACCGCACCAAGTGGCAGCTATAATCATCAGGAAAAAATTGAGCCATATCTGTTCAATTTGACATCCAATGGTGGTGCCAGCGTGGAAAAAAAGAGCTCCAAGAGGTAATAGATATGGTACAGCACCCAGGGCGGAAGCCACAGCTGGGACTAAGCATAGGATACTACAAATTTCATATCCTACTGTTGCTTTGATGACTCTCTTCCACAAGGTACTCTTCTGAGTAATCCAACTGTCATAAATGTCAGTAATGGATCTCTTCATGCCGAAGAAGCGAATGTAGTTGTAGCTTGCATATCCCGAGACCAAAAAAAGTTGAACAAACAAACTCCGGTGGCAATACATACAGGAAATCATGTGAGGCTATTCTAGAAACTATAAAGCTACAAGCTTTTGTGATTAATCCCAATCATCAAAATGAATACAGTCCTGTTATCAATATCATCACACTTTTCTATTGTACATGTGTATGTAGCTTTAATCGAATTGGCCCACTTCTCGGGCATCCGAGCGTGATCGGGATTATATTTAAAAAAAATATAAATATGAGAGTATCGGACAGTGTCCAAAAACGGATGCTTCATCGCAAGTGCATATTTTGTTGCAACGCTTGGACAACTACACTCTATCGTATTAACAGCCGTCAAATCTCAATAATTCAAACGAGATGTAAGAGCTTAAGGCTTTTTATTTGTCTTTTATCTTTCTGCGGCTGTTTGTGCTCGTAAAAAATATTTTATTTTACGCATTTCGTAAGATTGATTTTCCGTCAATTTCGCCGCCGGAATGGAATAGCCTGAGGGTCTGGTAATATCTTTAGCCATGTGCAAGTCTGCCCTTGGCCCTGTCATTAATTGTTCCTCCCAATAGTACCACAATTATCTTTTCTGGGTCCTCTTGGCGATATTTATACCATGAGTGCACATTTATTAACGTACATGGAGTGACTATCTTTGATAAATAAATTGCCTGCTATTACTAAAGAGATCATCCACTTTCTGGCGATTTACAAATGCATCCTTCTAGACATTTTCGCGCATTGATAACAGCTCAGGCATATACTACCAAGTAACTGTTTGCAAATGTCGGTATTGTCTTAATGAAACTTTCGGGCGAGCAACATGATGATTTATTAGCAATTAACCAAATCACCTCAGATGGCATATAATGGGAAGATCCGGTCATCAAATACAACTGACAAGTAACATCAATAGTTCTTCAGGATAGCAGGCAAAATCTTGACTTTGTCCATACGTTTTTCTTTGTCACAAAGAATAAGAAAATTCGGTGGCACGTGCCTGCCTTAAATGGAATCTATGAAGAATGGATTACAAGCACTATCCTGGTAAGCGCTAGATATCACAGAACTTGTACAATGACAACCTTTGGTACCGATCTCAAGGTAACTGCTAGCAAAAACATGTATATTTATGAGACTTCGCTGACAGCTTTCTCTGCTCTGCTACCTGATTCATGACCCTGTAAGGATCAAGTGCCTGTAATTGCCGACCATGTTGCAGACGGAATCGCGTTTCTGGATGAGTTCCGTAGTTTTGCGAAAGATAAGGCGCAAATAGAGAAAGAGTATTCACAAAAGTTGGAGAGTCTTTGCAAAAAGTACAATTCGAAAAGACAAAAAAATGCAGCAGCAAAAACTTCAACCACAACAACCGCTAAACAAGAGGATGAATGGGATTGGGCGGATAAATCCAGGTAGGTTCAACAGCAATAGTATGTTGCCCTGTCTGTACCAAAATTATAACGCTAGGCAAAAGTTCTACCTCCAATGCCTGGACGTCATTGCTGCAGCAAACTGAACTTGTAGCCAAGACGCGGCATCAATTGGCAGAAGATTTAGCAACCGGCATTAACGATGTTCTAAAGTCTGTTGCAAGCAAGAAGGAGGAAGCGAGAAAAAAGGTATACTTATCAGTGAGGTATATGATACCAATGGATTATAACTTATATATTATAATTTTCAGCATGTGAATTTTTATCACAAACTAAGGTCTGATCGCGATAAAGCATATGCAGAAAAGGACAAAGCAAAACAAGCGTATGATGAAGCTTGTGTGGAAGTGGAAAATTTAAGAGCAAAATTAGAGCGAGGTACAGGTGACCAGGAAAAGGTAAGTCATTTAGAATATCTTCCAGCAAGGGTGGCTGTAGCTTAAACATGTCCATTTAAAATTTAGTACAATAAGCAAATTGAACAAGCCATCATTGACCGTAACAATGCAAAGAATGTATATATACTTGCAATCGGTGTGGCGAACGCAGAGAAAAATAAGTATTTCAACAGCGATATACCGGATCTTTCCAATGTAAAGCAAATTTGCTGTATAGACGCGAAAAATCTTATAATGTCTAATGTCCTTTCATTAGCGACTCCAAGGACTGAACAACACAAGAATACAAGCCGGACAGCAACTGTTGACCAACTATATCTCATTGGATACCCAAGCGCTTAATGCTTCAATAGATCACCTTAGCACCACTTTAACAACCGTTGGACAGATTGATTGTGAGATTGACTCGGCTGTGTTTGTTCGCAAAGCCATAGAAAAGGTTCAATTCGACAAGGAATCTCAGGCAGATTTCTCATTCATGCCTTGGAACGGTGGCGGCAACCCGTCAGTCATAATAGATCGAGTAGGTGAAACTTGAGTGGAAAGTTAAAAATACATAACCTTCTTCTTAAAAGCTAATGTCTTGTAGGATGAACATATGATTGTTGATGACGCGGCTGTTGTATTCTTGAACAATAATCTCATAAAGAACAAGCGAAAACTAAACGAGGTGAATAGTGAGCTGAGTAAAAAGTCACAAGAAGTGAGCAAGTTACAAGAAAAGCTTGACGAATTTCCTGGAGGAGCAAAGTATGGTGCTTATGATGAGCTTGATGAGGTAAAGTCTTTTCAAAGTCATGCCATCACAGATATATGATACCTCTGGTTATTGTACTGCTAGAGGGAGAAAAGTACTGACTGACAAATCGATATTTAGCTCCTTGCTGAAGCACAACGGCATGTAGCAGTCATAACAACCTACAAAACCAAGTACGAAACAGAGATCGCACTCATCACTGAAAGCATCGGAGGTAGGGACCGCATTCTTCAACTTGCATTTAACTTTATCAGTCGTTGACGCCGTAGTAGATGCCGGGTTGCAAACAACGGCCCATACTTTCAAGCCCACATCATTCACCATACCAACCACATGTAATTATTGCGATACAACCGTTTGGGGGCTTTCCAAACAAGGCATGACATGCAAAGGTAAATATAGGTCCTCAATTTGCATTCATTTTTTACAAGTTCACACTGCTTACTCATCACATAGCTTGCGGCTACAACTGCCACGCAAAATGTGAAATGAAGGTGCCACCAAATTGTACGCGAGTGCGAGGCAAAATTGATCGACAGAAGTCCCTCAGTCGAGCTAGTAGTTATAGACCTAAGTCTGCCACATCTGATAGCTCGGCCCAGCCCGATTTTACTCCGTCCCTGGCAGTCTCTTCAAATCCAACTTCCGCAAACCGTGCGTTTGCTATATATGACTATGATGCCGCCAACCCTGATGAAATCTCTATTCGAGAAGGCGATGAAGTGTCCATCATTGAGTCCGATGGTAAGTCTGTGACAACAGCCACAATAAGGCTGAGCAGCTAATCAAACTTTCTTTTTTAATACATAGATGGCTCCGGTTGGATAAAGGTAAACTAACTACTACATGGCGACCCCACAATCCGCTCATACACACTAATAAATTTAACCATCGTCAGATTCGCTTGAACTCGGGTCAGGGCCTCGTGCCAGCCAACTATATAGACACCAGCTCCCCTAATGAAGCTTCTAATAGCGCAACAGGGGAAAGTTACTATAACAATGACAGTCCGCAGGTTCCGGAGACTGAGAAACCTGAGCAGGAACCCATTGAATATGGTAATTATTCGAATCAACACATCATTACAAAGAAATATAGCTTAATCTCTTTCGAAAAAATTTCAGTTACAGCTCTGTATGACTTTGATGGTCAATCAGAGGAGGAACTTTCGATGAAGGAAGGAGATCGAATAGTACTTTTAAACAGAGATGAAGGAGGATGGTGGCACGGTAGGTGGAACCAAAAAAGGCTTGTATCAGTCGTGAAAACTGCCAGGGACTAAGATTGTATGGTTATGTTTCAGGCAACCTCAATGGACAGATCGGTATATTCCCTTCTAATTATGTGCAGTGATAACCGAAATAATAATGCATTTTTAATGTGAAGACGGTATCAATAAACATGCCATTATTAAAGGCAACGAAAGCACTGGGTGATCCTTTTTGTTGTCGGATAGTACGGCCGAACATAATTCCGCCCCAGTAGGAGCCCGCGGTAGCAGACACAGCTTTGGGTGACGTTTCATAGGCAACCTAAACTCGGAGTTATTTCAATAATATTATAAAAAAAAAAATCAGACGAGTTAAGGCACCTTTCACTTAATTGTCATCTCGACTTCAAGATGGACGTAGTTTTAGAATTTCTCGATGACTATGCGCTTGACTCAGTCTATGCCAAGGTCTTCCCAGCTCCAGTGCTTGCTAATAGTACCACTGCGGCTATCACTTCATCGTTGACCCGCGACAACGATTTCAGAATCTGCTTGTCATTATTCGTGGCTGTCACTCTCGGTGGATGGTTCTTCTACTTGACTGCAGCGTGCTTCTCATACTTTGTATTTTTCGACCATGAGACAATGAAGCACCCACGCTTTTTGAAGAACCAAGTGCGTTTGGAAATTGAATGTGCAGTCTCTGCAGTGCCTGGTTTTACCAGTAAGTGTTCCGTTAAGTTTACCAACTACGTTGGTTATGTCATATATGATTCAACGTTTAACTCACCCATTTTGTTCACTCAGTTTTGACTGTTCCATGGTTCTGGGGTGAAGTAAAGGGATACTCTCGCCTTTATGACGGTACTACCGCTTATGGTGGTGTCCCTTATATGCTGTTTAGTATAGCTCTGTTCTTGCTTACCACTGATTTTGGTATCTATTGGATTCATCGCTACCTTCATCATCCCTATGTCTACAAGTGGCTCCATAAGGTATGTTGCTTGCTGAACGAGACATGTTAATCATCGTTTTCTCGGTTACTAAAATTATCATCTATAGCCTCATCACAAGTGGGTTGTCCCAACCCCTTTCGCCTCCCATGCTTTCCATCCTTTGGATGGCTATTTGCAATCCGTACCCTACCACTTGTTTGTTTACCTTTTCCCCATGAACAAGTGGCTCTATATGTCCATGTTCATTTTTGTCAACATTTGGACAGTTATGATTCATGACGGTAAGTGAAAACATTTTGATTTGTGCTTTTCACTGGGAAAGCCCAGGTAGCAGATGAGAAATTTTGGCGGGTAAAACTGATGACGCAGTTTCGGTTATTCTTTAGGAAACTACATGTTGCGCTCCAAGGTCATCAACTCCAGCGCACATCATTCTGTACATCATTTGTACTTCAACTACAACTATGGACAATATTTCACTTTCTGGGATAGAATTGGCGGATCACATCGACAGCCCACCGACGAGCAGTACAATGACGTTCTTCGCAACGACCAAAAAGTTTGGGCAAAGCAAGCCGTTGACGCTGACAGAATTGAAGCCAAGGCACTTCAAGCCAACAAAGTCAAGGCCAACTAAACTGGAGCTGCTCTCAATTAATTATTTTTGCTTTTCGTTTGTCACCATTTTCGTTTGTAACCCTACGTTTCTATCATTTTTAATATCCTGAATTGTTCATCATTGTTGGCAACGTTCGGCAATGAGCAATCAATCCACACGCTAGTAGTTGACTAGTTCGATGCAGATATGTTGACTCACCGAGTGAGATATTTCTGCTATATTTACATTATTGCTCTCACTCCCCATCTCCACCATTCTCTTTTATATGTATTATCATTTTATCCTATCCACTTCATATTCAGTAGTAGCCTTTCGGCATTTTTGAACGATGATTTCGTTGTAGATTTTAGCGAATGAACAACATAAATACAATGAGATTGGCGTTAATCAAAGTATATCTCTAACCAGTAGCAATTTCCATATTCATAAGTGCGCGCTCTTCAAAGTCCATAGTCAGCTTATTTACCAAAATGGTCGACGATGCTGTAACTCAAAGATCTCCGACATTAAACAATTAGAGCAACTGCAATGCTGGGGTTTACTTTCGCTTTCCTTACTCTTTAACATTGTTATGGACTTGACTCCTTATCTTGATAATGCCAAGAGCTTCTTGGCTCAAGACATCATTATCGATGGCCGCGTTATACCCGTCAAGTATCTTGTCGCTACGGCCGGAACTATCATTGGCTTGACAGCTGGCAAGGTAAAAAATTAAAAACCAAAATTGCTCACACCAGCTTAGCTCGGTTGGCTAACGTGAGATTCAACAGACTTTCTTCAACGGTGCTAAAAACAACAGCAAGGCACTTTTGAAGGGCAAAACTGTTGTTATTACGGGTACGTGTGAAGGCGATGGCGTTGGTATGCGGAAACTAACAAATACTAATACTGATACCTGCTCACCAGGTGCAAACGATGGTATCGGCAAGGATACCGCTATTGACTTGGCTAAACGTCAGGCTACAGTTATTATTGCTTGTCGCGAATCCAAGAAAACCGCGGACGCCTTAGCCGACATTCGACGTGCTAGCAATAACAGCAATGTATTTCACGAGGTCATTGATCTTGCAGACTTGAATTCAGTCAAGGCATTTGCCACTCGCTACATCGATTCCGGTAGACCGATACACATTCTAATCAATAATGCTGGTATCATGGCCCTACCCACTCGGCGTGAGTCAAAGCAGGGGTACGAATTGCAGGTACGTAACGCAGAAGCTGTCCGTTCGGAAAGCCAATTGTGCATAGAGCTAACAAGGCAATTAGTTTGCCACCAACCATTTATCTCATTTTCTGTTGACCGAGTTATTGCTACCAGTGATCAAAAAGTCGGGTTCCGCGCGTATCATTAATGTATCTAGCCGAGCCATGTATAGAGGACGCGTCAACTTCGCCGACATCGAATTCAAACGCGATTATAAGAATTGGGAGGTTTATAGCCAGAGTAAGCTGTGCAATGTGCTATACACTGGTTATTTACAACGCAAATTGAAAGATACTGATGTTCTAGTCAACGTAAGTGCCCAAATCAACGCCAAGCTACCATAGTTTCTGCTTTATTAATATTTTCATGTGATATCTTCTTAGGCTTGTCATCCTGGTGTAGTCAGAACAGGTTTGACACGATATCTGCTCGACGAATCCTGGTATCTCAAGCCTTTAGCAATTTCCATCTATCCTGCAGTTTACTTTTTAACTAAAAGTGCAACTCAAGGCGCGCAAACTCAATTATATCTTGCTACTTCAGATGCCATAAATAGCACCAATTCTGGTGAATATTGGGCCGATTGCAAGCTACTAAAAGGCAAAAACAAGCTACAACATGATGAAGAAGTTGAGGATAGACTAGTCGAAATCAGCAAACAGTTTGTAAGCAAATGGCTCAACTGAACTTCTCAATTTTATCCATTCATTGTTCGTGAAAAACTTCACAAGAGCCGAAATATGCCTCTCACTTTTATGGGGAATAAAGTATGTAGTTGCATAGCAATATAAAACCGTATTAAAAAAGATGTCCTTTCGCTCAACTGGCCACTGTCTTTGCCGTAAAAATCAAGTCTTCGAGTTCAAGGCACTCTGAACTGAGCGCCCAATTGTCGGAATTTCCAACCACTTTTTGTTGTCACCGCGTTTTTTAGCCGTCCAAAAATTTTTGAGCATTATAAAACTCGAGCGCCTGCTAGAGTTCATACTGTTCTAACCTTCATCCATCCATCCATCCATTCATCCATCCGGCCAAGCTATATATCTTCAACGTAAGTAAACACGCATCTATAGCTTTCACTTTCCTTGTAGAACATAATGATGTTTATGCAAATGGGAATCTCTCCGACGAAAACACCTATGTGGAAAACTTTTATTTTTTGCGCTGAATTCTACTTCTTGCTGCACCTTATCCCAGTAATGGTTATTTGATACTAGTGCTAACCTGTATATTTCAGTTTGCTTGTAGTTATATTTTGGCATACTCGTAGTTGGCTGTTCTTTGGAATGAACGTTTAAGGTATATATCATTTCCATTTTGGAGTAGGAATGGAAACGAGAAAAGAGATAAGCAATGATTACATGGATTCATGCATGCACCACGCTGAAACAAAACCTCTTCCGGAGGCCATTGATGAGAAACAACCCATACTTCAGTCTTCAAAATGAGCGTATCTCTTATCTCGTTCCTGACCTCTTACCTAATTTTCATCTCATCTTTTACTGACCAACTTTATACAAACAGATCTAGTAAGTGCCCGGCAGGTAGTATTCTTAGATTAGTGACTATAAACAACATAAATTTCTTGAAATATGATAAATAAAACCCCCTGATATTGATATATGTCTGACAGTGCCGTTTTTTTAAATCTTGCGTGGCAACCAGCTAATGGCAAACGGTTGATCACCAGAGATCACCAAAAAATTCAGAAAGCCTAAGGAGATTCCCAGTAATCTGAACATTCCACAACTGAGTAACGTCGAGATTATGAAGGGCCAACACCGCAAGTCCGTTACATACGATTTACAAAGCGTTGCAGCTATTCTATACTGCTGGGGCTAGCTTTTTACTTGGCTTAAATCAACGCGAATAATTACTACAATTTTGATTCATAGTTACTGCTTCCACACAAAGCGTTATAAAGTATAACCAACTACAACACTATTATTTGACGATCTATCTATTACAATGAGAGCGCTTAAGCATTCGTTATTACTATATGAGGAAGTTGACATCGTATAGGCATTTTGGCTATGGTATTTGCTGCGAGCAGAAAGACTATCACAAGGTACATAATTTCCACATCGAGTGCTTCAACGGTAAGAGTTCCTACATCTCAAATAGACGAATCTTGTAACTTTTCAATGCTCTTCCACTTGAAGACGCCCCATTGGTATATCATAAATTAGGTTCCGAAGCTGCGTTACTTTATTGAATCCAGTATACTCATGCTGTGCATGTTCAGTATTCCCGCTAGTCTATTCGCGGTTGAAATGCTGATATCATAATACAAATAAGCAAACCATTGTAATGTACCTGTTAAATATTGCGAACCAAACAAATACGGGATGGGACTCAGATGGAAACCAACTTGTGTGCCAATTTATTTTAAAATACATCAACCTTCTAACCTCCCCGCAACCATAGTTATCAATGTTAACACAGACTTTGAAATTGACTGAATTATTCAGATAGCCTATGATTTTGACATGGCAAAATACCTTGCCTTTGCAAAAACTCAAGTGCGCTGGTGCATTATAGAATTCAATGTATGGATCGGTAGGTGTTCTGGGGACATGTCAAAATCCACCTGCATATGGTCAAGTGGCAAAGGTTACGGGAGTAACATCTCCGTTTTAAATACAGGAAAATAAGGTGATCAAATTGCGATACCAGAGCTATAATAGAGGTAAAATGAGCAAAATAACATGAAAAATTCAAGAAAAATATATAGCGAATCATAGGCTATAACGTTATGGCTTAAAAGCAAGCGTATAAGCTAGTTCAGCAGCATTTGGACCCCTCTTTCATCCTGGGAAAAATAATCAACGCAGGCGGAGTCAAGCTGTCAACTGCCCATATTTGGGCCTGTAATATTCCCACTGCAATACACAAAGATATTTGGTTCTTCGGCACCATGTGACTCTTTATTTTGACACCCACTGTCTTATAAAAAAACCTGCCTGGACGTAACTCTTCTTTATCTCTCCTTTTCGTTCCATTACAATTGAAAATGGTTGCTTCTGCTGTCACAAAAAGTTCTGTCTCCACCAAGGATGTTATTGCCTTGGAACACAGCTATGGCGCTCACAAGTAAGTTCTCATCTTTCTTATCAATGAACTGTGTACTGCAGCACCGAAATCTTATTGTCATCGTACTTCAACCAGCTATCACCCTCTACCCGTCGTATTCTCCAAGGCAAAGGGTGTCTGGGTTTGGGATCCAGAGGGCAACAAGTACATGGATTTTCTGTCTGCTTATTCAGCTGTAAACCAGGGCCATTGTCACCCTAAGATCGTCCAAGCCCTATGCGACCAAGCTCAAAAGCTCACTCTCTCATCTCGTGCTTTCTACAACGACGTCTTTGGCCAATATGCAAAGTACATGTCAGAGTATTTCGGATACGACATGGTGCTTCCTATGAACACTGGTGCTGAAGCTGTCGAGACAGCCATTAAGCTTGCTCGCAAATGGGGTTATATGAAGAAGGGTATTCCTGAGAACGAGGCTATTGTGCTCAGCTGCACAGATAACTTCCATGGTCGCACTGTTGGTATCATTAGTATGAGTACTGATCCTGATGCCGTTAAGGACTTCGGTCCCTATTTGCCACTCGTTGGTCCCGTATGCCCAAAGACTGGCCGTGAAATCCGTTACAATAACTATGAGGACTTGGAGGCTGTCATCGAGGCAAACTCTGACAGAGTTGCTGGTTTCTTGGTCGAACCTATTCAAGGCGAAGCTGGGTATGTACATGATCTGATTTGTACCTTGACGCAATCCGATTTCTTTTAATCTCAGAAACAAATTTCTCTAGTATTATGGTCCCTGATGAAGGTTATCTCAAGAAATGCTACGAACTCTGCAAGAAGCACAATGTCTTGTTTATTGGTGATGAAATTCAAACTGGTTTGGCTCGCACTGGTAAGATGCTCTGTGTCGAACATGATGGTGTTCGCCCAGACATTGTCTTGCTTGGAAAGGCTCTTTCTGGCGGTGTATACCCAGTGTCGGCTGTTCTTGCTGATAAGGATATCATGCTTTGCATCAAACCTGGTGAGCACGGTTCTACATATGGCGGTAACCCCTTGGGAGCTGCTGTATCTATGGCCGCTCTTGACGTGATTAAGGAAGAGGGGTTGGTTGAGAAGAGTGCAGTTCTTGGCGAGAAATTCCGTGCCATGCTCAGCAACATCAAGAGCCCTCTACTTAAGACGGTTCGTGGACGTGGTCTCCTAAATGCAATCGTAATCGATGATAGCAAGTCTGATAAGTCTGCATGGCAATTGTGCCTGCTACTCAAGTCTCGCGGTTTGCTTGCTAAGCCTACCCATGTCAACATCATTCGCCTTGCTCCTCCTCTCTGTATCACTGAAGAAGAGTTACTCAATGGCGCTAAGATCATTGAACAAGCCTTGGCTGATATTGTCAACATGAGCAATGAAGAGCTTAATGCTTTGGACATTGGCGATTCTCATTAATTCATTTATTACTCTGACATATCTCTCCACATTCTCCATTATAAATAGTTATACAAAGTGGTAATGCATCTTTTTCTGCGCCACTGATTCATTGTAATATTGGTCCTCGAGAAGGCATTTCGAAATTACATTCTTACAAATTGACGATGCTAAATGTTAATAAAACTTCTTTATCGTGAGTTTATCGTGACTTTAGTGGAGATGCGCAATGTGGTCAAGAACGACAAATTTCTTTGATATGAAAGGCGCATCAAACGTTGAGTAGTTGTACGCAGGTTACCAAAGATCTTTTTATTAGAACAAGACAACGAGAAACCACATCATTCGTGAACAAAGATGAAAGTGCAGATACATATACTTCCTAGTATTGGTAACGAAGTGGTAGCATGGGTGACAACAGTAGACCTTCTAGCTTGCTCCTTTTTCAGTGAGCATGGGAATCTAAAGGCACAATTGGCCACTCTTACATCAAATATGTATTTGTGTACTTGCACAAGCGCATAATCTTCTTTTTGACCTAATCCTATGCTGAGTTAAATCCAAGCCAAGAAAATCAGCATGATTACACTTTGCAAAGTATGTCTTGCTGCAACTACACTTCGAATAATAAATTTTGCAAAGCAAAAGCCTCAATTCATTACAACCTTGTGCCTTATGCCGATATCTAGCTTTCTAAACCAGCCAATCCCGATATTAATAGTGAAAGGGCTCTTCGAACACAGGTTGTATTGCAATCTTTTTTTTTTTTGGGAGATGGCCAGGTGATACTTCACAGTCACCAAAGCCATTAAATGATGGGCTGCCCTTTTTAACTTAAGTAAAAAGTCTCTTGGCAATTCTAATTTACTTTCATTCCAATGGTGACTATAGTTGAGAGTGATTCAAACGAAGGGACCACCAGGTCTCAGCACAATAGCAAGCCTTATAGTCCTCGTAGCAGCGGACCTCGTCGCAAAAGTGCTGCGGGACCCCGCTTATCTATGCGACTACCTACTCTTGTTGCTCTTCTCTTTATGACCTTTATGATTGCTAGAATAACTAAACGATGTGACTTATCCTGTCAGAATAATGGAAAAGTTCAAGCAGGCATGAAAGATAATAGCATTATCAAGGGGAATTGCAAAGTATGGGTTCAATACCAATCACATGCCGAACCTTCTCGCTTGACTTTTGGCTGCGATAAGACGTGGGCAACTGTGAAGCCTGTTATAAAGGAGAAAATACAATCCAATGCCGATAAGCCTCTAACTGGGCAGCTCGTCTTATTGCATCCGACTCTTGGTAAAGTTGACCAGTCTTCCAAAATCGGTGCAGAATATCACTCTCAAGTCCGACGTCCCTTGATTGCATTTATTGATGAGCCAGGTAATAATGATAATAATTATACCAGTCGAAGTCAAAAGATATTCCTTATGTCTAATTTCAATGAAAATGACTGATTCCAATTTGTTGTCTTTAGAAACTCGGATAATGATCAAGCAGCGTACCAGTATTCCAATCAAAGTAACGGCTGATTTATGCTTCCGACGAGATCAGAAATTAGGTCAGTACATCAAGTCTTTGCTGTGCAAGGCTTGCCAAACGTGCACAAGCTGAGTGTTGCTTATCTATTATTTTACATTTGGTTGAATTTTTCTTTTAGATGACCCATATGTTGTCTTGTACCGTATCCTCTCGGACAAATTTACTCATGACGACGTTAATACCATGCGAAGAACACTATGTCAGTCTAGCTTTGAAGTATCTAACTGGCCATCCAGTGATTCCAATACGCAAGATCGACTAGCTTCAGCCTATCGATATGTTTTTAAACGACCCGTATATTAAACTAGTGCAAATTGGTGAGAACTTTAGTAAAGGTTGTCTATTTTGCAACGAGCTGGCCCTCAAACAAATCCATTGGAAGCTTATTCATTTTCTCACTCAATAAATTTTCGTTCCATAATGACATAACTGCCCAAAGTGAACCCGACCTTCCGTTGTTTCGATCCACACTTGTCATGGACCACAATGAGGCAGAAGAATGTGGTGAGCATGCTCCATTGCTCTCACAGGCCACCGACTTGTTCCCTAAAAGTCATGACATTACTGATGCCATTGAACGCCTGATATTGCTGGTGACTATACGGCTGCCCAAGTTTGCAGTGGTGGAACGAGACGATCTCGAAGACGCTGTTGTTAATGACCAGTTTGCTGAAGTGGCAAGAAAAGCCTGTAATATTAACCGGGATATTTTGATCTTTGTTGCCTTAAAGGCTATGGAACGCTTCCAAATACAATCTCAAGGTTCACCTCGCTGGAGCGAGCTGCTTGAGACTCGAGCCAGTATTTGCGAGACCTTGGCACATAAGTTGTACGTATTTTATTCGAATGTTACGGGAACGCAAACGAGTATGGAAAACAACTGATACATTATAATGCGTAGCATTCGTTTATTCGACCGAGAGAACACTGAAGTTTTCGCAGCTGCCATCATGCAGAAGCATGATCTGAAGTTGGCTTCAGATCAGAGTGGTAATACATATTTGGATTAAAATGACAATTTCAACTTATTGGCCCATTGTTATGTTGCTCACTGATTTTCTGTGTAGCCATCGAATTAGCTGTCCAGCTGCATGCTACGAAAATCTTGTTGGAACCCAAAGTGCAGCGAGTGATTCATGATGTCTGGAACGGACATCTACTTCCAAGCGAGTACAAGGAGGGCCGTGTTTATTTCAAAACCAATACGGCTATGGCTCGCATGAGGAACGGCTTTTTTGACCCCGCCAAAATCCATGTGCCAAAGTAAGCAGTTCGTCTTCTATACTAAATATGGGTTTTGTGAACTTGCCCGTAACCAGCATTTCCACAAGATATGCGAACGCCATCGAAACTTTCATTACCATAATGTTTCTTGTGTTGTACACCATTGTTATCAATGACGGAAGATCTCATACTCCTACTGTTTTGGAGTGGGTGATGTATCTATTTGTGTTGGGTGATGTCCTGGATGACATCCGCGATGTAAGAAATCTGGATACTGCTGGCAATAATTGGGCAATTAAGCTAATTCAAAAAGTTTATAGATATACAACACCGGCATGTTCCATTATTACAGCTTTTGGGCATGCACGAACACTTTGACACATTTGGTGTTCATCGCCTCCTTTATATTACGAATGATTGCAATCTGTTCCACAGGCTCGGAAAAAGATATGTTGAATAACACTTCACTTGATGTGTTATCAGTGGTATCTATTCTTTTATGGTAAGCTTAGCGACCAGCCAATCTGCTCAACTGCAGTGAACACATTAACCAATCCGACCTCAATCAGGTTCCGTGTTTTGAGTGTTGTGTGTAATACTTGGCGCTACTTTGGGTCATACACTATCATTGTACAGAGCATGCTCAGCGACGCGCTCATGTTCTTCTTCCTGCTTATTTGGGTCATTTTTGGATTTTTCCAAGCATTCATAGCTCTTAGAACAGAGAACACAGCTGAAGACAACGATTTTTCAGAAATTGCAGCACTGTTGATGCGTGGCTACTTGATGTAAGTTCATTTTGAC
Source organism: Umbelopsis sp. M5902 (assembly GCA_037039815.1). NCBI lineage: Eukaryota > Fungi > Mucoromycota > Umbelopsidomycetes > Umbelopsidales > Umbelopsidaceae > Umbelopsis > Umbelopsis sp. M5902. The sequence continues at coordinate 163,904 of JAXQGL010000052.1, forward strand.
TTAATACCTCGTAATTGGCCAGGATATTGACCATAAGCTATTTAGGGCACCTGATTTTGAGAAGGCTCAATTGTTCCATGGAGAGATTGGAGAACCATTATTCTATGCATACATCTTTTTGGTATCAGTAGTACTTCAATCCTTCTTGACATCCGTATTTTCTGATTCTTTCAGCAAAATTTCTCAAGATGCAAAGGTAATTGTGTTTGTACGAGAATGATTTGAATGCTCAAACGGTCCAATTGTGCTTACATTCCCCACTCCATCAGGCTCAATATCTTTCAAACTTTGCTTATCGGGTGATCACCGCTGTCGATAGCAGAACGGCATTACCACCGCCTTTCAATCTTATTGAACTTGTGTGCTTAGGACTCCCTTACTTAACCATGAAGACAAGAAATTACGAGAAACTTAGATACTACTTTTTGATGATTCTCTTCTGCATTCCATTGCTGATTGTAACTTTCCATGAGAAGGTGTTACTACAATTAGACAATGCTCGGGCTGATGACTCATTGAGTGACGACGATGGAAATATGAGCGAAGAGCAAGACTTTACGACAGCCGACGATGAACATGTGAAAGGACTTAAGGATCTTGTTGGTCAAGAGAATCTGGAGAATGTAGTGAATTTAGCTGCGTCAACTCTCAAGAGCAGTCAAAAATCAGAGCATTCATCAGCTTCTGGTAACGAGCTCTTACATTCAGACATCAAGCGTGTTGTAAGAATACTCGATACTATCAACGATCGTTTGCAACGACTTGAATCTAATGCCCAAACAACATCATAGTTTGAGGTTGTTTCGCCATTTCCATTCTTATTCATTTTCCATTATGTGTGCATATTACTATCTTGTATCATTTAACGAATAAACTGCCCGTCAAGCTATTTATTGTTAGCATTTCATAAATACAGTGTCACAGAATTGAGATAATCATTGGCGCTCTCATTCTATAGGTTTTGTGTGGTGAATTTCCCTACTCTTGGTTAACAGAGTTGCCATTGTACGTCTGGTTTGGATCCCTGTCATTGTCCCTGCTGATACTGGAAAGAGTGTTAATGTTGCCTCTTGTACCCCTATATCAATAGTAGTCTCTAATTAGCGTTTGATCTCATGCCTAACCCCTTAACCCCAATTCTTAAGCAGGTATTTTACCTTGCTGCTGCTGCGGCTCGTCGGACATCTGATGATGTTGAGGATTCATTTTCACCATATTCAGTTTGGGCTCCAAGGGTGGTGCCTCCGGTAATTCCTCCGGAAGTTGGGAACAATGTGCTAAGTACGTTATTAACAAATGTCCACGAAGTACCAGCCACGCTGTATGCCATATCAGCAGCAGAGTTTGCATATCCCCACACACCAGGACCATGAGTAGAATATGCTGATGTGACTTTGCGTGATGGCTTCATGATCAAGGTACTGCTAGGTACTAAGTCAAGTTCTCGTAAGGTCCTTGCCTCATCTCCAATTGAAAACTGTCGGGTTGGGAATTGTGCCAACAACATGTATGGTGCATCCCCATCTGTGCGTTCCTATAAATGCATTTGAGTTTAATGTTGATTTTAATACCTGAGTTTTCCAGAACAATCTTACCTTATCTATCCACGTCATTACGACTTCTAAGGTCTCTGTAGCTTCAAATTGCTTTCTTATCTGAGAGCCGTCCAGCTGACGAACATTAAGATTACAAACCGAGGACCTTTGAACAATTTTGTAAGTGGCTTATATCAAAGAAAATGTTCAATAATCATTTGGGCTAGATCCTCACTTTGATGCAGATGTGGATGGCGATTTTGATGTCGGGCTATTGTTACCCTTTTGACGCTCCTCTATCTCACGCTGTCGCTGAGCAGCCCTTTCTCTTTTATCACTTTCAATTTGCTCTCGCAATTGTCGTCGATGCTCAGCCTCTGCTGCCTTCTCCTTTTTGATTTCCTCCGCATACTTTTTTCGTTGTCGTTCAGCATGGGATTCCTGAGCCACTTGAATGTCCTGCCCAGTACGGCGTCGTTGAATCTCTTTTTCGCGAGCTTTCTAGATTAACGAATAATAGCATTAATATAAGTATTCTTATTGGCCAATTCTGAAAGTCCCTAAGCTTACCTTTGCTTCCTCTTCTTGCTTCTTTTTGCGAATCTCTTCTAGCTGCTTCTTTAGCCTAACAATTACGTCCCAGTCAGTATTTAAATTCACTTCTACAACAAGAGGTGAGCCGCATTTATCAACCTTTCTTTCTTCTCTTGAGTACTTGCCGTTGACGATGTCTGTTGCATGATCGTAGACGGAGCAGCAGCACCGGTGACAGCCGGAGCCGGTGGCGCGCCGGTTGTTACTGCTGGAGCTGTGGCCGCAGGAACACTTTGTGTTGGACCGACAGGTCTTGATGCTGACTGAGGTGCAGGTGGTTGATTAGCCGATGAGCCGTTAGCTTTGTCAAATTTGATATTTATCTCATCGCTTGAGGTTTGCCCCGAGATAACGTCTATCAAAGCTCCGGCTCTAGCAGCGGACATTGGTTAGCAACGGAGTATATATCGTTAAGCATGTTACAAGAGAAGCAGCTTACTTTAGCAGAAATAAAGATGGATATCCTGGAATAGAGTCTTTGGTAATAACAACAACATATTAGTTAATTATATAACAGACTTATGGGTTCAGAGTGAACCCAGAGTAGCAAGGCACCTACAAAGTTGAGCAAATAGCTGAGCATCGGCAGAGTCTTTAAAAAGTTGAATAGCAACAGAGTGTTCGCGCAATCTTTGCACTACACTTTCTTCTGAAAGAAGATTCGCCATAGTTTCGCTCTCTGGAGAGTCATCTACAAGGTTCAAAACAAAATTGGATCGAGAGTTACAACAAGGCACGAAATAGCAATCGTCGAGATCGTTAACGACTTGCTACTGGACATACCACGAGCAAATACAACAAACACGCAGCCTTTGGCATTGACTTGCGAAACAGCATCGGCAACGGGTCCTTCAAACCAAACTGACGATGAGTTAGCCATGTTGACGATAAATGTTAAACAGTACAACAAGGAAGAGTGAAAGCAATCAGCGGAGCCAATGAAATTCCGTGCAGTGGTCCCAAAGTTGCTTCAGGTTGTGGCAAATTCCTAACTTTCAAATTATGAAGAAAGTGGTAAGTTTCTAGAATTTATTTTATATCTTTTGAAATGCGAATGCAAGGTAAATTCCGGCAGCTTCCCATTCATCGCTACTCATTTCTTTATCATAACCACCCACGACCTTCATTCTTGTTAGAAGCTCATTATTATCCTTGTCCTGAGCAGCCGATTTATAAAAATCATGAAAATTTTCTTTAAGTCGAAGTTCTAACCCAAACTCGGAGGCAAGTCTTTGAAAGCAAACAAATTGTTAATTCATTGGGATATCTTGCCTCAGGTAGTGTGGGACAACTTACTTCTGGAAAGTAGGGAAGTGAACAAGATATTCAGGGCAATCGACGGCGTCCTGGAGATGAAACCAATACTTGCAGCCCATAGGAGTAAATCCTGTTTTTTCGCCTTTTTCATTGTACTTGATGTCCTCAAATTTAATGCTATATACAGAATTGCCAATTTCGTGTTCGCCACGAGGAAGGCTTCTCACTTTCTTTACAATCCAATTCGCGTCCGGTATCGTACCGATGAACCAACCACCTCTTACCAAATTTGAAGTTACATTTTGCAGCATGGTGCGCGCTTTCTGTTCACTTTCAAAAGAGTAATGCATACAGAATTGCATAGATACCAGGTCAAATCGTACATCTGGTGGCAATCTTGGTGCAAGGTATTCCTAATGAAAATGGTTAGTATACAGACTCATTAATTCAAATGTCGCGTATGATTCCGTCGACTTACAGAATAGCAATCTAGTGGTATGAAGACAGCATCAAAATGAGCATTCCGCATTGTTTTGTATCTCTCTTCCATCTGCTGTAGCGATACCTCGGCGATATCTGATGAAGCATGATTGATTAATTACGCGATGGGTATCACCTTTTTCGTCTGAAGTGCGTTCAGTACTGACCTGATGCTACCAAGTATCCTATACGACCACGAGCCCACTTTTGTAGATCACCACCTTTACCACAACCCATGTCCAGCACAGTATCACCTCGTCGTACATGACGACCGATCAAAACACTCTTGATCCAATTGTTGAAACTTCGTAACCGGATAATGGTAGATTCTTGTCTTTTTTCCACACCCACTTCTGGGCGAGCATTGTAATGCTGTGCCACCAAGTGGGCCTGTGTTGCAGCATCGCTATCTACCTTTTCTCGTGCGATCTTTCGCACATATTCAAAATCGTCTGACAATCTTCGTTTGCTCATTTTCTATTAGGTGGACTTCTTAACAGCTGAGTATGGTCTGCAATAACCTTTTTAGGAGCCAATTTTGGCTCGCAACCACGCTCTTCATAAATTACCACTGTAACTTCACTGTCAAAAAAAATAACCCCCCCTCCACAAAACAAACACCATTCAATTGCACTACATTTTTATCGATTTGTCTATTAGTCATAAGAAGACATGTTCATAGAAATACACTAAACGCTATATGAGTAAGAAAGAAAGGGCAGTGTGGGATTGATAACTAGAGAAAGATAAGAGGGGAAAAATAAGAGGTAATTTCAAACCACATAGACTCAAGGGGACAACAGGAGTACGTTCCAAGGGAACAGAATTGCAAAAAGGACTATATGTAGCCAAAACCTGCCATAAACTTCTTGCGTTCCTTGCCAGTGTTTCAATTAACAGCTATGAGAGGCGGGGAAAAGCGTCAGTTTCAAGCACATAAATAGCCGATGCAGCATGTTTCACAACTTACAGTTCTTCCAAAGCACAACACAAACAGCAGGCGGCCAAACTGATAGCGTGGGGAGAGAGGAAGATAATTAGGCATATTGAGACTTTCAACATCTCTCACAAATTTGTTACTTACCATCCCCAGCAGCATGCATCATTGTCCTGGCGTTGAGGTTGTTGCTGAACATAGACAGTCTGAGGTGGAGGGGTAGGTTGATAATAACCTTGAGGTTGTTGTTGTTGATAGTAACCTTGGGGAGGAGGAGGCTGATAATATTGGTTCTGAGCCTGGTAGGACTGAGGAGGGGGAGGGTATGAGTAACCTTTGTTCTCCATTTGATGTTAAGATTAAGAGTAAGAAAGTAAGAGTTGTGGACTGGGAACCTGAACTGCGAATTCATATTCCACAGAAGCGTTGTGACTGTGTTTTCTTTGTTTGCCAAGCCTGAAAATTGCCCGGATTGCGGTAATTTTTGTGCCTGTGGCCTCAGCCACACACGAGCTAAATTTACCTTGGTATCACCCAAAGTTGCAGTGCATATATGAGAAGCAAAAAAAAGGGTATTATAGGCATTTATAATCATAATACATTGGTAATAGTTTAGGATCTTCTAAAATCCGATTGGACAATAGATGTATAAGCATCTACAGCGTCCAGGTATGCTTGTCCCAAAGCCAATGGCTCTATGTCATCCCTATCCAAAGCTTTTCGGTAACGCCCGTCAGTCGGGGATTGCCAAGCTGGCTTGGGTGTTAGTGGCGTCATTGGCGAAAGAGCGTTCGGCGAGTCGTGTAAATCTGAACCAGTCAAATTGGACATTTGAGAAACTCTAGATCCTGCAAAGGATGATAGCTTGCTTCCATCGCTCCTTTCTCTAAGGGAGGGAATACTAATGGGAGATAAGCCCCCGAGGGAGGGGGCAATTGACATATCCCGAGCAATAGTTGTAGCTTGCTGAGCCTGCCATCTTTGTTTGTTCTGCGCCACAGTCTTCATAATATCATCGACGACCATTCCGATTTGTCTACGGTCTCTTTCAGACGCTGTACGAGCGGTTGTTTGCATATCAAAATGAGCCTTGGCTCTCTTTGCATCGCTTCCGGTACTGTACAGAAGCAAGAATTGAGATTCACTTTGACTTTCTAGCAATGCTCTAACTAGAGCATCAAGTCGCTTTTGCTCTGTGCGAAGATCGATGTTCGGCCTAGGTAAATTAATGATAGATCCCATAGATTGAACTAACTTGAGTATAGCTACAAAGCCCTGGATGCTCAGCTAAAGTTACATAGTGTCAATGTTGAAAAATGGGCTATGAGTTTGAAATGTCAAAATTAAACCGATGTTACTTACGTTATTTTGATCGACATGCAACTCTTGCAAGGTACGATTACTTTCGAGCGCCTTGTGTAAAGCGATTGCACCCTCTGAGCACATGCCAAGGTTTTCGAGTCGTAGACAACGCAGTCTAGTGTTTGTTGTCAGGCCAGAGAAAGCACCAGCAATGGCAGGACCAAGTCCTTGAGTATCTAAACCACCACCCAAGTTTATGTCTTCGAGAGTGCGATTTTGTTCAAACAGACTACTGAGAGCGTGAATGGTTCCGTCGGATGGCGGAGTAGCCATAGTGATTCCGGACAAGTCCAAAGTTTTGATAGTACGGTTATTAACGAGGCTTGCAAAAAGTTCGTGGAGCACTGTATCTTCCCATTCAGTATTGGCTAACGAAAGGGTAACAGGTCCTCTTCCTTCAGCAATAGTATTCCAAAGTGAGCCTAAAGAGGCCGGCTCTGACATCAGTGGGTTTGCACCCACATACAGCTCAACATTGGGGTTACCAGTATTAGCGATAGCTTGAAAAATCGCATTCAAATGTCTACTCTTGAGTCCACAGCTATCAATGGAGAGTTTCCCTATGTGGTCGAAAGCTGGAGATTCAATCCAGCTGCACAGAGTATGAACTTGATGATCAGTCAATCCGATCCTTCCAATATCCAGATCTCGGATACGTAAACAAGTGAGGGCATTGAAATCAGTTAAAACATTGCATTTTCGCATTTTTAGAGCGTTGAGGTGATTGCATCTTTTCAACATGCTGTTCAACAAATCTTCGCGGAAATAAGTATAATTATGAGATAGATCTAAATATCTCAAATGTGCGGGCAAGGTTTCAAGGATGCATTCTACAATGCGCTCCAATTGAGAGCGTGATAAACCACAATGCCTGACAGCCAATTCCTTAAGAGCTTTGCGATTCTTGTGTATTCCAATGACGAGAGCATCAATATCTTGTTCAAATAAGTTATTCTTGCTGATATGGATAGCGTTGATTCCAATTTGCTGGCTTTGCATGGTTTGGCCGATGACATGAAGTGCTGATTTCGAACCACTGCATTTTCCGATTCCACAATTTGTGAAATCAACCTTTCGAAGTTTCTTATTATGCATAAACAATGACCAAAATTCACTTGAAAGTACATTGTCGACGCCTGAACCACCTTCCAAGGAATTGGTCCAACCATCCTCAGCTCGAGCCGGCCATTGTTCTAAGGGATGCAAGTCCACGTTGGCAAAGCTAATTTCGCGGAAGGCGACCTAATCGAAAATAGGGTTAGGAACAGGCAATAAAGTAAGGTAAACTGCAACTAATTAACTTACGTTATGTCGAAGTGCGCGAAAAATTGCCAATAATTCATACTTGCTGTATACTGCTGGTGACTCGTTGATTTCATTAGGCGAATGCACAGTGATCGATCGCGCACCAGGAGCGTCGGGTATACTAGAGATAGCGAAGGAAAATCGACGTTTATCAAGATTCAGTGAAGCGCAGTATGCTTCCAGAAGAGCATCGAAACCTCGATCACCAAGTGCGCTGATATCGATAGTGGGCTCAACCCTAGCCGAATGCACAGCATCCGTTACGTTGAGGCTATAAGGGGGTGTAGGGTAGAATGGCACAAGGTTGCTGATGGCTTGCCGAAGTTCCTTTACGATTTTCTCGCAAAAGCTAGAAACAAACACGAGTTTTTTAGAATCGCTGGCAACATGTCGTATTGTCAACTCAAAACTATCGTCTCGGCCAGAGTAAGTGATGTTCTGGATAGCGAGCAAACCATGTCTATCTCGGATGACGATCCTCTTGTACTCATCATCGGCAATAATGTGAGGGAGGACGTACATACTATTGCGGCCAATTGCGAAGATGACAGGAAGAATGACCTCTTTGGAAGCATGTGGATTGTCTGGGGTAGGCTTGGCCCTTTGCTGTTTCATAACTACGCGACATATTTGCATATCTTCAGTGCTGGCGTGTGTATCCTTTTGCTTTTGCATTCTCTCCACTACTAAACTTCGGTCAGCTGCACTCATCGGGCTATGCGTTGAGAGATCTTGTTGGATAAGCCTTCGGAGAGCATTGACCCAACCAATGGCATCTTGTTGTAGAGCAGTAAAAATCACGACAGAGGTCAGTTTCTTAGTGATAGGATCAATATGCTCCACTCGGAAGCTGGTGGTATTCTGTGGCACATAATGTACTCCAATGACACCATTAATAGACAGCATGTGATGGCTGCTGGATATCTTGACATTGGGGCGTATCTTCATGAGTGTGAAATCAAAGCTTTGATTGGCCTTTTGTGATGATTTGAAATGCAAAAGCTCTTTCGGCGTCAGAATGCAATATTCTTTCTTGTATTTCGAAAACATCGAAGCATCGAAATTGTGGGTGACAGCTCCCATATGTAAGATAGCCCCATCACCAGCTGGTCGGTCGGACAGACTGAGAGAACGTTGCTGAAATGAAGTGATCGTAGACGATGAAATTGAACTGGCTCTCGAGATGCCCGATATACTGGAAGGAGAAGCTTTTGGAACGAAGTTGGTGGAGCGAGACTGAACTGGTGTGGCCGGGCGATCGCGTACCGCCATAGTTGCTATTTGGGCGGGAGTAAGCCCATATGTCTTAACTTTTTGATGCTCGACCATTAACAAGTCGATGCTTTAAGGAAGGAAAAAGAGTCTGAATCTGTACCTTAGTTTCGATCACTTTTATTTAAATAATCCTGCAACTTTCTCCGAAGCAGGATTTAGTAACCTAGAACATGATATTGCTATGTCCACCGTTGTGAAACATCACCAACATTATCTGGGTGCACGGCCGCTACAGTGGCTAAGAACTTGGCCAATTAAATTACTTGAAAGTTGAACATGGACAATTACGAACAATTTGGTTCGAGCACAATTTTCATCCGTTACGCTACTGGTGGCCTATCAAAGCTGGTACTTATGCAGCTTCCGTATGCATTGCACGTGTGGTACTACAACTTTATACTTTACCTTTCGTTTCAAACTGATAAAGTTTCGGTATTTGAATGGGAGATCCATACTATCAATCGCATCCTTTGTCAATTCACAATAACATCGTCAGACAATATGTAAAATTACAAGCTGACTGACTTATAGCTCGAAAATAGTAAAACAGGATTACAACTTGGCCACTGCGTACAAATAAAAATTCGAAATTGTGTGCAGATTTTAAAATTACGCGGGAACTGAGGCTCACCCTTTGGTGGCGACGCCACGGTTTTATTCTTACAACGAGTCCAATGGCCTTGTAAGAAGTAATATTAGATGTTTATCATTCATTTTTTAGTCACCTAATGATGATTAATTATGTAAAATCATAACAAAATATTGTCGTTCCTGGACTACAGGACTATGATTTATTGTACTATCTAGTTATAAACAGCGACTACAACAACTACTGCTGAAATAAAAGCGCTGACAAGCTTTACATTATTTGTGATGGCACCAGATGCTTTGGCAGGAACAAGAGAGGTAGAAGGAAGTATAGAGCTAGAAGCCTTACTGGCCGAAGCAAAGGATGCTGTTGAGAAGGCCGTAGTTGATGCGATGGTAGGCATCACACTTGAAACTACACTGGTAGCTGACCAGCTGCTGGCTGCTGGAACAGAAGTAGCAGCAGAGTCGGTGCTGTCGGTGGTAGAGTCAGCTCCTGAAGAATCGGTGCTATCTGCACCACTGTCGTCTCCAGCGCCTGTGCTATCAGCACCAGAGTCATCTCCAGTATCAGTGGAATCAGCACCAGAGTCATCCCCAGTACCAGTAGCATCGGCTCCGGAGTCGTCTCCTGAACCAGTGGAATTAGCATTGGAATCATCTCCAGTATCTGTAGGATCAGATGAATCGTCAGAACCGTCTTGGCCATCATCACCATCATCACCGTCATCACCGTCGTCCCCATCCTCTCCATCATCGCCGTCGTCACCGTCGTCGCCGTCATTCCCATCATCATTGGAGTCGCTGCTTTTACCACCACCCGAACCATGCGAATCATCTGTTGAATCTTTTGTTGATGGAATTGTCAAAGCCTTGTCGAGGAGTTGCTGACCGTCTGATTTATTTATTTTTACTTACCAGTACTGTCTGACACCGAGTTGCCTGGGTCTAAAGGCAAACATAAGAGCACCAGGTAAGAAGTATGATCGCTATTGGCTTCAGGTAGGTCGCGTGGGTTACTTACCATTTTGTGCCAACACCGACATGTTAAACAAGGCCAACGCAATAAAGAATATAATAATTAGTCGTGTAGCAGAGAGACGAGCCATTTCGTATTTGAAAGTTATTTTTGAAATTGTATATCCCAATTGCCTCTTTATATAATCGTTTTTCACTTTTTGTATTTTCAGTTATTTTGGTACATTGGGGGAGGGATCTTCCATTCCCATGTAAGATTTTTAGCGTCATCCCCGTCATTGCAGCGCCTCCCTCACAAAAATATCACACAGGAGCCACTAAGCAATGCAACTGCCAAGACAAACCAGTTAACCTCCTGATATTTTCAATTGTTTTGGAACTCAAGTTATTCCCGGAAAGCTGCAATTCGGTACTTATTTGGTATCCACTAACGCCATGTAGGAGGCGGATCGACATATCCGTTCTCTAACCTCTCAACACTGTCGATCATTTGAGTAACTGAGTGTCTGGATCAAATATCACATAGTAAAAAATAAGTAACTTTCTAGTATATCTTACTATGGTCAGAGCATGTTGACATGGGTTTGCTATTGCGGAACTAATATGTTGTCTCAATTTTTCTCTGTTCCATATTTTATGTTAAATTTAGTTCAAGGTGGCTGTGGCAATACATATTAAGATGCAAGGCAAAGGTACCAGAAAGTGAGCCAAAAGCTTAAAAAAAAAGCCATCATCCCTTCCTGAGTTTCCATGATCTTGAGGCACAATACTCGTTATGTGTATGTTTTAAAAAATGGCTAATTGCTCAAACATTTTTCTTAAGACAGAGTGAAATGGACATAGCATTTATCTTCTAAATTTAGTTATTTAAGGTCATTTTTTTGACTTTTTGAACTTCTATCCACTCCTGCATATCGAGAATTTTTCGAATTGCAAAGTGACAGGTTAATTAAGAGGTGTTTGCAAAGCCATATTTATGATAGACAGACGAGACAGCTCGCCAATTTTCATTTTTTTTTTTTTGATGTAAATGAGTCTTGTATGTTTAGTTGATGCTATGATAAGATCACCTTAATGTATTGAAAGTAACTCCAGCATATTTGAAAAGACCTCCTATGGTAGATGCAGCCATGCCTAGCACTGAGGCAGCGATCTGTAAATATACAAGTTCTTGGCTAGATTGAGGTGTGATGGCTGATCCTGCTGTGGCTGATTGACAAGAACTCTAAGCAGCTTAGAATTATATCATATTCCTTTGCTTATATTTATTAATTCGGCATCGCGAGCACGAACACTGATATGAGGCTGTCCCATCTTTCTGAGCCGAATAATATTTTGATAACTGTTTCAACTGTTTCCATGCGCATTTACATATACTGCAGTTAGGTACTTAATAACCAATTTATGGAATTATGGAAGTCAGTATGAAGGTCAGCAATAAGCTAATAAGTACTCAAAGTCTTCCATTGTAATAAAAAGTGACAGACTGTCATTGCTATTACAAACTTTTAGCTCCAAGGAGTGAACTCAACGATATTTGACACATACCAGCCCTGAACATTGACGAATACAACTATCTCGCATTTGACAACCCAACAACTTTACAGCCAATTCCACTCAATATGCTCTATTCCTTACGGGGTGAAAATATTTTATGGATGCGGCGATGGCACTAGGAATGCTTCTATCTTGAAAGATCGGTAATTACAGAAATAGCGCTCGGTGGCCATTCTAGCTTTTATGAAAAGAAAAAAAAGGGGGGCAAAGGAAATAATAAACATCTCACTTCATTCATACAAAAGGGCCTTTTGCTTAGAATCTGTTGAGAAAAAAAAAATAAAAAACAAAAAAACCGGAGTTAATAAGGTGATGCGATGCAAAAATATCAGACCAAAGGATAATTGCTGCTAATACGTTACCTGTTGTAAGACATGAAGCCACGGACTCTCAAGAAGTCAGTCAAGCCTTCGATAGGACCATGACCAACGACAGACACTTCCTTATCCCAGATATGTGCGTTAGCAACACGACGGACATCACCAACAGTGACCTTTGAGACGGCTTGCTCAATTTCTTGAGCAGACAAACGCTTGCCAGTAGCAAGAATCTGAGTACCAATATCTTGAGCGACGGCGTTGTTACCGTCAAGACCAAGGAGAAGGCCACCCTTCACCAAGTTCTTAGCACGCTCAACCTCACCTTCGGTGACAGTGGTGGAAAGACGAGCCCATTCCTTTTGTGTGAAGTGGACAAAGTCATCAATTTGAGTCTTGTTCTCGGTAGCAAAGAAGATACCCCAGAGACCAGTGTCCTTGTAAGAGGTGTTGAAAGACATGAAAGAGTTGGCAAGATGATGCTTATCGACAATGGTGGAAAGACGAGAGCCAAGGAGACTGGCACCACCGAGGCTGCGGTCCCAGGATCCGATGATGGACTGCATGACGAGAGCGGCATAGTAGTCGGGGGAGGACATGGCAACACCCTCAACAGCAAGAGCAATGCTAGCAACGGGAAGAGTATCATCACGAATACGAATTTCGGATCCGGTGAAATCAGGCTTCTTGTTCAACTTGGCGCTCAAAGAAGAACCGGAAGGCAATGAGCCGAACTTTTGTTCTGCCAATTTGCAGAGCTCATCATGGTTAATGTTACCAGCACCAACAAGAACCATGCGGTCACCGGTGTAGTTATTCTTGATGAAGTTGGTAAGATGGTCACGAGTGATGTTTTGGATGCTTTCTGAAGTACCAGCAACAGGGCGGCCTAGAGATTCACCTTGGAAAGCAGTGGCATGCAAATGATCAAAAACAACTTGTTGACCATTGTTAGCAAGCTTCTGCTGCTCCTTCAAGATGACTTCACGTTCTTGATCAAGACCAGCGAGGTCAGGGTTTTGAACAGCCTGGGACAAGATATCAACAGTTTGGGAAACGTTGTTGCTGAAAGTTTGAGCGAAATAGGCGCTTTGTTCGCGGGTAGTGTAAGCGTCGAGGCTACCACCCAAGCTTTCGATCTGGGCAGCGTTGTTACCCTGTATCAAACCAATGTAAGATTAATTCATCCACGGAATAATCATACATGAATATTACATTTACTAACCTTGTAAGCCAAATGCTCCAAGAAGTGGGCAGTACCATTGGCCTCAGCGGCGTCTGCGCGAGAACCAGCATCAATCCAAACACCAACGGTGGCAGTTTGTGCGGTAGGATTTTCCTCGGTAGCAACTGTCAATCCGTTGGAGAGAGTGGTGGTGCGGGTGGCAACAGAGTTTGTAGCGGTAGCAAGAGGGCGAACAAACTGAACAAAGAAAATCATTATGTTAGACATATACTATAAGTTCTAGTAGTGTCGGCAGAGCGATGTCCAGCATTAAAACGATCAAGCCATCACATGCCAAGTCTGCATTGGCCCGTGACAGATATGAGTGTTGAACACACCAGTTTTGCCAGGACATAAGTTTTGCTCTATAACATGTCGAAATTATCCATGTTGGCAGCCGGCGTAGATGTACTGCTGATGCTGAAGTCAGTGAAATGGAAATAGTACCTGCTTGGCCATTCCCACGTGGGACTTGACGGCGGTAGAAAGAAGTCGTGATGCCATGGGACCAGTCGAACAAAAAAGTGGGGAGAGGGAATTATCTAGAGAGCAAGTTTTTGTTGCTTGTTTGTCGAGGGCAGTAGGGCCAAATCGACGTGACGTCACGCATATGTCACATGATCAATGAATTTGGATCTTTCAATTTCAGTAAGTCTCGGTGGTGAGCATGCATTGGCTGGCTGAGTGTCCCTTTGAGCTAATCAGTTTTGTCGTTCAAAATCGTCCATCAGGTATGTCTATTCCTATTTGCCAGGCTCCGTAAATAACATTCAAATTTGGCAAGGTACTAAACGTCTCTATATATAACAAAGTCGACCTCTAAGCAGCTCCTTGACTACAACGCGCACTTCCACTACTCCGCATCCCGTCACCTCATCAAGTCCTAAGCGAACATATAAATATGACTGATCAACAATTGGCACTCATTGCCAATTCCTTTGGAGTTGTAACTATGCTACTCATTGTTGCATATCACTATATTGCGGTCAATAGTGACAAACGAGTAAAAGCAAATTAAATTTCGGCCTTTACCTCATAATATCTTTTTATCACCCCGCCATTGAAATAAAATAAGCGATACTCGACACCTCTCACCTAGTTATTCAGAAGTGAAACTTGTAGTTGAGCAGTCTCTATATCTTGAGCATGTCAGGAACGAAGCCATGGTCTTGACCCGACTGCAGGTCTGATGATAGATCAACAACATTAGTACAGAATATATCCTTGCCCTTCCGCTATTGTTTGTGAGAAACTCTGCAACTGCTGTACTGAACGCTTTGATGGAGGTCGAATACCGAACACCTTTGCTTAATTGTGTTAATCAAATAATAACACGCATAACATGAAAATGTCTAATTTTCTTGCATAAACCAAACCTAAGTCACCATACTAAGCTTCAGAAGAGACTTTCACCATTCTCATTTCCTCTGCTATTGGTAGACAGATCGAATAATTTATAGTTCCATCCTTATATTGGATGATTGAGCATCAAATCTTATTCTTTTACAAGCAAATTTACACATACTGGATCACGGGCGGCGAGCCTCTGAGACATTCCTATATTCAGTAAGGCTTACGCCTGTTTCGGTATCTAATTCATAGAATTGAACGAATCAGTCGTCACTCACTTTCCAATGGCCGATTCAACACATCCCTTGGTGAAAGCGGATCTCAAAGACGAGGGTATGAATAGAGACGAGAACTGTCCTGCACCACCTTCAAGCTTACCCAATGATTCAATGACTTCCCGGAATCGGCGTTTTTCTACGTCCGCCGTGCCTTCTCCTACGCTAACGAGTACGCGGCCGTTACAAAAAAGGTCCAGTGGCGAGTTCGTCCGTCGTGTCAGCTTCGATACGATGACTCACCAAGATATGCCCAACTATTCGTTCACTTTAAAAGAAAAGAGTAGTGGATGGGAACGAACACAAAAAACGAGGGTTTTCATGCTCGCAACAGATCTGGAGAGTCATTCTAGGGAAGCATTAAAATATACCACAGAGGTAAAGTTATAGCTACATCTGTAATGAGCACCCTGAAGTTACAAATCTTAACCGAAGATCGATTGCTTCTACAGAGGCTGTTAGAAGACGGAGACGAGATTGTAGTTGTCCGTGTGGCGGACATTCAAGCACACAGTACGTTGATATTGCCTAAAACGAGATAAAATTGAAGCATATCTTTAATCGTGCGTTTAAAGAATACATGTTAGGCATTTCGGAAAGTCTGCTTCAAGAACAAGCCGTTCGAGCACGACGATCCGCAGAGTCACTAATGCAATATATAAAGGAGTCTCAAGGTTCCAACAGAGTAAACATCATTGCTCGAACTAAAATGGATGTATCATAGCATCTTGCTAACATGGTACCCTACTTCTTATCAGATTAACATCATTCTCGAATTTGTGATAGGGCGGACTCAAGATAGCCTGGAAGAGATGGTGAGTACAAAATTATCGAGTTGCTATCACTCAGAACCTAATACCTTTGCTTTAAAGTTAGACATGTATCAACCCTCTGCACTCGTTGTTGGAACACAAGGAAAATCGCCTCTCAAATCTCTAGTCACTGGAAGTAGTGTCTCTAGATTTTGCTTACGCAGATCTCCTGTACCCGTCATTGTTGTCAAAGACACCTCAGGCATCTCACCATCATCATCATCACAACGTTCAAGCTCAACCTCCAGTACCGAAGGCGGACAATCCAATGGGGATACTCTGGCATCTAAATGGAAACGGAGGCTCAGTTTGACAAACCGCATGTCTAAGTAATTGTCCAAGCAAGGAGTACTTCCCGAACATTCTCACTTTTTGCTCGATATTTTGACGAAATGATCTCGTCAATACTAGCCTGACTGTTCCTACAGCAACATATACATTTATACCAACGATTTTGTTGATTACTCAGTATTTTATGGGTCTGATTATTTGCCAATCTGCCACTAATCGGCCACTAATCGAGTTATGAAACACGCAATGTACTTTGATACTTGCGAGAAAGTCATGGACTTAAATCATATTTATTCAACGTAAATAGCTTATTTACTTTTAGAAGTCAGTAAATAAATAAGATTTTTTCTTCTCGCACATATGCATCCATTGTTCTGTTAATCCAAAGACTTGTGCTATCAAGAGGTCTGCAAGGGAATGTAACCAGTTTCATATGGATATTTTTGGCTCACATTCGCAGTTCCCCAAAAGAAGAAAATTAGTGTTTGCCAGAGAAACAAAAAGGAAATCGTTATCAGTACTGAGGCTCAAGGATGTACTAAATTATCAGTATTGACAAACATCAATGATGTCGACGCTGGCACTGAAGAGGCAGGCAAGTAGCAAATACGATGAAGCGGCGCAAAAATCAGCCGAAAAGTTTAATCATGGACACTATACCCTTTTCAAATCTACACGTGATTGGCTCAAATTGTTAGGTGAAGAGCTGTTGCTGTCTCGCAATTATTACTCTGCTTTTTTTGGCTGTGTCTCCTTCTCAAACTTGGCTTCTCAGCTTGGTTGAACAGCTACATCAGCTAATTATCACAGTTGGGTTGTTTTGTTGTTGATTGACAATAATCAGCAAAACCTTATTTGCATACCGCCAACTTATAGACTCCAGGATTTCGGGAATCCCGGTGATAGAAGTCTACACTGTACAACACTTGTAACACTAGTGCCAAGCCTTTCCGAGTTTGAATAACAGCTTTCGAATGGAAGACATTCAGGCATCATTGAACAATGCGAAGCAGCTAACAGAAGATGGGAACATCAAGGTAAAGCACATGCGTTTTTTCTTCCGTACTAAACAGCCGTAATCGAGAGCTACACTTTCTGTACTTTGGTGCTAACCCGAGTTTATTCTATTATTATCTATCATTAGGAGGGATATGCCTCTAACATGGCTTTAATGGAAGCCTTGATGAAGCAAATGCAAGATGTAAAATTTGTTCATCATTGTAAGTGATATTCTACGTAATATTTGTCTTTAAGCCATTTGAAAAGGATGTTATACTTAAGCCAATAATATCTTTAGCCATTGTATCCAAGCCGGCCAACTACAATGCAATGATATTGGCAATGCGAACATGTTTATCAAATGTCGAAGACATCGTCAATAAGCATTCTCCGTCAGCGATATCATCCACACCCCCAGCATCCCGCCGAAATTCCCTATTAACAGCTGGTAGTAGCACAAGATCACGGGTTGGCTCACCAGTAAGCGTATCTATCCAATCGGCTACTCCAACTAATGAGGAAGAAGACCCTATAACATCATCGAAGTCAAGTGAAAAGCCTGGCAAACCAGCGCCGCCGTTACCGCCAAAGCCTTCAAGGATGCACAACAAGCCTGCCGTTCCGCCAAAGCCGGCACGGTCCTCAACCTCGTCACGACCCACTTCTCCAGTAGTAACACCCAATCATACGGGGTCTACCATAACTAGTCAATCTGCACAATCATCCTTGTTGGATAATGCTACTATTGTGGTAGCCGAAGGTAAAAATTTTCAAATTTAGTAAGCTCCCATATGTGGATAATGGCTGACTCAATATTATCTGACAAAAGATGCGCCAGTAGCAAAAACCGAACCAACTTTACGCCCAAAAACTGAACAAACCCGTCCAAGAATACCATCAACAAGTCCCCAGGTGCCTGCAAGATCTAGACCTCAGACGATGCCAGATCCATCATATTTAAAACCATCAATGGCTGTACGGCCAACATCTATAGCAACATCTATTGATACACTGAATGATTCTGCTTTACTAAGGGTTGTGGCTGAAGGTGAAATAGACCCAACCAATTTAGCACCAGCTCAGACAAATAGTGGAGATAGCCTAGCACCATCTTCCAAACAAACATCGGACCATGTGCCAAAAATTCCCGCTCCACCACTTCTTACTACGTATCGTCTTATTCAAGCCAAACACGATAAGTTGGACTCGGAGTTGAAGCTCTTGAAGGATAAGAAACGCCATTTACTGGCGGGTGGAACAGATGAGAATGGAGCCAGCGAAAGTGATATCAACAGCGCCATTATGACCTACACGGCGCTGACTGCCGACGCAAAGCTAACTTTGAACAAGGTTAGAACGATCTACATGAGTGCAGCAACTATCCCAAGTGTCCTGCAATTTCAGCCTCATCTGGTGGCATATCAAATAACTCTCATAGAGGCGGCAATTTTTATTGAAATTCCCGTGGATTGTCTTCTGGTCCATTCAGCGAGAACGCCACACCCACGCATTGTGGCGTCAACTGACTTTTTCAATTACACCACCAGAATGATAGAACATTCTATTTTACTACCTCAAGAAGCTTCACATCGTGCTCAACATATAAACCATTGGATTAAGGTTGCAGCCAAATGTCAGGATTTGAACAACTATCAGACCTTGAAAGCAATTGTGTCCGCTTTGGGAACGCCTCCTGTTCAGCGATTAAAGCGTACTTGGGCTTGTATACCAAGAAAAAGCATGCTTAAGCTCGAGGCGTTGAACGAGCTTATGTCCGAGCGAGACAATTACGGTCGGTACAGAGAGCATATGGGTATGGTCAATACTGGAATGATCAATGGACGTAGCGTTGCGCAAATCAAGGCTGAGCACGCTGCCAGACCTACTGTACCTTTCCTCGGAACATTCATTCAAGATATAACCTACCTGCTTGCTGCAGTCAAGTCTCAGAATTTGAGAAAACCAACTGATGATCCTCGCATTCAAGAAGTGCTTGCCGTAATGGAAAAGTTTCAACGTGGACCGAAATATCCACCTGTTCCATCGGCTTCTTACGTCAAAGCTTCAACTACCACAAAATCATCATTCCGCCCAACATCATTGACGAATGCACTTCATCGTAGTAGCTCCAAGAAAGACCGGTTAAGTGCAGCTAGTCTGTTCAGTGGCGTGGAGGATGAAGATGAGGAAATTAGAGATCTGGAAGAGCAGCAACAACTCATCACCCAATACATATTGATGCGACCATGGGTCAATGAGGAGACCGTTGATGAATTGAGTTCCCTCCGCGAACCACCTACTTCTCGAGTAGCGTCTTCTCCAAGCTCTCGCAGCAGTGGAGGAGCTGGTAGTGGCAACTATAATAGCTCGATAATGAGCAATACTAGTTCCACCTTTGTGCGTTTGAGTGCGGGAAATAATAGTGGATCAGACAGTCGACCAACCAGCATGGATGATTTTGGTGAAGATGCCAGAAGCAGCATGGCCAGCGAAGACGCAGACTCACTCAAACGTGGATTCTGGCCGTTCAGGCGTAGCCATGAAGGTCGACGACCTGGATCCATCATTACCGATCGTACAAGCATGAGCTCGTTCCCAAAGAGTGCTAGCGAAATCAATGTAAGCCGAACTGATGATACCAATAGCGACGATGAAGATGACGATGGTCGTAGTGGGCACTTTGGCTGGACCAAGGAACCTTCTCCAGTCATTAGACCTCCAGATAACTTTAAGCAGAATCTTGCTCAGCGCCTGGCTGGCGAATTTGAACGTCGCCAGACTTGATTGTAAAACCAAGCTTTAGTTGTCTGGCCAAATTGGCTTTGTACATATAAATCATTCATTCAATTCCCATCATATCGTCATTCTGGACACTTTTGTATGTGCACAATTGTTTGTATACTACCGTTTTCAACTGAAAACGGTTATTGGAATAAGAAATTTGAAAGTGTTGGTGTCCATATGATTCTTGCCTGTTTGTAGTTGCTAAGCTTTCGAAGCACAGTATTATTTGAGAATTTGCCACTTTACATATTTGTCTCGTTTGAACTTGCTGTAACCTATTTCGATGATTTGAGTTTGACTTAACCTATCATGGACGCTCACACGAAAACATTTCATTTCAACCCCTTTAGCCATATACCGCAATCATCACATGTTGTGATCGGTTTCAAGCAATCTCAACGTATCGATAGTACCTTCGCCAAAAACATAAAGATACCCCTGTTGCCACCATGCATTGGTGATCCTGCCAAATAACCAACATTGCTTAATCGACGCAAACGCGGTCATGGATGTTTGGAAATCTCCTTGACTTGGATCTACATCTCAGTCATGCATAAGCCATGGCCAGAGATAGACAGTATCCACGCCAAGCATTCCTTTTTGATAAAGTTTGGCGGACAACACGTTGTCACACAGCAAGAACCCTGACATCTGTCATGCTGTCTAACCATTTCTGTCAGTGAACACCGAGGGGGGACACGGAAACCAAGTTTCTGGAAAAAGGTAAAAAAAGGTTTTATTCGAGTAATGTGGCTCGATGAACTAATCATACGATTGATCAGAATAAATAACAAAAGAAAACGGTATTTGCTCTTAACGAAGCATTAGGTATGTGTACTAGCATATACTTATTGTACTTTGTAGTAATTACGTGCGTAATATCAATGAAGAAAAATGGAAAATAATCATGGGAATGTTTTTAAAGTCTATAGCGGAAGTTTCCATGTTGCAGAGTTTCGCCAGCAGCGGCCTTCTCATCAAGTATTCTGTTCTCACGTTTGATAGCAAAACGAAGGATCAACACAAGAATGACTGAAAAGATTTGGAGGCAAAAGTTGACCATATGAGATCCAAAGTAGTAAGGAGCATCCTTGTACATTTGGGAGGCGAGCACACCAGAAAGATTGCCTCCCATAATCATAAGACCAGTGGCAAAGGCAGTCTTAGTAGTTCCGAGGGAGTTGTCGTTGTTCCAGGCCATAAGGGATGGTGCACTAGAAAAGCATAGAGTTCCAAGCATGGTGGCAAAGTACAAGACGCCAGCAGTTTTGACAGAAAGAAGGATGATGAAGCCAATGATGCAAAAGATTTCGCTGACAATGTTGTGATACAGTCTGTCCTTGAAGCGATCAGAGCTCCATGCGAAGGCAATGACCAAAAACAATCCAAAGAAGTACACAGGAACAGTCAAAGCCTGATTAACAGCAACGGAGGTAGAGATGTGCATGTTTGTGATGATAGTAGGCAAGAAGAATGAGAAGCTGTAGACAGGGCATGACTGGCTGAAGAAAATGAGGGTATAGAGCCAAACTTTGTAATCAAAAAATCCGGCAAAAAGCTGCTTCCAGTGAATCTTTTGATCTTGAGCATCTGTATGGTCAGCACGCAAGCGCTCTACCATGAATTGCATTTCTTCTTCAGTAAAGTATTTAAGTGCATTTTTAGACTTTCAAATTGTCATGTTAGAAACTTTTAAAAGATCTTCGCCTCGTGGATAAATATTCACTTACACCGGGGAAGTCAGGCAACAAGAGCAAAACAACTAATCCCATAACAACACTTGGGATGCCCTCAATGATGAAGATCCATTTCCTGTTATAGTTGAGTCAGCTCCAGATAAGAAGCAAGGATAACATACAGTGTTATAATCTTACCAAGCAGCCAATCCATGAGCCCCATCAAGATATTGGATACCGGTTGCTAACAAACCACCAATGGCTAGCAACAAAAATTTCCAGGTTAGTCGGTTTGTTACCAATGCAAAATAGAAATTTAAATGTTACTAACCGCCAGCCAAAGTGACGGCACAAACGATGGCACCAGTTCTTTTACCCATTTCGCTTCTCTTATACCAGAAGGACAGGATGTAGATAATGCCACAAAGACAACCAGACTACAATAAGATTTCTTTGTCAGCGATGGATGGGAAAAATTAGTGCAAAATTAAAGCTTGAGCTTACCTCAACGCATCCCAGGATCAGTCGACAGACCAAGAGACCGGCATAGCTGGTGCAGGCGGCCATACACATGACAATAGTTCCCCAGACGCACATAATGAGAGCAATCCATCGAGAAGGGCGGAATCTATTGGGAGAATGATCAGCATCGTGCGGATAAAATGCACGTAGATTTACATAGTAACCTACTTCTTCATGATCACATTGCTTGGGATTTCACAAATGATATAGCTAGATAAAAGCAGTAATCATATTCAGTTAGCTCTGTTTAACAGTAGAAGCACGACTTAAACAAATCAGTACCCAAAAAAAAAGATAGATAGGGTCCATCCAAACTGATAATTGTCCAGCTGCAAATCTCTTGTCAGACCAGCAAGTCTTGCATTAGCTAGGTGATACAGCAGATGCAAAACAAATCAATATTACTGTCTAGTTTGTATGGTAGCACCACTTTTATGCAACTTACAGATATTAATGCGATCCAAGAAGTTGAAGACTTGACACAGGCCGAGAATCGGCAAGAGGATTAGATCCATTTTTCTCAGCAATTTCTTTTCATCAACATTGGGGAAATTTTCAGAAACATTTTCTGTATCCTTTTCGCTGTTGATGGTCTCAGTCATATGTACTGGAGGAGCTGCTTCTTTATCCGCCATAGCTAATATCCAAGGGCCTGAAATAGGGTATTAAGGAAAGAAAGGGAAAGAAGAATACTCAAGCAGGGAACAGGAAATAAAATAAGAAATATGGAAATTTTGCGTGTCTGGCTGCTGGCAAAGGCCAAACTCAAAATGTTTGGATGTTACAATCGTGCAACCTCACAGAGTCATACAGCATTGGCACCAAATATGCTGGGCTAATAAGTGTGCATAGATGTGCTCCGATACAAATATAAGAAAAACATGCAGAAAATAGGAAAAAAAAATTTAGCCCCCCGAAGTTCGCTCTACTGCTTTCGTAAGTTAAGTATCTTTGTTGCTCACTAAAATGAATACACGCGCGAAGTTCAGGAGATGGTTTCTCCGTGGTACATAAGAGCACTGAAACTGATTTACCCCAAATCAAAAGTAAGTGGAACAAATTAAAACGTGCGCCGGCGTCGCCATACAAGACCGACCGGCTTAGTCTTTGGCTTTGAAAAAGCAAGACATAGCCAGTAATTGCTTGCTCCGAATTCATTTGTTTCATGATTTCGGTTAGTACGCACGTACCATGAGGGCAAGTCTGTGCGAAGGAGAGTGACCTGCATTAGAGTATGATTTCGACAATACCTCAACGATGCTATACTACATTATTTTGCTGCAATGTATCACCAATTTTTTTACTTTGTTCCCAGTTACAATGCTTACTCATTTGATCCCAAACCAAAATATCATGACACAAAAAAAAACTTTGTATGCGCGGAGTACTAAAACCCATGCCAGTGTAACGATTTTTCTTTTTCTGAGTTAGGCAGAAATATAAAATTATCGATGCACTCTTTTGCCCCTATACGTTCTACAACATATCACTACTTCCAATTCAATATCACATATATACCTCCTTTCCTTATTATTTTCATTTTATCTTGTTCTCTTTGTTGAAAGTGGAAGATACTTGCTCTCTTTCAATTTGAGATACAGTTCATTGTTTGAATAGCCTTCAAAGGCTCAATTTTCATATATCCCTCATACAGCTCAACAGACATGTCGGCTGCCAATACCACTACAGCTGCAAGTTCAGGAATAGCGATTGACTCGCCCGATGTTGAATCTAAAGCGTTCTTTAATACCTTGACCGAGGTGCTTGATGGCATCTCTATCGCCGTTGGATGCATAGTGATTATTGCCGTGATACTGATTCGGATTTATCGACCGCAATTGGGACAGACAATCACAGTTCGTCTATCTGGATGGATTGCTTTGGCAGACATCCTTGTCTGTAGTATTCAGTAAGTATATGTTTGCTTGACTGAGGAATTTGAATATTTGGTAAGGATCCTAATGTTTCACCAGGATAATCTATATACACGGCAACGAGTTATTCAAAAATACATCTACACTGGCTCTTGGTTTCGTCCTCACCTCGCTACAAACGTCTTCATTATTTTTCGTTTATCTTACAGTATGTTTTATTAAATGATGCGATCATCGAGTGCCTGGATCTGCATTTTCTTATTTAATACTAACAACACATATGCTAAACAGGTTTGCATTGCCATCAACTTACACTTGACAATCCTGACTTCAAAATACAGGTATGCCTCTATATTTCTCGGGTAATAATCTATATAACGATGCCATGATTAATCTTCATTACCAAAAAACAGAAATGTTGCGGAAGCAATTGATCCTTGGATGGTTCCCATTTCCTTCATTTGGGCAAATGTGACGACGATCCCTTTTCATTTCTTATTTCAAGCAAAATGGTTAGCTTCTATAATCTTAGCAGCTTGCTTCTCAAGCATGACACACACATGAGGATTTGATACTGACCGATTTTCTTGGCAACTCTAGGAACTCTCAAATAGGTGGCTTTGTCAAGGAGCCTGCTTGGGCTGCCCCTTACTATATGTGGGGGTAAGTAACACTTTGGTCGGCTGCATGAAACAGCAGGGAAAAATTAATAATTCAATTTTTTTTTTTAAAATTTTATCTTAGGTCGCAATATGTCTGGCAATTGCTAGGCGAAGTATATTGTGCAATTGTGATTGTCCTCGTCTTGTTAAAATTGTTCCATCTACGCAACTACCAGAAAGAACAATCTTCTGTACGAAATCAGAATCAAACAGATAGTGCAGATCAGCATGCACGTTCTGGAAGGCGAATAACATTTGTCATGGTAAGTCATGAGAAAATTTGGATCGTCATTATAGAAACCCATGCTCAAAGTGTTAAACTACCTTGCATAGCTTCGCATAGTATGGTATCCAGTAATCCCAATTATAACCCAAACCTGGCTCATTGTCATGAATTCAGTTCCTGCTCCTCATAATCTGGCCTATATCAACCTCAACAACAGTATGTATACGAACGAAATTAATGACGGGTGCACCAAAATCTGATAAAAACTAATCATGCAATGCATCGTTTTATTTAGTCATGAGTGCGCTTCAGGGTATTCTCAATGGAATTGTATTCTGCTTGAACCCTGCTACTTACGCATTATGGCAAGAGTGGCGGAACAAAAAATCTGAAATGCCATTCTCTCCTAGAAGTTCCCGCCATAACCGAGGGAGTTTCGACGATAGTGCCCCCTGGTTAAAGTTACAAGAACCAACTTCGACGTCTCATATCGAAACTGGAAATTATGAGATGTACAAGCCAAACAAACCGGGTATACCAGCTGAATGGTAGAATCTTTGTAAATCACTGACTAGATCTAGCAATTCCATCCCTTTTGTTATCATCCTAAAGAAATTTTTGGGCATGCCCAAAAATGCACCGTTCTGTACTCCTCGTTTCTCCCTCTGGTGTGTTTCATGCATAATGGTCACGAACGTTAAAGATTTTGGAATTCGGAATCACTTAATACTCATGCTAATAATATACCAATTATGCATCCTAACACTCGATCCTCGGCTGCTATCACCCCCAATGTACCACGCAGCCAAAATATTTTTATTTGATTTTTTTTTTCGATGCAAAAGTGCCTTTTCAGAAATTTCATTCTGTACCACCAGGGTTTCCACGCTAAATTTCACGTCAGCTGTGTGCGTGTGTTACGCGCTATGCTAATGCCAGGTTATAAATATTCCGAACCCGTCACAAACAAATTTTTCCCTGATAAACTTATCCGCCTATGAAGGCACTGGTAAGATTTCATCAGAACTTGCTCTTCTGCAATAGTCAGTCAAGTAAAAATATTAGATCCCGCAAATGTGAGATTTTCAAGGTTCCGATCGTGTCTTTGTGTTTAAGATACGATAATCTCGTTAAATCACCGGCATCCGACATCCGGCAGTGGTCGCACAAAAAAATGACTCTCACTGTGTAGTGTTTAGGCGGCTATCCAAAGACCCAAGTGACAGGAACAAATTTCGGAGCATCTGAAGATTCATAATGGATCGCGTCGGTGACACCGATGTTTTAAAAGGCAATCCGAAGCTTCACTAGAGTAACTTTGATCTGAAGTGCATACGAATTTTTCTTTAGCTATGACAAAAAGTTAAGAGGTTAAAAAACCATACCGACGATCTTAGAGACAAGGAAAGCCATGAAGAGGTCAATGCATGTAGATATGGCATAGTTTATTTGCGTTTACATTCAGTTCTATATGTTTAGTGGATTTTGATACGGATCCGTTTGCAGATGTCTCATCAAATTGTTCTATCACCGAAAAGGCAAGCAGACAGGTGTAGATGCAGGTGTTGCTTACGGTTATCTGACCATCGAGAACACTTCAAGATAATTTATTTTGATGTTGAACAAACATTGACGAAACCAAAATCGGCAACCAAGCTCATGTTATAGCTTCGAAGGAAACTTTCGTCAAATACCAGTCAAACCCGATGCTCGCTTTTATGCAAAATACTTTATTGGGAAATTTGCTGGATGGCTATATCCTTAAACTTCACCTGAACACCGTCCTGACTCTTTGGGGAACATAGCATAATCCCGACTTGAATACTTTCATATGTATCTGGGCCAGTAAATCCATTGACAGTTCGAAGAGGGGTTGTTAATGGACCCTTCTTCACATCCTCATTTTCTCCGACCAGTGCATAGCGAATGTAAATGTTTCCTGCCTTTCTTTGCATCTCTATATACATATGATCCTTTTCTGATGTTAACTCTACTTCTGCCAACGACCAGTCAGAAAAAGGGTTTGTCACTACAGCACTGGTTGATAGAAAGATTCAGTCATCGGCACAAAAATTGTGAAAATGTGTTACTGAAAATGTCTGTTACCTAGCGAATATTTTGTCTTCGTCATATTCGATACCCGCCTTGATCCATTTTTGCGAGTCCAGACGACACATCAAACCAGCTTGGTCATATTGAGTTTTCCATTCACCCTTGAAGATACAGGAGATCTTAAAGTCACCTTCCACAGTGACATAGTCAAAGTGTCCAGTGTCACGATGCACGCTTGGAGGTTTGCGCCAGAAGTCTGTGTTAGGTTTGCTTCGGGCTTCAACTTGTGCGATCTGGTAGTCTTTTGTAGACTTTTGAGAACCTGAGGTAGAATGTGAAGCAGGCTCATTGAGCCACGTAAAGTATTCTTCTGACATTGTGTAAGAGAGAAAACGCCGTTGCCAAAGAAAAGAGAGGTGTTTATGGCCAGTTGACTTGACTTCTCTTACGTGTCTTGAGAATGTTCGCTAGCGGAGTCCCAACCTCACGTATTTAGAGTTTTGAGATTCATTCTGATCGTTAGTTCGCAACAATGTGTGTAGCCATTTGACATATAGTCATACAACCATAGTCTAGCAGCCGTTTAGCACATTTATATCAAAAAATCGAAAAACATATGATTTTTTGTTTTACTTTTGGTATGATGATGATTTAAAAGTGCTTGTCTATATTAGAGGTTGAAAGTTTAATTTTTTATTACAGGATGCAACGCAAATCAAGGCACTTGAGTGCCAGTAGATGCACTCCATATTTCAGTCCACTGCTGTCGATCCAAGGTAAGGGTTACAGACTTGGCAGCGGTTATAATACGGTTAAGCGAAGTTGTGCCTATCACTGGACAGATGTTGGCTGGATGCATCATGATCCAAGCATAGCATACTTGATCAATAGATACCTCGGGTCCAATATCAGCAGCGATTTGTTCCATTGTTGACCGCAAACGGCGGGTTTGCTCAGAAGGTTCTTTTGCAAACAGTTTGCCAGATCCAAGTGGAGAATACGCCATAGGAGCTATACGCTTGCGCTGGAAATAATCCAAGCGATCGTCAGTCAAAGCCGACATCTCGTAGGGAGAAAATTCAAACTGATTAGACACCAGCTTGAAAGGCAATCTTGATTGCAGCAATTTGAAGTGCTGGATAGTAAAATTCGAGCCACCAAAATACAAGACCTTGCCTTCACTATGCAACTGCTTGAAGGCTTCTGCGACCTTTTCATTGTAGCATTGTCAATGGTCGTTGATCGTTAAACTTGTCTTCAATAAACATGATATTTATTTACCTCGTCAGCATCCATGAGCATGTCTTGTCGATGCAACAGAAGAAGGTCGATATGATCGACACCCAGCATTCCCAGTGAGCGATTGACTTGTTGGAGAATATATTCTCGACTGGTATTGTAGTACTTGATGCGGCATTTAGGAACGGCTTCGCAAGGCTTTACAATATCAGTCTTGGTAATGCTATATGGACACAAATGATCAGCATGATTGATCGCGTTTACCAAGGTTGTACAAACAAACAGACATTTACATTTGAATTTGCTTCTTTAGTTCTGGCTCCAACTTGAGTGCTTCACCAAACAAACGCTCAAACTGGTAATATCCGTACAAGTCGCTAAGGTCAAAGGTAGTTATTCCAACATCCACACATGCCTTAATGCGGCTAAGGATATTTTCCGGGTTGGACAACAAGTGCTCGTTGCTTTGACTCACACCTGTCATATGCCATGTTCCATATATGATACGAGATACTGCAGGTCCGTCTTCAGAAAGCTTAATTTTAGGAACTATTGGTGCCATTCTTGTTGATTGTAGAAGATGAAGAGAGCTAGAGATCTTATACCTCTGCTCCGCGGATAGCATGAATGCTTACCTGATGTCTTACGCAAGTGCTATTAACCAATCAAATGCTCTCGCAAAATGTCAGCGGGACTCAGCATTTATTAAGTTCCTGAATGATCTACATCAGTGTTGCTCAAAGTATCTGATGCTCGGCAGGATCAGGGTATTCTACTATGAGGGTAATAGCACAAGACAAGTTTGCATATAAAATTAACCCTGTACATTATCAAAATCTGCAGAAGAGTTTTCATTCGAAAATAAAGATATGCTTCAATCCTCATTACCTTATTTATGGCGACCTATCCATTCATTAAGATCAAAATATTACTATACTTCCCAGCAGCAACTTATTACAAGCAATTGTCCTTTCAGCACCAAGATCATTGTTTGCATCATATGACGGATATGCCCGGAATAGGCGATCCGTCGCCCTTGAGGAGCCAGTAACAAACTCAAGCGCATGTTAATAACCACATCATACTTTGACCGTGTACACTGATTGATGGTGATGGCCCTCAATCAAGTAACTCAGCTAGACGATTCTGTTGCTGAGCAAATATTGTCATCCATTCCATGGCGACATGGTATTACCCCATCTGGCGTAGTGGCAAGATATCCTTGTTTCGTTTTATCGGCCATGCCCAACATTATCACAACACACCAACAACCACATCGAACTTTTATCGTTACTCAAAGTCAGTGGACGGCAAACTTAGTTTCTTCATGTGTGGTGTGGAACACTTTTGAATATACAACGCTTCAAGCACTTTCAGATTGTCAATTAATTTTTGAAAACAACCCCACTATATACAGCGAGAACAAAGTACTCCATCTCCTACAACTAGACGCTAAAGCTTGGTTTTCAAGTGGAAACATATTAAGGCCCATCACCAAATTCAGGCAACAACTGGAAGATGCTCTACAATTATGGCCAAGAGACGAAAATCGAGCTTGGATAGCATTACAGCGCGTTTGGTCTGATTTTGGCTATTTCTGGCCACGAAAAATCCAACTTGGACACCGCATCCATGTGCCGTGGCCATTTGATGTTCCTCATGACCTACCAGATAAGCTGTATCCACTTCGATTAGCAAAAGATGAAGCAAGCATAAGATTAGAGTATACAATCGATAGCGGTAAGGATATTGTGCATGCACCCGAAATGTTTTCAGCGGCTGTTTTTGTTCATCATGTGTTCCATATGTTAATAAACAGGATACCAGCTCATGAAGGATGAGCAAGAACTGGAGAAGCCTCAGGGATGGCAAATCATCAAACGAAATGATTTGGAACCAATTCACAATTTTTTGCCAAGTATTTTGCGGGATCGAATCATTGAAATAGTTCAACATCGTGCAGCTCGAATCCTCGTGTATCGACCTTTTCGACTACGAAACTATTGTACAGGTGGATACTTGGCATGGAGAATTCTACAAAACCGACCATCGGACATACCGTTATTGAGATTTGCATCAGTGCCTAAAGAACTGATATCATCTGGGAAGCATAGTGCATTATGGCGGTTTGTCTGGAATACTGATCACACGCGAATATCCAGTCCAACCATCGACTTCAACAACATTAAGAAAATTGCCGATAAGCATTCTATAAAATGCGGTAGTCAAATTTATCTTCAACCCGCTTTATTGACAAGCACAAGAAGTGGCGGCCTTGTAGCGACTGATCAGCTCGTACTCACTAGAATCACTAACGAGACTTTACCTTCGAGAGTTGGAGGGGTAGAGTTAGTCGACCCTGCGAGTAATTTGGAAGTTTGGGATACAGATGGTGATGATGACCCTAGGAAATGGACATTAGAGCTTCCTGGTTTGGAATATGCGAGTACTGACGAGGATTCAAATATAGACATCAAATTGTTGAAGATGAAGCCTATTCAGAAGAACGAACTGCTCGCTTTACGGCAGGTACTCTATTTATGCTCCGAGATGAGTGGACCAGAGGTACCTATTGTGGGAGGTAATGGGATGCTGTTGCGAAAGAATTCTCAAAAACGTAAAAGCGGGCCATGGCGTAGTGGTTCTCCGAACGAGCTCTGCAGTGTCATGGTCAAAGAATGGGATATGATTAAAAATCATGCAGAGATGACATGGATAATTGAACCTACTGAGCCGGAGCAATCACCGACTGTTTCCCGGAAAGCAAACACGGTTCCAAGAGTGCTTTCGAAGCGCTCCGCCAGATTAGCAAAATCAACACCAAACTTGAGATTAGGTGCCGCAGAATATAATGCCAGTGCTCCGGATTTGAGCTCTGCTAACGGAAACGTCAAAGCTCAAAGCTTCGAAGACTTGTTGCAAACGCCCGTGGCCCCAGAGAATGGAAAATCTGTTCAGTTTTCAGACAGCGAGGATGAGGAAAATGATAATACTGGCGGTATCTCAGGAGAAGGTGGGAAATCGGTTAGAGATCTGAAAGAAGAACCTTATAAAGAATTCCTAATGGTCAAGCAGAAGCGTAAAACATGGTCCAATATGATGCGAAACTCCAGCCTAAAAAAACTATCAACATTAATCACACCTCCATTATCCAACAAGCATACATAGTAAAGCAAAATCTACTTCAAATAGCATATTGTATGTTAAGTACGTCTCCAACTTTAAATGTAAATACTTGAAAAAAAAACAGTAATGTTCTGTATCAATAACGAGAGAAATGCAAACCATATAATACTGAGCGTTTGATTTTATTGTTGTGTATATGAATTATGCTAATCTTCCTCATCCTCATCATTTTCACGGAATCGAGGATTTTGTCGCTTCCGCTCGCTCTCATCATCATCTTCATCATCATCTCTTCCTCTCTTGGATTTTCCTATCATATTTTTTGGTTAGAATTAAGGGATAACAATAAATGCTGCTTGTCCATAATAAAATTTTGCCTCACCTGCATTATTGACCCTGCTCTTATATTCTTCAGCACCAGTTGGAACGTCTGACGCTTCATAATTGGCTTTAACTGCCATCTCGCGTTCTCGTTCAATCTTCAGTCGCTGCAGATGGCCCCATCCACCACGACCAGCATCATAATCTGGTCGATATTCATCGCGTACTTGACCACCACTTTTACCGCGTCCAAATTGTCGACCTTCTCTGAAGCCGGGATCCAAATCCGTTCGAATGATTCTTTCATCTAATTTTGTGCTGTTGACATACTTCATACAATCTAGCGCATCTTCACGGTAATAATATCTATAATCTGAAGGTAAGTGCCGTATTCGACTCACAGCTATCAGCAAATTATCACCAGATACATACTCTACAAAGCAGAATCCGCACGGCGTCTTTTGGTTTCTGTCGAGTCCCATGATAATTCTTTTGATCTCTCCAACTTTGGAAAATAACTCGTATATCTGCTCTTCACTAGTATAGAAAGAAAGATTGCCGACATATAATGTTGTACTGGTTGAAAGATCTTGCACCATTTGGTTTGAAGTACCCTACAAATTTGTGAGCAAAAATCACTTGTAGATCTCAAGGCCACATCGGCCATTTACATACCCGATACTGTTGATCGCGATAGCTCGAAGGCACGTCCAAGTGAGATATTATGCTCGCCATTGCTGCACGATCTTGAAATATTATGAGGATCACAGGCCAGAAAATGGATTCAGAAGCTAAAGTGCTTTTCAAGGTGCACGTGACTTGCCACAAATAGGGTGTGTGCGTTCTTTAATATAAACTGAGAGCACATTGCAAACTCGAAGATTGGCGTTACCGGCAGCTTGGTCAAACGATTTCTCGTTTACAGATTCAGTCTGCACCAAAAAGTTCTATACACACCTTTAACTACTCGATTTTTAACTTTGGTGCTCGTCATTGACTCTGACGAAATTTTCAGTTGATTCAGCAGGACTGAAGCATGGCAGCATCTCCGGAATCCGACGCCTTATTGGCGTCTACATCGTACCCACCACCATCAAAGTCTCCTGATCAACTGACGTACCAAGAACAGCTATTGCGAATTGCTCGCCATCTTTCTTGTGACGAATGTGATGCCGGAGATTGTACGGGTTGGAAGCCAGAAGTGTCGTCCTTCACCATGAACGATATGGGTGAACAATGCGCGTGCGGTCACAGTATAACGAGGCACGTAGATAATGAACAAGACATGGAAAGGCGTCTTAGAGTGGCTACAAGAATTGACGAATTATTGGAGGTATAAATTTCATTCAAATATTTTTCGAGCAAAGTAATATTCGTTACTTATTCATGTTTACTATGTAGGAAAAAGATAAACTAGAAGACTTTGACTTTGTAGATGAGGATATTTTATCTCTGAGAAAGTAAGAAAAAGATATGCACTAACGTCAAACGTGACGAATTAGCTACTAATGAATTACTCAGGCAAATGGCGCACAATGCTGAAAGAGCTCCATCTGTGGACTCTTTATCTTCAGCTTCGACCCCGTCATCCTTGGAAGGTGGTTAGTAACACCCGATATTTTAATAATGAGGTGCTTTAATGTTGTTCCTGAAGACTAATGCTTTACTTGATTGTGCAGGCGATGAAAGTCCACTTCCTGACAGAGCCGATGATATAGAAGAACGTCCAACGAAGCGACGGCGGGGTGACAACGAAGACGTCGAAGATGAAGGCTCCAATGATGATAACGAAGAAGAGGAGGAAGAGGAGGAAGATGAAGACGAGGAAGAGGAAGAGGAGGACGAAGAAGAGGATGAAGGCGAAGAAGCTGAAATACAAGATCAAGCCGAAGAGGATAATGACGAGGAAGAAAATGAAGAAGATCATGAACATGTACTTGAACATGAACATGCAGATGAACACGAAAGTGCCGACCATAGTGATGAGAAAGTCGCTGATAATGATGAGGATATGCCTCAAGCTGAAGCTCACTCTGAAGAACCTTCATGGAACGAAGCGGCCGCCGAAGAGAAATTAGACTCTGCAAATGAGCAAGCTACTTCCAACGACTCAACAATGGATGTAGATTCTCCTAATAATAACAATTCAAACCAAGCGCAGAGCCTGGAAAATGGATATGAAATTCATCAAGCAAATGGGAATGCTACTAATAATGACCACATCAAGGTCGAAACAGTTGAGAGTGATCGTATGTTAAATGAAGAATCACTCAAAGTCAACGGTGTAAACGATGGGGACACTGGGATGCTCAATGATAATGGGAACATCCAAATTTTTGAAGATGCAAAGGTTAGTAACAACCGAACATGCAGCAGTCAGTCATACATGTTATTTATAGAAATGTTGCTTTCTCTGACGCGTAGATTGCCTCAGAACGAAAAGAAAGTGCAGCGGTCGTTGAAGAAAGACGTGGTGAAATTGAATACCGGGTAGTGCGGAACGATGGTGCTCCAGAAAGCATGATACTCTTGACTGGTCTCAAGAATATTTTTCAGAAGCAACTTCCAAAAATGCCCAAAGAATATATTGCTCGTCTAGTGTATGACCGTAATCACCGGTGCATGGCTCTGATCCGAAAACCTTTGAAGGTTATAGGAGGAGTTTGTTACCGGCCATTTGACAAGCAAGAGTTTGCTGAGATTGTGTTTTTTGCCATTGCCTCGACCGAGCAAGTGAAGGGTTACGGCCAGCATCTCATGAATCATCTGAAAGATCACATTTCAGCGAATACAAACATGAGGCATTTTTTGACTTATGCTGATAATTATGCAACTGGTTATTTCCGAAAACAGGTATGTGCACTTTAATGATTTAGAAACTCGTAGCTAAGGTAAACTTTACTAATGCCTTTTTAAAGGGATTCACGACAGAGATATCTCTCGATCGATCAAAATGGGTCGGCTATATAAAGGATTATGAAGGAGGTACCATTATGCAGTGCACAATGGTTCCTCGCGTAAAATACTTGCGGGTATATGAAATATTGGCAGTGCAAAGGAAAGCTGTCGTAGAAAAAACAAAGCAATATTCGACTTCTCATATCGTACATCCTGGCTTAAAGATAGCAACCAGTGAAGACGGAAAGCGGACCATTGACCCATTAGAAGTTCCTGGCATTCGTAAGTTACTCTGCTACCTACTCCATAGAATCACAACGGCATTATCTCACAAATTCTTATAGGCGAGTCCGGTTGGACACCAGAGATGGATATCATGTAAGTTAGAAGCCGATATTCGAATATTTTTGCTTTTCGGGTTGTACGAACTTGTTGCTAATGAGTTCATCTTTAATTAGTCCCAGCCGCCCGCAGAGACCGGCACATTATAATCAAATGCGACATTTGGTCACTGAGCTCTCTAGCCATCGTGATGCATGGCCCTTCCAACAGCCTGTAAATGGCGATGAGGTCACCGACTATTACGAGGTTATCAAGGAACCAATGGGTAAGAATCGTTTGCGTTTCATATTGCGGTACATAGATTAGATTAATTGCTAATCACATATTTGTTCAGACTTATCTGCTCTAGAGGCAAACGTGGAAAATGATGTCTATACCACCATGGAAATGTTCGTCAAAGACGCTCAAAAGATCTTTGATAACTGCAGAACATATAATGCAGAAACAACGAGTTATGCCAAATGTGCCACTAGATTGGAACGTTATTTCAAAGAGCGGCTTAAGGTCTGGGGTAATAACGATTGATTTAAGTGCTCATTCATACAATTTGCTTCGCCCCTCAAAGTCTGCTTGCCACAATTTACTGTACAGCATCATGAATTTCTGCTATTTATGTTCATTCATTGTCTTTCAAATAATCACTACACTACTTTGATATTCAATTGTGATTTCTTTGGCATAATTTCCTCGTGTTGTGTCCGGTGTGATAAGGCGTCCTTAATTATTACTGAACGTCAGACTGCGTACACTAAAAAGCCACCGATTGCGTTCTGCTGTCGTATACATATTGCAAACATATCATGTGGAAATAATTATGGGTATCCCCGAAATCCAAACTATTCAATTTATAGAGGTACAGAAGATGCGTTGTATGACAGGTAAAGTACAAGTAGGAAGAACAACATGATATTAAAAATATCGGACATTCGCACGCGTCCGGGAAGTCTACAAGAGTAAAATATAAAAAAAATATTAGGGAACATTGGAAACATTGAAGGAAAGGAAAGGATAGAGAATCCAAAAGAAATTGCAAGATTCTACGATTTTAGGAGTTGTCAGTTGGGTGCTGTTCAGAATCCTTTGAATAATCTGTTGTGTTGAAGCTTCGGCCAACAAATTGCGGTGGCGCACGCGGTGAAGAAAGTCGTCGAGTCACAAATTCTCGTATTGATTCTTTGGTTTTCTCTTCATTTTGCTCACTATTCATGACGTTCGCCATCTTGCTTTTGCCAACTCCACCCATTTTATGGTCCTCTGAGATGGGCGCAGGTGCCGATTCACTTCGAGAGAGTGGAGCAAAGTTCAAAGTGATCCAGTCCTCATCAGGTTGTGAATCTCGTCTTTCTCTACGAGGAGCAGATCTAACGTTTTGCATCTCCATATCCTGCGCCGGCAAATTAGGATGTGATACAGATTCGCTCTTGCGGCGATAAAACGATTGACGAACAGTATCGTATGGAGAAGAGTCTTCTCCGGAAAAGGCAAAGCCAGTAAACGACGTGCGCTTCCCAGATTGGAGATATAAAATTTGATCACTTCGGACAGAGGTAAGAGATGGTTGACGACGGGGTCGGTTGAGCATAGCTCTTGGAGGAGTACTAGGAGGGAAACGCCCGCTTGGTCGCCTTTGGCGAGCTACGTTGGGACCATCTTCGTCACTTGACGACGAGTCATCTGAGGCATATTCAGTTCTGGATTTACGGCGAGTTGTTCGAGAGATAAGCCGGGAGACGGACTCACCATGGCTGTTCAAAGTTCTGATGATATTGGGATCCTCAGAAGCACTTGAGACTCGTCTATCCTTTCCTCGCTTTGGCAGCAGCTCAATCTCACGAATGATATCATTATCATATGGATGATATTGGCGTAGGTAGTATTTGGCAGCAATACGTGGCAAGAAGCAAGTCGTGACCGTCAGGATCAGTACCAACCAGAATTGACCAAGTCCAAACAAGTTCACTTCACCAGCAAAGGTAAACACGTTGAATTGAGAATACACGGCGACCCAGAAGAAGTAAGCAAAAATGGAGATGCCAATAATGAAGCATTGTAACCAAGTCCAAGTACGAAGAGTGATACCAACGAAAAGGTTGGCAACGATAACAGAAATTCCAGATACGATGGTACCCATCTCGTAAACTCCATTCATACTTAATCCTTGCGGGTGCATTGGCCCCCCGATAAAAAGCATATAGGGGAAGAAAAAGCAGACTGTTGATTGGTAGATTGCATCCAATACAGTCAACCAGAACCTCCATACTTTAAAGATGTCGTTTCGGAGTCCCATACGATACAACTCCGGATATTTAAGGGAGCGGTCTGCATCTAAATCTTGATCCCAAACGCCCAAAAAGATACAGGGAAGGGAAGTGAAAACCAAATTGTACAAAGTGACCAAAGAGTAGTCAAACATCATAGTTCCACTGAACCTGTGTAGCGCAAGTATTTTAGTTTAGCATAATGTAAACTTATAGAAATCACCCTTCACATTTGTGAAGCCTATTCAATAGCACTTACTGGCAGAAGATCTGATACCACAGAAGGACAAACGTCCATACAATATTTTTGTAAAAGAAGGTGAGAATCATTTCGGCAGTTCGGAGGTATGACCATCGACCATGTACAAGCAACAATTTCTTCAAGAAACGGAATTGAGCAATGGCGTAATCTGATGCCATCACCGCCTGTCGACCCTCCACACCAGAGATACCAATACCAACATTGGCGGCTTGAATCATGGATACATCATTTGCGCCATCGCCAATAGCCAAAGTCATGACCTTGAGACCTTTTTTGACCATTGAGACAACTTGGGCCTTTTGCATAGGGCTAACACGACAGCATATAACACTGGCGCAGCGAGTACCGAGTTCCAACAAAAGTGATCTAGAATGAGATTCCAGAGCATATTTCAGAGTTGCACCATCAATGACCAATGCACGTCGTTGAGCACCATTTGCTTCATTGTCGTTTGCTACAATTTTGTCGATAGCTTCTCTCAACTGCTCGTTTGTACTGTCACGTGTAGTAGCCTTGATAACGACAAGCATCATATCATTCGCTAGCAGATTACAAGCAAAGCCAATGTTGATAGCAGTCTCAGTCTTATCACCAGTAAGAACCCAAATTTTGATTCCAGCTTGGGATAGCTGGGCAATGGTATCCGGCACACCGTCTTGTAATCTGTCTTCAATGGCGGTACCACCAAGAAGAATGAGGGAATGTTCGATCTCCTCACAAGCTTCTTCAAGTTTTTCGTCACGATTGCTGATGCTGTTTGCAGCTTCTTCGTATTGCTGTTTCCACGCTGAGTACTCATCGTCAGCAATAAATCTGAAGGCCAAACAAAGGGTACGAAGACCTGAACAAACAATGGATATTAGCAATTAGTGATATCATGACACGTCGTTTGACACCATCCAGCTTCTTACCTTGATTAGCAAAGTCTTCGAGATCACGAGTGGTAGCCTCTTGCAATGCTTTCTGAGACTTTTCTAATTCCGGCTGATCCTTAAATTCACTTTCCAAGTGCTCATAGATGATGGAATCAGCGCCTTTGCAGAGAAGGATGATACGGTCGCTATCATGAGCTCTGACAATCACACTCATGCGCTTACGAGTGGAATTGAATTCTAGTACGTTCAACAACTCAAACTTCTTTTGTTCGCCCATCACATTTAATATCATGGTGTCTTTCTCGCGTCCAACAAAAGCAAATCCAAGATCTCTTGCTGTGGCTACAAGGGCGGCTTCATCAGGACTTTGAGCTTTGTATTCGATCAAGCTCTCGTTATCCTCATCAGGACGCTCGACAATGACGGTGTGACACAAAGCCAATGATGAAAAGAAATGAACAATTGACATGGATTGTTGATTATTGGCACCCAAATCATCAAATAACTTTGGATCAACAAAGGTTGGATTGGGTCCAATATACTTGTTATCAAACAAGTCAGCTTGCTTCTTGTTCATAAGCTTCCTTGCTGTTTCCAAGTCAGTGTCTTCATCATCATCATCGTCCTCCTCATCATCGCTGATCTTCTTATCGTCATTGACAGGAAGGTCTTCGTCGACTTCACCTTGTTCACGTTTCTTTGCACCTTGTTCAGCTTCGGTTGTACCCATTCCGTAAGCTACTCCGTTGATTGTACAACGCCGAAACTCCATGACGTTTTGAGTAAGAGTGCCAGTCTTATCAGAGAAGATGTATTCTATTTGTCCAAGATCATCAGAGATATTCCAGGTCTTTGGTATACATGGCTGATCCGTTTCCTCATAATACATGTCGATGTCAGCGAAAATGAAATAAGCCTATGCAGATCCAAATATGATTAGCCGATTGTTCTTCATAAGAGTTGTTTTTAAAAAAACAAAATAGGAAGAAGGGGGGAGGGGAGCTTCGTAGCTGAATAGGCCAATGCTTACCGCTAAAGTCTTCACGATTTCAACAGAGATATACAGTGAAATGGGGATGATGTTTTGATATAAAATAAGCGTGACCCTGCAAAGCACAAGCTTAATTAAGGAAACGATATACATAGAACAGTCAAAATAAAGAATTGTCCGTACCAAAATGTCACAAATCCAGAATAAGCAAAGGAAGTTCCGTCTGTTCCATAGTTGAAATATTCTTGTGAGGTATTTTGTCGGAACTGTATGCTGTTGAGGATGGAACTGACAACACACATTATGCCCAACAGAACAAAATTAGCTATAGCCTATAAAAATGGAAATGGGTGGCAAAGCAATTTAGTAAATTTGAAAATAGCCAAAATGCTTGCATATCCAAACAAATAAAAGGCTTACATGTGGGTTAGTGGCCTTGGCCATTTTACTGCGCTTGCTTGGAGTTTTTCCAGTATTCAACATTATTTTGGTCTCGTTACCCGTGAACATGACAATACCGATGACCCATTTGGTATTTCGAAGAACGCATCCTCGCAGTAATATATTGTTGTATGTGACTGCTTCTGTTTTCTGATGAGACACGGATGCATAGTCGTCCGAGTCATCATCTTCAGTATTTTTAGTGCTGACTTGCCAGCGTAAAACACCATTGTATTGATACAGATTGGCGTGAGGTAATTCGCTCTCGATATAAAAACTTGCACGCTCGCAGTCATGCACAGACTGAATTTCTCCAGTAGCTTGCAAAGCTCTACGCATTTTTAAGTTGGTTTCACCATCCAAATTCTTGGTTTCAACATAGCAGATACCATCCGGTTCGGAAGTTGACAAAATAATAACATCTGCTGGTACAGGTTCATCATTCTTCATAAAGACATAATCGCCAGCCTTAATGTCTTGCCACATGGTTTCCTTCCATTTAACTCTACAGTCAGGATTCATTGGTTCATGACCGGCTGGTAGATCGGATTGGCAATCTGAGCTAATATCGATGCTATGGCGATTAGATGTTGCGCCTGTTTCTTGTGTTGCTGTTCTATGTAACACGGAGTGTGGAATTGTGCCTGGTCGATAAGGCATGCGGGGTTTAGGTTTGAACATATTACTCAGCTCGGCTCGAAATGAGCCGGAGCGTGTACGCATGGTGCTCATAAGCCGTCTGCCTTGTGGTGTTGCTAAATTGGCTGCCGTTCCATTTGATTGTGGGGGTTTGTCCATGTCAACATTATGACCATTTCCTTGCTCATAGCGAGGTGGTACTTCCTCCTCAGGTGGCTGAATTTTGATATTAGGCGCATTGTTGCGAGTTTCTCTAGTCTGAAGCTGCTCAAGTTCTTGGGCTTTTTGAGTTTTCACACAAGTTGGTACATCTGCAGCTCCAACATGGTGCTTAGATTGCGCTTGTAAATATGCATTTGTGTACTCATTCTCAAGTCCAGCCAATATGGTGAAGAAACCTAGGAAAACCTTGAGTCGATGCCATCGACCTTGGTCCAAGTTTGGGATATTGACATTTTCCCAATGTGACAGCGTCAACGTTATGGAATTATTGACTCGTCGATCACTTTGGTTTCTCTTCCAGTCTTCGAATACATCCTTAATACTAGTGATAACTAAAATTGCCACCAATGGCATTGCTGACAACGTTGGACTCGTGACACCAAATAAGGGTATGCATTGCAAGATAACCACAAACAAAAAGTACAAATTGGCGACGTTGCGAAATTGTTCGAACAGATTTTTGGGTATGAATGTGAGAGGTGTGTATTTGGCTGTACGGATTCGATTGCTGACCCATGAATGTTCACCAACGGAATCTTGAAAATCAGAAGAAGGCTTCATATTGACGTACAGTTTTCGTCGCTTTGACGTTTGTGAAGCTGTCGACTCTGTTCTTCTCAAATTCGTGTCATTCTGGTCATGGTCGTTTTCCTGGGGTCGAGCAAGATGAAACCGTACAAGCCATTTCCGTAGCTTTGAGCCTTGAGATGGCATATTGTAGGTATGTGGTTCAAAGTGGTAAGCAAACCACGACTATTGCAAACCTTTTGCCTAGTTAAGAGGGTCTTAAGTAGTCAAACGTTAGTCGTCTTTGTGCCAAAAAGTCGGATTGCCAGGTAAAAAAAAAAATTGGCTAATGTTAAACAGTGTCTCTCACTTTACCCGCACCTACCAAAAATAAAAAGGAAAGAAATGGGAAAAGTTCAAAAGCACGTGCCGAGCAAGCCTCCCCGTATTAATAGTAGACTTGCAACCAAGGGATAAGGTGAAAATTAGGCAATGGCTCTATCTAAACGTTCCCCTCTCTCTACTGTTGGCTGACCAAAAGTTAAAATGAGAAAGAAACTTGTTCGGGTCTATCAATTGCTTTCATCCAACCAAAGTCAATTATTTTATTTTTTTTACAACCTAAATTTTGTATTCAGAGGGTCCACAAGAAGCCAGCCAACCAACCACAGCGGATGAGCGGCAAATCCATTTTGCAGAGCGGTTGGCAAGTGAAGCGCCGAAATTTTTTCCTTTTCGGCGGACTGGTATGAAGAATCACTATGTTCTCAAGGCCACCGCTGCCGATAGACCGTGCTTTGTGTGCTCAAAGTTTACAACTGCAGTTTTAACCTCCTCTGATAACTCTAATGATGACTGGTTCTATGTGTGCAAGACTCACTTGACAGACACTCATTTCTGCACCATCATTGGCGGCTCATCCCCCCGGCCATCCAGTCCCGCTGTGTCCCCGAAACCAAAACCCAAAGCTACAGATACCAAGGCAGAGTCGAATAGTGTATCGGATCTTCTGACAGGCATTGGAACTGGTATATGGAATACATGGAAGGGTTCTCCGAAAGCAGAAGATAAAGATGACAGCAAGGACAAGGACGATAAAGCGAAAGAACGTGATGAGGCAGCTCCAAAACCCCCCGTAACACCGTCACCTCCTCTTAATCAACTCAAGGCCACAGCGCCAACTTACGTTTTGCATCGTGATTTCTATTACCTGAGAGAAAGAGAAGTGCAAAAGAGAAGGCAAAAAAAGGAAGCCGCCGCTAAACTTCAGACTATGCAATTTCCGGAGGTACCCAAGACACTGCCTCCGTCACTTGCTAAACCACGTTAATGCCTTTAGGCATATACATATTTATATATAATATACAATTTTTTCACAATTTTATTTAACTTTATTATTTAACAAACAAATACATTTTTTGCCTTTTCTCCTCCTTGTATCATGTTTCAATCTCGCCTTGCTCATCATCTAAAATTGAAGTATCCAATTGTACAAGCACCTTGCGCACCTTATTCACTTGAGCCTTTAGTTGCTGCTGTTTCCAATGCTGGTGGACTAGGTTCGTTGTCGGCTGCTTTGCATTCTCCAGACAAAATTCGGAACTCCATTCGCGAGATCAAACGGTTGACTGATAAACCATTTGCTGTCAATCTTTTTGCTCCTCAATTTCCTCAGCCTACACCTGATGCTTTCACTAATAAGCAGCGATATGCCAGCGACGACATTTTAGATAATTTTCGTAAGGAATTAGGTGCCCCGTGCCCCGAACGATATACTCCGCGTTCGTTTCCGTTTGAAGATCAATTAAACGTGGTGCTAGAGGAGCGGTGCCCGGTACTTTCATTTACATTTGGCCAGCTGCCTGATGGCGCAGTTGCCAAATTGAAACAAGCTGGCATATATGTCATTGGCACAGCCACCACTGTTCATGAGGCTAAGGTGTTGGTTTACCCACGAAACGAGCAGGATGCTGTAGATGCTATTATTGCTCAAGGCTCTGAGGTATTTTGGTGATTTGAGAGGCGTTACTTGCTGAGTTTTTGGTAGATTAATAATTATCTTGAAGGCTGGTGGCCACCGCGGCAAGCTCCGGGATACTAAAATCGAATCTCAGCTGGGTACTATGTCGCTGCTGCCTCAAGTAGTTGATGCTGTTGGAGCTAAAGTCCCTGTGCTTGCTGCTGGAGGTATATCAGATGCGAGATCTTTATATGCTAGCTTCATTTTAGGAGCAGATGCGGCGTGCTCAGGCACTTTGTTTATGTTGACCAAAGAAACAACGCTACCCGATTACCACCGCAACGCCCTGCTGTC
Organism: Umbelopsis sp. M5902; assembly: GCA_037039815.1. Classification (NCBI taxonomy): domain Eukaryota; kingdom Fungi; phylum Mucoromycota; class Umbelopsidomycetes; order Umbelopsidales; family Umbelopsidaceae; genus Umbelopsis; species Umbelopsis sp. M5902. The sequence goes on from JAXQGL010000052.1 coordinate 207,272, forward strand.
TGCATCACCTGAAGCCACCCAGCTCACTCGCGCCTTCACTGGTCGATATGCCAGAGGCATTACTAACCGATTCATGGATACCATACATAAAAAGTGCCTCAAAGAAGAGGATATTCCGGATTATGACATTTATTCGGCTCGCACAATGGATATTTTCGCTAAAGCAAAAGCAGACGGTAAAGGCGATGAGTATTGTAGTATGTGGGCCGGGCAGAGCTTCGGTGTTTGCCGGGAGTTCACCAACAATGGCACGCTTAGCGCTGCTGAAACCCTCCAGAAATTGGTGGCCGGATTAGAAAACCTAAGCAAACAATCGTTCGCTCAACAATGAATATCTAAATAAAGCAATCGTGTAAAGAGAAGGGAGTGCCACCCGATGAAGTAGGCTGAAAAACGCATGCAGTTTTTTATTATGCTTAAAATTTTTTCTTGGTTATTGCTTCGATTCTGTTGGTTCTCTCTAGAAAATAGGAATATAGCTTGAAATTCTGTCTTTTTGATTTTGAGATATACACTCCGCTATCCATACAATGTTGCGAATCTCTTGTTCCTTAAGCTTAACATAAGCATAGAATGTTCCATAGTGGAACTGCTGTTGGAAAGCAAGACGATTCAAGAACACTTCATAACCAAAGAACCGATCCTCCATTGTGGATTCGCTGATAGTTTGATCAAAGAATTCGCGATATTCCTTCAAATGAAGTGACATTGTTAGCATCGTCATACCATGATTATCAGATGTGTTTGAAGGTACTAACCGGTATAGCTTCACAAGCTTGTTTAACTTGCTCAACTTCATCAGCAGTGGCAAGAGCGTTGGTGCCTTGGGGATAAAGTCTGCCAATGTTAGGATACAATTTTTTTCGGTCTTCCTTTGGGAGCTCAGTGCCAAACGAGTTGATCGTGATATTGATGGTTCGTCGATCAGCCTCAAACTAGTAAATCAAAAGGATCAGTATGAAATTCTGTACTTTGTTGCACACAACCATACCTTTGATCCATACCTCTAAAATGTCACCCATGACTTCAGCAGTAGGGCCACCCAACTTTTGGCAAAAGTCGTAAAAGTCTTCCAAATAGGCTTTATACAAAGTGTTACGAATGATTTCAATGTTGAGTTCGTCAAGATCTTGAGCGCTTAGACAGTCTTTGAAATATGGAGCTGTAAACAAAAGTCCTGTCAGTTAGCTGCGAATATGTAAATCAAGCTACGGCGCATTGAGGAGCCATACCAAGTGGGGTCTCAATCAAAACTGTATTATACAGTTCTGAAACTGTGGTGGCTACGCAAAGAGCTGGCATAGAGTCGAATACACCAAGAGGGTGGCACCGATCCAGAAGCTCGTGAGTATCTCGCTCATGTAGCGTTCCGGTTATCAACAACACGACATTATCAATCATGTATGAATAACTACATTAAGATCAAAGGTTAATTAAATAATGCACCTGTATTTTTTCGAATCAGAAAAGTGTGAATCTTACGTTATGTAGTCGAGGAACTTGGCGAGAGGCTGAACAGCTTGACACTTGATATAATCAAACTCTTCCACAAGCCTTTGCGTAAGCTTCTCCGAGATTGTCGATGTTGCTATTGGTGATGGTTCGTTTTGGAGGAAGGTGCCGTAGTCGGTGGCACTTAGCTGAAGCCGAACATCTGTAAAAGTGAAAATGTATACCGTGTCAATGAACATTCTGTGACGAAGTACAATTATTAAGATTTTTCAATAATAACCTTCAAGAGTTTCGCACTGTGTAAGGTTAAGGTAATGAGTAGAGTTGAGTATTCCAGATTTGTAGCCTCTAAGAATGCCGTCGGCATAGCCATTGTCCGTGTTCCAAGTCGTTGCGCCAGCCATGTTGTTTCTGGATGACTTGTATGATCTCTGGTGTTGCTAGCCCTTGGCGGAATTTGCATGGAAAAATGTATCATAAAAACGTTTTGACCACCGCTCATTTCTCGGAATTGATCACCTGCAAATTCCAAACTCACGTTTCTGAGCAAGTGGTTGTTCAAGACGAAGGCTAGGAGCAGAGCTGCAATCATAGCTATTCTCTTCAACTACTACTATATTGAAAGCATTTTAGACATTTCGAAATACTGTATAGACTGCTACCGTATCGTTTCTTCTCAGTAAAACGGCTTTCGACAACTTGTCAAGTAGAATACGTCGGCACTTTTGCTTGAATCTCGAACTATTTCACCTTGGCTGCACGACTAAATAAGCCGACATGAGTGGCGGTGGTAATGTCAAGGTTGTGGTGCGATGTCGGCCACTCAACCAGCGGGGTATGTGAAAGGTACACCTTTAACCTGCCAGGAGTAATTCTTGATTCGCTGATATGGCATCATATTTGGACAGAGATTGCAAGAAACTCGTCTGTATTTGTCCGTATGGACGGAAATCAGACCATATTAGAGAAGCCTACAAAAGATGAAAAAGGACCCAAAGAAGAAGATATAAAAGCCTTCACATTCGACAGATCATTTTGGTCTGTGGAAAAAACTGATCCCAACTACGCAGGACAAGATACTGTGTACAAAGATCTAGGTGATGATCTGTTAGAGCACGCCTTCGACGGCTACAACTGTTGTATATTTGCATGTACGTTGAGTGATTATTTCGATGTCAACTTTAGAGCTAGGTCATTTATGACGATTTGATGAACTTTAGATGGTCAGACTGGATCTGGCAAATCATACTCTATGGTATGTATTGTGTACTGTAATAATCAAAGTGGCACCGAGGTGATCTTTGTTTTAACATGAAATATAATTTAGATGGGGTATGGTGAGGATAAAGGTATCATCCCAAGGGCTTGCCAAGAATTGTTTGACAGAATATCGCAAACCACCGAAGAGCATTTGACGCACCGAGTTGAAGTCACATATATTGAAATATACAACGAAAAGGTCCGAGATCTTTTAAACCCCAAGAACAAGGATAATTTGCGGGTCAGAGAACATCCAAGATTTGGACCATACGTCGAGGATCTGTCACGGCTCGTGGTCAATTCATTCGAAGATATTAATCATTTAATGGATGAAGGAAACAAAGTGAGTACTGATGTTACCCTAAATGCAATTGACAAATCATTTATGACTTGCGCTTCACCAGGCTAGAACGGTGGCAGCTACAAATATGAATGAAACGTCTTCGCGATCACATGCAGTGTTTACTATTTTTCTGACACAAAGAAGACATGACGTTGCAACGAAGCTAAATACCGAAAAGGTTGCTAGAATAAGTTTAGTTGATTTAGCCGGTAGTGAACGAGCAAACAGCTCAGGTGCTACGGGAGCACGGCTGAAAGAAGGAGCCAACATTAATCGGTCTCTGACAACTTTGGGGAAAGTTATAGCTGCTCTTGCCGAGCAGTCTCAACATGAAGGAAAGCGTGGTCGAAAAAAGGAATCATTCATCCCGTACCGAGATTCGGTGAGTGTAATAATAAGATTCACTGGTTGGCTCGCATGATAGCTTATTTTCTTTTTTTGCATAAGACATTAACATGGCTATTGAAAGATTCGTTGGGTGGAAATTCTAAGACCACTATGATTGCAACCATTTCACCAGCGTCAGAAAATTACGAAGAAACACTTAGTACATTGCGATATGCGGATCAGGCGAAGAAAATTAAGAACAAGGCTATTGTCAATGAAGATCCAAATGCTAAACTCATTCGTGAACTAAAAGCCGAGTTGGAGTTCCTCAAAGACAAGCTCATGCTTTATGCGCCTGAAGAAGTGCGACAGCTAGCAACATCAAATGCATATTTTCGTGGGAATGGGAAGCAATCGGCTGCTGCTAAGATTGCAGCAGCAGCTATCCCGGCGTCGCAAGAAATTGTGTTTACTGATCAAGACGGTAATGTTCGCAAAATGACAAGAGAGGAAATAATTGAACAGATGTTGTCATCTGAAAAGCTGTTTAACGAACTGAACGAGACTTGGGAGGAAAAGTTGAAGCGAACTGAATCTGTTCAAATTGAACGTGAGCAAGCACTAGCTGAAATGGGTGTGACAGTAGCAAAGAACAGGGTTGGCGTCTATACACCCAAAAAAGTCCCGCATCTTGTCAATCTGAATGAGGACCCTCTTATGTCAGAGTGTTTGATGTATCAAATCAAACCTGGTCGCACACTGGTTGGACGACAGGAAAGCAATGTAAATGCCGATATACGATTAACCGGCCCTAACATTCTGGATAAGCATTGTTACTTTGAGAATACAAATGGAACTGTTGTGCTATTTCCAAGTGCAGACTCAATGACTATGGTTAATGGCCGCCGAATAAAGGAGGCTACCAAATTGTCAAGTGGTTATCGTATCATTCTAGGAGACTACCATGTATTTCGGTTCAACAACCCAGAAGAGGTGCGCAGAGAACGCAATCTGCAAAAGTCTGTAGTCAGCTCTAATTTGTCAGCTACTGAAGAGCCTTTCAAGCGACCCGAGTCTCCAACCATGGCTGAGCCAGCGGATTGGCGATTTGCACAACGGGAAGCAATCTTGAATGAATCTGATTTTGGGGATATGGATGACGAAGAACTTGAAAAGCTGTTTGATGATATCTCAAAAGTACGCAATTTAAGACGATCTCGTCCTGAAAGCCGGATGGAGGAAGAAACATCGTCACAATCTGGATCTTCATCGAGGGCTGTGACATCCCCAGCCATGCTCAACAATGATTCAGAAGTCACAGACAAGGTTGAAGTATCGGCTGCGACAGTGTCTCAGACTGATGTGGAAGAGAAACTTCGACTTGCAAAAGAGGAGATGAAAAGGCAGCTTGAAAGCCAGAAAAATGAATATGAAGAAAAGCTCAAAGCAGTCGAAGCATCTACATTACCTGCGGATAAACTTAAAAGTGAGCGAGATGAAATGCGTCGCCAACTTCAAGAAGTTCAAGATCAGATGGAGCAAGTACTTGAGCAACAAAAACAAGAGTATGAAAACAAGCTCAAACGTATTTCTCAAAAGCTACCAGAGCCATTGCATAATGGGTATACTGCCACGCAATGGAAGTTGATCAGGAAGACCGTGACGAAATGGAAGCAACTGAAAGATATCTTAATGATTGAGGCTGTATTGCTGAACTCTGTTATTCTGAAAGAATCGAATGTCATAGCAAAGGAGCTCGGAAAATCCGTTCTATTTCAATTTTGTGTTTTGACTCACGAGCACAATTTCAACGCCACATCCTTTTGGGAGTATGATACCCATTCGCAAAACAATGAAGACGATGTTAATGTGACAGGAAGAAGCATTAAAACGCCATGTGTAGGTGTGCGAGTTATGGATTCGAAACATAACGTTGTTTATCACTGGTCGCTTGAAAAATTGAAGCAGAGGTTGCAGAGGATGCGAAACTTGTATAACTTCATAGATCGACCTATGTATCGAAAACACTTCAACTGGGAAGATCCGTTTTATGATCATCCAACACCTCATTTTACCCACATTGGCAGCGCTATGCTACCCTTGCGCAATCTATATGTCCAACTACCATTTCAAAGCCAAGTCCACATAGTCTCACCCATAACTGATCAAAAATACGGAACTTTGACCGTGCTTGTTACCCCCCTAGCCTGTTCACCAAGTATAGCAAGATCTGATACCTTTGTGGACAAGGAAGAGGATGAATTATCTGTTCAATCAGACGAAGTCGCAGATGATCTGGTCCAAATTGGTCAACAGTTACTGTTTGAAGTACAAATCATAGGAGTTGAAGGAATATCCGAATCTGATTGCACACAAGTGCATGCTCAATTCAGACTGTCGGCATTTGGAACAGTACAACCTTATTCCACGAAAGACAAGATATTCTGTTCCGATCTTATCAGTGACTTTGGTAATGGTGCTATAGAGCTTGCATTCACTCAGACAATATCCATTATTGCTACTAGGAAAACGTTGAAACTGCTCAAGCACGGGTATATGCCTATAGAGTTGTATGGACGTCTCCAACCAGGCATGATTGAAAGCTTTCGAGAGTGGGATGCCGAGAGAGAATCTCAAAATGATACCATTGAAGAGACGTCATCAGCAACGAAATTTGAACGAATCAAAGATGCAAGAGATGAACCTCTTCATGATGAACAAGTTGATATATTTGCTTCTGTTCAACTAGCAGAACTAGCACCCGAAGGCGAATATCTTCCAACTCAAGTATTGCTGAATGGACCATCGAGTTCAGGCATTTTCTTATTGAGACAAGGAATACAACGACGGGTCATGTTCCGATTAACACATACATCAGGACGACAGTTTGCTTGGGAAAAAATTGGGAAAGCAAGCTTCGGAAACGTACGATCTGTGGATGATAAAGGGAAGGTTGTCGAGGAAGCTGTCCATGATCCTGTGCCATTGAACCTTTTGGCCCAGCAAAAAGTGGAATATCATCCAGACGGTACCAGCACGTTGGAGGCACAAGGAGCATGGGATAGCTCATTACATGAAGCGACAATCCTGAACCAAATCACCACTGCTGGACACCAAGTACAACTCACGCTGGAGTGGGAAATTGAAACAGACAAATGCGAAGTGCCTCTGAAGCTATCTACACAGTTGTATGTGCAGGTTCAAGGTCGAGATGTTAGCACCCCTTCAATGCTTAGGACCCTCATCACCCCTACCCGAACAGCAGATAAAATAACTGCCATATACCTCGTCCACCTCCGACCTCCAGCAACTCGTAAAATAAACGAACTATGGCGATATTGTACTACAAATGGCTATGTTCGTGGCGAAGAGTTTTTAGGCAGCTGGAAACCTCGTAGTATTTCAATGGTCAGTGATTATCAGAGAAACCAAAACCGCATTCAACATATCCAAGAAGTAGCAAATGTTAGACAATGGCTGCACTTGCATGGGAATGAAGATATGGTATCAAATGCCAATGGAAACCATATGCCCAGAAATTCTAGGGAAGCAATACCTGAATCTAAAGTCGAGCTTGTCAAAAACATTGTTAGAACATGGCAGAACGCTTGCAAGTATACCTCAGGGGTATGTGTCCGATAACTCTTCTTGATATTCAATAGGTGTGTTTCAAAGATTAACATTTGCGTAGGCTGAGATAATACGAACTCGACACAAGGCAGCTTCTGCGCAAGAGCGAGAGCCTTGGAAGACGAAAAAGGCTAGGAAATTGATACCTTTTGTCACTTTGGTTACAACAACGTAAGCTGAAGTACTTTTTTCTATATGTTAGAACATAAAGCGAGTGCTGATTTCTATGCTATATACAGAGATATTGTTACGAAGAAAGGATATCTGAGTTTCCCAGAAAATGCAGATGATATCTGGGTGAAAAGATGGATTGTATTTAAACGGTACGTGAATACTTGTTATTGACATTACCGATTATGTTATTGACTTTCTGCTGCTTATAGACCTTACCTTCATATTTACCTTAATCAATCGGATAGTGCTCAGCAAGGCATCATTAATTTAAGTCATGTTAAAGTTGACTACAAAAAGGATCTGGAAAACATGCTAGAGGTATGCGACAGTGTCAATATGTAGACATCGTGACATTTTTACTAATTGGTCACTGTTTCAACTACTGTTCAGCGAGATAATGTATTTGCTATCTATACCAGCAATAATGCCTACTTATTCCAAGCCAGCAGTCGGGCCGAAATGATCGACTGGATTGCAAAAATAGACCAGTTCTACCCAGTGCAAGCACTGAAGGACGCGTGAGATGACTATATTGTATTATTTCTTCGTTAAACTACTTTTATTTAGCTACCTTATTTTGTAATATTATAACGAAAATTCATTTTCGAAGCTACCTATTAGCTACAAATGGGACAACCGATTTCATTGGCTGATTTAACGTGTAGTGGTACAGCTCCAAGTCCCGCAATAGGGAACCTCTTGATCAATCCGATCTGACATGGAAGACCCGTCAACGCCGGTGAATCCGTCTAGTCTGGCTCGGCAGACCAAAAATCCACTGTCGATTCGACTTAACAATATATATAACACAGTCCTTCACAACAATGAAAAGACCAAGAACGCCTTGACCACGCTATCCCAGATACCCAATATTAACAATAGAGATTTGAATAAGAATCTACGCGGCTATTTAGAACGAAATGCTTTGGATGCAAACCAGCGATTCCTTACTGCGTTTTCAAAATTGGACGAGGTAAACTTGCAAGGATTTTGGAGCCGAGATTGCCGACCTTGAACCTAGCAGACTAAACGTGTGATTGATTTGATAGCACCTTGCCATACTTGAGAATGATATCAACGAAATGCAGGAAAGCAACGAAAGCATGACTCATCAACTCGCCGAAGTGAATAAGAACTCTGCACAGCTTATTGAGCAAGTAACGAGTCTACAAAGTCGCAGGTACGGACTGGCGCATAGTAAATGTTTGGCACACAAGTGGGTTTGCTGTTGCTGACCGTCTACCAGATCTGCTTGCGACACACAACGTATCATCATTGATTCGTTTTTAAAAACATTCATGCTATCGGATGAAGAAATAGAAATATTATGCTCGCCAAATGCGCCTGTTGACTCACATTTCTTCACAGCCCTGGAGCACTTGCAGCAAGTCCACTCTGACTGTCGACTATTACTGATGACCGAACACCAGCAAGCAGGGTATGGACACATGAATTGTTTATCAAAGGCATGTCATCGTAAACTTATTTGGAATATTTCAGATTGGATATATTGGAGTCCTTGGCTAGCCGTCAAGAAACGGCTTTCGAAAAACTGTACAAGTGGACACAACGCGAATGTCAAACGTCGTTCAACCGTGACTTTTTAGAAATCAGCTCCTTGATGAAAAAAGCTACAAAGGCACTGAAGCACAAGCCGGTCTTGTTCCAGTACGTTTCTTAATTATTTAGCGAATGTGGATCGGTTAATTTATTAATTTTGTCCTCGCAGAGCTTGCCTTGAAGACATGGCCAACATTCGAAGGAATTCGGTGGCAAGAGCATTTATAGATGCCCTCACAAGAGGTGGTCCTGGTGGAACGCCTCGACCTATTGAACTTCAAGCATACGATCCCATACGTTACTCTGGTGATATGTTGGCGTGGGTGCATCAGGCTGCCGCAAGTGAAAGAGAAATTTTAGAGGGCCTTTTCGATGTCGATAGCCAACAACGCAAACACAGTATGTTATACACATGTCGCTTGATGATGTTGTTACTCATGATATCCATACTGAATTTGTCGCCAGAACGTAGTGTGACACATTCAAGTCAACAAGCTGGTGGCGACCCTGATGGTGAAAGTGTGGATCAACAAATTGATGAGACCATTGCTGGACTTTTAGGTAGAATTATGGATGGTACATGCAGACCATTGAAGGTGAGAATATGACATAAGTGTTAGAGATCAAAGGCAACTGGCTGACATAATTGTTTAAGTCGAGAATTGAACAAGTTCTAATTGCGCAACCTGGAGCTATAACGGCATATCGTGTGGCCAACATAATTCAGTTTTATACCGTCACAATCGGCAAACTATTTTCTACAGACGCTAGTTTGCCAGAGACACTGAATGGGTAAGTACCCACTTTGCTTACCTTATACTCTTCACATTTTCTAAGAATACAACACAGCATAACCGATGTCGCCTTCAAGACATTCTATGGAACCTTGAACTTTCAAGCAAGTAAATTGCTTCGCTTTGTTGAAATGCCTGGCTCAGATCTCGCTCCACCACCGTCTTTTAAAGAAGTCATCCTGCAGCTAGTATGCAAAAATTAATTTTAGACTCTTTTGGAACTTACGAGTGTACTTGATTTGACTAACATTTTCCTTACAGAAAGAAATTATGGCAGCTTATGATTCGTCCCTAGTCATTGTCTCAGAAGTTGCTGCTATACCTGGCTCTGACTTTCGAGAAACCTTGGACGCCATGATAGATCCATTGTTACAAATTTGTGAAATGGGCTCATCGAAGCTATCCCCATATGACCATCTAGTATATACTACAAACTGCCTTCAATATGTCAGGGTAACTGCTGTTTCTTTTGATTTCGTTGCTTCTTTTCGCCACTTATTGAGCACAATCTATGTGATTACAGTCGGCTTTGATATTGTATCCATTCACTGAAGTCAAGCGGAAAAACATAGAAGAGCAAATCAATGATTTGCTTGAGACACTAACCACCAAAGAGGTAAGATTGAATTCAGAGGCCTGTGGTCTCACTGTCGTGCTTGTCTTTAATTTTAAGCATTTGCTCACTCATTTTAGTATGACACACTACTTGAGCAATCTGGTCTCACTGCTGTCGAAGAAGCACTACAGAAAAGGGAACCAAAAGTAAGTTCATTGTTAGGGCATGTTTTCTATAAAGCCTTGCATTGACGTGTGTTTTTCGTCCAGGTTCCTCTTTCAAGGCTTGAAGGAATGGATGCTCGCTCACTGGGCACGTCCTTGTCTAACATGGATCGCTTTTTGACCACCATTGACGGTGATATTCCGCCACGTCTATCAAAATTGACATCTTCTCGATTGGCCAGACAAGTTCATGGTAATGCCATTAAGCGTTTCATCGAAGCTTATAGACAAATCAACGATGCTGTTAGCGATCCTGTCAATGGATATGAGTTCCCTGCTACAATTTTACCTCGAACCGTTGAGGAAATAGAAACCATTTTTTCGTTTGCAATCGAATAAGAATGGGCATAATAAAATCGCTTAATATTTTGCTTAATTGTGGAGACTCATACCAAAGATCTGATAGCGCCTTCGACATTAACGACTATGGCCTGAGCAATTTTTGCCTTAGACCAGTGAAAATGCAGCCTCACATGAACGTAGCCTTGTTATTAATTACTCAAGCAGATCAAATATTTGTTTGCCCAATGTTATGCGTTTAATGAATCACACTAAGGGACCACAATATCGACGCGTGCATTAGTTTTTGCCTCCGAAGGCGACTGAAAGCCAATCAGCCCGCAAAAACAGCTCATCCCTTAGTGCTTATAAGACGAACATATGTGCAAGGCAAACTCAAAGCACTTTTTGCTATCTACGCCATCTCTCTTACCTATCCCTGCTTCACGTAACCGGGTTCGTTCATTGCATTCACTTATTCAACTTGTCACCATTCCCGGCTCAGCAGCAATGTCTAAAGGCTCAGCAGTCATAAGGACAGCATTATATAGACACCCTTCGAGTCAGCATGTTGCACTACTTGACAACCGTTAAATACTACTTTCTGTAGTCATTGACAATAGCATTGCTTCGACGTTTATCGACAGCCCGATTACCAGAAGTTACCTCTTTTGGACAATCGGTTGCGGTGGTAACAGCATTTTGTAGAGAAGCTACAGAAATCATTCTAAATGGTAGCAGATTTCAGCAATTACATCTTACAGTTATATATGCAGGATTTGCATGCTATGTTGTAACTTGATTAGCAGAATGCTATTGCGTTTGGCTGCAAGTATCAACTTGATGTCCGAAGTCATCGCCAACAACATAATATCAACAATCGAACAGAAATGCTGAGGCTAGCTGTGTTTGCAGCTCTAATACATCATATCTCAATGTACGATCCAGCAGGCTGTATTTTTATTATGCTATATGTACAGTGCAAAGCAATGACAAACTTAATATCTGGCGATCGTTCGTATGATCAGATTTGTTTATCTCCAGGGGCTAAGTCAAAATGCTAGAGTAGCACAGAAAAAAACATCAGGGAATACGTTTAACCCCATAAACTTAAGATATGCACGCTCCCGAGTCCTTATACAAATCAAAACATTCTCACAATGTGCAGGTGGACGGATCATCCGATTTTCGAGGATATGCAAAACACCACCCGAAAAAAAAAAACAATCATAAGTGTACAGAACATATACTGCACATGTCCGGAAGTACTGGGAAAATCGTAAGATGTTTAGACCCGACACTACAGTACTCTGAAACGGTCATTCCTTTGACCCGATTGCAGCCACGGGAGTCTGGGATCTGATATCCGCGCGATGACACGTTACCTGCAACGCGACTACTTTTGATTTTCCGCAATTGATTGTGTTATGATGGCTGGATAGAATGTTCACCCGCAAGAAAAATGGTGGAATTCGTGATATGTAATCCCAAATACATTTCGAAATTTTCTCGGAGACGACGCTGACTGATCTTCAGCAAGGGGGTTTCTCCTCCCGAAATATATGTCCGACAATCTAACCAGCCGTTCTGAGTGTTCAAGGAAAAAAAATCAGTAAAATGAAATGGAATGGCTGAAAATGCTGACCAAAGGACTTGGTGACCATGGTGGAAACGTTGGTCGATAGAATGTTTGGAAGCGATCATGTACGAGGACTTCCAAAAAAACGCAAAATAGCAATTGACAGTCCGCTTTATCAGATTTTTTTGATTTTTCACATCAGCCCACAAAAAAAAAAAAATAATAATATGGAGATGTGATCATCAGCCATTCAACAACAACGGAATCATCCCAACTGAGCTAATCTAAAGAAACGAAAACAACCGTGAGGAACCCCGACATTGAAAGTCATCAACATTGCACAGAAGAACCTGAAGAAGCATGCTCGTCCACCGACCACAAAAAAAAATTACACAAAGAATGCAGCTTTCAAATTAACGCCGAATGACTTTGTACTCCTGTTTGGCTCTTAGCGTCAGATTTTAGCCACCAAAATGCGTATTGTGATGTGGTAGCTCCGACTAGATTTCCATTCAACTACTTCCGTTCAGCAAAATTGTTGGATCTGATAACCCGATCCTGTTTCAAATGTGTTTCTCCATATGGGGTTATGGCGGCAGAACATAATCTGATCCTTTTGGAGCCCAGAAGAATCCGGACTGACACCACCAAAAAAAATCTGATAATGATTCAAAGCATGGCAAGACATTGGCAACCTATTCGAATAACTCCAAAATCAAAAAATATTCTCAAAGTTAGGCGCATCGAAGTCTCAAGGGTTTGGCGCTAGTTTTTTTTTTTTTTTTTTTTACTAAGGCGTAATTTGCCTGCAAAAAGGTTTTTTCTTCTTAAGGCAAAATATCGTCAAGTCGATCTATACTACTGTCTGAAAAAGCTGTAAAATTTATTGCAAAGGCACTGCAACTGGTTCAATTATAAGGAATGTCCCATTTTATATAGATATGAAAGGCACTCAAGGCACAATGGTACAGATTAAGAGAGTTGGGAAATGCGAATACATTGAAGATATGCTAATAAAAGTGTATGTACAAGTACAAAGGTTTTTTTTTTTTGAAAGGGTTAAGGTAGATTAAACTTTCTGCTCATGGGCAACTTCAATGGTTTCATCGTCTGGAACGCCTTCGGTTTCAGCCTTCTTCTTTGCATTGAGAACTTCAGCGGCCTTTCTAACGGCTTCATCGGCTTCTTCTTTGGAGTACTTGGGAGCACGAGCTTCATCGCGCTTTTCCTTGATGTGAAGATAGACCAAAGCAAGTGACACGGCAACCCAGTAAAGGCAGTAACTAGTAATAGAACCAATTGTAGCTGTGTTGTTCCAGCCCAAGATAGCGTTAAAGATTTGCCAACCACCGTTGGTGTTAGTGTTCAATTCAGGGTCACCCCAGCTGACGTGCCAGACAGCGGTGGTCATCTTGTAAGTGATAACATCGCCACCGTCTTCAGCGGATTCACCACCAATGACTTGATTCCAAGCGTTTTGCTCAAAGTAGCCAACAGCCTTGGAAAGCAGACCAGCGGCAACGAGATAAAGAATACACGTAGAAACAACAAAGAACCAATGGAGTTTGACAAGAGAACCACCACGATAAAGGAGATATCCAACCAAACAACCGCAAACAATGCCCATAATAGCAGCAATTGGGATGGCTTTAGCTTGTTCACCAAGAGAAACACCACCAAGGAAAACAATGGCTTCGAGACCTTCACGAAGAACGGTGATGAAGGGCAAAATGAAGAAAGCATAACGTTGAGTTCTGGTTTTGAAATCTTGCTTTCCAGCTTGAGCTTCCATGGACTTGGCGAGCTTGATTTTCCATTTATCTTGCATCTTTTCGGTACGAAGCATAGCCAAACCCATGACAGTAATTAAAACACTGGCTACCAACGAGAAACTGCCTTCCCAGATATCTTCACTGTTGGCCCAAAGATCAGAAGCAACTGTATACCAAACGGCAATGAAAGCTGCACCGATGGCTAAGCAAATTGCCAAACCAATAATCGAACCGAACCAAACTTGTTTGCATAGACGACGGTAGATTACTCTGTCATCACTGAAGACCTGCTTCAAGAAAGAAAGCAAGACTGAAACGATGATAGCAGCCTCGGTTGTTTCTCTGAACATGATGAAGAAAATCGGCACACTGAACAAGTCTTGAGCCGCCATTTTTGAAAAAAGTAAAATGGAGCGATTCAAAGAGAAAGAAAGAATGGAAGAATTAAAGGGTGGGTTGAAAATGTAAAGTATTATATAAAAAAAAAATTAGAAAGGGTCGCTGACCAGCGCAGTGGCCTTCAAATGTGTTATGACTATTATAAAAAAAATATAGTTGACTCGATTACGCACGTTTAAGCAATTTAATTATCAGATGCTGCACAAATCTGATCTCCTCTTCATAACCAAAACAGACACCGCGACTCGGGAACGACGCCTTGTAACCATCACCACATTTTATCAGATGAAAAGCGGGAGAATAAAAAACTCTTTTTATTTTTTTTATAATACATTTATTTTCTGTATCACTCTCTTGTTACGGTGTTTATAATATCATTTGTGTTATGCAAGACCACTATTTACACTATTTCGCATCTGATAAACCCGAGTCAGGTACGTTCGTCTTGGGCGGGGCTGTCTTTAAAAATTTTCTTGAGGTGTTGGGACATTATAAACCAACAACAATTTCTTTTTTCCTTCCCTCTTCTTTCCTTTAGTTTATTCTCTCGAGCATCTCGTCTCTTCTCATTTATATTCAATCCACTCTTACCAACCAAACATTGGATTGTCATTTAAATGAAGTTTTTTAATGGTTGTCTGGCTGGTGCTTTAGCACTCGCTTCCGTTGCTCGCGCTGCTAATGTCACCTTGGATTGGGATATTACCTACACCAACGCTAACCCAGACGGTCTCTTCGAGAGACGTGTTATTGGCGTGAATGGGGCTTTCCCGTAAGTTAGCCATGTTTTGACAAACATACCAAAAAACCACACACCCTGCAGAGTTGCTGATCTTGTCCATAAATTTAATCCCTCTAGTCCTCCTCCCATCAATGTCACAATCAATGACACCCTCATCATCAACACAGTAATGTTTCCTTTCCCTTTAATACCTTGACTGATCATTATCACTCTTTGCTGACATTTCTCCTTTTTTAGCACAACTCCCTTGATGTCCCTACCTCCCTACACGCTCACGGTATGTTCCAGAATGGTACTGCGTACATGGATGGTCCTGTCGGTGTCACTGAATGGTAAATGGCCTGTGAAAATTTTTGAGTTGCAAATTATGAATGTCTGACAATTAATCGTGTAATAATTATAATAGCGGTATTCCACCCGGTGGAAACTTTACCTACGTTATCCCCATCACTCAAAAGGGTTCTTACTGGATTCACAGTCATTACCGAGTAAGTGGATATGAATCAACTACACCCCATCTATTCCTGCATCACTCATTCAAGTAATGATTCCCTTCTACGTTCATAATAGGGTCAATACATGGACGGTCTCCGCTCCGCTTTAATTCTCCATGACCCCACTCCTCCCTATCAATACGATGAGGATGTTATTGTGACTATGAACGATTGGTACCATGATCAATCTGAGACTGGCTTGGCTACCTTTATGAATGTCTACAACCCAACTGGTGCCGAACCTGTGCCAAGTATGTGCCACATCTAAAATTTCCATCTATATCTAGGCCCTGCAATACTAACAACCTAAAATCTACAGACTCTGGATTGATCAACAACAATGCCAACACTACCTTCAACTTTGTGCCAGGCAAGACTTACCGCCTTCGTCTTATCAACATGTCTGCATTGGCCATGTTCTATTTCTCTATCGATAACCATACTATGGATGTCATTGAAGTCGAGGGTGTTGATACCCAACGTGAGACTGTTACCAATATCTTCGTTGCTGCCGCTCAACGTTACTCAGTGCTAGTTACCGCCAAGAACGACACCAGCTTCAATTACTACATGCACGCTGATATGAACCCTGACATGTTCGATACCGTCCCCGACGATTTGCAATTGAGTGAGTAGCTTTCAATACCACAAATTTTCTTTTCAAATTCAAGATTGCCGTTTTCCTAACCACAATCTCCCAACTATAGACATCACTGCTCCTATTATTTACAATCAAAATGCTCCATTTGCTCCCAAGAACGATCTTGCCTCATTGGATTTCGATGACACAACACTTGTACCTTTGGAAGTTGTAGGCATGGCTCCCGCTGATCACTCATATCCCATGAGTTTCGATTTCCAAGTTTATACCGATGGTATCAACCGTGGTGCTTTCAACAATGTTCCCTACCTCATGCCCAAGACACCATCCTTGCTTACCGCTCTTACCATTGATTCCCAATATGCCAATGACCCTACCATATATGGATCTCAAGGTAGTGCCATCATTGCACCACATTTGTCGATGATGGAATTCGCTGTCAACAACTTGGACAGTGGTGCTCATCCTTGTAAGTATTTTTGTTCATTAGTCGATCTATATCAGCCTTAGGAAAAGAAACAATATTAACACTCATTATCACAGTCCATCTTCACGGTCACGTCTTCCAGGTTGTCGCTCGTGGTGACGGAATTTACAATGCATCTGCTAACCCAGTCAATGAGACACAAGTCAATCCCGTTCGTCGTGATACTGTCCACGTCCCTGCCAACTCTTATGCCGTTATCCGCTGGAGAGCAGACAACCCAGCTGTTTGGTTCTTCCATTGTCACATTGAATGGCATTTGGAGTCTGGTCTTGCTGCTCAAGTTATTGAAGCTCCTGAAGTCATGCCTCAACGTCTTCAACCACCACAACAACTTTATGATAACTGTAAGGCTCTTGGATGGAGTGTTGAAGGCAACGCAGCTGGCAAGCAAGGATTGGATCTTTCAGGTGCTCCCGGTGGTGTCACTGTCCCCATCGACGGCTTTACTGCTAAGGGTAAGGGTGCTATGGCCGCCTGTATCATCTCTGCTCTCCTTGGTATGGGAACTATCGTCTGGTATGCTCAAGGTCAAGTAGGACCACAGTAAGCAGGTGGAACTACAAAGGAATTTTTCATGAACCCCGTCATGGAGTAACCACAAAAACGAACTAATTCGACTATCCCCTCAAATGAACTGTATACAACCTATTCTCAAAATCTGTTGATCATGACATTTGCTAGAACACCACCATTTCTTTTTTTTTTTTCATAATTATTCTCTGTTGCATGAAAATACTACGCTGAGCTAGTTTACCCTGTACATTTTTAACCTCCCTCTCATCATGTTCCATCATTGTAATCACTTTTTTTTTTTGCCTCCTCACTCTTATAATTGTTTATCCACAATCGTATACTAAAACAAAAAGAAATTTAGTTCAATTCAAAGATACATTGTACACATACTGTTTGCTTTGTGGTGATCAGAGTATTGGCTTTTAAGTTGATTAAACAGAAAGGCTGTAATATGAGAAACGAACAAAAAAACAAACTAAGATGGAGGATAAATCAAGTTGATGATAGCGCTAAGAAGTTCTTAAAAGTATTGGTAGGCATTCATGCCGTCTTCATCCTCTTTGCTCCATGCGTCTCGTGGTAATACTGCTGGCTTGTTAGGTCTGAAAGGATTGTGATTATGAGGCTTTGGTGAAAACTTGACAGGCTGAGGATGAGTTTGGGCAGGAGAGTATGCAGAATCTATCACACTTTCATCGTCATCGATGCCGACGTGGTGATGCCCTGAGCCGAACGTAGTAGATGACATGCGGTTTGATGTCGTCGCCATATGATCTGAGCTTGCGTAACCCTGCCGTGAAGGTGGCTGACTGGTCAGTGCTTGCCATGATGGGTTTGGACCATCTATCAGTGACGTTCTAGTTGATGAAACCTCCGAGTGGGCTGGAGCGGGCCAAATATTTTCATGCTCAGATACTTGAATGGGATGTCTCTGTGGCAAATTGCGCTTGGCAAATGCGCTTTGAAGAAAATCAAATTTAGAAGACCTTACTGCTGAAGACTGCATGGCTGGTGGAACAGCCGATAAAAGCGCAGGCTGAGAGCTGGTAGCCGACATGGTTTGGTACGTATCGTTATCATCAAACGGTGAAGTTGTTCCTGACAAGTTGTACATTTGATTGTTACGATAGTACACTGCAGACTGACGGCCAATAGGTGACATGGTCATAGACATACTACTGATTGATTCCAAGGCTGCTTGCTCACTTGTAAATGAGTAATCTGACTTGTGTCGCTCTGCCGCAGCTGCGTTTCGAGTGTCTGTATAAAAGTTCTTGTCATTAAGATGGCCATTCAGTGCCATAGATGGCGTAAAGCCCCGCATACGACTGATGTTTCTTCTTCTTCGTCGTCGAAGGCAAACCAGTACGCCGACTGCTACGCCAAGTCCTCCAATGCTGCCAACCACAATACCAGCTATTTCACCACTAGAAGGTTTGCTTGACGTTGCCGCTGCTATACAAACTGCGTTGCTGCAATGTTCCGAAGAGCACATCGCGTCGTTAGTACATGCTGAACCATCGACGAGAACCGCCATACATGTCATATTTCCAGAGCTGCAGTATTGTCCAGAAGCGCATTGTTGACCATCTGTGCAGGACCCCATCGAACTTGGCATGGCCGCGATGCTGGTGGCGACAGGTGATCCAGACGGCGATACAATAAACGATGATGCCATGGAAGACATGGAATTGTACGGCAGAGAGGATGGAAGAATGGCTGACGAGCTGCCAAAGACCCCCGATTTGGCAGGGTTTGGCGATTGGTTGACGGACGTTGTTTGAGGATTGGGTGAATTTGGAGTTGTCTGTGGCTGCGTTGGTGTGGTAGGAGATGGCTGCTCAGTTGGTGTAGTAGTAGGCTCTGGCGTTGGTGTTGTAGGCTCTGGCGTTGGCGTAGGCGTTGTTGCCGGGTCAGTAGTAGTGGTTGGAGGGACGTCAGTTGTTGTGGTAGTAATACTAGGCGTTGTCTCGGTAGGTGTAGGGGATGATGACGACTCAGTTGAGCCTGAGTCCCCGGTCGTCGAGTCACTGGAAGACGAGCCACTTGTCACACCATCTCCACTAGTCGACGTTTGATCGCTAGAGGTAGTCAAATCTAAGAATTATCATTAATGCCTTGGATCAAAGCAAATTGAAGTCCATTTTTACGTCTCGAACAGCTTACCTGACGAGGGCGATGAGCTGCCCGTGTCTGAAGACTGTGCATCTGAAGTAACATGTTAGGAACATATGGCCCAAAGATAAAACGATACTACATCAAAGTAGCTGACAATGACTCAATTGACTAACTAGTAAAATCACCTACCAGTTCCAATCGTAAAAAAGGAGAGGAGTAAAAGTAAGGTAGCGATGAAAATTATGTTAAGCTTGGTCATATCGTCATCCGTGAGTAAGTGTATGAAGGAAGGAAAGGAAAAGAGGGGTACACGACAAGTTCATGTCAGAAAGACAGACAAGATATTTGGCTCTGCCTATACTAACCAATGAAGTACTCGTGCGTTACACATAGTCTTTGCCGCGATTGTCTTAACGTATCTTTTTGGCTGCGTTTCATATTCTTAAAGTTATAGTAATGTTGAGAACGACTTGTATGAGCACCAGCATGCAAAAATCATAAGAATAAGTCATCTCAGCGAGTCAGCTTGGTAATGATCATTGTATAGGTGGTGGTTGGCAGCGCATGGCATAATAGCAAACAATTGATCGCCACTGGTTGTTTCAAAAATAAGGTGAGGAACTTAGCCTAACGACTTTTGCTGGCAGGCAATTTGAACAATGTACCTGAGCTACAAAATTTTGGCTCGCTAGCCAATCTTTTACTGGCTTGCTCTGGCAATTTAACCTTATATAGTAGAACATCACGACTACAGCCAGGCACAAAGCAGTCGTATATTTTTAACCGCTGTTTTGATTAGGCAGAGATATAAGATGACGCTCAAGTGTGTACAGAAGCCAAACTATATGCTTCAATCTACTCAATTTTCCCCACTCCACATAATGCTTTATTTGATTCATTTAATCATATTCATCTTTTTTAATTTTAATTATGATATGCGGAAGAGAAATTGATATGAGCAAATAGTAGCTGTGATTCATTTCAATCACTTTCGCCCTAAATTTTGTAGTAGCGATTATATAATGCTGCTCTCGAATCGGCAACAAGGAATTGAACCGCCTGATACCATCTGGAAGAGTAACCTTCGAAATCAATGCTCTTAAGTAGGCGTACAGCACAAAGCGCAACGTTGTTGCATCCCCCTAGTACCAACGACAACCGAATTTGAGTAAGAATAAAAGTTCAAGTACAGAAGATATGCGCAAATGAGCGATTTGTTAAGGTCGTCATCTATTAAGACACAGATACTTTGGTAAATTCGTGTTACACCGAAATAAACAACATCAAATGAGAAGCCCACCAAAACGATTCAGCAGTCACAGAGAGGAAGCAGCACCTCCTGGTGGCAACTGCAACGTTCCTTGGAACATCGGTATCTATCAAGACTGTCAAAGTAGCAATGTAGAAGTATCATCAATCTCCTAGTTTTCCGTATGTGGCTTGGCCGGTTGAGATCCTTTGAGAGTATACATCATGTTAATATGAACTTATAGTTTGCTTTCACACTCAATGTCCGTTGCGATACTTCACATTATTGGAGCACTATTCGTTCACCATGTGATAGGGTGAAGTAGGAGGACAAAGAATGTAAATGTAATATTTGCAGGTTCAGTATTTGAGTCTGGCATTAAAAAGAGATCTGGAACTAGTGGGCATAACCATGCAAAGAGGTATCAATTCTGGGGAAGTAGATACCTCTGGTGCGCTGATGGGGGAAATAAAAAGCGTTGAAATAGTTCTTCAATAGGTGTCTTCATTTTGAAGGACCACTTACACTGCAGCAAGAAATTAGTGCGTCTATGACGCTATGTGAGGAATACTCACCACGTGTTCAATTTCAATGCAACATGTACAGCGACGGGAATATGACATGAGATGGTCTAACTGAAATAGTCTTACCGACCATGTTTATGTAAAAACCTCTCTGACTTGAGAAAGCTGGGCATGTATGCTGTATACAGCTCTCACCGTCAAGGATGCAAGTTGGTAAACACCATATGCAGATTAGCGTGAACAATAAAAATAACCAATATGGAATGATGCAAAATGATGTTGCACAATAACAGGGAAATAAATTTTCAAAACTTCAGCTGACCAAAGCACTTGCATTACTTATGCAAGGGCTCGAGGAAGCCTTATATACCGTACATGAAGATATGTAACTGTTGATAACAGTATTAAGTAAAAAATACGTGGTTTTTTCTGACTTTGACTTTGGCAGGTACCTGATGCCACAAAATTGAGTACAGATACAACAATTTGCCATGTGTATGAAAGCCACCTGTTTCACACCTTATCGAAATGAAAGTTGATGACATTATATATAACGGGTCCTGCATGTATCAATTCTATTCCGCGGTATCTCACGGTATCAATCAAGATGTTGGCTAATAACATTTCTTCAAAATCTTTGATGCTGTTGGATCACTAGCCATTTCAGTACGCTTAATTTAAGGACTCTGCAGGGCAAGGATGTTACTAGGTACATAATCATACCTTTAATCAGCTACGCACGTAGGTAACCCAAATGTGTGGTACTGTCAGAGAAATTTTAACATTGAGTCCTGCAAACTTCTTCATCACTTGTAATATATATTGAGAAACAACTGGATAATACAATAACTTGTATGGGACTTGAACAACAAAATCATCACCTATATTATTTCAACACATAAACCAGCATACAGACATGATCGAATAAAAAATTGGCGTTTATGAACTTGTAATAGACCTGGGTATGTCTTGTGAGCTGATTACCCAATACAGCTGGAAATGATGGGTCCAGCATTCCCGCCAAGTAGTGTAACAGATATCGCAAACGATTAGAGAAACAAGTTTTAATGAGCTATAAAAGGATGATATCCTGAGTCCATCGAGTTCATTATACCCGACTCCTCTCAAGACAAGATGCGCTCCACCATCATCCTCGCCTCTGCTGTGCTTCTGTGGCAATCTGTTTCTGCCAAGAACTTCAATTTGGTTAACAAATGTTCCAAGTCTGTCTATGCTGGCGTGTTGCAGAATGGTCAATCCACTGCTACTTACTACAGCATACCTAGCGGAGGCTCATCCAATGCCGATGTAGCTGCCAACTGGGCCGGTCGAATTTATGGCCGCATTGACTGCGACTCTTCCGCTGATCAAGCTAACAACACCCAATGTGGTCTTCCCGGTACTCCTAACCCTGCCAGTTTGGCTGAATTTACTTTCGAAGGTTCCGGAAACCAAGATTACTACGATCTTTCCATGGTTGATGGCTACAATTTGCCCATTGAAATCCAACCCATTGGTGCTTCTCAAGGATCAAGTCAATACAATTGTGGATCCCCCATTTGTCAAACTCTGCCTACCTGCCCAAGTGATTTGACCGTGTTGACCTCTGAAGGAGATCTTTTGGCCTGCCAGAGCGATTGCTCTCACTATAACGAAGCCCAATACTGCTGTACTGGTGCTTATGGTTCAGCTTCCACCTGTAGCGGTGGTCCCTATGCTCCAATGATCAAGAGTGCTTGCCCCGATGCCTACAGTAAGTAGCAATATTTCAGTGACTTTGAGATAGTGTGGTGTTGTAACTACCAGATGACTGACTGATTATTTTATAGGTTTTGCCTACGATGACTCTACCAGTACTTACACTTGCGACTCCAACACCGCTACTGGTTATACTATCACCTGGTGCCCTTAAGCATAAAGAATTACACATTTTAGCTAAAACATTCACATTGACTATGGAAGTTTGTAGTGCAGTATCTGAGAACAAACGAGATCTATTTACAAATAAATACAGTTTCGAACCTAAGTCTAGCCGTTCCTGTTTGGGATTATAAGCAGTGATTTTTATTGTTTTCAAGCAAGCTGCCTCGGTGCATATAAACAATTGGGACAACGGTTATCCATGAAACCAATTGCCGGACTTCGAGCTGCGTGTAAATTGGTTGAGTCTACGCTGATAATCGGCAAGTGAGACTTAGATCACAGCCATTGATAAATGCCTAAGCTCCATGCATTGTTTTTCCCTTTATTGTGAGATGGTGTTCAAACAGTCTGTCCCAGGTTGCTTAGCAACACACTACTTCACAGTCGTGGTACGTGATACGAAACTCCGTCCCAGGCGCACAAACCTTAGAATGTGGAGCTTGTCAGCCACAACCGCAACACCACAATTCACTATATATAGTGTTCAGCTATTTGTTCGCTACAGACTTAATGTCCAAAATGAGCAACTCTACCTCCATGAACGCCAATAAACGTAAAGCTGGTCCTCCTGAAGGCAAGGAACCTGATATGCAGAAACCTGTAAAACCATCGCTCGAGATTGGCCTCGTGGATATTGAAGGAATTCCTGTGAAGGAGAACACAGACTATTTCCTTGAGATATACGACCAACCTGATGACGTTCTGAAGTTCGAAGATGATGAAGATTACATGGCAATCTATGCTACCTACCGGCTGAACAAAGTCAGCAAGGTAGTTGTACGATATACCTTGATAGATGGCATCCATTACCTCACTCGTAAGGATTGCTTTCTACAAGTGGGCGAACATGAAATGGAAATCGACTTCAAGGAAGAAAAACCCGACAAGCAAAAAACCCTTGAATTTCATGCCACGGAAAATAACACTTTCAAGATCACTAAGCTGAATAATAACAATTGGCTCACATTTGATAAGAATTGTATCACCCATACGAACATAATCTTTATTTTGGACAATGATCGTGCGGCATACTATAAGCCAGTGGAGTTGTTGCTGAGAAGACCCTCTATAGCTGTCAGAGATTCTATAGATGTGCTAGTTCCGGAAGGGTTCGACATGAGCTCTATCGATAAATGCATGATGGATTTTGACTCCAATCTCATTTCCTACGTCAATGAAGAGGCGATCAATTCAAGATTGGGTTCTAATTTCATAGTATTACACAAAGACTATTTCGTTGCATACGCCGGCAAACATCATGTCAAATGTGACTACAACTGTCGCAATCGAATTATGAAACAGCTTTGTCCAAACAAAGGTGACGATTACTATGCTGAGTGGATTGCAAACGATTGTCATCTCAAGAAGATAGCTGGTATTATTCACAACACTATACCACCCTATTTCCTTTTCACAGATGTTTACATTGGGGATGATCAATTGACGAATAACACCATCATTTCAGGCTACTTCACAAACGATTTTTATAAGATGGCCGACATAATCAAGGCCCGGACGTACAGTCATAAATTCTTTGCTTTCTACCTTGATGATACATATAGTTTTTGTTTGACTGAAACCCTCGAGAATTTTGGATTTGATCTGCCATTTGATCTGCCACTAGAAGAGGGACAATTCTTTGTTGATAGACTATGCAGCAGTGACTTCAACGGATGTTTTTCTCAGCTGAAGTCTGATTTCCTGAAATTCGTCAATGACAAGATACCTGATCCTTCAATAAGATCTCCAGGATTCCGACTGATTGATATCGAAGGACAAAGTGTTGAAGAAAACACTGATTACTATCTAGTATTATACAATCAGGATCTTGACGTACTTCAACTTGATGAGGTTTCTCACGATGATTATATTACAATCAGCGCAACTTCGTGTGATAACCATGGCGACACAGTAATTGTTAAATGCTCTATCATTGACGGAATCTGCTACTTGCTTTGCAATAACAAGTACCTCCATCTTATGGAATCTGAGGCAGGGCATGGAATTGGCCTTACTGATAAGATTCCTACTAAACAGCAGAGACTGCAATTCCAAGTCACCAATAATAATACTTTCAGGACAGTTCCTTGGAACCAACGCGAATATCTCAGATTTGAAACAATCACCCATAACTATAGCGCTCTCTCATTTTTCGTGAATGGTACAACAGTGGAGTTCTTCTTGAAAAGAGTAAGCTAAACCTCTCGATAATATATCTTCTTCTTTCATATTACCTTACCTAGAGTGATTGTCCCATTTTACTATGGTTATATATAAAGTTATACCAATTATTCCTTGATGATCTCTGAACGTATTATGGCGCATGAAGTTACGCGCTGTTTAAGATTAATCTATTTCAGCAAAGGTCCTCACATTACGTTGTTTCAATCTTCTTTGTGCATGATTAGGACTTAACAAAGTATGCTTTGGTTGAAGACCTAGCCAGGTTTGCACCTTTACTATTCTCGAGTTGCATTCGGTGTAAGTCGATTGTTGTCGTATGGTAAAACATATCAATGGTCATAGACAAAGATTATAGGTTGCTTAGCAACATGCGCCACTTGACATTTGTGCTATGGTAGCACCAAACTCCATGACTATGCACACAACCTTGTAATGTGGAGCCTTCACTGTGGTACAGATGTCGAAAGGAAGTATATAAAATTTTTGCTCATGCGTCCCATTCTTTTATCATTCGAACCTATTAATGAGTGAAGATAAGCTTACTGACAACTTTGAAGTACAGAGCTCGATTGACCCGTTGACTAGGGTTGCCAACTTTCAGTTGCTAGATATTGAAGGAAACCCAGTGGAACAATATACAGACTACAGCTTAGAGACTAACGACGAGGATGACGATGTTCTAGATATCTTTGATGATATATTGTTTGCAACGATGTGTCAAAATAATATCGACAAGGCAATCGTTCAATGCCGCATTATCAAGGGTATATATTACCTCGTTTGGAAGAACAAATACATTCAAGCTGTAGTGGATAATGTTGAGAGAGATGGAAATATACTCCTTACTGAAAAGCTTCCAGAAAAGGATCAGCGGCTGCAATTTCAGGTCGCCAAGACCAATACATTCAAGATGGTGCAATGAAACCAATACATTTTAACTTTCTACTGAAATGATTTCTATGTAATTACAAAGACATATCTTTTCGAGTCGGCAGGTGTCATCTCGAGCTTTTCTTGAAAAGGTATGAAAAGTGAAGATCGATCAACAACTTTTCTTCATCTTAAAGCTATGATGAACCGAAATTGGCAAAATTTCAGATCCTTATCAAGCGATTCCATTTACCAAATGGATTTATTTACTTTAAAATATGATATATATTCCTATCTTCAATAAAAAGTGATAACTATGTTACAAGCACAAGAGCAACGTTACAGCTGCTATATTAGTCTAATGAGACCCTTAGTCTCTTTGAGTTTGTTCGATATTCTTTCGCTTTAAAAGAAGTCCTCACTAGTAAGACTCAACAAGGTAAATCACTTACCATGAAGCCAGAAATTTCAGAGATATATACTTGTAAAGTCTCCAAAATGCATTTGCAATGGCATCTTTAACATCACTTGGGAGCTTTTATACATAGTCGCGTTTTGCTCTAATGCTGCTGCAATGACAATAGTAAAGCTATGGCCTTGGCGAATACTTGGGAGATGTAGTAAAATACCCATAACAGCAAGTTTGATTTTCTTGCTCTATCATGTGTTGCATTGGTAGACGTTGCAGCATTTATAAATCTCTATCATGCATTGATATGAATCTCTCGGCTTCTGACGGTCACTTTGGGTCGTCCTTTGTACGGCCCAATTATTCACACATGTTTTTATTTGAGATAGATATTTTTGATCAGTCAGTTTTGCAAAAGTTGTGCATGTCTGTGTTAAATGTGGTAGTACCTTATTTTGACAGTAATACCTCCATAAGATTACCTTTATTACATTCACGCCATGGCTTCTCATACAAATGGACGAGAAGAGACAGGGATCATCACAGGGACAGGTACAAAGCAGCAGACTCAATAGAGACTACATGGAGTAGGCATAAGAGCCACTCACTATCTCCTCAGCCGGTAAACTTGATTTCATGAGTCCAAATGTAGCTAGTTTTTCAAGCACATCGTTTTCAAAGACCTGATGCTCTTTTGGGCCGTCAGACCACTAACTATCACATAAGAAAGCCGACGGATCTACTTCATAGTAGATTATAAGCTACCATTTAGACCGATACATGACTGCCAAGAGTACAGTGAATAAATGAGCACATCTATATTGTAAAGGCCGAACAGTCGTATTTCAAAAGTAGATTTCATACTTGAATATCATAGCATCCCGAGAACATTAGACGGAAGCTTTTATGCTGAAGCAATCTTAGGCAACCATATTAAAGGCCAACAGTTACAAATACAGCCTAGAAGTCTTCCAAGTAACAAGATTTTCCTTATTCAGAAATAAAATCCAACATTAGACTAACGGCAATTTCCTTGTCCAGCAGTTTGGTGAGTTGAACGATGATGTACCTGACCGCAGTCGTCTTTAAACAAATGTCACAGCTCCTACGAATAATATAAATTTTTTACGCCAGCTATATTGAGTACCGATTTCTCGGCACAATGTTATTTAAAAATTTGTTTGCAAATTAGATCAGTAATGGTACCGTATTTCTGGGAAGTTATTCTCATGGTTTTGTTATTGGTAGCCAAAACTATATGTATCACAGTGCCAAAGAGTTCACGACTGCTCGTACTAGAGCTAACGCAATAAAAATAAAATTGAGTATCAAATATACGATGCTACCTTTGTTGGCTTGAGGAATTATGACCAACTGAGTTGATTTTCAGAATTACTGCTATCTTCATATTTAAGAAAAAAAAGTGACAGTAAACATTAAAGGCCTAATGAGAATTTGTTTGTCGGAAAAACGAATGCCGTTAGACTTAAGGAGTTAACCAAACATGGAAACTCCTCCATGATTTAAAAGGTCTTCAGCAAGCTAAAGGTGGCGGGCTTTGAACACGCTAACTTGGTTATCGTTATTGTTTTTACCTTCCCCCCATTCTACTTCCATTTGGGCCACGTCCACCGACTTGCCGGATCTCAAAAGCAATCATAGACCATGATGAATTTGTCCGCTTACTCTCGATTGGTGTATATGGATATAAGAATTTCATGGCGAAATGGATATGAGGCTTGCTTTCAACCTCAACAAAGTGAATCTAGAGCTGTGGGTAAATGCTTTCGTAAAGACTCATTAGAAAAATTTACAAGTACATGATCATTTTGGCCCAGAGAAGCTAGCCAAACATTGGTGGCAGCAGACGTGCCTTGGCAAATGTCACTATTTTACCAGATTACCGTTTGTTGTTTGTTGGGGATATCAATAGAGTTTAGTCTGTTAAATCCCATGCGCATATCCAACAGGGGATAGCACTTGTAGCTAAAGTAGAGTTTCATCATGTCCGCACGCTAGTGAGAAAAAGCTTGGGGGGATTTGGAAATGCGTTTAAATCGTACCTGGTGATTGGTCAGGTTGGTGATTTTGAGCAACATGGCTATTTAAAAAGGAAGAAAAAAAAAGCCCATCGCTTAGCAACACAATGCGAGCAGCTGCTTGCCAAAAAAGGGCCTGAAGCAGCCCAGCTTTAACCGCATTTGCTATTTTGGCGCTTATTCAATAATGGGCATTTCATGATTTCTCTCATTATGGATGGATCGTAAAAGTCTTTCCTATCGAGGCTGGTCAGATATTGTACTATGTAAATAAATCGATTTTGAGCTGTTTCCCATTTAGCCTCCCATTTCAGTCACCCCCAGAGAATCATCCCATTCACATTTGCACATCTGGTCGTTCACCAGGTATCAACATTGTCAATAACACTCATCAAAAAAAAGAGACATACATGTTATTAAATGGTGTACAACACACAAGCCTAGACGTACAGAGATTGAGCCGCGGCAAAACTTTGTCCAACATGTAACCCAACTGTAAAACAGCCATACAGAGTACAAACGTTTCATGCGAAATCTTGATAGAGCAGGAGAGTCTACAAACAGGTCAATATAGAGCCCCTATCTCGGCTAAATCTTGAAGAGATTCTGGCTAAAATTTACCTGCCTTTACAAGCTCTATATTTCGAAGTTGCTGTATGGCGCATCTGCCTGCATTCACATTCAGTATGCACCTTACGTACTCAAATCGGTGTATTCTTTTGTCGATCTTGCATAATCAAGCTTTTTTTTTCTTTTGGGCCATTTTCCCGCTTATGCAAACTCCACCAGAGTACAAGCAATGGGCGGAGTACTATCACCTCGTAGACTGTTACAAAAGATGGTGAAGCCATGATAAGTAGGATATGAAGTTTATTATGCATGCAGAAGATGAGTTGTAGTGTCCACACAGGTTTGCAATAAATTATTATTCTACAAATTGAAGTTCCTTGATGCGGTCCTTGGCATATACATCCTTGTATCGATTGTACATGTCCTGTTTGCAGAAAAGGGTGTGTGAGCAAATTGCGCCAATGTTATTTTTTTAGATACACACAAACATAGGATGCCCCATTGGGTTCACATTTCTTACCTGTAAAGCATCCATATACTTTTCATGGAGCTCCTTTACCACTTCATCCATGGGCCTATCTTTTGCATCCTTTGGGACAGGGATTGGTTTTCCAACTAGAATGAAGATTAGTAAAGGTGTGGGAAAGTAATCGTCCACTTTAATGTATAACACAAGCTACATACCCACTGTGTGGATAGGATGGCGATGAGGCAACAGGCCAAAATCATCTAAAAACACGAATTTTTAGCTATCCCAAGAAAATAAACGATACACAACAACAAACATCTGCAATCCACTCACAATTGAAGACGCCACGACCATGAAATAGTGGCATGGTAAATCCTAATGCGTGTTGAATCTTTTTTTGCCATCGCCGCAGTCTGGAATTCTCGTCGTTCTCCACTTGTTCGTACAAATCATTCTCACCAAAGCTTAAAGTAGGTACAAGGCTTGCACCCGTTTGCACAGCAATTTTCACAAAACCAAATCGGCGTTTCAAGACGAGATCCATCACACCTGGTCTCGCACTCAAGGATTCTGAAGCGCCACCAACTACAATAGCAATGGCACGGCCAGGACCACCTTTGGTAAGGATATTTTGACAGGATGTTTTGGAGACTGAGCATAATCCGCAAGCCATCATATAATCACGATAGAAAGGAATATTAAAATTAGATGTCAATGTCAGTAACGATGGCTTGATTCCCGGAAATGACTCGTTAAAACCAGTTGCATTTGTAGCAAACGTGATGAACGAGCCCATAGAAATAATTCCATGAGGATGATAACTATCAAGTGATTGTTAGCAATAGCATTTATCACTGAACATCAGTGCATGTGATTTTTGCACTCACCCAAAGATATAAGTTTGCGTTGGATCCAAATCTGCTTCCTGGTGGTTGGGTAGGTGCACGGATCAGGGGATGAGCTTTCTTTTTTTTTTTTTTCCATTTCCAGCTCTTGGCAAGACAGCGTTTCTCTCTTACCTTGATTAGTTTTGCAGGAAAATAATCTGCAAAAAGCTTCCACGCCTTAGAGTTCCGTACCCAAGAGATAGGGCGACCACCATTCTCTGGTGCTTTATCCCAGATCAAAATCCAAGTCAGATAGATAATAATAGGTAGCCAAAATAGGATAGGAATGGAACAAATGAAGAAGAATAGAAAGATGCATATGGACATCATAGAACACCATATTAGCACGGCTAATGTTTGTAGCCTACGCTTCAAAGGGACATTCAAGGGAGCGTAATTAGGTTGTGGGAGGATGGATTGTTTTTCATTCTTCTTTGACGGCTGCTGGTGTGATCGAGCCATAGTGTGGTACGCGGGTGGGTTATTGGGTGGAGTTTTCTGGAGGAACGTTAGCCGGCTGGGCTGGCAAAAAATAATAAGCGGATTTAGGCAGGCGGAGGGGCAGGTGAGGCATGCTACTTGACTCACCCGACCCGCGCGCTCGGCGAAACTAATAATTTTCAAACAAGCAAGCAAGCATAAAATTTTTTGGTCAATGTGAGAGAGAGGGCTTTTTCTTTTTCCACTTGGCTAGCCTGGCTGAACTGGCTGGTTACTATGGGTCGCGCTGGTTGGTTCTTTTCTAATGGCTGGCTGGCTGGTTTTGGCTGGATACAAGCAAAAAAGCAAGCCACGCTTTGTCTGCCTCTTCTCCGGTGACCACCGATTGGGGGCGCAGCTGGTTAAAATTATGGGGGGACTAGACCCAGGAGTTGACGGCCAAAATCCTAAAACAGAAATTGGCGTATATTTTAAAGGTCAAACGATAGTCACAAAACGGAGTAAAATGCAATTTGGATCGAATTTGTGTGAAATTTCGATGTTTGCAAAATGGGACTTTTTGTTGGGGGGTTCTGCAGAGGGATTTTATGCACGGCAGAATGTGGATTTTTTCTTTTTAAAAGACTGCAAAATCTCTCGGCATTTCTTGTTGATTCTGGTCTTTTCCACTTTGCTTTTTTCTTTTCTCTTCATTACGTTTCCTACCTTTGTATACGAAAAGAAAAAGGAAGATAGATTTCCTGTAATAATCACTGTTGTACAACTTTTATCAGCAACACTGGACTACTTTACTCGCCCTCGATCTCGTTCTTCCTCACCGTGTTCTGCCTGTGTGCTCATGGAAGAGGACCAATGCCAGTCTAACAAAGTTGTTGATACGACAACACAAGAGACTATACTTGCAATGAATGCTTTGACTCTAACGCCAATGGATGAAAACCTGGGTTTGACTCCGGACTATGATTCTTCAGTTTCGCCTGACGAGTACTTGCCTCCAACACCACCAGGCTCACCATCAGCGCACGTCCAAGCAACAATTTTACGACGACGGTTTGATACTGAGATTGTGCTGAGAGATTTTCCACCACTTCACAACCCAGCGAAACTCGAAAAGACGCCGTCTGCCTCATGCTTAAGAGTATTGCTTGTCGACGATAATCATGTCAATCTCCGCATATTGGAACGATTATTAAATAGACATCTCAGCCATATTATTCATCAAGTTCGTGTAGCCCAAAATGCAAGCCAAGCTTTGGACTTGTTATCCGCCAATGACTTTGACATGGTCATGATGGATATAGAAATGCCTGGTATGAGCGGAGTACAGGCTACCACTCGGATAAGGGCAGGTGAAGCCGGAGAACGGCACCGTACTATTCCCATCGTAGCCGTTACTACAAAGGACTCTCCTTATTGGCGAAGCTTATATCTTGAAAATGGCATGGTAATTATTTTTGGTTATTTGCATGTTGCTCAAATTATTTTTTTTTAAAAAAAAAAAACGAAGCTTATTAATGATATCCCTTGTTTATCAATTGTCAGAATGGTTGCATATCTAAGCCTATTGCGCTCGATTCGTTATTGGAAACTATCAACGAAGTGTTATGTAGAGACAGCATCGAATCTCTACTGTCGCCAACAAGACCAAAGGCTTCACTAATCACAGTAACGCCTTAATGTTCTGCAAATAGTCTATCAGAGACAGAAATAAGATACAACCGGTGATTGGTATCTTTATTTTTTCTGTACCCCTTTTATTCCCTCGACACACTTTGTCACCTTTTTTTTTATCCCTACTTTTCACTCCTGTAAATATTCCTCTTCAAAACTCTTAAACACATTTGTACAACTGCATACCTTCTTATTTTTTCCCTACTATGTATTCTGAAAATCCTATTTGATAAATCCCCACTGCATACCCACAATACTTAACCCTAACAAAATATTAAAATGAAAGAGCAATTGTTGATGTTATATTTCGTGGCGAACTGAATTGGAATGTGGACAGTACAATTTCCACATCGAACACATGGTTATACTAGGATGCAGTACTTGAGTAACAATTTCCCCTTGCAATTCACACCTTTTTTTTTAAAGTCACGCACACAAAAGCCAGGAAAACAAGGTTTGAGGCGGTACATCTTGGCGTTTTCTAGAGCA
This sequence comes from Umbelopsis sp. M5902, assembly GCA_037039815.1. NCBI lineage: Eukaryota > Fungi > Mucoromycota > Umbelopsidomycetes > Umbelopsidales > Umbelopsidaceae > Umbelopsis > Umbelopsis sp. M5902. The sequence continues at coordinate 240,301 of JAXQGL010000052.1, forward strand.
TTGGCACTGAAATCCTTAGCATATAAGTGTCAAGCTTTTATCGGGTTGCTATTCTTGTTTATTTGTATTTTTGGGCAGCTTGGAACGGTAAAGTCTAAAAAATTTTCAGATGCACCATTCAGCTCCTGTAAAAAAAAATTACTGGTGATTTGCAGTATCAGTTTCTTCTCGTTCCTTTTGCCGCTGAGCTATCCGGATGAAAGCATAAGCTTAACTGTTGTGGCTGCGGAATGTTCATGCCACGGGGCGCGGAATCCGCGGAGCAGTAAATGACCGGCAAACATATCCGCTTGGCGATTGTGCAAAGACTTTAGCCATAGCTTATTTTACCATATGATGAAAAAATTACGAGATACACCGATGGACGAGATAAACGATTAGTTAGTGGTTCACAAAAATAAACCGGTTCCTGGACTCAATAAACTTGTTTTTATCATTGAAGAGCTTAATTTGCTGAGTGTCAAAAATGCGATGTGGCCAGGGCAATAAGCTCATTTCCTGATGCTCCAGACTTCGCCAATATTGCCATTTTGGCCCAAGAGGCCTAAAATATTGGCCGCCCAGAGGCGTTTTCGTCTCACCAATGAAAACCGTTGCAGCATCTTGCATACTTCCGAGAAAAGCTTTACTGTGCACTTCCACACTTTCTTACTACAAACACCGCATATTAGTACAACATGGTCTATTGAAATACACAACAGATTGAGAAAAATTTCATGTATGTGCATGCGTTAGAGTTTATTGAATATATATATAATTAATGTATGCTGCTATGTACAGTTTAGTTTATAAAAAGAAAGTAAGTGACATATTAATATGATTAGCTACATTAGGATGCCAATTTCTAATATCGGCTGTAGCTGCCTTTTCGCGAATAGATGGGTAATAAAGGGCTTGGGTAGCAGCTTCAATGTACAACAAATTGTTGAATGCACGAGACAACGGCTTAAACAGCGAAGCTCCAGTATTTAGCCAGGGGAGAGAGGACATCCGAGGCAATTGAAAGTTTGTAAGAATGAGTAAATTCTGGATTAGCTGCGGTACCAGTGCCGGAGTAGAGGTAACAACGTCTTCCATGCCGCGACTTTTGCCATCCGCACACAGTGCTTGGCAGGACGTTACAAACCTGGTCGCTGACTTCTGTGACTGCTAGGGACTGGGATTCCAGCAGTCTCATCAACGAGGGTAAAGTCATTTCCACAGAGGTCACACCGGCCACATTGATATATGATAACTTGGGAGACCGCTTAATTAATTTAAGCACTGCTTCCAGTGTAACACCTCTGCAATGAGCAATGGATAAATTTTCCAGTTGGTGATTTTGTGGTATAGCATTGAGATGTTCGTCGTTAAGTTCCAATGAGCCGGATATATCTAGTGTTTTTAATTGGGGGGTGATATTGGTCATCATGTGGGTTAAGCAAGATTCGCAGAAGCGAGAGCCACCCAGGTTGGGATCCATAGCCAGATTCAAGTAAACCAGCTTTTGAAAGCGAGCCAATAGGTATGGCAAACCGGCATTGCAGCAAGTCAAACCACGACAATAGCGCAGTGACAACTCAGTCAGAGCATTGGGTACTATGTTCCATAGAGTGCTGGTGGTGACTTTTGTGTGAGAAAGATCGACTTTGTTTAAGGCGGACAGGTTTGATAGCAAGGGTACCAAGACAGATGATTCAGAGAGCGACGAGCACATATGAAGCGATAAATTAACAAGTGAGGGAGGTAAAACCACATCATTGTTTGTTAAAGCGGAGGAACAAGCCACATCCCATGATCCACGTCTAGAGGACGATGGAGAAGAGCACATAGACTTGTTGAGATCGTCTGATATAGCAGAATCATTATCCAAGTGCTGGGGTACAAAAGTGTCTGTGCCACTACTGTAGGCACGTGGTTCGTCTAATTCAGTGACCTGATTGGATGCTGTCTGCAAATTTCCCATGGTAACAGCCATGGATTTTGCAAACATGGGACTTGAGCACGCAACCAAGTCTAAACCACACAATTTTGGTCGTGAAAAGATAGAAGACAAGACGCTGTTGTCAATTATATTACCAAAAGCGTCTCCCAAAAGAAGCCTCTCTAGTTGACTGCATGAACGGATAAGGAGAGCCAAAGATTCAGCGTTGACCACTGTCTTTGCCTTTGCATCCGTCCATCCACTGCCCATACTGGTATAGGCTGACAAGTCTAGGCATTTAACTAGTCTCATGTTGTACAGCTGCTGGAGTAGACGATTGTAGCGCTGTGGACTAGATACACTCAAAGTGTGGTAAATTTTAGGTTGAAGATGAGCATGGTAGGCACGACAAACCAGTGTGCCATTGGTAAGGGAGCGGTGACTATTATCTGAATCGAGAAGATGAAGCTGATCAAGTACGAGCAATTGTAATTCTACTGGGAGCATAGAAAGGAAGTGTAGAAGAAGAGGATTGAAAAATGGCGAAATGGGCTTGAGTTGGATTGAAATAAGAAAAAATTGGTTTGCAGGTTTCTCACGTTACCATGATCTTATCATTTTATAATACAGATGTGTATATGCGAGCATATATCTGATCAGTTCCTTTTTTGTACACAAGTCCTAAGCAGTCCAAGTTTCAAAGCAAAAATTTGTTTCTTGACCTGCTAGCAAGAAATTTCTCCTCAAATACGATCTTGCTGCCATTGAAAATACCAAGCAACGATGATGAAATCTCGATGGCTGAAAAAATGTTACAGTGGATAAGTTTATGTTACAACGGCTTCTAGCCATTTAAAGCTTTCACTTGTAAATTTCAGCGTTGCTGCAGGATCAAGTAACAGGCCATTCTGAGAACACAATGAAATAATTTGGAATGATTTGAAATTAACAACATGGAACATGCAGAATCTGCAAAGTAATGTTTGTTATCCATTTATGAATGACCCTTAAGAGCAATCCCCTTACAGAGCGTGTGGGCCCGCAGTCACTTTGGCGGAGGAAGTTTCTATGAGCTAAATAAACAAATTCCGGCGCACTGCGCCTCCAGTGTGAGACTGGTTTTGTGACCTGACCACCTTCCCAAGTCGGACACCTCCGCCGGATTGTTAGTGAGCTTACCTTTGGACTTTGAAAATCCTTTGACATCTAATTACGATGCATCCTTATCAAGGTTACAATCGTCCGCCTGTGGATATACTTCCTGCACCCACAGGATCGGCAGCTAATGCTGTTCCTGCTGGTGATGCTCCCCGTCGAAAACGAACGAGAGCTAAGAGAAGCTGTGATATGTGCCGTAAAAAGAAGAGCAAATGTGATGCTGAAGTCAACCACCCTTGTACAAATTGCAAAAACTGGAAAACCGAGTGCGTTTTCCTCGTTGAACAGAAGAAACGTGGTCCTAGTACTGGGTCAGCAACGTCTTTTCCTCTTATCATTTAGCCTGTACTTACTAATTCATTGAAAATTTATTTAGTAGATATGTAGAATTGCTGGAAAGTCGCTTGAAGAGAATGGAAGCTTTGATCGACAATTTAGCTCGAACAAACGGCAAGTCAGACGATTCAGCAAGTCCAGAAGACCAAATAACACCTCCACCATCTGTGGGAGACCCTAGCAATACTTCTCAAGCTTCAATTGGGGATGCTTACGAACAGCTTGTTGAACCAATGGAAACAATCAGTGAATCGGGTGCTCCCTCATCTGAAAAAATACCATCGAATAAAAATGTTGAAGAACAGATGGGTGGATTGCAAATCGAGGATTATGGCAGCATGTACTATATGGGCTCTAGTTCTGGTGTACATCTAATCGAACGCCATATGTCCGCCGGCAAAAAATTCCCTGTCCCTGGCGAAAAGTTCACCTACATACAAAAGGTGAATGATGATGCTGCAGAGAATATTTTAGTGAAGACCGAGGTCTATTCTGCAGAAGACCTGAAAGCTTATTCTAATGCCAAGAAGGTCGCCGAGGTCGATGACAATGACTTGTTCCAAGACAAGGTTTTAACAGATCAGCTCGTCAATGTGTAAGCTTACTAATATGCGCTCAAGCTGCTAACGAGAGCCAGTAAACTCATTTTCACCCTTATAGATTCTTTGAAAAAGTTTACATCTATTCGCCTTTTATCAACAAAAGCCAATTTGAAAAGTCCTATAAATCTGAGCATTGTAATTGCACTGACAATTATCTACTTGCCGCAATGTGTGGAGTCAGCACTCGCTTCCTTCCGGAAGAAATCGTATATGAACGGCCAAAATCAGATGGGTCCGGAGTCGAAACAGTTCGCCGGAATACCAGCGAAGTTGGAACTTTCTTTCGCTTGAAGGCCACCAGTATTCTTGATATTGCATACAAAAGATCACGGATATCGACTTTGCAAACATTGTTGCTGATTACCATGTACTTTGATGATGATTCAGAAAATTGCGCTGATGAGAACAACGGCATGCGATGGTTTGCCGCCGGAATGGTATGTGCATTTCAAGAATGAGTATGTGTGTTGTTTTAAAAGTTTGAACTGATGTTTAATACTCTGTTCTGTTCATCCTTAGGCTATTCGCATGGTAAACAGGAAATTCTGATTGTCGATTAATTTGTCAGCCAATTTGAAACTCAGTTCTTGCTGTTTTAGGCTCAAGATTTAGGTTTACATAGGAGCGCGACTAATTGGAATATCCCAAAAGTTGAAATTGAACTTCGCAGGAGACTTTGGTACGCTACCTATGTAATGGATCGCTGGGTAGGTTCTTGATTCCACAAAGATTTATGGAACGTTTTGATTTTAACACGACCGCCCAATATCTAGGTCTCTGCTGAATTAGGTCGGCCGGTGACCATTCTTGATCATGATTTTGATGTCGATATGCCGTCTTTATATGATGAAATAGATAATAGCCCTTCATGTGGCTCTTCGATCGGCTCTCCTGAAGAAAAAAACATATACCCAGCAAACAATAACGGCAAGGTTAAGCATGTATATCATGCTTTCATTCACGTCATCAAGCTTACACAAATTCTCGGACAAGTATTGCAAGGATTGCATAGTCCCAGAGCCAGATCTCTGGGCCGTCGTAATGAATCTCTAATCTGCTTTTTGGATGGTGCTTTAGTGAGATGGAAGTTGAATTTGCCTCCAGAATTAGAGTTTAATGAATCTACTCCAGCGTCTCCTTATCGAGGTATGCAACATACACCGGGCTATGTGCGACATGGCCATTACTAATGTATTGTTTCATGATTAGGCTCCGTTCAAATGTGCTACAATTTGACTTTGCTATTGTTGCATCGACCTGCTAGCACAGACACGATAGAGAAATCACATACAGCTTTCCAGTCACTGTCAATTTGCACAAATGCAGCACACAATATATTGTGCATTGCTGAAAGTCTTACATGCGACGAATTATTGAGATCTCCCTGGAATATCACTGTCTAGTAAGCTCCCAATGAAACAGATTATTTGAGAGAGAGAGAGAGGCATCATTAACCTGAATTTCTTAGCACCATGGTTCAAGCTTCGCTTATCTTTTTACATCATGCTATGGGCGATAATGTTCAGCTGAAGAATTGCGCCTTCAATAACTTATTACGTTGCTTGAAGATCTTCCAACGCAAAGAATTCGTTGAAGGCACTACTCAAATTCAGAAAGTATTGAATTTGCTCTTAGCTCTGATTGCCATTGCTATGGAGCGACGTGACGTTGTAGCTCGCATGTTCGTTGATCCAAATGAAGAGATATGCCGTAAATTCGTGGAGGAAGTTAATGGATTGACCGTCCTTCCCAACACCTGCATATCAGATGTAACCATGAACAAGGAAAGAACCAAGCGAGCAGCCTCTGTTATCCCAGGCACTCAAACTAAGCGGGCCAAACACTGGAAGGATGGTTCACTTATGGATATGCTTGATGCGAGCGAAACGGCTGATAGCACATTGCTGAGTTCTCCAAATGATTACCGATCTCTTTTGTATCCTACTACACAGGATACTACGTTGAACAACAACAATGCTGCTATAACAGCTCCCAATGATAGTATTCTGTTTGGCGGAGCAGGACTCGAAGTAACAGATACATTTTCATTGATGAACAGCCTTATTACGCCAGCTCCCGCCCCAAAAGTAACCGACACTGCAAGTAGTAACCAGCAGAATATAGTGGCTAACAACGTGATGAGTCGACAACAGCAGTTACCTAATTACGCATATATGAGCGAACTTCACGCTCCACAGGACGATACACAACAACAGGATATCATTCAGCAGTTGTTCCAGCTCTCTCGAGATTCAGGAGAAGCACCATCTGGAAGCAATGATCCTGCTACCACTGTGTTCAATTCTGAAATCCCGCTCTGGGAAGCTCCTTCATCCATGACCTGGAACGATTGGGATCAATATGTATCATCCATTGTTTCTTCATAGTTGTTCAACATTATTGTTTCTTTTGTTTCTTTGTAATATTTCACCCCAAAAACTGCTTCAGTTCTATTTCACATTGTACTTAAACTTTTTTCTTCTCAGCTCCGCACCTTTGTCAACAGCGTTTGAAATTAACATACTCACCTCATATCTCCCTTATTACTCTTTAAGTCAACGATTTTTTTCTTTATTAATAAATCATCAATGTAACCCATAAAAAAGGCGGGTAACTGATAATGCATGTAAATTTTCAAGTGAAACTAGGTATTGAACATTAATTATGTATAAGTGCTGAACTACGAATAATGATTGGCATTGGCAGTGTCGTTGTTATTGGCGTTGGCTTGTGCAGGCATAAATATAGCGTCCCAATCTGTCACAAATTTGAGGAGCCATATCATTAATCTGATGTTTATTCCACGCATACGTCAAGCTGCCCGAGTATCAACTCACCTTGCCAATCAAAACCAAAGGCACTGGATGCGCCCCAGAACGGAGCAGCAGCGCTTTTGGGAGACGGTATTTGCCCAGCAATATGGCTGTAACCAGCAGAATAAGCAGAATTGGGAAATCCAGAAGTATCTGGAGTAGTGACACCTTCTGAAAAAGAGGCGAACATTTGTTGCATAGCATCTGGGTTCACACTGGGTGTTGTTGAACTCTCTGGAGGAGAAGGTTCTTGGCCAGATCCATCAAGTGATTTTTTCTTCATGGCTTTTGCTCGCCGCTCTTCATGGGTAGGTATAGCAGCCAGCACGTTGTGAACAAACGTGAAGATCCTCCAACCATGTGGTAAGTTCTCAAAGATCGGTTTCAAGCACTGATCTATACTTAGACGAACGTACTCTCTTGCTTCTTTAGCAACCTCTTCAGATTCATTGGCACAATCAAACAGATGTATCAAAGTCGCCTGGTAAATAGAGTAGCACGGGAAGATCCATTCAAAGCAGGACACGCGTGAACCATGAGACAAAGCAAACGCAATATCTGTGATCAATTTGGCAGCTTCGCTACATTTCTCTGCTGCCTTAAGTAGAGCTGGATTGGTATTCGTCGTCTCTTTCACGGTGATGAAAGGTCGATGCATAAGTATGACCAACGTTTGAAAGCAGATGGTCAAGATACCTTGAATAAATGTTAGATTCAAAACAAGTAAAACATGTAAAACTATATTAATAGAGTAATGTGTACCTGCAGTTTCAATTTTTTCCTTCAACTCTGCTTCCAGCGGTTCAGTCTTCGCTTGCCGTATTCTTGCAATGTCTTGTTCGTCTAGTTTACAGTGCTGAGGAACCTGATCATACCAGTCAGCTAGCTGGGCTTTCAGTCTAGAAAACATAGTCGCTATGCCGGTGCAATCGTGGCCCAAAGACTTGACCTTTGGCGAGTATAGCTGCCTCAAAATAAAGCCCAATATTACAGACAACGAGATCATGTTGCGAAATAGCGTCCGATATCTTTTACTCTTCGAATCCAAGCCCTCTTCCATGCAAAGTTGCGGTAACTCAATATCGCAGTCAGCATCACAAATGGCTAATGGACGACCAACAGCTGCGCAGCACCATCTATCGACAGCATATACACTAAACCATATTCTTTTGCGTTGCTCTGCTTCAGCTTCTCCCATCTTCCACTTTGGAATGCTTCTGTGCAATCCCATATCTTGCGCCTAAAAGTTTTTTAAAATATTAAGTTTTGACTGCATCAAGAATAATAGTAACCGCAAAAGAGTGCTCACCATCCTAACAGCCATACCACTATACATCCATGCCGTATAAGAATTAGCGGCAAAATTAGGTTGACTTGCAAGCAAAGCCAGCGCTTGAATGATCTCTATTTTGGTGTTGAGATAATTACGGCTGACTGCCTCAGTTGCTTTGTCCATCAACGCCGCATATAATTCTTCTTTTTCGGCATTGTGTTTCTTTAAAATTGGATCGTTTGGATCAACCAACCGACAGCCAATGGACGTAAGTGTGTAAAGAAGCGCCTTAGAGACCGATGCTCCACGATGGTTCTCGAATGAATGCAGAAAAGCATCCTTATCTACGATAGGCATAAACTGATGTGATTTGGAAAAGAAACTAGATAGAAAACGTTACTTGTCGTTACTCCTCCGTTACGCGATTTCTTCGGTTGTTACACTTACGATTGAAGAAGGTGTGACAAAAGATCTCGACTAATTGGACCTTCTTCATATCTATCATCATCTCCACTTGTTCGTTCCGCTGAAACTTGTTCTCGCAATAACATGACATCGTCGCATGCATCATTGGCAGCACCAAACCGATATGACCCAATTTCATCCTTGAATAACCAGCCCTTTCGTTGTGTGTCTTCCTCTCTGGTTTTCGACATGAGATAAAGTCCGGAAGAACTACCAATATATCGTGCAATCTTCGGTTCCATGGCGGATAATCTTTCTTTGATTTTTGAATCTTCTGACTCCCTCGTAATGGGTGGTGCCTCTCTTAATGATGGGGGTAGAGGTAGTGGCTCTTGGTTGGATGTATTCAATTCGCCGGTAGTGACGGGGGATGCGGATCCCGAATTGGTTGGAGAGTACGAAAGCTTTTGTCGTTTGGGTATTTCAAATTCATCATCTAGATCAAGGGCAGCCGCTGCTGCATTTCCACCCGATAGAGTCTCAATAAGCTTCTCCATCTTTTTCAGTCTGGTTTCCAAGTTACCAATGTACCCCTTTGGGGGGCCACGTTTACGAGCTTGCTCATTGAAAGTGCATTCCCAATTATTCTGTCGACAAGTCGAACAAGGGTTTTGCATGTCCACATCACAGCTAATAAAATGTACTGGGTTTAATTGCAATGGTTCAATTAATCCATCAATGCTTCATCCAGGCTTACCGAATCTTCTTTCGCCGACATACATCGCCTATTGAAAATTCAAGGGTTGTCAGTTGCAAAAAATCATACTGAAGCCATCATTAACTGGTAGCAAAGTATTAAAGGCATGCCAGGCAGCTGGCTTATGTAAGTCAGAAACTAATGCGAACGTACATGCTCGACTAACGCGCGATCGGCGGCTGCCTTGTGCCCGCTCGGAATTGCTGTGAAAACGATTATAGGAAGTTGGAGTGCTATCACGCTCTCTTTCGTCGTATATGGACTGAGTTATCTGGCCATTATATGGATAATTAGGATTCATTGAAGGCTATAATGAAGAGTGTCATACAAATGAAGTTTGAGCTATAGAAGGAAAATATTCTTTGGGGGAAAATAGTTCCACCGTCTGGATTGCCCCTCGGGGAATCCTTTTATCCGTGTTCCGCTTTACTAATAGGGACCTGCTACGATCATGCCAGCAATAACATCGCCAGTCGTTGACGTTCCATTTACAGGCACATCTGGACGTAATGCAGAGTTAGAATTCGAAGAAGTTTGGGGGCCTGAGGAGCTGTTTTGACGAAGTCCGAACGCTTGCGGGTTGAATATCAATGCCAGTACCGAGCCGACGATACTCAAAGTCAGCACAATCGTAACTGCGATGCGGCAGCGCTTTTTCCAGGGAAAACTCTGGTCAGATATGGTATCTTTCAGTGGTAATCTGCTGCCAATTACCCATAAAATAGGGCATATAAATCCTAAGAAAAATAGCCATTTGCACCATATTCGTGGGAGTTTGATTCCTCCTGATTCGCTTTTATCTCCTTCTTCAACATGATCGTCACCTTTGACATAGAGGATAGCCTGAGCGCTAGTTTTCTCGTCGGACATCTTATTTGTCATATTGTAATTAAAAAAAAAGACCTTTCTAAAGAGCGTAATTCACCTGCGTTTTTGTACCATAGCTCAACAATAAAGGGAATCAATTCATGATAATTTTGATATTTAAGCCGTTTATTTCCAAAAAGGAGGGCTTCATATTCTTGTATATTGGCTGTACATAACGTATGAGAGCATACGTACGATAGAGAAAAAAAAAGGAAAGCAAATATTATATTTTGTAGAGATCGATATCAGCACAATAGCTGGTAAACATCTAAGCGCCAATCTTCAACTTGGCGAATTCAGCAGCAGCTTGAATAGCTTCATCAACAGACTCAGGCTTATCGCCAGAACCTTGAGCAGTTTCGTCTTTGCCTCCTTTCTTGCCACCAACTTGCTTGGCAACAACATCAGCCCAGTCAGAAGCCTTCAAACCTTTACCAACATGGTCTTTGCTAACCAAACATTGGTGCATGACACGGCCATTAGCAACAGAGAACAAGTAAATTGCCTTTTGTTTGTGATTAGCTTTGACGTGATTGATAGCAGCGCTAATAGCCTTGTTGTTGCCTCCAACATCAACATTCTTGATGATAAATTGAGCTTCGGGGTTCTCCTCAAAGTACTTATCCAAAGACTCGATCATTTCCTTTTGTTGAGCGGCGGAGCGAACCTTCTCGGCATCCATGTGAGCCTTCTTGATCTTTTCGAATTGAGTTCGGAAATCAGCCTTGTTGACGGCAGAGATAGGAAGAGTGTCCAATTCCTTGGCGACAAGCTTAATTTCGGCATCAAGCTTTTCGCCTTGCATCTTCTCCAACTTATCTAGTCGGTTCTTGAACTCATTGGCGACTCGTTGAGCTTGGACAGCCTCATCACCGGTGATAGCGACAATGCGGCGAATACCCTTGGCGATACCACCCTCTTCCATAATAGCCAACTGCTTAATGTCTCCGGTCTTGGCAACGTGAGTACCACCACAGAATTCGACACTTGAAGTTTTCCAGAGTGGATTGGAAACATCCTTAACGATCTCATCAACATCGAAGCCGACAGACACAACTCGAACGGGATCTGGGTATGTCTCACCGAAAACGGCTCTCAAACCATGGATAGCTTTGGCAACAGGCAAGGGAACTGGAGTAGAGTAGACCTTGTGGTTCTTCTTGATGAAGTCATTGCAGATCTCCTCGATCTTCTTGAGTTGCTCAGTAGTCACGCCACCCTTGTTGGCAAAGTCAAAACGAAGCTTCTCGGGGGTAACCAACGAACCCTTTTGGTCGCAGTGGTCTCCAACAACTTCACGAAGAGCAAAGTTGAGAATATGGGTGGAGGTGTGGTTGTTTCTCAAGGGCCAACGTCGAAGCTATCAAAGAGTCAAAAAAATAATTCGAAATGAAGCATCAAACGCAGCTAATGGTACATACCTGGTCATAGGAAACCTCAACCTTATCATCAACGTTGAGCTGTCCATACTTCATGAAACCAATGTGAAGCACATATCCGCCAAAGGATTGACAATTTTCAACTACGAATTCATTTTCGCCATCCAAAGTGATGATATTACCAATATCGTATTCTTGACCACCTTGTTCCGAATAAAAGTTGGTTTTGTCAAGCAAGATACCGAAAGAAGCTTCAGTGGGAATGTCTTTGGTGGTAACAGGGAATTCGTGCTTGAAATAGATGGCCTTGACCAATGACTGGATATTTCCAATAACTGTAAAAGACATTGATGATTATTCAACGCACATACATGTCAAAATCTAAGTGCTATCACATAAATGGGTCATTGACTTACGATACTTGGCGGAGTCGTCAGTCTTTGGAACGCTGTCGTTCTTTTCCAAAGCACCCAAGTCGTGAACATCCAAAGCGACAGCCTCTTGACCGCCCTTACCACCTCTAGCGTTGCGGGACAGGGCACGAGCAGCTTCTTGAGCAGCCTCGAATTGCTTCTCATCGACGCTCACACCGTTTTCCTCGGCCATAATGCGAGTCAAATCAACGGGGAAACCATAGGTATCATAAAGTCTCCAGACATCATCTCCGGAAAGGGTCTTGCTTCCCTCTTGACGGGTCTTGTTAAGGAAGGCGTCGAACATCTTCTCACCACGATCAAGAGTGCGAGAGAAGGATTCTTCTTCTTCATTCAAGATTTCAATAACGTCATCAACCTTGGCCTTGAGTTCTGGGAATGCGTCACCCTGAAATATAATTAGCATGCCAATCACTTACATTACTTTCAATTATTGAGGGCTTACCATTTGGGCAACTAGAGTGCCAACGAGACCAGAGAAGAACGAGCCGATAGGCACATTGAAGTACTTTCGGACATAACGGGCACCACGTCTCAAAATTCTACGCAAGACATATCCGCGTCCTTCATTGCTTGGTACGCCACCATCAGAGATGGCAAAGGTGAGGGTTCTAATATGATCAGCAACAACACGGTAAGCTGTATCGATACCATCAGTGTCATCCTTTCCGAGTTTGCCGGTGTAATCGCGAGCACCAGTCATATCTTGAATGGCTTTGAAAAGTGGGGTGAAACAATCTGTGTCGTAGTTGGAGAGCTTGTTTTGAAGGATGGATACAAGACGCTCGAGGCCCAAACCAGTATCAATGTGTTTGTTGGGAAGCGGTCTCAAGCTTCCACCAACTTCACGGTTGAACTGCATGAAGACGAGGTTCCAGATTTCGAGAACGTTAGGATCATCTTGGTTAACAAGATGAGCGGCGTTGCGTCCTCCAATACGATCATAGTGAATTTCTGAGCAGGGACCGCAAGGACCAGTTTCACCCATTTCTACATAAATACAAGTGATTAATCGTCTTATTTTTATCCATAAGGGTAATTTTCCTCTTTAAACAACTTACCCCAAAAGTTATCCTTCAAGTTTCCGGGGAGGAGATGATCTTCAGCAACACCAATATCGAGCCAAAGTTGCTTAGCTTCAAGATCAGCGGGAAGACCTTGCTTTTCGTCTCCGCCAAAATATGTAACGTAAAGACGATCCTTCTCGAGGCCGTATACTACAGTCAGAAGCTCCCAAGCATAAGCAATAGCTTCCTTCTTGAAGTAGTCGCCAAACGACCAGTTACCCAACATCTCAAAGAAGGTATGATGATAAGTGTCCATGCCAACGTCGTCCAAATCATTGTGTTTGCCACCTAAAGTTGAGCAATTTCAATTAAATATCAAACGTACGATTCGGATCAAAATAGTCTCTTGTTAAAGCCTTACCAGCACGAATACACTTTTGGCTGTTGACGGCACGAGTCAATTTACCAAGATCAGTGTTTTCATCGGCGATTCCGAGGAAAATTGGCTTGTACTAGATGAAAGAGTCAGAATGATTTGGCCCATCGAAGTACGAGATTAAATGTGGACAACTTACTTGATTCATACCAGCATTAGCGAACAACAATGTAGGATCATCGTGAGGGATAGTCGAAGACGATGGGTAGAAGGTATGTCCTTTCTTTTCAAAAAACTCGATAAACGTGGATCTCACGCGCGTTGAGCTCCATTGACAGTCTGAATCTGACATTGTGTTAAATAAGTTGAACCCAAAGTCAAAATAGGGGCAATGAAAAATTATATTCCAAACATTTTTAAACTCCGTGCAAGTCGACATGACTCACCACTTTCTTAGCATTCATGTGTATCGCTTAGTTGCGAAGAGAATACTGCGGGCCAACTCATTTTAAAAGACTCATATTGAATAATCCTTGTAAAGCCTAGCAACTCACCACTTTAGCACCGACTATATTCAGAATGTGGAATTTATTTGTTTGGTAAGATATACATGATGTTTTCATGATCAGGGACGTTACAAACGTGCATTTGTTCCCAATACGTGGTGGATGTTCCAGCGATTGACCATTTGTACCAAACACCGTTTCAGTATTAGTTTGAAATATGATGTGATCTTTGTTAGTGTACAGTATTACCAAGCTATACCACACATTTATGATCGTTTTTTTTCACCTATTTACCAAAGACGAAAAATATCAGACCATCCTGTCAAGTCATTTATGTGAAAGACCCAGCCGATAATGATTCATTGAAATTTAAAATCATCGAAAATACATGGTAAAAGTGATAGCGCCACATCATGGCGATCGACTACAATGCACCTTGTATCGTGGCAAATTTAGATCACCATTATCCTGACTGCCTTTTCAGAGGTCGGCTAAAACTTTTCCGCCAAGTAGATGAACGGTTCACTGAGGGTGGAGGCATGACTATATTTTGACGACAATTTATAATGAAAGAGCCTAAAGTTGTCATGAAAATGAGATCCGTGAAGCAAGTATGGGGTACGATCAAGGGGTAGTTATATGATTGTCGTCTCCCTTCCATGCTCAGCGGAGACGGCCAAACTCAGATGATGCCTGGTATTTGCAAGCCCAGGACTTTTTTAAGTTGCACCACTGCCAGGATGGGAGTTGTTGTAATAACATGTTGTACGCAGGAGCACTGATGTTGAGGAGTAATTTGTTACAGTGCTCACAAAGTCTCTCCTGCTTTCGATTATTTTGTGTATTTGTTGGTCCTTTTCCCTCACGCTTTATATATATTTCTTTGGTTTTTTTTCCCTTTCCCCCTTTTGCCTTGTTTTCCTTGCCCTTTTCATTCACTTCTTCCCTTTTCATTTCTACAAAACCAATTTTTTTTTTGCAGTAATGACTACCGGTTCTTTGCAATTATCACATATTATACATCGATCTAAACGAGTACTTTTGTCAAAATTCAACCGTCGGCGCTCCATGACACAGCCGCAGTTGCCTCCTGTGCAATTTCAAAGTAATACTTCCAGTGCTTATCCACTGCCCCCATCACCAAAACCAACCAGTTCATTTGATGCCACAACACCGTTTCATGCTGAACAGCCTTCTAATCATTTTTTTCATGTGGGAGATAATCACTTGTTTGGTCGCAACGGAACCCAAAAAAATGAATCGGTCGCTATTTCCTATTACAGACAGGCACATCAGCAAGGTCATGCTCAAGCTGAGGCAGTTTTGGGTTTCTGTTATGAATTTGGCCTTGGCACGGAAAGAGATTTGTCAATGTCAGAATATCACTACCTCAGTGCGGCAGAAAAGGGTGATGGCTTGGCCATGGCTCGTTTAGCGTTCTTTCGAAAGTATGGTCGGCCAGGCGTTCGCATAGATCGAGCTGAAGCCGAAGAATGGACGGAAAGGATGAGACAACAAGGCGTATCAGCAGTGTCTTGGATAGTGCGAGCTGCAACTCAAGATAATCACCCCTCAGCACAATACTGCTTAGGCGTCTGCTTTCACGACGGCATCGGTGTAAATAAAAACGAGCAAGAGGCTTTCAAGTGGTACAAGAAAAGCGCAGAACAAGGCAATGCACGTGGCCAAGGAATATTGGGATACTGCTACGGCGAAGGATTTGGAATCGAAAAGGATGAAGTAGAAGCAATGCGATGGTATAAACTCGCAGCTGAACAAGGCGAAACCGTGGCCATCTACAACGTCGGATATTGTTATGAGGATGGTATTGGAGTCAAAAAAGATGTTCACGAAGCAGTCAAATGGTACCTGAGGTCTGCTGAACAAGGAAATGCTTTTGCTCAGAACTCCCTTGGCTACTGTTATGAAGATGGAATTGGAGTTCGACAAGACTATGCCGCAGCAGCCGCTTGGTACAAAAAAAGTGCAGAGCAGGGCTATCCTTGGGCAGAATGTAACCTGGGATATTGTTATCAAAACGGTATTGGCATTCCTAAAGACGATGAACTAGGTGCTCACTGGTACCGAAAGGCCGCTCTGCAGGGGCATGCTAGAGCACAGCATAATCTAGGTTTCTGCTATCAAAATGGTATTGGAGTGGAAAAATCTGCCAGTGAAGCTGTTAAATGGTATATTAAATCTGCAGAAAGAGGT
Organism: Umbelopsis sp. M5902; assembly: GCA_037039815.1. Lineage (NCBI taxonomy): Eukaryota > Fungi > Mucoromycota > Umbelopsidomycetes > Umbelopsidales > Umbelopsidaceae > Umbelopsis > Umbelopsis sp. M5902. The sequence continues at coordinate 256,331 of JAXQGL010000052.1, forward strand.
AACATCTTTGCATATCATTCACTTGGCTACTGCTACCAAAATGGCATCGGCGTCTCTGTAAACGAACAAGAAGCTGTATATTGGTATTACCTTAGTGCCGAAGAACATCATGCTCCAGCCCAACTGTCACTGGGATATTGCTATCGTAATGGTATCGGAGTACCGAAAAATGAAACTGAAGCCGTGAAGTGGTTCTTAAAATCTGCCGAACAAGGCAATGCCTTAGCACAGAACTCATTAGGTTTTTGCTATGAAGAGGGTCTAGGCTTGGAGAAAGATTCTAAACGAGCTGTGTATTGGTACTACAAAAGTGCTAAGCAAAATAATCCGTGGGCACAATGTAACCTTGGCTTCTGCTTTGCGAATGGCATTGGAGTTCCACAGAATAATCAAAAAGCTGTACATTGGTACAAAAAAGCTGCTGATCAGAATCATGCAAGAGCTCAAGATAAGCTGGGCGTTCATTTACAGCTTGGACTTGGAGTTACCCGCGATCTTGTTACTGCAGCTCAATATTTCAGATATGCTGCCCAGCAGGATCACACTGCAGCACAATTTCATTTGGCGAACTGTTTGGAAAAAGGTTTGGGAACTGACATTAATCTCCAAGAGGCAACAATGTGGTTCGAACGAGCTGCTCTTGCTGGCTGTAGGAGCTCTCATGAGCGCTTGCAACGGTTGCTGCTTAGAGTATGCTTAGAAGAAGAAGGCAATCCGGTATCAATGGTCACAACTAGTAGTTTGGTTGCCGAATGGTCTAGTGGATACTGCGCTCCTGCAGCTTAGTGATATTCCTTGGCTGAAGCTTAGCCCTAATATGTCAATTTGCACTTCTGCCATCGTCAAATTTCTAACCATTTTGTCCCTTTTCTTTTCTTGTTTTGTTCATTAATCTTGATATAGCATCCTGCACGTACACATTTCACACTTTTGCACCTAGTTTTTTTCGCGTTTATTTTGTAGATTTTTCACCTTTACTTCATAGTAATTTTTTTTTTGGCCAACAGCGTTTAAAGTGCTTGGAAGCAGCAACCAAGCTATAATATACAAGTGCGCATTATTATTATGCCTTGTTTTAAATTGATTGTATCGGCTTCTGAGTGAGTAATTGGTAGCGGGGTATTACAAAAATGGATCCAACGGACATAAATGTTTTGCCTTGACGTCTTCTACCTACCTTTCTTGAACAAATGGCAGTCTTCTTGCCATTGCTAGTCATTGGTGGAGCGCCTGTGTGCTATGCCACATATAAAGTGTTTGAGACAGTTGACAAGGAGACGACTCACCTGCTGGCTAGTAATGAGAAAGAACAAGGTACCAGATGCGCTAGAACACATGTTAACAAGAGATGTTAAAACTGCTGTGGTAAAAGAAGGCTAACAAATTGAAAAAGCAGGACCAACATCGTTCTTTACAGCTACAGCTGTCTCAACCGCTTCTATTGGCATATTGTCAAAGTATACCTTTACCCCACAAACTCGACATAGATTATTTTTTGCCAAAGTAGCTCCTTCTGCTGATTTGCGTGTTGCCTCCATCAAAGTAGCTGGTGAGTTGCTAGCCCGTCTGACTATAGTCCTGTGCGGCGCTGCTGCTGCAGGTTCGGCCTCTGGAAGGGCTGTGGCGATGAAGACAAGCAGTCATAATAAATAGAACTGCCATCACGGATTGAGTAATTTCAAAAAGCCAGAGCAAAGTACGCTGGATATTGCGAGAAAGAGAATATATATATATATAGATTATTGAATAAAATCTGACATTATGAAGTCTTTAATGGAAGTTCCATACTGCACAATATCAGTCCTTGACTTAGCTTTTATTATCAAAGTATGAGAAGCACAGCTGAATTGTGGCGCCAGACAGTGGCGGACCCCCACATTTCAAACTGCACCCCCAGCGGCGGAATATATACTGCCCAGCGTCTACCATCCTTGTTGTCCCCTCTTTTTCGCCTCGTGAGTGTCCTGGTCATTTATATGAATGGAGTGTGATGAGATGGATGTATCCAGCGTACGACAGAGTGTTTGTGCTACGACAATACTTTACTTTTGGATGGATGGATGGAAGAATATCCTGGGTGACTTGATACGACAAAATGATGGATGGATGGATACATCGATATAAATCCATCGACATAACATTCAGCGATGGGCAGATGTATAACGCATAAGATCATTGAACATCATACTAACCAATCTTGCTTCTCCTTTTTTCATCTAAATTTATATATGGCATTGGCTTTACATTGGCATACGTTTTGACATTTACCAAAATTCGACATTCGACATTTCAATCATCGCGATATTACAATAGTTCCAACATGGCTTCTCACAAAATTGCCAAGCCCGCTGGTGCTGCCCCCGCTGACGAAGTTGAATTGAGCGTTGCTCAAGCTCTTGTTGACCTTGAGAACAACGTTGCTGAACTCAAGAAGGAGCTCAGACCTCTTCAAATCTCTTCCGCTAAGGAGGTATGTGCTTCTGTTTATCAGATATTAGTGGGTTTGGAGAACATAATTAACAATTAAATCTTATCTAGGTTGAGATCGGTGGTGGAAAGAAGGCTATTGTTGTCTTCGTCCCCGTTCCCCAGTTGAAGGCTTTCCACAAGGTTCAACAGAGACTTACTCGCGAGCTCGAGAAGAAGTTCTCTGACCGCCACATCTTGTTCGTTGCTCAACGTCGCATTATGCCCAAGCCTACTCGTCACTCTCGCCAGAAGCAATCTCGCCCTAGATCCCGTACTTTGACTGCTGTCCACGAGAAGATTTTGGACGACCTTGTCTACCCTACTGAGATCGTTGGTAAGAGAACCCGTGTCAAGGTTGACGGTTCCAAGACCCTCAAGGTGTAAGTAGCCCCTTATTTGTTTGAGCCTATTATACGGTTTGCATTACATTGCATAAAGTGGAATGATATTGATCTCTTATGTTTTTGCAGCTTCTTGGACACTAAGGATGCTACTTCTCTTGAGTACAAGCTCGACACCTTCTCTTCTGTCTACCGCAAGTTGACTGGCAAGGACGTCGTCTTTGAATTCCCTGCCAATGTTGAGGTTGCCTAAATGGTTTGCTCATTTTATCATTTCTCTATCATTTTTCAACATTCGAACCAGAATATAGTCTTTTTCATGCCGTTGACTTGATGCAGAAAACAATCCCCCGCTTTAAAGTCAAAATAAAAACTATCAAACACAGTTGCAGCTTAATGAGTGGATGTGGTGGCGATTTGAATTTGAAAATTGTGTGGTCGTATGCTATTGCTGCGAGCCAGCCATCCAAACATTGCTTGAGGAACTGATAAGTTCTTTTGACAAATTTCCCAGATGCTGGTTCGACAGTGTCTGAGGTGATTTCTCATTAGGGAAAGAAAATCCTTTTGCATAAACTCCTGATAGAGATTGCCGGCAATCAACCTTTTCCCCCAATAACCCTATCGTAACGTTGAATTTAAAGTGAATTGCTAAGGGGCTCGGTTTACAAAAAAGTCTCGTATATTCGCAAACGTCTCCTTTTGCGGGAGATTGGCGTAAGTAGTGATACGACGGCACCTTGAATATCGCCATGGTAGTGATCAACAATGGTGGGAAGTCAACTCCGACGTCTATGGGGCTCGTTCATTGGACATATCCTTTGCAGCTTTCTGTTAGGAGAAGGACGTCACGTATAGAGAAATCACAAGCGGTACAGATTCACACCTTTTCTTGTTTATCATACTCAACTACGAACTATGTGTTCTGCTTGTGAAGAAGCTGGCAGAGTGTGTAAAGTGGATCAGCCGTGCAAAATGTGCCTGGATAGTTCAAAACTATGTCACTACAGCTATCCTGATAAACTCCGGCAAGTATGGGAGCAATCGGTCGAGCGCTATGGTAGAGAACAGGCCTTGGAGCGTCTGGCTAATACGGTGAAAGAAGATGGAATTGCGCAATCTTCTCAAAAACCAAAATATCCTCGTCTACCTTTTGAAATTCATTCCAACTTATTAAAGACACATCAGATTGACGCCCTGGGTCATTTCATTGGTGAGACATCCGGCGTTATGACAGGTGCAGGCAACGCTAATTTGAGCGCCAATGAGGTGGTTTCACCGCAAGTCAACCATGTCCCTCCCATGGTATCAACTTACAATCAAGCTCATTTATTGGACTCATTTTTCACAAACGTTCACCCTCGTTATCCACTCATATCTGAAAAGAACCTGAAAGAACAACTTCAAGCTCAATCTAGCGGCCAACCAAGCTCAATTTCAATATTCTTCTTATATGCTATATATGCCGCCGGAGCAAAAATGATGCCCAGTAATGTCGACTTCTCTGTGAGAATGTTTTTCGATTATTGCATGGAAATTAAGCATCTGTTCATGGATCGGCCAAGAATAAGCTCTGTCTGTGCTTTGCTACTGTTAGCCGCATGCGTCCCTGACAAAACCACCAATGGCCAAAGTTCAAAAATGCTTTCAGCGATGCTTGCATCAGAAGCAAATACAATGGCCCGCATAATGGGCCTTCATAGACACTTGTCGCCTGAGCTTGAGTCACCAACTATGCGAAGAGATCGACGACGGGTATTCTGGGTCCTATTCGTAACAGATAGACTCTACTGCATGGTGAACGGCTTTTCACCTTCTTGGGATGAAAAGCATATCGATGTCGCTCCACCGTCGCCTGAAGATTATCAAGATGATCCTAAAATGGCTGCTGTCATCCAAGAATTCACTCATTATATCAAACTTTGCAAGATAGTTGGAAGGATATGTAACCATGGATATGCTCCAAAATCTGAAGAGATGCGAACTTCTTGGTAAGTTTTATCAGAAGCTACCTGCTTACATTAGTACTTTATATATTGAATTATGAATCAAATTTGCAGGAAGCAAGATACCATGCTCTCGACATTGGATTCATGGTTAACCAGCTACATCCTGGAATTGCCGCCTCATCTGCGTTATGACCCTTCTACTCTTGTTGCTACACCGAGGATGGAGCTAGACTTCACCCTCACATTGCAGCACCCTCCCAAGTCTTTATTTGCACGTTTGATGCATCTCATCATTCACACCTGCCTGATTTTATTACATTCACCGTATGTATCCGATAGTGAGAAATCAGATTCGAGAACGCACCCTGTTGCTTCACAACCTTCCTTAGACCTCTGCATATACGCGTCAACACTTATCACCCATATAACCTCAGTGATGCAACAAGAATACCCTATCATGACTTCAGAATGTCCTTATACCAGCCATGCGCTTTTGATAGCCATTCGGATACATCTCATGTGTGCTTTGTCATCAGATACCAAATTACACTCATCAGGCCAATCCAATTTCATCCAAAGCGCCAATATCCTTTTTCGAATAGGTCACGAAGCCGACAAACCTTGGATTATAGATACCCTTCGAGCTTTACATCGTATCTATGCTAGCTCACAATACTCAGCAGAAGCCAGTGGGGGCATTTCGCGGGCAATCTCAAGAGATGCAAAGCGAAAAGTACTTGAAGCTTCTCCACAAAAGCTCTCGCGAAAGAAATCGGTGAAGCTTAATCATGGAAATTCTTGCGAGTTCGTTACAAACAACATGGCTCATTCAAGTCCTAGCAAACAAATCCGAGATCCCACAATATCACCATCGGGTATAAGCAATGTGCATATAAGCACAGCAACGATAAGATCACCATCAAGTACCTCAAGTACGAGTTCTTCGCCAAGTCACGTCATAGGCTCTCTCGATGGCACTATGACCACCTCTTCGGCTGAGAGCATCAAAAGTGACCCATCACTGCATGGAACTCCAATGTTTGAACCACAGTTTGGGTTTCCTTTTGCTAATGCTACAGAAAGCACAGTTGTAAGCACGGAACTCCTAAACTTCAGCAACTTTGAACATTTCCCATCATTTGGGAACGATCCGTCAGTGCTATATGCAAATCCAATGTTCAGTTATCCTACTGCTACGCAAGGTGTCACTACTTTCAATCCTGGATGGAATCCTCCTCACGCTCCCTTTGATCCAAATTATGGATTTTAATACAATCCCTTTTTAGTAATCGCTGTTTTTCTGTAGCACAGATTCCGTGGTTGCTATCATATACCGTCGAATTTTTAAAATAGCTATAAAATGCACTTGTAAATTAGAGAGATTGTAGTCGTCGTTAACATTTTTTTTTCTTCCCATTTTCTCCAACAAGAACAAAGAATCTGGTTATATTTCCTTTGTAAGGAAAGCGAGAAAAAGAAGCGACGGCATTTTTTTAGTGATGTGGAAGACGTCACGTGCAATCATGGAAGGAGTGAAATTCAGATTTTTGGCGTCTACAGCTCTTGTCCTATCTTTTTTGTCTGAACCTCACTTTTCTTTTCATTTGCAATGTCGTCCTCAAGCTCTGAAGACGATATACCACTTTCTAAGAAGAGACGGCAAGATAAGTTTGGTAAGAGCCTCTCCTAGTTTGTAACAGTACTTTTCGACACATTCCCTTACCATGTTCCACGTGAACGCAGAAAACAATGCCAGTATGAGCGATAGGTCTGCGGAACAAACCCCAGATCCAGCCATGGCTCGAACCAAATCAGTTATCAATGACGACGATAGCTCGGACGAGGAAATGCCTCTAGCAAAACGCGCCTCTTCTAAAACCAATGGTAAAGCTATGAAGCGTGAAGCAAGTAGCGATGAGGACAACGTTCCACTGGTAAGCACTATTGCTTCAATCAATCACTAGTCATTGAATGAGCGGTGGTAACTAAAAGGTTCATTTGATTTTTATCATTGTCTTCAGTCCAAAAAAGTCAAAACAACCAAGAAATCGGTAAGCGTATTCTTTAATTATGCATCGAATTGATCGTGGATTCTGACAAATCATACAATTTTAGATCCCAAAGAAACGCATAGTAGATAAGGAAGATTCCTCATCTGATGATGAGAAGCCTCTTGCAAAGGTTAAAAAGGATATTAAGAAAGTAGCGAAGGTTAAAGCTGAAGATGAGAGCAAAGTCGTTAAAAAGCAAACAAAGAAAGTCAAAGATGAAGAGGCCGAGGCACAATTCAAATGGTGGGAGAAAAGCAATGAAGAAGAGGATGGCGATGTCAAGTGGAATGAGCTTGAACACAATGGCGTCTTGTTTCCTCCCGCTTATGTACCTCACGGCGTTAAGATGAAATACGATGGAAAGCCCATCTCACTGTCACCTGAAGCTGAAGAGGTTGCCAGTTTCTTTGCCGCTCTCATTGAGACAGATCACGGCAAGAATCCGGTTTTCCAAAAGAACTTTTTCTCAGATTGGCAAGAAATTTTGAAGAAAGACAGCAGTGTAAGGATTCATAAAACCAGTGATATTGTAGATCTACGGGTAGCTGACTTTTGATACAGAACCCAAAAATTACTAGCTTTGAAAAATGCGATTTCCGGCCAATGTATGAACACTTCGAAGTAGAAAAAGAGCGCAAAAAGCAGCTGACCAAGGCCGAAAAGCAGGTAAGCCCTTCTACATGCTAAAGATACATCACTTGACTACCACCTAATGTCTCCCTGCAATTGTAATAGGCAATCAAGGAAGAAAAGGCAAAGGTAGAAGAGCCTTATCTATATGCGATTGTTGACGGACGTAAGGAGAAAGTAGGAAACTTCCGTATAGAACCGCCAGGCTTGTTCAGAGGTCGTGGCGATCATCCCAAGACCGGCCGTCTGAAGGTAAGAAAAGCATAGCCGCGATTTGTGTATTGTGTAGATTTCTAATCATGTCATTTCTCATAGCAACGCGTCATGCCTGAGCAAGTGACCTTGAACTTGGGTGAGAACGCGCCTATCCCAAAACCGCTAGATGGGCATAAATGGGGCGGCGTGGTTCACATACATGAAGCAACTTGGTTGGCGTCGTGGAAAGAAAACATCAACGGTAGTATCAAATATGTATTTTTGGCAGCAACATCCTCATGGAAGGGTCAAAGTGATATGCAAAAATTTGAGAAGGCTCGAGAATTGAAAGTAAGTCCCCGTAATAAATCACACTACGGCGAAAGCTCATATTGACTTGACTTGACAATTTCTAGAAACACGTCAATAGAATCAGGAGAGATTATCGTCAACAATTGAATGACAAGCTTATGGAAACGCGACAAAGGGCTACGGCGATGTACCTCATTGACGTTCTTGCCTTGAGAGCTGGCAATGAAAAAGGTGATGATGAAGCGGATACTGTTGGCTGCTGTTCGTTGCGATATGAGCACGTTACATTGGAACCACCCAATATTCTTGTCTTTGACTTTTTGGGTAAAGATTCCATTCGTTATCATAACTCTGTACCTGTCGACCCACAAGTCTTTAAAAACATCAAGATCTTTAAAAAGCAAGTTGGTCCTGAAAACATGATTTTTGATCGCCTGACGGTAAGTGCCACATAAAACGTAGTGTTACAATGACCTTTGCATCATAAATTCTAATATATCGCGCGCAGACCATGAGCTTAAATAAGCATTTGGGTAGTTACATGAAGGGTCTAACTGCAAAGGTGTTCCGTACCTACAATGCATCACACACATTCCAAGAGCAACTGAACAAGTTGACTCGCGAAGAAGACTCAATACCGGACAAATTACTTTCCTACAATCGTGCCAATCGCGAGGTTGCTATTCTTTGTAACCATCAACGTTCCGTCTCTAAGAACCATGGCCAAATGATTGCTAAGATTCAAGATAAGGTGGGTTTATCACTAATATTACATGACAAGTGTTCCGAAATATCTAGCAAATTTTTAATGCGATGTATTTCATCACATAGATTCGTGCCTTGAAGTATCAACGCAAGAGACTCAGGAAGCAGATAGTTCAGCTTGACCCCAAGATGAAAAAGAGCAAATTAATTGAAATGGAAGAAGAATCTGATCTTGAAGACGAATGGATTGCAGAACATCAAAAAGATTTGTTGGTCAAAGAACGTGAAAAGATTACAACTCGATTTGAGAAAAACAATGAGAAGCTTGCCAGTGAAGGGAAACCACCACAACCGAAAGAAGAGCTGAAAGAAAAGCTCAAGGCTGTGGATGACTGGGAAAAGGAGATGCAGAAGGAGAGAAAGACTGGCAATATTGAAGTAAAAGCCAGTGCTACTGTAGAAAAGCTGTTGGCTCAGATCACTAAATTAGACGAGCGTATCAAGGCAACAAAAACGCAGGCGCTCGACAAGGAGGAAGGCAAAGAGACTGCGCTAGGTACATCAAAACTCAACTACATTGATCCTAGAATATCTGCAGTGTGGTGTAAGAAGTATAATGTACCAGTGGAAAAGGTGTTTAGTAAGACTTTGCGAGACAAATTCCAGTGGGCTATGGAAATTGATGCAGATTGGGTACGTACTATTGGATAGCGGTTTTTACAAGCATATTGGAGCATGAAACTCATTGTTCTTTCCGTAGCAATTTTAAAGACAAGCGTTAGAGGTCACCCAGTTCATGTCTAAACCCGTCCTAGATTACCATGAATGCATAATACCACACACACACAACCTATCACATTGCAGGCTTAGTCAAAAAAGTCATTCATTTTTTTTTTACCTTTAAGCATGTCTTTCTTGGTCATAAAGAAAAACTAAAAGAAAACACAAAAAGAAAACTCAAATGGTCAATGTTATCTAACTTTCCATCGCCAACAGCAAAGACTCTGCTGTTTAGCTAAGTACGGACCTTTTTTTTTTGATGATTTTAATTCTTAGCCAGAAGTAAATAAAATAGAAATCACAGAGAGTACAGATATTAAATTTTAATGAAGATGATAATTGTTCGGTATATACAGCACTGAAGAGTGATAGCCCACTTATTGCCACATCTGTTGTTGTGATCCGTCGTTGTTATTAGCATTCATCATATGCATATTACCGGAATCACCTTGTTGGCGCTGCTGGTAATAAGCATCCCATGCATCAAAGTCCAAGCTGGTTGGTACAGACCAGAAGGGGTTTTCCGGTCGATGTCGAAACATGGTCTGGTCCCCTTGTTGCTGTTGCTGCGGTGGTTGGTGCTGCTGCTGAGGTTGTTGAGGTTGCTGGGGAGATTGAGCTGGAGCTTGCGGAAAGACGTTACCAAGAGATGGGAAAAATGACATGCTTGGACCAAACATTAAATCAGAACTAGAAAACGGTGTGTTGATCAAATTCACTATATCATTTGTTTGTGATGCGTACGGATCCATATTGGGAGGTAGTTGTGCCGCGGAAGGTGACCCGGGCATTGGAAGTAGTGACGGAGCCGGTAAGCTTGTCTGCTGCCTTTGACTCAATATTGGGTCGAACAACTGATCCATGGTAAGTCCAAACTGTCGTAATGAGTAAGCTTCGTTACTTGACGGCGAGGAAGGTGATGATGCAGCTAAGAAAAAAATCATTAGAAATCATTTCACTCAGAAAACCATGCTGTGGATAATCGACTTACTTGACTGTTGCTCTCCGTTACCACTACCATTTTTGTTGCTGCCATGCATGCTCACTACCACCTTTGGCCGAGGATTATTGATATCATTCGCGGCAGGGGAACCACCTTGCTCAAGCGACGAAGCTGACGCAACACTACCAGATCTTTGCTCTCGTCGAGGAGCTTGGCCACGACCAACATCCGACAAATTAGCCATACGTCCACCGCTCAGGCTCTCTATTGCATCCTTCTTGCTTCGACTATTATCGCTGCTAATTTTAGCTGTCGTCTCATTGCCTTGCTGACCTGCTTGTACTTCTTCTATGTCAAGATCTTGCACGTCAAGTATTTTGACAAAGATGTGATAAATCTGTTCTGCGTTAGCGGTGACGGATTGCAGTCGCTTGAACAAATGGGCCGACTTTGTGATATATTTTTTGGCTGTCTCTCTCAATTTTTCATCGTCGCTATTAGCGTTGTGAATATGGATGATTGAGGATGAAAACACGGGATAGACCACAAAGTTCCATGAGAAGAGCATAGATTCTCTGAAGTTCATTTTCTCGGCGACATTGATGCATCTAATGGCAGCTGAGGTGCAGATACTCAGAGATGATAACGCGGACTTGGCATTGCGTTGCGTTTGGCTGTTACGTTCAATAAAGGGACGATGAAGCAAACTCAGGACTGTATAGTAGCACAAAGCGATCATACCTAGAAACTACAGTTAATTTGAAAATAAGCAAAATTGATTTTGAAACAGTTAGGCTTACCAGCCATGGGGGAAGACGGATGGCGACTCAAGTTATCGCCTTTTCGTTCACTTTTGAAAGCATAAAGAGAAGAAGGCAATCTTTGGCGCCAATCCGTCAAAGCATGGTCCAAAAGTGTGACAATGGCGTCGCTACCGTATTTCATGCTGACTGTTTTGGCTTTTGGTGTATAAAGACCACGCAAAATTCGGCCCAAGATTTCAGAAAGTTTGGCAAGTTGAACAAAAGGTTGATACAACGGCTGTTTAGCACCTTTGTTGCCAGGAGTACCGGGCTGAACTGACGGAAATCTGGGACTTTCATTGTCGCCATCTTTGGGTGTATCCATAATCTCATCCCAATCCGCATTTTCGTCAGGGTATCCTACATCGCAATCCTGAAATTAAAGCTCGTTAAAAGATTTTGTCAAATCAAACGTTCACCTTGATGAATAACTTACTTCATCGAAAATTGCAACTGGTTTTCCTGTGGCAGCCGAGTTCCACTTGTCAGCGATGTAAACTGCCCACCATACCCTTTTCCTTGTTTCAATCTCGCTTTTCGGCAACATCCATTTCTCCGATGACCTGTTCAAGCCCAAATCTTGCGCCTACAAAGCAAAATGTTCAATATTCGTTATGGCATGTTCAAGTTTATTGAACCTGAGCACCAAGAAATGCCAGACTTACCATGCGAATGTCCTAAGCATAGTAAAAGAAGAAAGCAGTCAATTTAGCAATTAATATCTAATAGCAACATTTTTCAATTTGAAAGGCATCTTACCAGGCCGCATATCAGCCAGACTATAGTGGATCTCGAATCTAAGCTAGCTCTGTGGTTCTGGGCGATCAGCAAAGCTTGCACTGTTGACATGGATGGCGTATAATGTCCAACCAGAAATTTGCGCAATTCGTCAAAAAAGCTTTCAGACCATCCTTCCGGAGGTTGCCAGTCGTCATCGATTTCAATAATTTTGTTTAATTCTTGACGCTTGACCACTTCCACATATCGAGCAGCAGCTCCATACATGGCCAGGAGTAAAGATGCAGATGGAAACGGCTTGGTTTGACCACGATACTGCTTCAAAAACATCACCTTATTGACGACGGGTAAGATAGGATGAATGTATACAAAGTATCTAATTCCAAAAGAAATGATCGTTAATATACTCGAAAGGGATGCATTATCGCACTTTATATACATACACTCTCATTAGTCGATGGCTCATAGTCATATCAATACCGGCGACAATTCTAATCCAGTCAGCAACGGTTTCTATTTTCTCTTCTGGCCGGACATTACCATGCTTGATCAATGTCGTAAGATCAAAACCTTTATCGCCACCCACACTATCATTAACTAAAACAATATCCTCTCCGAAGCGATGAATTTTGGGGCCAAGTTCACCGGTAAGAGCTTTGTCTTCCATGTTATACTTTTTTGTCAACATGTGCAGCGCGGAAATGTCACCAATGTATTTTGCACGTTCATATTCGGCATAAGGAATGTAATCTTTGCTGCTTCGTCTTTCAACTTCTCCTTTGCTATTCGGTGGGGTATTCTGTTGTTCAGGCAATTGCTTCGGTGGTGATGGTTGTTGTTGAATGGTACTTTCTTTATGGTGATCGTCAGTGGATTCAGGGCTACTTTTAGACCCCTCGCTTTCATGCTCCATGCTTGTATTGCTTTGATTGCTATCTGCTGAGTCAGCAAGGCTACCTAATATTCGCTCCATACGTTTCAATCGGTTTTCCAGAGTCTCAATATAGCCTTTTGGTGGTCCGCGTTTCTTAGCACTGAAATATATGGTAAATAAGTGGTATAATTGAGATTATGTAAGTATCATAGTTTACCATACCTGTCATTAAAATGACACTCGCTGTTGTAAGTTTTGCAATTGGAGCATACACTACCAGGCCCTTCCGCATCGCACTTGACCTTTTTCCTTCGACAAAAGTCGCTATGTAATAGAAGTTGTTAACAAATTTACAATTAGTTAAAAAAAAGTATTGGAAGCCATCTTTAATTACCATGCTCGACTGACTCGGACTCTTTTGCTTGATTTTTCTTCCATCACAGGTGGTGGTCGCGCTATTGGAAGGCCATATTGTGGGGCACCAGGGTAAACTTGACCTTGATTCGAAATTTGAAACTGACTTGTCTGGGCTTGTGGGTGATAAACTTGCGGATTTCTGTCAAGCTGGTTGCTATTTGAATAAGCGGGTACGTTATTATTGTGATTATATGGTGGCAAACTCATGATTTTATGCTTTGATTATGGGGTTTTGGAGCATCAATTGTCAAATGAGAGAATAACGGCAAGTGGAATTAAAGCCTGAGAGCTCGGCCAAAGAAAAAATTTGGTTCGGAGCAAAGGCAAAACCATTCTCCAGTGACCTGCTGGCCGCTTCTGTCCGTCAATATTGGATGTATTGTGGCCTGACAAGCAAGCCTGTCATTTACCACATGTGCACTATCAGCCCATACTTTAGCATATTCTTCTTATTAAACCCTTCATAGTTTCAAAACATTTGATGCAATACAAAATGGAATTGAAGGGTAAAATGTGGTCTAGCGATGCTGGCTTTACTATACTTGATGCTCGGCTACAAAAGGAATATTGATATGAATTGCCGAAACTTATACCATGATGAGTGCTTATTATATCGTAACAGCTGAAAGATTATATATCATCTCGTCAGCCATCGTCAAGCGAGTCGTGTAGAAGAAAAAAATATTTTTCATTGTCAACGAAACTGCAGTCCAGTTTCTTCGTTTCCTGTTATCGTTAATGACACCAGAAGAGCTGATTCTACAGCTCAAGAAGAAGGGAACTTTCGATGAGCTAAGAAAGCAAGCGCTACAAGAATTTCAAGCCGACGTAAATGTCAATGAAGACAGACTGACCAACGCATACTAGCCACCCAAAAAAACTAAAGCTTTTCTTCTTTTAAAAGACATCAGGTCAATCTTTTGCAAGTCGCATTACTCAGATTTTGCAAAATCTGGAAGCGGAAGATCCAGCCCTTTTTGCAAAAGATAAATCTTCCGTGCATAATGCAGTGCTAGAACGTCTTGAGACGTAAGTGTAATTTGATATATGTTGGTTCACAAATTCGCTGTATCTAACTTTTTGACCAAGCAGTTCTTCTGTATATGAGGATGCCAAACGGGATATGCTGGAAAAGTATTTGCAAAGTGATGCGATATCCACTAGAATAGACGAAGAGATACGCGCTCTCGCACCGGCAGATGATGACACGTCAATGGATGTTGACACCGACCGAAGGCGCGAACGATCATCCTCAAAAGAGTCTGGAGAAGCGGAGGATGACTAGTGAGCACGAATATCCTCACTGTTTTTATACACCTAACTAGACGTTTACACCAAATGTGAATATGTACTGCTGGACAGACAGACAGACAAACAGACAGACGCACTGTATGGGATGATTTTTATCACATTTATTTTAATTCTACATAAACTTTTTGGCTGAAGTTCTTCAAGACACTGTACAAACTAAACTTGTTCAAAATGTAAAGTGGTCAAGATAGCATGCATATTGCTAATTTACAGTTTTGCAACCTTGACAACTTGTTTACCGAAATTGGCACCCTTCAAGACATCAACGAGAGCTTGAGGAGTAGTCTCAATTCCTTCAGAGATAGTTTCCTGGACATTGATTTTGCCTTCCTTAATCAAGGGAATAACCTTTTTCAAGAACTCAGGTTCCGCCTCGGGATGATCGCTAACAATGAAGCCTTCGAGACGAAGTCTCTTGGCGACAAGGCTAATCAAAGTCTTGACACCATAAGGATTTTGAGTGTTATATTGACTGATCATACCACAGCCAACAACACGGCCCTTGACATTCATCTTGGTGAGGACAATCTCAAGAGTCTCGCCACCGACGTTTTCAAAGTAAATATCAATTCCGTCGGGACAGGTTTGGGAGAGAGCCTGACTGATATCTTGGGTCTTATAGTTGAAGGCTTCATCGAAACCGATCGTCTTCAAAAATTTAACCTTGTCATCGCTACCGGCAGAACCCACAACACGTAGGCCAGATTGCTTTGCGAGCTGTCCTACAAGTTGTCCAACTGCACCAGAGGCAGCTGATATAAAGATGGTCTCACCCTTCTTTGGCTGTCCGATAGTATAAAGACTAAAATTGAACAAGAAACGTCATTAGTAAGAAGGCTAACGTATACCTTGCCATGCCGATTCTAAAAATTTCTCTGTCATTATTTGCACTTACCCAACATAAGCTGTCAAACCAGGCATACCCAAAGCACCAACAAAGTAAGTTACAGGAATGCCGGAATCGCGAGCTTCGTTACGAACAACAAATCGCTTAGCAGCAGCAGCGGTGACATGGGTATATTCTTCGAAGGGACCGTTGCCATAGACATAATCGCCTACTTTGAAGTCGGGGTTGTTAGACTTGATAACTTCGCCAACAACATGGCCGTTCATGGGCTTATTGAGCTCGAAGGCAGGGCTATAAGACTTCACTTCGGCTGGTCTCATACGTCCACGCATATAGGGGTCAACTGAGAGAACGAGGGTTTTTACAAGGTAGTCACCATCGGCTAAAGGGGCGTCGAGATCGATGGTAGACTTGACGACTTGCATATGCTCGCCAGGCTGAGGGTAAGACGTGGGGATTTTGGTGAAAAGGACTTGAGTGTTGCTGGTCATAGTGAGAAAACGTGGAGTGAAAAATCAAGTTAAATTGTGCTGATTCTTATATACTTGTCTCTTTCGATGTCATACCTTGTTTCGGACTTGTTTCCAGCCCAAAGTGATTAGTTTGGCCCATCCTGCCGCTGGCTATTCTCAGATGTGTTTCAGCCTCTAAATAGTCTAAGAAACACTTTAAAAACCCATGCCAAGAGTTTTTATTTCAGTTGTAGTTTCAATCAGCCTCCAACTTTCTTAGTTTTGACGAGGGACTTTACTGTAATAAAAAAGTTTGCAAATAGTGCTTGCGTGGAAAAAAATAGTCGCTGACTACAAACAATTGAAATTGATCTCCGACTGCATAGCAATTTGCTGCAATCATTGTTGTATCGGCCACAAATGCAGTATTTTCGATCGGTTATTGTGCTGACATACTGACAATTAGCATTCGTCAACGACTAGATTATTAATACCGCTTCCTTTTCATACTAATTACTTCCATCGCTGTTCGCTGCTTACACTTGTATCCGATCACTTGAACTCAGTCTTAATTTTGCACCACCATCAATTAACCCGAGTATGTGGGTTTGCACTTAAACTTAATGCTATCTATGAAATTTGCGGCAAATATTGCATTAATCCCAAGTTTTCGCTTCAAAAGTAGAGTATGCACTTACTAGCCTTCTTTCTGCAAAATTTGGCGTTTTCGGATACAGACCATCCACCAAATCTCACCGCCAAATCTAATTTGTAAGCTTATGTTTTATTTACCCAAATTTGACAAAAAAGTTAGTAACTGTAAGTACTGTTTAAAGAAGCTGCTGATTGAAATTACAAAGGTAACATAGCTACTTAGAAACTTTAAAGTTAAGAATTAACTTGCTTCCTCGCGTTGCTTCCTCGCGTTGATATAAAATTGCTTTATAATTGTGATTTGGTTTGACTTGGTTATTTGGTTTGACTTGATTTGTTATTACAGTGTCTGTTTAGAAGAACGAGGTATTGTCCGCCTTCAAAGCCTGCTTAAAGGCTGTAAAATAATTATTGTTGTGCGCAGTTGATGCCAGGTCGTTTATCAAAGTCGCTGGTATCTTCTTTGACGGACCCGTCGCGGCGAGACGAGTGTTTACTATCCTCTTGGGCCGGCTTCCGCTTAACGTCTTGCAATCTACAATCGTCAACGGTCATGTTATCTTTCATATCAGATTGGATTTTTGGTCCAGGAAGCAAATTTCGAATCATATCAATATTTTCAGGTGAAGTCCACATTTCCTTGGGGAAATCAACTTGGAATTGAATGATTAGGTCACCCTTCTCGTCTGGTCTTCGATATGTTGGCATGCCTTCGTTCGAAATGCGCTTGTAGGATCCCGGTTTTATGACCATTCCGGGGTCGTGCTTAACACGAATGCCACGGCCATCTAAATGTTTCAACAAGATTTTATCGAAACCACAAAGCGCCTCCTGAAGTGTAATGTGTATCCTACAGAAGAGATCGTGATCGCGGACTTGAAATCTTTCATGCTGTTCCAACTTGATAATGAAAACAACATCACCGGGTATAACTCCAGGCTAAAAGCAAGTAAATGGGTCAGGAAAGATAAAAGAGTTCCTGAGAAGTTTGCGGGAATTGCGTATATTTACCTCCTGATCGCCTTCTTGGCCAAAAACAATCTTCTGTCCATGAACAGCCCCTTTCTCCACATGGACTTCCAGTAGCTTCTTTTTGTCAAGGAAACCTTGGCCTTTACATTTGCTGCACCCATTGTTTTGGTATTTGCCAGTCCCCTTGCATGAATTGCAAATACCACGTGTCTGACGTTTGTGGGAGCTGTGATACTTGGTTGTATCCAGGTAGCCATAACCGTTACATTGTTTGCAAGTAGCAGTTTGGAGGGTCTCGGTTGGCGAGCAGCTACCACATATGACGCTCTTGGTAAGATGAACCTGTTTCATTGTCCCCAGATAGAGATCCTCCAGAGTGACTGATAAATCGTGAACGATGTCATCACCATTATACTTCTTTCGCCGACCTGACATATATATATATATAAGAACTTGTCGAGTAATACAATGACTATTGGTTAGCAACTTACGCTTGTTGCCTCCGTACGGTGCTTCCTCATATCCAAAGGTGAATCGGCTCCCCATTCCGGCAAAAATATCATTAAACAATTCTTCGGCATTGACGTTGCGACCTGAGAAACTATCAGAGCCTACACCATCTTCTCCCCCAGCATCGTATTTCTCTCGCTTTTCGGGGTCCGCTAAGACAGCATAGGCATGAGAAATCTCTTTGAACTTGTCACCTGCGTTAGGATTTTTATCCGGATGGAATTGTATAGCCTGTCATCAGCGAGCTTAGTCAAAGTCTATCTGTTGATACGGACAAATAATCGCTATGTAACTTACAAGCTTACGATAGGCCTTTGTATTTTTTTAATAGGATATTTGAGAGTCAGGTACGAAATTAGCCATGATTCTATAAATGAATTCGGTCTATAAAGTGTATAATAACTCTTCACCTTTTTTATTTCAGTGTCGGTAGCGTTCACAGTAACGCCCAGAGTATCGTAGTACTTTGTGTCTCTGACCATGCACCAATGGGAAGAATAATGCAAAGCAAAGGACTATTGCTTGCAAGAAATCGATCGAAAAAAAAAAATCTTTGAATTTTAATCACCGATTTCTTCTACGCCAGCATCTATGGCTACCAAGCTTCGATGGGCTTCGGATATCAACAGAATATGAATGAGTGATTGAAACGAAAAAATGATAAGTTACAGCGCTTAAAAAAAACTATATCTTGTTTTGTAGCTATTTTGATCTATAGCAAGACAAATTGGTTCTGTCGTTATCTGTCTATGAGCATAATTACAACCGGCGCATAGCAAACCCAGTGGCATTTCCGGCATATCTCTACGAACACCAATTAAATTGCTCAATCCTTGAACTTTAAACTTCTAACAAAAAGAGGATAGCACACTTCCCTTCAGTAATAACACCTTAACTTTAGCAACTTGCAAATGGATTGGGGTTTATAAACAAAAAATCTACGTCGAATTTATCAGAAATGTGGCGTTCGACGCGGTGGCGTTCGGTTTGGCAATAGCAGAAACAACCGTCAGTCTTGCATCACGCTATTTCATATCATTAAGCTTTTGACAGACGTATACAAAAAGAAAGATTTGCATTGCTCTGACCAAGTGTTCAACATAATGATTTAGGCGCTTGTAGACACGTGAACTTTTACTAAGTTGATGGACAATTCTGGCGTTATATTTTCATTATATCTTTTTGCCATCAGGCACTAATAAGAATGAATTAGAGAATCGAGAAACAAACCAGATCACTATGGGTCAATGTCGTTCCCTGGCTTGTCCTTTCAACGGATTTATATATAAGAAGAAGTCTATCATCATTCAAGAGAATATTTCTAAATTAGGTATCTGTAAAAGTGTACACTTTCACGCTTCCTGAGGCTTTGTATACGATGGTCTTCGGTCTATTTACAGTTTATATGACTGGCTATTCGGTATCTTGGGACGTCGCTAATAACCGCTTGTCCTCTATTTTAAAATATTAACAAAATTCAAAAAGTCAATTACTTGCAGCCTGGAAAATCAGCATTCTTCGCATAGATTTTCAGGTTGTTGTCGTTGAGTTGCGTCAAAGCTTAGCGTGATTATTCCTGTATTCCGTGGCCCTACTAGACAACTACGTATACAACCACGTCGTCAAGGTAGACCATTGTTTGTGGAAGACCAGCAGAAACCTGAGGCATAAATTTTGAGATGCGATTAGAGCACACGACGCATCGGAAGGGCAAGACCTTGGAACTCATAAATCGCGACGTTGTTGATGAAGACCGTGCCCAGAGGGGAGAGAGGGGATTTAAAGAATCCGTTGGGACCCGTTTTTATTTAATCGGAAATTGTCTGGCTACATGTAAGTTTGGTTTTGAGATATTAAAAGCTTTAGGCATCATTTATTGACTTGTGAAATGTAGTAATTTACTAGTGAATTTTTTTGCAGTAGAATTAGTAGGTAGTATATATTATATACACTCTGTAGATTATTCAGGGAATTGCGGAATGGTATCAAGTTAGGTACAGCTAGGAGCCATTGACAGAAACACGTGTATTAGCGGGTTTCCCGTCGTAGCCAAAGTTGTCCCGACGATGAAGATCCATGAAACTCAAAGCCACGAACCAACAATTCCTCATCAATATTCACATGTGAAGGTAACGACAGTTGGAAATCAAGAGACTGTGTCATGTCGATAGCCAAAAGAGGGAAGTTGCCCTGCAAATGGCGACAGCCGGCTAGATTTAGCGTTTTCAGGCTCTTCCAGCCTTTGGTCTTATCCAGCATACTAATATCGCCGGTGAGTGCCTCTGAAAAGCTGATCTGCAGGTTCTCTAGCTTGGAAAGGTGATTCCAAGCGGACCATAGGAACTCATCGCCCAAAAAATGAATATTATGAATCTTCAATACTGACAGATTTGGATGCAGCCTTGGCATGAATTGCAAATTTTTAAAGCCAGATTCGACGCATGGCAAATCGTTATCGGTTAGTTCTTGATATGACAATTCGGTCAGTTCGGAAGGGGTGGACCCGACCATCACAATAAATGGGACCCATAACAAAGCAGCAGGTTCCAGAGCATCGACATTGATTTTCTTCAACTTGTGCCAAAGCATACCAAGATGAAGTAATGCTGAGATATCAGAATTTCGAATCGTCAAATTGTGAATATTAGAGTTTCTGTCAATTGCTGTGAAAAGATGGATGTCTGGACCAAATGAGCCATCCAATTCAATTTCTGGGACCATGACATTTTCAATGTAATCTTGAGCTTCCTTAAACAAGCTGAATTCCGCCGTAGTTTTGTATCGCAAAGTCAGCAAATCCAGCTGCGGTAAGCGGATCGATATGTCTTGAAACGTGGCAGCCAAACATCGCGAGTCACTGTCCTCAGCACTAGCCCCAAAAAGCAGTGTGACATGATTGATGTTTACACAGCAGCTCAGGAGTTGATTTAGGGCAGAGTTGAAGGCCCCAATGTTCTCTTCATTATACTGGCTCTTTTGAAGCTCTCCTAGATCAATCAGAAGACTTTTTGGCCTGAAGCGAACTTGTTTTGATATCGAGCTGTCAGCCATAAAAGCTGCCAACTTTTCCATGTATTCTATATATCCACAATTTTCAGAATTTTTGTTGTCAAAATTGTATTCATTGTCCAAAATGTCATCTAAATCCATGATACCTAGCACAGGATACCAATATGGATGAGCCTGTGCAAGAGCAATGACATCTAATACGCCTTGACATAAGTCTTTTTGGTTGAGAAGCTGTTTAGCGATATGATATATCACGTCTGTTTGAATCAACATTGTAGATAAGGAGTTATTGGAAAAAATGAGCAGCAGATTTTTGCATGATCGTCAAAGAAAATTTATAGCTGGTGACAGGGATGATCATAGGTGCACGTGAGGATGTGTCTCAATCTGCGTTGGATTGTTGGGTTATGACAGTTGCTGTATCTGACCTGTGAGGATGAGATAACAATTTTATATTACTAAATCTTCGGAGGTGACCACTATAATATTGATATAGTTTTTTTTTATTCTTACAGTCATTTTAGTCATCGGTTGCTGATTTTTGTAATGATGCATTAGCCCGGCTGCCTTTCTTGAAAAATTTTCCTTTCTCTTTACTACCACCTTTGCACAAGTTTTTTTTTACGATCAGGTACGATTTGAGCCAGATATCGATATATCCTTGAGCCAGATATCGATATATCCCTATGCCCAACAATCAATTCGATATTTTCTGATTTCACGAGATGAAAATTATGTTCGACATTACTGATATCATAAATTTGTTTTTGACAGAAGCATCGCCAGACCTGCAAAACCTATTCCACAAATTATAAAGCATAGTGCTTACCCTTCAATTCTGTTGAATGCATAAAAAACCAAGAAGACGTTCACTGCTTTCATAGAGTATCGCTTTAACTGATTCAAGCTCTCATGAGTAGGTCAATATCTGCCAAATTGATGCGCGGTTTAAGCGATATATTCTGATAGTTTATTGCAATTAAATGTTTCTCGATGCAATCATTTCCACCAGTGAGATTTCCCAGAGCCTAAAATCTTTTCCTTGTCAACTGCAGTCTGAACTTCCTCGAACGACCAAAGCTGGCTAACTCGATCATCATCACGTTCTGTTATAATTATGTTTACGCCGTCTTCAGAAGACTTATCTGCAACATCTAAAACAAGGTGAGGTTTTGCCTGGCAATAGATTCGTCCTTCGTCATAAGCAAACAGTTGATTATGCGCATCTTCGCGGTTTTTGCGATTATACTGTATTATTCTGGCGGCATCCAAATCCTCTGGTTTCAATGCTAATGTTTGCAGAAGACACAAATCAAATTAAGCAAAGTGGGAGGTAAATGTCATTGTTAAACAAAAAAAAGTTCCTTACATCCACGAATGTCTAATACCAGCCTAGAGTGGACATTCACTACATAGCCATCATGATAAAGCCAAAGCTGGTTTTGAGACTGGGTACCATCTTGTTTCTTAGTCCATAATACTACTGGAGTGTCTGCTTTCTTTGACCCCTCTCGTACATCGAGCACCTTCCATACCATTGCATAGTCAGAGTAAGCTTTTGATCTTTCTTTCACCATAAAACGGAGATTTAATAGCTATATGACAACGTACCTTATGTGAGAGCACCGACCGTATGTAGAATACTCCAGATGGAAAGTCAGCTATTTCGGTTTCCTTTGACTCCACATCATGGAGCTCTTCTTCTAGGTTATTATTTATAGGTATCTGCTGTTCGGTTCGGGACAACGAGAAATCCGGTAGCTGAGCTCTAGCTGGATCCGCCCAAGGGTCGAACATTTCCATAGCATCAGGAATGTGCTCCAAAGGTGGCGAATCCGGCTTTCTTTTCATAATGTCAACTTCTGTTGGCGTTGCCGTCGCTGCCCACGGATTATCGTCGAGGCCTTTGCTAAATTCTGTGTCCATGTTGAGTGCCAAGCTACAGCGTTTCCTTTCCTACCCGTTCCCGTCAACCACTTGCGACAGTCACATTCACCAAATGCGGCAATGACACTGCCTTCTGCCAAAGCAATCTCCGAGACAAACCTCGGCTCACTCTCTGTGGCGACTACCACCATGTATACTCACCCGAATGACTAACAAATATATATAAAATATGTAAAGGTGAATGAATATTATTTACAGTGCTTCACAATCAACACACAATTTACTCGCGACGCATAGCACAATTATCGAAAGTGGTCATAAAGGATTGCACGCTATTTATTATCCTAGGAAACACGAAGCATTCAAGATTGTAACAGCTTTAAAAGTGTCAAAGGTAATTATGACTACAACGCAAGAAGACTATATAGTAAAGATTTTCGATTATGAAGTGCTTCTATCATCCGTAATCCAACTTTCGACAAAATTAAAGAGCTATATGATTACCCATATTGAACATTTTAATCATGAGTTAATAGACTTATCACTGCTTTTTGAAGCTATCTACCGTTGAATTTTCGTTGTGCTTTGAAAAATTGATTAATAATCCGTTACTGTAACACGTCAGGTTACGCTATGCCTTCCCAGGCAATGATTATTGTCATGGTGCAGAGCTGTTTCCAGGACCATCTTGAAACATTTTATGACATCTATAACTATAATTTCATCATTTTTCGTGATTGTGCAGAAGTTATACTTCGGGCAGATATTCGGCATAGACTCTATCAACTATAAAAATAGCCAATTCATGATTTAAAACACTTAAGAAAACATAACTTAATTCATAATGCCGGCTATCAAAGATGATGCGAAAAACCCTGAATTTGATGAGAAGTCTCCGGAAATCAAACAAATAGTAAGGACATTCAAATTTCATTATGGCAGCTTTACATTGAGATTTATATTAACCAATTTCTCTTGACACCAAAAGGAAGACGAGAATCTCAAGGTGATCCACCATAAGATTGCAGAGACGAAAAAGGAAATGGAAAAAGAGGATCACCCAAAGACAATGAAAGTGCATATTACTGGTTAAATTGCATAGTAGCAACTGCGAGATCCAAAGATTATTGCAAGTCTTCCGTTTATGCACATGATAGTAATCGACCTATGCAGTCGCGATAATAATATATCTGCAGGTTTTATGTCAAAATAAATTACTGTAGAAAATTCGTGTGGCCATCCGACTGCTGAGCATGAGCTTAGAGATGCTTTAATCATCTTGCCTTTATTACCGAGGTGTGTATTGGAAATTTCAAAGCGATTGATAACTGGTAGCAACAAGTGTAAGCCTCTGAGAACAGTGGCGAAATTAATACCAAAGAACGGAAGCATTTAGACCTCTCCAAATAACCAGACCAACGAGCCAAGCCTGTGGTACTTGCTTTCAGGACGGCAAGATTTAATGAATTGAAAGGGAAGCGCACCTGCTCCCACAAAGTTTTCAGAGAGGTTCTGATGAAAAGAACATTTTGTTTGCACCATGTATCTATCATCACAGATGGATAACGCACAAATACTATAGGTATATGCCATAAGCTGCTAAATTGTAAGAACCATAAAACACATTAGGTTTCTTATTTTGAGTGAGTCATAAGTCAGCCCTCCTAATGTGATTAATAAAGCAGCAGCCACAGAAATTTGATGTTCCCTCCTCAAAGGTGTATGACTTGCCTTGGCTGATTCAGCATTCTGATGAACGATGTCGGCAATTTCCCTCACGAGCTGCTAAACAAGATCTTTGCTCGTTTGAATGATATCGACTTGGTTACTTGCTTATATGTTAATAGAAATTGGAGCTATGTTGTGTGTGCCTACTTTCTGTACCGCAACCTCCGGCTTGCCAACACCGAGTCACTGAATATGTGCCTAGATATGCTCGATCGAAAGGCCATAACCAACCGTATAGATACACAGTCTGGTCAACTTCAGAATCGTGACTACGGGTCTTTCGTAAAAAGCGTAGATTTATCCTATGATGGGTCAACAATGGTACTAAGCAAACACAACTTGAAACGACTAGCAAGTCATTGTCATAACTTGGAAGTTTTAAAGGTTCGCAACAGTCATGATGTACGAGATGACTGGGTCATGGAAATGCTAGACCTATGCCCATATGTCACTCAATTGAACTTGTCTGGATGTGGTTTCGTTACTTCCAGAATTTTGGAACATCCAAAGTATGCCAATATAAGGCTCAAGTTGCAGTCACTGAACACCATATTTTGCTATCAATTCCTGGGACGGCAGTCCAATATGATACTTCCATCTCTTGTCGACTTGCGGCTTCAAGTAATGGATCAGGCTGGGTTTGAAGCTGTTCGTAAATTGGTTCAATCGTGCGCCAAATCACTTAAATCCTTGGCCATCTTGTGGAGGTACAAGCGAGACATTGATTCAATACCGGTTCTCACCAACATCGACGATATACTTGGAGAAACTGCAAACCTGCAGAAACTCTGGTTAGATTGCCAGACTGGAGAAAAGGTAGAAATTCGTCAATTTCCAAAGACTTTGACAGAGCTACACTTGTATTGTCTGTGCTCCTCTCAAACTGTAGAGGCTATGCAAGATCTAACAAATTTGAAGAGGCTGTTTGTTAATTACACTTTTATATCACAAGCATCCTTGCAAAGTATACTGCAAAAGAATGGCAATGCTTTAGAGGCTTTAGGCTATAACGAAGGATCAGGCCGTCCATTGACACGAAGTTGTCTTTCACCATGTGTAAATCTGCGAAGTCTTCAGACTCACCTTGGAACCAACCTGGAACTTGTTAAAGTTTTAGTAGAACTTTATAGGGACAGCCTCGAACATTTGACAAATAAGTGGGAGGGACACACATATCTACCGAGCGCATTTAAACCAATCAATGGGCTGTGGGAGCTTCTAACCCAGATACCATGGGTCAAAATCAAATCTTTGGACATTGTTAATGCTGTTGTGACCATGGAGACACTCAGAAAACTACCTGAGGCTTTTCCTAATATTGAATATCTAGGATTTATCGTTTCACTTGAAGATGATTTGTCTCCTGAAGAATGGATATCATACTTTTCACAGTTTCCTTACCTGAAAGGCATTGGTTTGCGTCAAGACCTCCGACTTCCATTCCATGTAAGCGATTTTTGGACAGGCCCATATCTTCGTCGATATCAAAGTGTCTACCAGGATTGGTCAATGAACGAGCAGTGTGTGAGAAACGACGTAAATCCTATTCGAAATCCTTTTGATACCTGGCCGCAGACTATGGTGTTACATGATATGGCATCGAGACATAGATAGCCTGAAATATACATAGAAAAAAGTACTGCAGTAATATAGCATCGCATAACTATACCCTGTACAAGTCGATTGGTAATTTGTACATTAAATCAGCAAAGCTATCATTGAAACAATCATGTTGCCGGAATTTTTATCATTTGCAAAGTGTTGCCCAGCTTGTCCAGCTTTCCGGAGACATTTCTTTGCGTCTAGAACACGCATTGCGATCTGTAACTTTCATCGGTCAATCTTGACATTCCACTTAGATTCGCATGTACAAGCTTTTTAATCTGCGCTCTCAGCTCGAACAATAATCCGGTAGAAGCATGTCGGCACATATGAAGCAGCTGGCGAGCAACCTTCCAGACGAACTCCTTTTGAATATTTTTTCACAACTACCTAGGCAGTCTCTAGCCAATTGTTTGCTCGTCAACAACCACTGGCGGCATATAATTTGCTCCTACTTCTACTACAAACGAATACACTTCATCAGCAGTAGTAGTGTACAAAAGCTACTGATGGTATTTGACAGGACGACTGACAATCGCTCTCACCCAGACAGACAAAGCTTTTACTCTCGTACGAACTATAGCGCGATGACTAGGCATTTGAGCTTTCGATACTTCCGTCCTGATGAAAAGGTCTCTTTAGATGATGTTGTGAGGCTCATTTCGTATTGCAGCAACTTGGAATCGATTTGCCTATGCGATCAGTACCTATTGCGCGACAGTAGTTTGGTAAAAATATTCAAGCAGTGCCCTCAATTGAAGCATATTTGCCTGGATGGGCTCTACCATATATCCGCCTCCGTCTTTCGGCTCTCAGAGACCAAGTTAGTAAGTCATCAAATGGAATCTCTGAGGATTGGATCGCTATATTTCGATGATCCATGGCAGAAGCTTTGCTTTCCGTCCTTGAAGTACTTGCAGCTTCATATGACTTCAACAGGACAGTTACTCAGACTACTGGAACATTGTCGTGAAACTTTAAATACGCTTTTGATCACCGTGCACGGATGGAAAACTAAAGCTTCTGACTGGGCCCGACTTCAACAGGCGTTCTTAGAATTGCCTGCCTTGAAGAAGATAGGTCTAGCAGTTAGCAAACGTAATAGCGCCAACATAACCCGCTTCAGTGCCCAACTTAACGACATCGAATTGATTGGACCATTTCCTCCACAAACATTTCAAGCAATCTCACATCTTAAGAATTTGAAGCGATTATGCTTTATTAATTGCCGACAGCCAACAAGTTTTATGGAGAAGATTTTGCATAACAACAAAGACAGTCTGATTACTTTTGTAGGAGACAATGTCTGGAAAAGAGCTGATAGATCAGAGTCGCCACTGCCACTTCCTTCATCTCTCCGATGTCTAGGCTTCAATCCGGGTGGAAAACAAGACTGGTCGTATCTAGATGAGCACCGAAACTCGGTGGAACAGCTACACATATCAATGACTGGCTCTATAGATGATTGTTGGCTAAGCATGGTGAAAGCTGCTTGGCCAAATGTCAAATTTTGTTTCCTTTGCGTTGACCCTTTGTCTTTGAAAGATTTGACGAGATTGCCATCTGTTTTTCCAAACCTTGAGTATATTGATCTCAGCAATGAAACTTGTAGTGATTCTGTGTCTGAAGTCTATGCGATACTCAATCAATTTTCATGCTTACGCGGAGGTCTGTATCATCCATTGTGTCCCGAACTAGAATCAAGCAAATCGGATCCTGTGGCCGAACGACTGAAACGTGAATTTATTACGTGGGAGTCAGGAACACACTCCTTCACCGAGACTATAGGCACAATATTGAGTCCACTGGTTACTCTAAATCGTCTTCGCGAGGACTGGAGGCGGAAGATAGCGAGTGATGTGTAATCAACTGTTATTCATCATTCGAATGTCTGAGTTTAAAACAAAGATTTAACATCCTTTTTATCGATTGGCAATTTGTTGCAGTCTGACACAATCCTTTTTTTTTTTGTTGAAAGGCTACGATGACATCCACACAATGCTCAGCACACGTAGCTCCTATAAGTAGCAAAACTCAGTCTCAGCAATGTCTGAAAAGTCCAACTAGACTCAAATACTGCAATTCTGATTTTGAATACTCTATTCACTCGCCACAACCTCGATTCCAGCGAGAGTTGGCTCACATCTTCCCGACAATGCGAAGACAAGACATGAAGCGCATTCTTGTGGTGCCAGTCATTCAGAGGTGCGATAACGACATGGTTGGAATCACTCAATCGGCCAATACCGAACGTGACGTCAAGTTGGAGCTGGTGAGTTTTTTTTTTTTTTTGACTTACGCTTCGACGATAAGGAATTGCTTACTAAATGATCATTAAATCCTGTTTTTTCGGTCAGTTTGTCGAATGGGGTAAACTAGTAGTTGATCGTCTAAGATCAGTTGGTATGTGGGCTGATATTATGGATCCTGCTTCTGGCTATCCGGTAAGGCTCGCAAGTAAAGACTATTGAATCACCTTGATTCATCATTGACGGTTGTATAAAATAGATCTACGGAGCTCCAGGGGCTAGTCCTTATCCCGATGTTCAAGGCACTCAAGCTTTATTGAAATACGATATTCAGAACACTGGCTGCTGCCATGTTCTTTTGCATCCCGCTTGGGGCAGTAAAATTTACCCATCCACGTTATTCACCACGGCACCTGCGGATATTCTTATCAAAGTCATAGAGGAAATCCAGCGATCTCGAAGCACTACATAAGAAATTACCCAACTTCTTGTGGATCTATTCAACATAGCTTTTACGTTACTATTGTCCTGCATTTTCCTTGTTATACAACCATTGAATTCATAATCAAGCACGTTTTGTACATAGCATTTTGATCCCATTCAACATGGCTTCATACTATAGATTTGATAAAACAAGTCTCAATTGACACATATTACTTTATTTCTTTCCTGACTTCTTGATACCACCGGATACTAAGGAAAAGTGAATGATTCGATCGGATCAGAACTTCAGTTTATAGGGGCAGTTATATAATCATGCAAGTCTCAACTTACCAAGTGGGCCCTTGCCAGCAGCCTTAGCTTGCATTTCCTTGAGCTTCTTTGCCTCTTCCTGTTGCTTCTTCTTGAATGCCATGTCCTCCTACAATCGTATATAAGCAGTTAAATAGAGTGAACAATCCATTCACGGTATAAACATCAACATACATCGTCCATGTCAGTGGTCTTCTTCTTTGCAGCCTTCAAGGGCTTGAGTTTTCCTCCTAATACGTTCCAGCGCAGATGCATAATGTCAGAATTTTAGAAGCTCATTAAAAACCCCATTAGCAGGCTGCTTGCATTACCTTGTCGTCCAGACATGTTATTGAGAATCTATTGACTTGAATTCACTGCTGAGGGAAATTTTTTTTCTTCTTCTCCTCACTTTTCATCTGCAATAACGGTCACGTGAATTAAATTCACTGGCTGTCCAAAAGTCAATTGCAGACTCCACATTTGAGTGTATATGAGAGTTGCTATGAAATTTATATTCTTCAGTATGACAACAATTACGAGAACACTGTCATCAGTTATACTCTCTCATAAATTTCGAATACGTATAAAGCGTGTTTAAGATCTTTTATGTACATTAAAAATATTATCTCATCTATTGTCGGTGCTTTAGCTCTTTCCACAGCGCGATCACTTTATCCTCGCGCCAGTCGCTCCATATCTCATAAATGCCAAGTATGTCTTGTACAATCTCAACAATTGGAGCAATATCAACATTCAAATCGGCAAACCATTGTCGCATATCTGTCTTGTCACCAATAGACCCGGCTACAAAGTCGGCGTGATTGAGTACTACGGTCATATATATTGCTGCAAGAGCAATCATGTGTGGCGGGTATAATAAACATACATCCGTACGATAGGAGTCGTTGACGATAAACCAGGCATATTGTAGCCCGGATTCCCGTATACCAAGCTCATTGGCAAAATGTATCAGTGACCGATATGGATGCCAAACAATAAGATAAAACTCCAACTCTTCTAATAGGTAGAATTCAAATTCTGCCACGCTAGAACTGTCGTACCGAAAACCACCAAGGTCTGTACAGGGTAATCACTGTTAGTAACTTATTCAAGCTTTGTATCCATGTGACCACCATTAGCTCACCTTGCAGTACATGCTTTGTCTCCTGAACAATCATTTTGATATGATGGGGACATTCTTCAATCTTACAAGCAAGATAGACGCACGTAGCCATGACCAGCATTGGATCCGTGCTTCGATAGCTATTTCTAATAAACCGGAATGAAGTTTTAGTTTCTTGTTTGATCATTTGATATCGGATAGTTGAGAGGTACATACTTTGTATAAAATCGCTTGAAATATACAAATGCTGTGGCCACGACTTGCTGTCGCAACTGCAAGCGCTTCGCCAACTTTTGAATCACTATGCATAGTTAAATTTAGTAATCATGATCCAAATAACTAGAGACTGATTCAAACTTACAGTGACAAAACCAAATGTTTAGCTTGACAAGGTCCGTCTCAGTTACATGCTTCAAATCTTCCTGACGACTTTGTACCAATGTCCACCGATCTAACAGCCAATGTTGGCTAATGACAAATAAATAAGACATGACATCGAGCAGCGATGGGGGCCTGATCTCAATCCACAATTACCTATGCGATGATGTCCAAAAGTTGGCTGCCATGTATATGCTCAAAAGAAAGCAAGGCTTAATTTCGCGGTATCGGCTCTTAAAAAGCAATTTTTAACCACAAGCCAATTTTCCAATGTTAGCTTCAAATCATTGTGATTGGTTATATTTGATATCCTTTATATTATATTATGTACAGTGTCAAATAACAATAGCATCATATCAATCTCTAAGTTGGCTATTATATTAACATCTTCGACATATAAGGTCCTGGAAAATGGAAAGAAGATATTAAATTCAATTCAGCCATGTCACCTATATCGTCCCGTAACTTACCGTCGAGATGGTATCCAAGCTTAGCGTAATAATGTCTTACGCCTACACCAGAGATGACACTCAGTTTGACACTTCCATGTTCTTCTCGAGCAATACGTTCAGCCTCCTCCATAAGTAGAGTACCAAAGCCTTGGTGTTGGAACTTGGTAGGATCACGATTGTGCATAGGCACAACAGATCCATATACGTGGAGTTCACGAACGATGGATGATTGACCGGCACTTGTGAGTTCAGGACGGAAAGCTTGAGGAGAGCATTTACGCAATCTCAGCAATCCAATAAGAATATCTTGTCGAGGATCTTCATATGACAAGAAGGTTTCCCACCCGCCATTAGCAACATAATCACGTCGAATAAGTTCAACTTGGTCAGGTTTGATTTTGTTATGAATCTCTGTGATTCCAACTTCTCTGGTTCGAACGTCGCGACATTCTGTACCCAAATCCTTCATTCGATTCAAAGCAAGCTCTCTCAAATTGCCGTTCTCGACACCAGAGGTTACCAACGGCATTGGAATATCGCGCTGAACACGATAGACACGAGTCCAAGGAGGAACAAGTGCCAAGATGCGTGCAACCAAATCAATCAAAGCATTGGGTGTATAGTTTTTGTAACGACCAGTTCTCCACAATTCATAAAGACCAGTGCCACGAATGACAAGAGTGGGATAGATCTTGAGACCATCAGATCGGAAAGCAGGATTTTCAAAGTATTCTTTGAATTGATCCATATCTCGTTCCATGCCAACATTTGGCAAGTCAGGCATCATATGGGCAACGACTTTATAACCAGCGTCTTTGGCAAGATGGAATGATTCAGTAACAGCTTTCACAGTGTGTCCACGATTTGTATCTCGAGCAACATCTTCGTAAACGCTTTGGACACCAATTTCTAAACGTGTACATCCATATCGAAGCATTTGACTGAGATGTGGTTTCAAGCAGTAATCAGGTCGAGTTTCGATGGTTATACCAATGCATTTCGTTTGACTTTGCTGAGAAAATCTGTTATTGTAGTTATGAGAATGAGACATATATCAAACCATCTAGAGATATGCGCATCATGTTACATTACCTGACAGCCTCATCAACATCATTACTAGAATGTCCAGATAGGGCATCGTGCAAATTTGCAATAAACCAGTTGCGGTAGTCCTCTGGCATAGACATAAAAGTACCACCCATAATAATATATTCTACTTTGTCAACTGAATGACCCAAGCTTTTCAATTGATCAACACGGCCTCTTGATTGCTCAAATGGATGATAGCGAGCTCTAATAGCTCTCATAGACGTTGGCTCGTAACCAGTATATGATTGAGTAGAATACTCAAAATCAGAATCAGGGCCACCGGGACAGTAACTTAAACATTTAGTTAGTAAAACTGAAGGGAAACTTCCATGCCATCATTAATTGAATACGTACACACAGATATTTCCTGTCATAGCAATGTGTGGACATCTGTGAGGTTTGCACATAACAGCCACAACGGCAATCTATGAAAGGATACAAATAAATTAGAAATGGAAAGGGTGCATAATAAATCGTTGAGGACTGCGTAATACGAAATACATACACCTGAAGCTGTACGAACTGGCTTCGCTTTCAGCTGTGGAAGTAAGGCAGCTTTCTGATGTTCGGGAATAGCTGAGATAATGTCAACAAGTTTGGGTTGTCTCTGTAACTTGTTCCTTCGAGAGACTCTAGACTTCACAGCATTCAAGTTGATGTCCTTGCGCCCGTCGATCGCAGCCATCATTTCGGCAACAATTTCACCGCATGCCTTTACCATAAGTTCGGTCTGCAAGGATTATTAGTCGTTAGTCTATACAATCCGGGCATTTGGTGGATCTGCGGATCAACAAAAACTGACCTGGGATGGACCTAACAAAAGCGCATTCGGTTAAAAAAACTACTTGAAAACGTATTCAACAGCTTCAAAATCATTTCGTATTCCTACCTTTCTTTTTTGAAGCGGGAGGAGCAACCATAGTGAACAAGTTGTAGAGGTGTTCAACAAGTAATTACAAGCAACAATTTTTTTTTGAGAAGCTTCAAAGCATGGCTGATGATTTGAGCCAAAACGTGACTGCTTATCAATCTTGGTACTGACTGGACAACTTTTGGCCCTGTTGACTTCATCTCATTTCGCTTTAAAAATCCCTAGTCACTTCCTTCTCATTTATAATCATGGCTAATGACGAAAAGCAAGACGCAATAGAACAGCCTCAAACTCAAGAAGAGCGTTCTTCAGTAGTCATTTCGTTACACATTAAATCCTTGGAGCGAACCACGCACTCTGTGAGCCTTCCTCGTAACTCGACAGTTTTACAACTGAAAGAGCATATTCAGGCCGTATCTCAAGTTGACAGCCAACGACAGCGGCTTATTTTCCAAGGAAGAGTTTTGAAAGACGACAAAAGCTTATTAGATTATGGTAACAATTATTCCCAACAGCATTTGTCTACATTCAGTCTAGTGCCTCAATTGTTAATCTAAATGCCTATTAGCCAATTTAGACGATGGAAAAGTTGTACACTTAGTTGTGCGTCCAACTGGAGTACCACATAATCCTGATAATGGTAATGTTATGCCAGCTTTGCTGCGCTATCTTTTACTTTGCTGCTCATACAAACACCTTTTCTTACCATGTTCCAAAATTGTCCTCCCCCTATCTTCTTCATTATCTACCACACAGACGATCCTAACAATACTCGAGAAAATAACGCCAGAGGTTTACCGAGAGTTCGACATCCCATGGGTGGATCAAGATTCCCCGCTATGGAAGGTTATGCTTTCATTACTCTTGATACTACCATGGGCGAGATGTCAGATCCTGGTTCGGTAAGTCCGACTTGCATTTTCGTTTCGTTCTGATTTTCCACGTTTCTGACTTGATGCTAAACATGGGTTGAATTGAATTTGTTCCAAATAGATATTTTTCAACCTTCTTAACGGTATCTCTAGCAATAATGGAGTTCAGCCTAACACCGACACGGAAACAAGTTCAGTACCTGATACACCTCAAACGGGACCGACGACAAATTCAGCAAGTGATAGCAATCCAGCTCGTATATGGGTGAGTCAACGTGCTAAAGTTATTTTTGCTATGATATATAGGTCCTTAAATTTACGCTCCTTGTATCACGCAGCATCGTATTTCTCGTACTTTGCCAGTACCGCCACCTACTGCACCGAGGACCAATTCAAACCTTCGTAACAGAACAAACTCTGAAGACTCCATTGGGAGCGAGCAAAGCAGAAACAGTACCAGCTCTTCTGGCCCAGGAACTCCATTCACAGTAAGCTTCCGCTTGTACCTCCAAGTTGTATATATATGGTAAATGTTCTAGATCTAACTTCTTTGAAAAAAAAATAATCAGTCAAACATTGAATATCGACTATCGCGAACCATGTCGTCAATAAGAAACGTCCGTCAATTGCTAGATACGCCCGTCCATGAAGGTAAGTGATCGACTGCTTTAAGAAAGTCGCTGTAGTGTAAACATAAACTAAATAAGCTTAACCAATAGAAATTCGCTCCAATCCAACTGCCACATTCCCTAATCCAACTTATGTGGAGGAAATTCGCAGACGCCTTCGTTCCAGTGGCGAATCACCGACGGCGCAAGTCGGCGTTGTTGTCGATGAATTAGCAGACCTTTTGACTGACACTATTCCCAGGTTACGCGAGCTCAGTCGGGGCCTGAGAAACGAGACTGAAGACACCAGTCGCCAGGTATGTCTCTAAGCCGCCAACTATAAAATACATATCAGAGATTTAATTAGCAAACCCCACTACAGGAACAAGAACGACTGCAGCTTATGGCATTGCGATCAGCAAGGATAACGCAGGGTTTGAGTCTGATCAACCACTTCTTGGGTTCAGTACTTGGTAGCGCGGAGCTGGAAGATAGACCACAGGACACTCATGTGCGGCTGTCCGGGCGAGGAGCTTTGGATTCTTGGCTATCTTATGTTCGCAATGGAAACATTGGAGGCATCAATCCTGCCCAACCGTCGTCACAAGAAAGTAACAATCGCAGTCCCATCACACCCCTTCGAGCAACCTCACATATACAAAATAGTGCCGCTACTAATGAAACCATACGACGAGCCCTTAGAGCAGCAGACATTGATGATGCACAAATCCAGCGATTATTATCACCAACTACTAGTCAAGCCACTTCCAACAATACTGAGCCGACTGCACCGAACGGCGTGGAAAATCGCAAACGGAAACAAAGTGAAATCAGTACCGAAAATGAAGGTGGTCCAACTCATGGTGAAAGTAGCAGTAGCGCAAGCATAAATGCTGATAACAACAAGAAAATGAAGGCTGACGAAGATTCCAGCAAAGGCAAGCAGAAAAAGGACTAGGTTGAAATGCTGCAACGTTGAAATTTCCAATAACATAGACGAACGAACGAAATAACCGCATAATGGAACAAAATTCAGCACAACAATTCAGCAAGTTCAACCGCCAATTCAAGAAAGTGCGAAGGAAAAAGAATTGAGAGTAAGAGGAGAAAAAACAAAAGGGCCTGTTGTCATATCAATATTCTTGAGCACCATATACTATACATATACACAGCATTCATGGTCTCTTGCAAACTTCTGTTGATGCCTATATATCACATTATTATTCACTTTTTGTATTTCTGCCATTGTTTTCTATCTGTACATGTACTCTTTCCTTGACACCTTCTCACTCCTTTTTTTTTTTTTTTAACAAATGCTAATGACATATAAAATTGACAATATATGACAAGAATGATTATTAATCATGCTCTTTCCATCAGAGAATCGTAAGTGCGATGGGTTAATTGATATCCGGTCAAGGGCTGGGCTGACAAGTAGTGCACTCCTGGCTCTGAGGCACTTTTCTACAAAGGCAAAGGACAGGTTTGAGTGGTTGCATGCAGTGGAAACCAAGTACAGATGACAAAAAGTGCCGACACCTATTATAGTTTAGTAAGGTGCCAAACACTTACCTTGCTCTCCGACATTGTTCTTGAAATTCATTCCATTCTTTCATGCATTTCGAGCGGTCATTATTATTTTTCCGCAAACACTCCTGCAATGGCTTGTGGTCGCAACTTTGCACTTTGTTGCTTGCTGTCGCAGTAGGTTCCATGTTAATATGATGATGTATGATGTTTTAATGGATATTGTGTTCAGCTAGGAAGCAGCAGCAAAAGTGAAGGAAAAAAATATATATCAAAAGACAGAAACAAAGAAAGGAAACCCGAAAAAAAAAATAAAGAAAAAAAAAGATCCTATATACAATCATTTTTTCATGCCCTACAACATTTTTGCTGGGCATGACTTTCGATCAAAATGGTAGCATTTGCTAGATATGTCTTCAAAAAGCACAGAACTTGAGTCAAGGCAAATTTTAAGCTTGATGGCCAAACGGTTTGGTATATGAGCAGCTTGCAGTAATAGATCATGTCCGCAGTTCAAGATACATGATGATCGGCTCTTTCGTGACTTATCAATCGTTGTTTTCCTTTTTTCCTTTTGGTGGTTCACTAGCACCAATGACATCTGCGTACATTTGCAGTGCCCGTAAAATATGCGAAGGGTCAACTTCAATAGCCTCGCCGAGTTTCTCTAGCACAGAAGTGAATCTGCCCATTTTTTGGAGATACATCATGGATGCAGCATTCTAAGACGTTTGATGGTGAGTAAAAAGGTTCCCAGCAATGCCAACATACTATGAAGATACTTACCTCTATACGGGTGACAAGGTTTTCTATCAGATGCAAAATCTGTTCATCAGAAGCACCAACAGTGTTATTCACTTCTAAAAGTGAGTTGTGGAAGGTAGGTTGCATGATGTTGCCCGATGCGACACCTTCTAACCGTAGCGCAAGTCTGACCAGTGATTGTACATGATTAGACTCTAACAATCTGGAAAAGGCTACAGAAGTGGTTGCTGTCTCAGGTGGTTGTTCACTAAATGGTGATTTGACCATTTCTGCAGTTGATATAGCAGGGGTGGCAATCATAGGTGGTGGTGTGATATTAGGCGGAGGAACAACACCACCATGCGACAACAACTCCATTTTATCCAATTCCATGCGAGCTGCAAGCTGTTTAGGATAAACCATACTCAATATTTCTGGTGTTTCCAGGCCCTTGAGTCTACGTTCACCAAGCTCCATGACATGGAAACCAAGGCGACGCAATTGAACAATATCTTTGCTTATGGAACGACCACTTCCAGCCATGACGGATGTCAAATCTTCGCCATTCAGTGCAGGGTCAGCACTCGGTGAATCATCGCCTTCCAAAACTCCCGGGAAACTACGGAGGGCAGCAATGACATCGGAGGAGACACATATTTGTCCTCCATCTGCAGCCGTACATATACGACCGGCTTTGTTCACCACAGGGCCAAAGTAATCCATTCGATTGGTGATAGGATTGCGCTCAAATACAGGTGAGCCCCAGTGGATACCCATTCGGACAGAAAGGCCTTTGTAGATTACAACACCGTCTTTTTCGATTTCGCGCCCATCTTCAGTATCCAAAATACCAGCTGGCCAGTCGGCTTCCAGCAGTTGTAGCTGGACAGTGAAACACCATAGCAGAGCTGACGTGATATTCTGAAAACACACCATGAAAGCATCTCCTTCGG
Source organism: Umbelopsis sp. M5902 (assembly GCA_037039815.1). Lineage (NCBI taxonomy): Eukaryota > Fungi > Mucoromycota > Umbelopsidomycetes > Umbelopsidales > Umbelopsidaceae > Umbelopsis > Umbelopsis sp. M5902. Next base: position 294,111 of record JAXQGL010000052.1, read on the forward strand.
TCTTGACTTCATATCCTCCTACACTGCGAAGTGTTCGACGCATAACAGAATCATGAATTTTGATTGCAGAACGCATGCCTTCTGGTTGGGTTTCCCATAGCAGAGTAGAGTTCTTGATGTCAGTAAACACCAGTGCAACCTGATTGATTGGTGGTGGTACCTCTCTTTCTAGACGGGCTAATGTAGAATCGCCAGGTCCATCCTCTTTTCCGCGCCGCTTGCTCTTGCCCATGAGTGCCAATGGACCGGGTGTTGTCGTTCCATCTTCCAAAAGAATACCTGCATCTGCGCTGCTGCCAGAACGGCCCACAGGTAACGTGCCGCCTCTTTGTGCGCGATATCGCTTATCTCGCTTATCAAACATATCCCCTACGCCAATTACCATCACCATGATATTGTCGTCTGCACCGTATGTGATGGCGAAATCACGAAGTTTTTGAGCAGCCAACATCAGATCTTCTCGCTCAGTTCGAGCGATATCTACAGCACTCTGATATGACATGCGCTCCCATAAACCTTTAGAAGCCATGATGACGAATTCGTCCTCCTCAGTCAAATCAATAGTGGATATATACGGATTTGCGTTCACCACCGGGATCAATCGGAAGTGGCCGAAACTTCTTGATACGTTCAATTCACCATTGAGAGCATCAGAGTTGGAGACATAGCCGCCCGCGGCTCTGATTCTCGAAATTTCGCTCGGATTGAGTGGAATGTGTTTTTGCGTGATTTCGTAAGCTTGGCCATTGTTCCTTGATATAACTGCCAATGCGTCTCCCACATTAGCAACATACAATTTGGTACCGGAGATATAGCACACTACAGCAGAGGCGCCAAGTGACTTGTCATCGACTACAGTAGAACCAAGCTCTTTTTCCAGAGACAAAAACGTCCGACGCAAAGCAGCCACGACGGTATCATCATCTTTTAATTTCTTGAGTTCTGAAGTAAAATGGATGGTAAAGGCATCGTTCAAGTACTTGGTGATTTTGCATCCGGATTTTGTGGTCTTTCTTCCATCGTACAAACCAAAGAGGCATTCATCATCTCGCATCCTAAATCTTGGCATGACCAAATCCCATGTAGCCAAGTGGTCATTTGGACCTAACCAATCGGCGATACCGTATGCCATGCTATTGACTTCGGATGGCGAAGTTCTTGTACGACGGTCATGAGTCTCGTCAGGAACGGAAACGAAGATAGTCACATCCATCAAGCCAAGTACCCGAAGTCGAGATAGTGAACTGAAATCAGACAAGTCTTTATGGACCTTGATTTCCAATCGTTTGTTGCCAGATAAATTTAGATATTTCAATCCCAAATTCCAGTTCCTGCCATCAAGCTGTTAGCGATACCGTTGTTTACAAAACCAGGATAACCATTATTGTCACTTACCAATTCCAATCATACTCCAAGTTGGCGATGTTATACTTGAGGACATTGCTGCCCACATCAAGCACCAGTAATTTACGCAATTTACCAATTTCTGCTGGCAATGTTTGAAGCTTGTTTCCGTTGACAGCCAATACACGCAAATAGCTTAACTTCTCAATGTCATCTGCAGGCAAAGAAGCCAATTGGTTGCCAGACAAATACAATTCATACAAGTGCTGATGACAAAGTCCTTCTGGGGGAATATCATAGAGGTCGTTGAAACACAAATTGAGAGTTCGCAATTCGAGGAACAAGGAGAGTGGTGACCAAATATCGTCGGTTAAACGATTGTCACCCAAAAACAGCTTACGCAAAGACAGCGACAGTGGTGGAGGATGATTACGGGGACTTGCAAAAAATGATGGAGGATTGAAATTCGGTGGGGCATGTGGAGTACCTGCTTGTACACCTGTCAATGAGTTTGGTCGCGTGTCTGATGAAGTCTTGCCTGGCAAGGAGTCAGTACGTGGTGGATACTCTGATGATGAAGCCATGCCTGTGATATCATGTGGTTGTTGTTGAGGACCACTAGGGCTGGAACCCATCATAAGTGGCATATTGGTATTCTGCGTTGGCACCATCCCTTGACCTGCATTTGTTCCTAAAGCTGTATTCTGTTGCACATCCGACGCTGCATTTGCCATGACTGTGGGGGTAACGACTGCTTGGGCTTGTGGCCCTAGAGCAACATGCAATGCAACACCAGGAGCAGAATATGGTTCAGGGAACGTCTCCAACAAATTTGAAGAGCAATTCAAATTTTGTAGCGCTGAGCACAACCATATTTCCTTCGGAAGTGTTTTCAAATTGTTCTTCTGCACGTCCAATGTCTTGAGCTGCCCCAACTTGGCAATCTCAACAGGAATGCTCGATAGCAAGTTATTCTGCACTGAAAGCTTGCTCAACATTCGCAATTCTCCAATACTTGATGGCAATGAATTGAGGGTGTTGTTGTCCAGAACAAGTGTTTCGATGGCAGTGACATTGGCGAACATATCTTCAGACAGTGAAGAAAGTTTGCAGCTTGAGATATTAAGCTCAGTAAGCAAGTTACCTGTCATACCTGGAAATCCTTCAAGTTGTCTGGGAATACCATGTACATCTTCGGAAACATTGGCTGGTGACGGACTCAAATTAAATTGAGTCAAATGGTTTTTGCACATTTTGAGTTGACGTAAGTTTTTAAATTCGCTGTTGACTATGCTGACAGCATTGTAGTCAACAAAAAGTATTTCCAGACTGGGCAACCACGTCAAAACCTCTAAATCTGTGATCAGATTTTGTCGAATATCTAGCTCTTTCAAACTTGCTAAATTTCTGAAGTTGGGAGGCAACTGGCCAGTCAATTGATTAGCAATTGCTAACAAGCGAACCAGGTTCACCAAGAACCCTATCTCTGGTGGAAAATCAGTGATCTTGTTGAAACTGACGTCCAATTCGACCAAAGTAGTGATGGTACAAATAACATCCGGAAAAGTAGTGAACGAGTTATTTGAGATATTCAACGACGTCAGATGAGCGAAATTTCCAAAATACTGAGGCAGACAATCCAAGTAGTTATTAAAGGCTGTGAGAGACGTCAAGTTTTCAAGCTGATCCAGTTGCGCATGCTGTAAGTCTCTTAGTCGATTTCCAGATATATTAAGTTGCTCCAGGGAGCGAATATATCTAAGCGATGGAGGCATCACAGCATACTCGTTGTTAGCCAAGCGAAGTTGTCGTAAAGATGTGCACATTTGTACGAAATCGATTGGTAGCTCGATGAGCAAATTCTTGCTAACATCAAGTGATTCGATACGTGCAGCATGTCGATATAAGAAGATTGGAACAGCTGGAAGGTTGCAAGCTTGTAGATCTACATGTTGATAGTTGCCAAAATCGAGATCCTCTTCTTGCAACGTAGGCGCTACTATAGGTCCAAACGTGAACCGTACAAGGTAGGAATTATCTTCTCTGCCAACATCTTCCACTCTATCTTGATCAGTATAACCGATTTGCTCCAATAGCTGTTTTTGGATTTGCAGTGGTCGCTCATTTGGAGCAAGGATTCGTTCTTATGTAAGATGTGATTGTTAGTGGCGATGACAGGATAGCTCGTAATGAAATGAGCAACCTTACCCAATTTGTGCCGGCGCATGCGAAGTCCATATTTACTTATGTCAGGCAGGAAGAATTTGCCGGCTAATTTGGTTACCAATTCACTTGCTTGAGTATTGAGTGGTACTTGAAGTGTAGTGAAAGTACCGTCAGGGCGGAAAATACGTATACAATACTAGACAGGAGATGTTAGTTTTTTAAGTAACCTCAAAAGATGTTTACATCGTAAACGAATACTAACGTTTTTACGATTGTGTTCCCATTTCTCATGATCCACAGCAGAAAACCCTTCATCATCTTCTGCTTCCTTTTCAAATGAATCAACTGGCGTGGCAGTACCTGGAAAACGCGTCGACCCTGTTGGAGCAGGTTGGACGGCCCAGCTGTCAGGAGGCATCCAAGCCTCAGTGTCACTGTTATAAACTGAGCTGAAGATCGAATCTGGATGCTGATGTAAGAAAAGATATTAGCGTAAGTCGTTTGTGATAAACTTGCGATATAATACTTACAAGCGAGGCTTGGCTCCCTTCATTAGAATGGTACTCCGTGTTGACAATGCCTTCCATGCTATCAAAATTCTGATCCACTGTACAAATTAATCAATAAATAACCTATTTGAAAAGCGGTCTTCAAACAAGATGACAAACTTACGTTCGGTGTCCTATAGACAACATAATGTAAAACAGCAGAACACTTGTTAGTCAAGAAGCCACGAGCCGGATTACTGGGCTAGTCTCTTACCCTGCCATCTTTCAGTGAAGCAGCCTCATTTTTATCTGATCGCTTTTTATTGTACGATGGTTGATATCGCTTTGCTGGAATAGCGTAAAAATGGTGACCCCACTGAGGAGTGAAGTATTGATCATCACCTGTCGCATAATGTGAAGTATTCGAGATGTTCGAATGATGCAAGTCTGATGTAGATCCATCTGAGCGTTTACGAGTATTGCTTGGAACCAAGGTTGGAGTAGATGTTCCAGAAGAAAACAATGGGATAGAAGCACTTGAAGAGTTAGGCGACCCTGTCATCATTGGAGTCAGATTGGAATGACCTTTTCGTCCATGTTGTTCGGTTAATATCTCAATTACTTATATCCACATACGTATACCAGTGCTTACTTTTCTTTTTGCCAAACCGCCCAAATAAGTGCCGCTTCTTGTGTGGTGCATGTGAACCCGTATCTGTAAAGATTGTAAGCGTCAAAACTCCTTTGAGTCGTACAAGGACAATGTTATATCATGCCGAGCCACCAAACTAACCGGTATTATCATGAGCATTGCGTTCTCCAGAGTTGCTCCTGCTGAGTGGCTGAGGAGAATCTGTGCCGATTTGCCGGCCACCTCTTGGATACGGCAGCTCCTGTTTCCTTGTAGGGCTTGATGAACGTGAGTGAGGATTTACCATAACAGCTGGATCATCCAACGATCTTCGTCGTGGTTGGTGATGGTGACGAGAAAATGGATTCCGAAGGTGCGAGTGAGTAGAGACCGAAGGGATGGGATTCACTGAAAAGAAAGATTTACAAAATGATTGATGGTAATAATCTCGAGTTAGTTTGTAGCGGCTGGAATGGCTTTCTGGTGACTTTAAAAAAAGGTATTTTACCAGGTGGAGGAGCCAGCGTGTTGCCTGTCGGAGTACGTGTGGATTTACTCTGTATTGGCCCTTCATTGGGCGATGCTGCAAGATCCCAAGAAGCACTACTAGCGTGCTTTCGCCCGAATCGACTATGAGACGGGTCAGTCATTCAACACCAAAACTTTGGGAAAAGTAACACACGTGTGTGAGTGAAAGTAAAAGGTTGAGGGAAAAGGTTTGAAAAATTTCAGGCTGCTAAACTGAGAACGAGTTTCAAATTGAAAAGGACGGTTCCAAAGTGGTATTTTAACAGAAATACAAGATATAAGTGTGAAGATAGGCGATAGTACAGAATGAACAAACATTTGAGCGCTGTCACCTATACATCTTAAACTGGCCAATAGGATAGCAAAGACCTTGCAGCCCACACGTATTGGCAAAAACCATGTATGCATTTGTTTATGATCGATCGTATTAATGTATGAGAAGTTTTGGTGAGTACTCCAGAGACAATACAAAAAAAGTTTATAAAATTACAATTTAGCCATGTTATCATTCTCATAAAGACTACATAACTGCTTTAGCAGCGAGTCAAATATCACACATGTCCCATTACAACAGAGAAGCGTAAAGCTGTCGGTGTTTGTAAGCCTGCTGCATGGCGTGTCATCTCCGCCTCAGAGCTCCCTTGATTCTCGTCTACAGTCTGCCGATCACTATAAAGGCTGGTGCTTTTCCAACCCTTATAAAACGCTACACGTTAGTAATGATTGCATTTAAATATTTTTTTTTTTACCAGAATTCTATAAACTTACCCAGCTTTGAGAGACTGTGAATTCATCAGGACAGCTTTGAAATAATGTCAGGGCGTGATTCGGTCCTCGGGCTGGACAGAAAATTTTGAACCAGGTACGCACGCACTTTCTTCGGTCACTATAGGTAGCACTGGCAGATATGGAGTCGGTTCTGGTACGTGGAATACCATGATCATTACTGTTGGCTTGTTCGTTCATAGCTCCAACCCCTGAATGGCTTGTGCTTGTGTTTGGTATCGATTGACGATGAAGGTATATTCCCAGAAGAGGCCCTTTACGTTGGGATTTATGCTTTTGAATATACATATTCCAAATGGATCTGAATCAAAGGGCAATTGAATAGGTCAAATAAATGCTACTTTATAAGTCTTATTTGTGCAAGTCACAATTACTTACCCGGCATAGAATATGTTCTTGGAGTAAACCTTGACATTAGGTTTCAGGGCTGCTACGTCGTTAAACTCTACACTAAATCGGAATGGAGGATAATTTGAATACGTTTTCATGAAGGTTTCAGAGGGCAGAAGCTTGGATGACACAGATTTGACAGTGGTTGATTCGGATTTTTGCCCTATTGCCTGTGCCAAGGCAGACTCGCCAGTTGATGTTGTAGTATCATCACTGGGTATGGCATAACGAAGACCGGCTTTCTCGTTCATTGGATCATTTATAGCTGAGGTAGTTAATCCCAAATCTGTTTCTCTTTCGCAAGCAGATTCAATGCGAGATCTCAACTCTATTTGTTGCCATAATGCGTCTTTCAATACGTTGTCAGGTGCGTAGCGCAACCCAGTAACTTCGTCTCGATCTTTCTGTATTTTTTCAAGCTGATCAAAGCTCATATGGGTATAAATTATAGCGGTGGAGAATATTTCATGGTATATGATTTCGTGGTCTTCGTTTTGGAAATCAGGATAATCTGGGTTCTGCATTATATCTATGGGAGGTTGTTCAGCTAGTCCACTTTGCCTGCGACCTCGGCTGTATTCGCTTAGGGATTTGTTCAGCTCCATATTCTCCAGAGTGGAGCTCCTGCTTCTCTTCTTGGCTTTCTGTTGATCTATATACTGTAAGCGTTTCAGCGAAATGATTTGAGTTGCAAATTTGTAGCGATCGTATTCACTACAGGAGATTAAAGTTAAGCTTCCGGTACTCATCGGATATCTCAAGCATAAAATTAGTGTTACCTTGGAACCCAAAATGCATCACTTTCAATCAGCCTTTGCAGCCATTCGACAGGGATTTTAGCAATAGCGTGCCGATCCATATTCCAAGCTTCTCGGCACAGGAACGTTAGTACAGCTTCCAGGATCCTGTTACTGCCTTGTAACACATATTGATCCGCAAAAATAAGGTAGTCTACTACATTGGTCTCTTGTAGATCTCTAGCAATGAATTGGCAGCATTGATCGCATAATTGTTCCAATTGTAAATATGAACAAGTAGCCAAAATTTGCCGAACATTATTATGATTGATATCCGGATCATTCGGTTTTCCGTACAACCTTGCAAGGACGAATTCGAACGACTCTGGTGTTAGATAGCTATTCGTTTTGTCGAAATGAAGTGTAACTGTTCCTGAAGAAGCTTCACGAAAATTGCCATTTAATAGCGTGGAGAAGTAAGGGTTCTGGTCCAATATTAGTCGATGAAGTTTATACTGTTTATTCCATGCCGGTACTGATACAGTAATGTCACTTCCAATGCCATCGATGAACCCTCTGGTATAGATATGCATACATAAATTTATGGATTGTTGTTGCCAGTCGTATGCAGTCGGAGAAGCAGTTGATTGAGGTGTAGCAATGACGTTCTCGGGAGAGGTGGATGCACTGGCTGTATCGGTTATTTTATGCGTTCGCTCAAGTGGGCCGTCGAGTGACGCATTAGAGTTGAGCCGTCTAGTCGTTGTTGCTGCACTTGGCATGAGTGGTACCAATGCAGAATTTGACTCTGTCCTTCGCCTGGACGACGGAGTTGGTGGTGGCGAAGCGTCGAGAAGATCGTTTGAACTTGAAGAATCAGGACGAGTTAGTGAGAGCTCAGACACTAGCGTTTCTATTGAAGATAAGCTTGCTCTGGCTGTCATTGCTGGGTCCAAAGTCTAAGTGTATTAAAGAAAGGTTGTGGCAAGTATGAAGTAGGACAAAGAGGTGACGTTTTCCAAAAAGTGCATACTTCAGGAATAATAACAATAACAAGATCATATATGACTTCGTGACACTATATCTACTGATTCACCATATGCCCTTCAAAAATCATTTATTCAATTAAATTACGATATGGATATTGTCATTGCTATAACATGAATTGATGCAGTGCTTTCGCTAACGTTATTTGCTGTTAGACCCGTGGCTTTTCATGCCGGCCCGTACATTCCATTTTTGGAAGTGACCCAGATTTTGTACTGAAATACGTCAAGCGCATCCATTTCATATAGGTAGAATCATCGAGGATTCTTAGAACAAGGTTCATGTTTATCTATCAGAATAACAAATGACTTTCGGGCTTTTGATCTGTCGACTAGCTGACAAGAGCCTGAGCCAGACCGAAAGTCAACTTGGCAGGGCCCTTTTTGGTTTCTCCTTATTTATTGGCTGTGTGGCGCGTTTTCAGGCACCGCACGCTTAATTGCCACAGCCTCGCAAATCCTGGGCTAAAGATATTTTGGCACTTTCTCTCAAGTCCGATCACTTTGTTCAGATCCAATGAGCTCCAACTCAACTACATCGCCGTTCACGGGCGGTGCTGACACCAGCGGATCGCTCTACAAGATCATTGGTGTTTCACTGGCAATAGCGTCCGGTAAGGCATATCACGCTAAATCTCTCTTTCCGCCCATATCCTAATCGATGATATATGCAGGTGTCTTTATCGGATCGAGTTTTGTTTTCAAAAAGAAAGGTCTTCTGAGCTCCATAGAGAAATCAGGTATATCATTGATAGTCTAATAGATTTAAACAGCAGTTTCCAGGCTCTTACTTATCTTTATACAGGCGGGACGGCTGGCGAAGGCCATAGCTATCTAAAGTCGCCAATGTGGTGGACAGGCATGATACTCAGTAAGTTGCAGGTTTCGGCCAATTTTTAATAAGAAGCACTCAAGCGAATTGTACTGAACATGTGGTCGAACCATCTTCTTGGTTACAGTGATTATAGGAGAGCTTTGCAATTTCATCGCCTACGCATTTACAATCGCAATACTAGTTACACCTCTTGGCGCGCTGAGTGTCGTCATAAGGTTCGTCTATAATAACTTTGGATGCCAACGTATGACTAAATTTTAGTTCTGAATTGTTATTTTTATTTAGCGCCGTTCTATCCTCGATATTCTTAAAGGAGCGATTAACATTTCAAGGCAAAGTAGGCTGCTTTCAGTGTATTGTAGGAGCTACAGTAATTGTTCTACACGCTCCGCAACAGAGTACTTCGGACACTGGAATAGATGCATTCCAAAAGCAATTTCTGTCCGTTGCCTTCTTGGTGTATTTTGGGTTGTCAATCCTTATATCGTTGGTATTAGTGTTCTGGGCTGGCCCTAGATGGGGAAAGAAGAACATGTTGATATACATCTCCGTATGTTCCCTTATCGGGTCGATTTCTGTCGTTTGTACGCAAGGTTTGGGAGCAGCAATCATACACTCAATCACCATAGAAAACGAATTTAATCGACCGTTTTTATACATCTTGATGGCGATTGTTGTGGTGACCCTGTTGACTGAGATCAATTATCTGAACAAAGCTCTCAATCTATTCAACACAGCCTTAGTGACTCCAACATACTATGTTATTTTTACTACGCTTACAATTGTAAGCTCTGCGGTACTTTATGGCGGCTTCCAAGCTTCTGGAACGGATATAGCAACAGTCGTCATGGGTTTTCTTATTATTTGTTCCGGAGTAGCATTGCTACATAACTCAAAGAGTCAGCCTACTCAGACAGCAGTAGTTGATACTGAAGGAAATGTTTTGGAGATCATCGAAGACGAGAAGTACCTGGATGAAGAGGATGAGGAAGACGAGGCTGAACAAGGAGCACATACGTATAGATTCAACTCCAAACATAGCAAGACGGCCCCACCAGGACACTATGATCCTGGTCCCGCTGATTTGTTCCCTGCTCCATTTATTGGTATTCAACGATATGCAACAACTACCGTACGAAATAGAAAGCTGACGACAAAGTCGACTCAGGAAGACAATCAAGAGCGTTTAAAGAGACATATCACTCGAAGGTACACCACTAAAGTATCTTCTTCTCCTTTAAGAGCAACAAACGAAGTTGATTTTGCCCATACAATTTCAATGGGAAATACCAATTCTGGCGAAGACGGTATTGGTCGTGAACGACGATGGTTACAACCTTTCCCTAACCGTAGATCTACATCTGGAGGTGATGAGAAAGATGAAGCTATTCCCTTAGACAAATTTGAAGGCGCACTCAGTAAGTTTGCATTCTGTATGAAATCTTACCAGACCTTGCAGCGTCTAACACATTACCTTGACTTTATAGCTCGACATCAATTGACTGATACCCCTGCTACCACATCACCTGATTCACTGATTCCCATCGACGCACCGACTCATACCATCGGGCACCGTGATCAAGAAAAAGTTGGACCCTTTACATCGCATAAGATGAAGCTTTCCAAGGATTCAGACGGTGATCGAGAAGGACTCATCGCCAGACGGAGCAGCGATGACGAGGAGACTGGTTATGATTACGCCGGGGACTACTTTGAAGACGATGAGCCTTCTGATTACTATTCGTCTTCTCGTAAGCTGTAGGCCAGTAGCACATATTTTAGACGGCAATATCGTCTACCATCAAATCTCCTCTTACCTTTGTAATATTATAAAAGAGTCACCTTACTCCAGTGTATCCTATCATATCAAGTTGTAACAAAATATAACAAAGCAAACGTGCACACCTCTCAAATATCTCTCGATAAAATTGACCATGATACAAAACATTATATAGTCATTATAAGAAACAAAATTGAAAGTAATTGAAATAGAGGCGCTAAAGGTCGCTCTAGTTCTAACAAAGTAAATATGATATCTTGGATGGAAATTAGTTGATTCCGTTTCTGACCCATTGCTTTGATACTGAACGAGGTTAATTGGCGATACCAGCCGCCTTGCTAAGTGCAGTGACAAGAACTCGCATTTGTTCGTTGTTGTCAGCAAACATATTAAACTCATCTCCTTGTACTCGAACTTGAATGGCATTGTGCATATTGATGTCATGATCTCCGGTTAAAGTTCGAATAATTGTTGAGGGATTTGAAAGATTCAGCGCCTGAGCTTGTCTTTTGTCCTGATATCCAATATGTCAATTAATATGCCAGTGTTTTTAGGCAAGAGATGCAAGTCCTTACTTCTATATCGCGGTACAATAGCAGGTTCGACCCCTTGATAGCGAAGAAACGTCGCCTCCAGAACTAACACAAAACTTAGTATGATGAAAACATAATAAGTACCTTATGACTTTTTTAATACTTACTGGGCTTTTGTTTTGCACTGACACAAATCCAGATAGCAACACCTAAAAATTGCATTGAATTAGCGTAGTGCTTTGTCATGTAAGATTTGGTTGATGCTTATACTTACATCGCCCTTGCGCTCGGCCTCTGCAAAAGTTCTTTCTAAAGCTTCTTTCTCCTGTTGCGCTTTCAACACTTGAGCTTGTCGATAAGCCTCTGCTTGCGCTGCCTTTCGTCTTTCTTCCTCAAGCGCAAGACGTTCCTGTTCTTGGGCTTCTGCAGCAGCCTGTCGTTCATTCTCTTCTTTTTCTAGTCGCAATCTTTCCATTTCGTTAATTCTATTTTGTTCAGCCCTTTCTTCTTCTCTCTGCTGCAACTCCTCTTGATAGCGCTGTTCGGCTTGCAAAGCTTCTTCATGGTCTATTATTTCAGGCTCTTCGCTGATACCACTTTCTAATGATTGGCTAATCGGCTCGGCTGGAACTGGCGATGGAGGTGAAGAGTTGCTGGAAGCACTTTGTAGTCTCATAGAGTTCCGCTTCGACATTGATAGTGGCCGAGACGAAGTTTTGCCAGGTACTTTATTTTCGCCAACTTTCAGTTTTGCATATATGTTTGTGTCGCTGAGTTCACTGGGCATAGTAGCAGTCAATTGAGCGTTGTGTACTGGCATCAAAGCAGCCACAGAACGACTATGAACAAGAGCACGAGCTAAACAAACAGTGTATTAGAATATTGGCGATGACGTGCTTCATGTAGTTGTTGTCCACATTGCTCACCTCTGCGGAACCCACTGTGCGATAAGTGATTTCGTTGTTAGATGGTTCAAGAGCACTTAATCTCAAGTTTTCTACTAGTACTTACCTAACTTGTTGAGAGATATAGGTAACGAGCAAAAACTTATCCTCTAATCTTAAAAAGCAGAATAAGACTTCTTCGCGTAGATTGTCCCTAAATTCGCTGTATGTTCGCAGACTCGCATAAATATAGGATTTTTAGAACTTCTCAAACATGTATTGAGATATAACCTTAAACCACTGCTGCCCTTGCTGTAGAGCGAAATAACATCTCGAGAGTCGTTATAACCAAGGATGAGCCTTCGAGGTATAGGAGAGATCAGGTTAGAAATGGAGCAGATGAAGCGTTTATGGCTTTTCAAATTTACCAGTCGGTTGGCTCATAGTCGATAATCTCGTTGTAAGCTTCCAATATTTGCGGATCCTGAAGGTTGCAAGACATTGCGAAAGGATGCTCCTGTTAAGTAATAAGGTAAGAGACTCAAGACCGGGGTTGAAGATCGACGGTTGCACACATTTATGGCAATTGCTTTCAGCAAACTGGAGCGTTACACCAAATTCTCAGCACTGCTTTCCAAATGTTCGCTTTTTCAACATAGTCTTTTCTTGTCCTTGATGAGTCGAAAAATAAAAGGAAGAACTCATGAATGATTTTACATAGGAAGAAAATCAAATTGTTACATATAATAGGTGTTGTAACGGTCAAGCTGTCAGGCCATCAGTGATTCGAAACGTCTTAGAAACTAAGATTGCAGCTACCAGAAACTAAGTTGTAATATGATCTTGGCGAATGAAACCACTTGACTGATGAACAATCAATTGTAGAGAGTATTTTATTGTTTATGTAGGTTGATCATAATACACAGTGAAAGTAATGCTGAGATCGTACTGCTGAAAACTACTCTAGCCTTGAGCTTGCAGTTATCCGATCGGCCAATGGAAGAATAGTCAAAAGATACGAACCAGCGAGCAAAAATCGGTTGCATGACAGCAAAAGAGGAGTGAGAGCCAACTTTCAAATATCTACATAATCAAATGATATAACTAGGACACAAAGTTCGTACTCTGCTGTAAGAACTGCAAAAGAAAGCACTTGCCTAGAGTCGGATATAAAAAAGCTTGAAGATCCGCTTGAGAAGGTAGCTGTATATTCATCAAAGCATCTGTATAATTTGTGATAACTAGGATCAAATGATCTTGAAATGCAAAATATAAGTGGAAATGAACTCGCCTTGTGTTAAGTTCTCAGATTGACCATCAGTATGAGGACTCGATAAAAGATCTGCAAATATATTGTTTTGCATCCTAATATTGTCGGATGCAACACTGCTGATATCGCTACAATCTTCTGATACAGAAGTGCAGGGTGACAGAGGAATATCTTTACCAACTGAAAGATGTTCACAGTTAGCTCTCATCTCTACTCCATGAGATACATAGGCAGCGAAAAACAATCCAAATCAATACCTGAAAAGTTCCTGGGAAGAGTATGCCTTGATTGCGATGACTTTAGCTTACTTTGAAGACTGCGGTTTTCCATAATCACAGATAGAGCAAGCTGCCGTAAGTTACCGTTTTCTTCTTTCACTTCATCTAATTGGCGGCTGGTTGCACGGTTGCTTTCTTGAAGCTCTTTAATAATTGTTTCTAAATCCTCGACAACGGATTCTAAATCTTTCGTATACTGCGATCGTCTTTCGCGAAATGCTGCCTGAGCCAGTCGATTCCGATCTCTGCGCTGTTCGTTTGTAAATAGACGGTGACGACCGACTTGCTTGCGTTTCGGTATTGAACTATCCGGTACATCTTGTCTGGTTTCTGGTGGAATTTCTTTAGGGATAGCTTGTCGTGAGGGAGGCATACTCAAAGAGTGTGTTGCGTTTCAGTGATAGAACAGTTAATAAAGTGGGTTTACGAAATTTGAGGTACCAAGCCTTAGAGATGAGAAATAACGCCGTCACTACTTCAAGTCCGCAACGCCTGGCTTATCATTAGAGATAGGCTTTTGTCCTACTTTTACCACATGTTTGTCAAAAGATAACGCTGGCGTCTGTGAATAATGAATCCCATTTAAAATAATCATATATCGACGAATAGAAAAGATCAATTACGAGATTATTCTGTGATACTCATCAATAAGTGCCCAGCTATTCGTACATAAAACTCATCTATTTTGAATATTTATTCGACGTTTTCAATCTGATCTATACTACCGGCTGCTTTCTCATTCACGGAAGCGCTTTCCGTAGAAACTGAATAACATTCTACATTAACCACTGGTCCGTGGAACCATTTGCGCGCATCGATGGCAAACCAGAGACCAGCTCCGATCACGATGGCTCCTATAACCACCACTGCGTAATTCATATCTAAATCATCGACAGCTAGCGTAGAAGGGCTGTTACGTAAAAATATTGGAAGTTTTTTAGTAGATAGGATATCATAGATATGATTTCGTGGGAAATGTGTACATACAAGAGGAATATGATACTGATAAAGGCGACCCAGAGACAAGTAACAGTACCAATTGGGATGGCCCACTTTCCGAGACTGAAAGGGCCAGGTACAAAGTTATTGCGACCAATGGTGATGCGACAAAATATGGGTATTGTATAGGAGACGTATAATCCAATTGAAGCAACATTGAATACAGCATTTAAAGCGGATATAGCGATGAAACCCAGGCAACCTAAGACAGCTGAACAAGTTACCAGCATCCAGACAGCATTGACTGGGGTGTGTGTATAGGGACTAACTTTCTTCCATAGCCTGCTAAAGGGGAGAGCGTTATCCCGAGAGAAAGCAAAAATGACTCTTGAAGCAGCGACTACAGTGGCGGAACCAGCTGATAGAGCAGACAGTTGTTATTAAAAATCTCAAAGTGGCCTCGACAATGCATTGTAAGTGTAATGATGAGTGGTCACTTACTAAAAAATTGCACAAGAATGATGCAAATCCAGAGAACTAAAGTAGCAGTTTTCCCGCAGTTCACATACAGAATCTGAGCCATTGGCATACCTGTCACAGTAGCTAAAGCTTCATCGATACTTGGAACAGTAAAGGCAATTGCCAATATAAGTACCCAGCCGGTTATAGCTACGCTAGCAACAGATTGAATTATAGCTTTTGGTGCTGCTGTGGATGCATTTTGACACTCTTCGGAAAGATGTGCAGCACAGTCGTAGCCGGTGAGAGTCCACATCACATCTATAAGACCTAGCAGAAATGCCATACCAACCGGCCATCCTACAGTATCCGCATCAAAATGAGTGAAGACCCATTGGGCAGAATTCTTGTTCGGTGACAATACGAAAAGGCACACGATTACAACAATTGTGCTACCCATGTTGAGATATACATAAACTTGATTGACACGCGCCAACCAGCGTGTGGGTAAGCTACCCATCAGTCCGTGAAGCACTAGTACAACTATATAAACACCGTACGTTTGTGGAAAAGTAGCCTCGAATTTGAAATCGGTTGCCATAGTAATTCCGGCCAACACCATAGTGGATAAGGTATAATCGATGGATGCTACGAGCGCCATATTGCCAATGAGGTTAAACCACCCTGTAAACCATGTCACTATAGGCGTCCATCTTCCGTCAGAACTATGTTGGGTTAGTTTTGCGGCGAAAAAATAAAGACCACCAGATGCAGGCCATGCGCTAACGAGCTCAGCAAGACTAAGAGCTACACACATGACCATGCTAGAACCAAGTATCCAACCGTATACCATGGATACTGTGAAATGTGAATATTAAATTGGGGTATTGAGCATTTTAGCTGTATGTGAAATAGGTGTACCTGGGCCGCCAGATAGCATTGGAAAATTGATTGTTGAAGAAACAGATGCAAGTACCCCCATAATGGAAAATGCAAAACAAAATATAGATAGAGCGTTGAATTCGCGTTTGAATTCCTGAGACAAAGGTCAGATGTATAAATGAAAAGTTTAGGATGTTCCTATTAGTACGCACCTGCTTATAACCTAAAGTATAGAGCTTTTTGGCATCTTCGTCCATGATTTCTACACTTGATCGTTCGATGTCCTTCATTTTTGTGATTATGCCTTATAAATTTATTGTCCTTTTTGTATTCGAATTTTCAATGGCACCAACAGGAAAGAAATACAACAAGGCGGATTATGGCAGAAAACATAGGCTTGTTATATTAGCGTAGAGCAAGATAGTGTTGTACCAAATATAGCGTAATAAAATGTACCAATCTCAAGTGTGGATAACCTCAGAATGAGGTTTAGATTATGGAAAAGTATGCAGAAAAAGATATAACAAAGCTATTTCCTCTAAAAATCATAACGTAAAAAAATAAGTTATAAGTGACAAGTGGTTCCGGAAAAGATGATCTTTATGATAGGGAAAAAGTAGCCACATGTGGAACGATCACTTTCAAACGGGGCTGCTGCTATAATAAAATTATGTGAGAAGATTTGCCAAACCTAATAGTCTAAAAGTTTATGTATTGACACAACCAAGTGATTTTCATAAAAATTCGTCTTATCTCGACATGGCAGACGGCATCATGTTGTGATATGTTAAACTTTACGTAAAATGATTTTGGGGACGTTTACAGCTTGCTTTTGCTCTCATCCGTTGTTCTGTGTAGTTACGTAACAGAAAACTTCAACTCTGCAACTTTCCATATCTCTCTTGGTACTGTTACATACTATCATCTCCAATAAAAAAACAAAACTTAAAAAAAATGTCTTCTGTCCTTCACCATTTTAGAATTGATTTTCAACACATTTGCCGTTTCTTATGGAGACTCAATATACTAGCGAGATGAATAGAGGTAGTCGAGGAAAAGACGCTCAAGAGACGACACCACTCTTAGCAATTAAGAAGGTTCAGCCTGTCACTTACGCTAAAGAGATGGGCATCATTGCTAAGACTTCTATACCCGTAATATTTGCTTATATGTTACAAAATAGCCTTCAGACTGCTTGTGTTTTAATTGTAGGACATATGGTACGCTAAAATCTCCTGTCACTCACAGCGTTTGATGCTTGATGATTTAAATCCCGAAAACATAGGGAGCCGATGAACTTGCGGCATCAGCATTCGCATTTATGTTTGCTATGGTCACTGCTTGGGTGGTGGCACTCGGAGGAAGCACAGCTTTGGATACTTTATGCTCACAAGCTTGGACTGGCTCTGACAATCCTCATGTTATAGGCATTCTATTACAGCGAGCTTATGTTCTCTTGGGATTGATGTTCATCCCCATTGGTACCTTGTGGTGGAATGTTGAGCTGCTACTCCTCCACTTGGGACAAGCGCCAGATTTAAGCCGAATGGCAGCTACTTTTTTGCGCTATCTCCTAGTTGGTGCTCCAGGGTATATCCTATTTGAAGCTACTAAAAAGTATCTTCAGGCACAAGGTATCATGAATGTTGGAACATACATTCTACTTCTTGCCTCTCCACTAAACATTGCTTTGAACTACTCTTTCGTTTGGAGCGAGAGATTCGGGATGGGTTTCATTGGTGCTCCCATAGCAATATCCATAACATACTGGACCATGTATGGCATGCTCATAATGTACATATGGAAAATAGACGGATCTGCTGGATGGGGTGGATTCTCCAGACTGGCATTCCATAATCTAGGCGATTTCTTGACGCTAGCCATCTCCGGTATTCTCATGGTTGGAAGTGAATGGTGGGCATTTGAAATAGTTGCTCTAGCTGCCGGTCGAATCAACAAAGTCTCTCTAGCTGCGCAGAGTGTGATCATGACCACAGATCAGATTTTGAATACCATCCCATTCGGTATCTCTGTTGCGTCAAGCAATCGTATCGGCAATCTACTGGGCGAAGGAAACGCCAGAGCAGCAAGAAACTCGGCAAACTTTAGTGCCATTATGGCAGCATCTATCGGATCAATTGTCATGTTCCTGATGATTGTCTTCAGAAACGACTTTGGCTTTTTATTTTCAGACGAAGAAGACGTTGTCAAGTTAGTCAGTGAAGTCATGCCGTGGGTTGCCGCATTCCAAATTGCCGATGGCGTGGCAGGTAGCTGTGGTGGTTCTCTTCGTGGAATGGGTAATCAGCATCTTGGAGCTACTGTGAACTTGATAAGCTATTATGTTCTAGCCTTGCCTCTAGGTATCTACCTGGCATTTAAATGCAATTATGGCCTAGCCGGACTTTGGATGGGTCAATGCGTTGCTCTATTCCTGGTTGGCTCTTTTGAATGGGTAATTGTGGCTATGAGAGACTATGATCAAGAAGTCGCAAAGTGTTCAAAAAGATTACGAAGCGCAGAATAGATGCACAATAGACGCACATTATTCTTCACAAATAACAATAAAAAGGCTTCCACTCGATCAGATGATATTTATACAAAAGCTGGGTAGCTTTTCATATCTTACTTAGAGCTGAATCATATAACAACGCAGTAAATGGTCTCCAAAAATTAACATTTATGTAAATTAATATGATAGGTTGTGTAGCTTAAGATTGGTTTCCATGAGAAGCTAGTTCTTAGTCTATATGATATATTAATACACAAGATATCTATTGTCTATCATTCTTGTGTCTGGGCAGCTTCTACAGCATCATCAATAACATCGGGAGTGAGTTCATCATCTCTAGCAGCGGCATTCTCATCATATGCCTCAAACATAGCAACAATGAATTCCGCTAACGGTTTGACTATCCATCTGGTAGGCGACCAGATGCCCTCAAACCAGCCAAGATGTCCGCCATGTTGAGTTGTGGCGAGAACAACATTAGGATTGATCTTAATTTCATCATATGGAATAGATTCCGCTGGAGAAATTGGATCATCTAATGCGTTGAAGCAGAGAAGTGGAACTTTGACATTCTTAATTACAACGCTTGAACTGGCATCGCGATAATAATCATTTACAGTATCGTAGTCGCACATTGTACGTGTCACATAGTCGTCAAATTCACGGATCGTCTGTGCTTCCTGAACTTTGTCGACATCTACAGCAGGGTGTTTGGCCAAAATGGTAGCATGTCTTCACCACCTGATCAGTAACTGGGAGGCTAACATAAGTTGTAAAAGAATCTAACTTACTTGTTGAATGCTCTTTTTAAATTATTGGCCATTGTACCAGAATAAATGGTTTTGCGGAACCAGGTACGCTCCAGATATAAGCTCGAGCTATGATTAAAATTAGTAACCCTTTAAAAAACCATTGGATAACTTAAAGAGTTCTACATACTTTAGGAAATCGAACGGATTTCCTACTGATACACCAGCCTTTAATGGAGTTTTACTTCCCTCTTCTCCTAGATACTAGGTGGAATTAGATTAGCTATCCGTGTTAACATTTGTATCTCTGAACTTCGTTCGTTACCTTGACCAGAATGTTAGAACCAAGAGAAAATCCAATTCCAACAAGAGGAGTTGATGATCCGAGCTTTTCCTGAATCGCACTTAGTGCTATTTTGAGGTCATCAGTTCGAGCACCGTTGAACAAGCGTGGTGAAGTGACCTCCGAGTTTGCACATCCACGGGCATTGAACACGACTGCTCTATAATTGAATGGCGCTTTCGTGACCTAGTAGTATTGCCACAAATGTTAGAAGCCCGACCATGTGTTAAATGTTTTTATGCATCTATAACACTTACGATAGCCAAAAGACCTCTAATATAGGACTCATGACTTCCACCGGTTAACCCGTGCAGAACTACAAGAGTGGGTGTTATATCGACGGGCTTTTCACTGAAGGGTGGAGTCCAATCAAGAGTAAAATTGCCGCCGTCGTCGGTTGGAACTCGCTGTCTGCGGCCGCCGCAAAAGTTGTGAGTGAGCATGTTCAGGAATATTCTGTATATTTTATATTCTATCATTCAGCGCTCACCTTTCGTAGTCTATTTTGTTGTTGATTTCAGTTGCATTATAATAGGCTGCCCACATGGTTTGCAAATGGCCATTTGGCAGATAAGCGGTTGGAGAAAAGTACGCATTCGGCCCAACCAAGGAAGGACACTTCTTCGCAATATAGTCTACTAAAGAAATGTCGACGCCTGTACTTATTGGCTTGATTTTCACCGGGGAGCTGTGATGGTGTATATTAACGCTTGACATTAGAGGTTAAAGGTAATCTTCGCTCCAGAATAAAGGGGCTGGCTGGTTTTTAATGTTACTGCAGTTTGGAAATTTGTCATGGCAATTGCTTTTTCGGTAACTGAATCATTTGGTATCAGTTATTCACTGGGGCTTCATCTGAAATTGGCTCTTGAACGGAATTTAAGATAAAAAGTACTTTTCGATTGATAGATGAAGTTGGTAGAAAGGCTTTCTTATTGTAAGATAATTTAATAATTGTCAATCATGTGCGATCGAGCATGTTGCGATCAAGCTTGAAAATTCGGCTCGGCAACAGTAATCCCGAAAGGCAGTGCCATTGACACTCTTAAGTTATATATCATGCTTACACATACCTGTCAACAAATCCGAGAGTATCCAGTACATACCTATACATTCTCTGCTTGCGGTTTAATAGAAATTTACGGAGCTGCACAATATTATGGAAGCTTCTTGTAACAAATTACTTTCAAAGTTGATAGAGAACGTACATAGAATTACCTTGCTAGCCTGACACATTTTGATGCGATATATTGCATTGGCGTGAATGTTGTGGTATCGCTATCTTGCTCGCTGTTTTCTGGTGATTGTGGTTCAGTGCAAAGACAATGAAAAATCTTGCCGAAAATCAGGCTTCTTTTTTCCAAATAGTCTCAGCAGTTATGTCAAGCTATGGCTACCACGTAATAGCTTCCAGTGCGGCAGCAGTGGTAGCTAGAGTTTGTACACACCCATGTAAGAGTCTTTTTATGTCTTTCACCGAAAGAGCCCCAACTTACCCTACTTGGCTTAGTGGACACAATGAAAACTAGATTACAAGTGGCAAATGAACCTATAAACTTTCGAACATTACCAGCAACCTATGCGAAATTTATAAGAACAAATTCTATTGCATCTCTATATAGAGGGCTTCCAGTTTCTTTAATCTTTTCGGTACCTGCGTTATCTATATACCTCTCGTGTTACGACACTACAAGCGTTTACCTGAACAAATCAACATCCTTGAGCAGGAATCACAGTGCCAATCACCTACTTAGCGGATTCGTAGCTGAAGTATTCGCAGGCTTGGCATTCACACCCATGGAGGTGATGAAAAATCAGCTGCAAACTACGAAACAGTCTGAATCCACAATGTCCTTGGCTTCGAGGATTTGGCGCGCAGAAGGTTTGCCAGGCTTCTTCCGAGGCTATACCATGTCCTTGGCTGTTTTTGTCCCTTACACAATGACCTATTTCGCTGTATACGAGAAGCTCAAGTTATATATGGCACAGAATGGCCGTTCGTCATCGTCAAATACATCAGTTAAAAGTGATAAATTGGTCTCGCAGCTACCATTCACGACTTATATGATAAGCTCCATTATTGCATGTGCGATTGGTATAACAATATCGACACCACTTGACATAGTCAAAACACGGTGGCAAGTATCTTTTTCGGAGCAAGGAACAGCATATAAAGGCGGCCCTGTATACATCATAAAGCAGATGTGGCAACAAGGTGGTTATCGAGCGTTCTCCCGTGGCATGTTAACTCGCATCTGCTGGGGCATACCATCAACAGCGATAAGTATGACTATATACGAGAGCATCAAAGATTGGTACGGTGAGGAACACCCCAAAACCATTGATAGTACTTGTAACATAGAATAGCATTTTAGAAAAGTTGCCGCACTTTTTGCAGGAACACTGTAACATATGATATTTATTTTTTCTATCTAGAGAAAGAATCAAATTTGCCTAAATAGAAGTATGGACAGATTCAAAATCATTATATTAATATATTACAATGTTTGAATCATAGAATTCTTTACAGCAGAAGAACACCAGCGACCATCAATGCAGCTACACTGAAAGTAGTCGCACTGAGCTTGGAGGCTGCGCTTTGTGGTTGAGCGCTAGGAGTGGATCCTTCAGCGGAGGCAGTCACTTCCCTCAATGTCACTGGGCTAGGTTGTGCAGCACTGGAAACAGCTGAAGAACTTGCTGGTGGGATAGTGGTCAACATTGAAGAAGGCATGCCTGAAAAGCCACCAAGGATTGGGTTTACTGTTTGAAACAAAGGTCCATCGTTAAGGACACCTGATGCATCCGGCAGCACAGCAGGAGGGAAACCCGGAACAACTTCTTGATTTGAGACATCCTCCATATCAGCCTCGGGATCATAATCAGGAACCTCCACATCGCCAGTTGGAACGGCGTATGCTGAAGTAACAACAGGTGAAGCAGGCAAATTAGCTGTGGGTACACTAGGAGGATTAGCGGGCACTGGAGCTGTATTGTATTTGGGAGGAGGGTAAGCAGGAGCTGGATTAAATGGTGCTGGCTCAACGGTTGATGGGCGAGCTGGAGCAGGATTAGCTGGTACAGGATAAAGAGGTGAAGGATTAGCTGGAAATGGTTGGGCTGGTTCTGGAGCAGGTGCTGGATACACAGGAGCAGGATTGGCAGGAACTGCTGGGGCTGGAGCGGGATACGCTGGAGCAGGCGCGGGATTAACAGGCGCAGGAGCGGGATAAGCGGGCAAAGGATTGGCAGGTGCAGGATTGGCAGGCGCGGGATTGGCAGGAATTGGATTGGCAGGTGCTGGTTGAGCAGGGGCAGGATTAGCGGGTGGGGTAGCAACTGGGGGTTTGGCTAACCCAGTGGTAGTATGAGTGACCACAGGTTTATGTGTAACTATATTAGTACCAGCAGGTTGAGTGGTGACAGGTTGCTTTGTACGAGTAGCCGTGGCCACTGGTGGTGGAGTTTGATATTCATCTTCAGCACCTACATCAATCTCGATTTCATCGTCTACATTGGGATCAACTTGACCTTCCACATCCACATCCACTCCATCGCCTAAATCGATATTGATATCATCAACTTCCTCAACGTCCTGGGGATCAAGAGTCTGGGCTGGTTCAGGAGCAGTGACGACGGCAGTTGCTCGAGCTTTCCCATCAGGATTCTGCATAACAGTACCGACAGGCTGCTCTTGGGCGTGGACAGCTGAGTTGTATAATATCTCAGTATGGAGTTTATCAGTAGGTTAGTGACACACATTGAACTTACCGGTTGTAAGAGCAGTCAATGCAATTGCTGTGGCAATCAAGATTCCAGAATTTTTCATCTCTCAATGGTGCTTCGAAAAGGAAAACAGGACAAATGCGAGATTTGAGAAATATTGTCCTTTTTCAACGATTTTCAACAATTAAAAAACGGCGGTAACTTAATAATATGTTTCCGAATGAACCTGGATAGCAGTTACAGACTATCTTCATACATTTAGCAAGCTGCAATCTCTTTATTTGCCTAGCTAAATGATTTTGTATCGCCAATTTAGCGTAACTTGTTTCATATCTCCACGTTATTTTAAATACAACTTGAGGAAAAAAAATGACGCGAGATATTGACGAAAGAGGCAGATTCTGCCACAATAGCATAAACGATTACATTGGCTATGTCCAATTGTGATAGTATACACCTGAAATTGTTTCGAGAAGTTTTCTGGTAGACCTGTTACGGACAATTTCATTTATTGCCTAATCATGGAAAATATACACATAGCAGACACCTCCTTGCTCAAATTCAGACCCTTTAAGCCTGCCATTAAATATTGCTCCTCACTCTCATCAGTGACTTTCAGCGCCCACTATGACATGTATACCGTGAGTATATTGTAACAGAAATAAACACATACAAAGGAGTTCTCGTACCTGATGCTTATCGCCATACTTCTCTATAACCACCTTGTACTGCTTTCCTTCATCTTTGTAAGCAACCTGTTGGCCATTTTCGTTCTTAAGTGGACATGAACTAGTGTCACCGTCTACCAAGCCATGTATATCATCTATGTTGAACTTGCTTCCGCATGCTTCTAATTCCTCGCTAGTTCGGTCTACATTGAGGTCGATATCAATTTGCAGACAATTGCTGTTATCCACATTTAAATACCGGCCGCCATGACTTCTTACTGAAATAGCTATTGATGAGCTGGTCTGTATCCCTGATATTGATAGCACAAACACTTACGTTTGATGGACATATTGAAGAGAAAGGGTTGCAGTAGGAAACATGTTAAGTTTTGCTTATATATATATATTTGCCAGATGACGATAAAGTGACGTTGAAGTACAGATGCATCAAAATTCAATAAGTAATAGAAGTCACGCTGATTGCACTGCAAGGTTTTACTGGACCAAGCATATTTAACATATTTACATCAACAATCATCTCATTTCAACAGCCCAGAAGTCTACTACGTTAAAGATTGAAGGATAAATTATTTTGTTACAATTGATTGCAACTTAAATCAATGCTAGTCTCGGTTTAATGGCATTGTTCCGCTGAAGTCTACTTTCATCTTCTATGATACAAAATTGGTAATTAATCCACATACATGCTAGCAGCCATACGGTCTGCAAGTTTATCAATATCATCTAAAAAAATTGTTAGAGATTGTTTTAATTTTAACAAGCTGCTCAGAACCAATGCTAACCTTTCACATCGACCAAGGTACTGTCACGCTTTGCGGCAATGAGATATATTTCGGTGCAAGACAACGATGAGGTCTCCACTCTTTCCGTAAAGGGTTCCACAGATTCATCAGTCTCATTGCTATCACTGCTGTCAGCACTTGATATATTAAAATCCCCCATCGATGTGGAGATGTTTTCAGAAGACTGCTTTTTCGGAATACGTTGTCCTACGACCCAAACATTGGCAGTGGAACGGGTTATAACTTCTCTGGTATTTGGTAGACTGCCAGTTCAAACAGAGTATTAATGCCTTGAAAAATATTTTACTCCAATTCAGAGGAAGATTGACCTACCTATCAAAATCCTTCTTCAAATCTAATAAAAGCAACAGCATTTCGTTGGATATTTGTATTCCTCCGATATGATTAGAGCCTTTGGAACGGTTGGAGCCATCCATTAGTTGTCCATTGGGATGTGTCAGTGTGGATTTAATGGCTAAAGTTTCATGGTCAAAGTACAAGCAACGGTAACTTTTTGCGATGTCCAATCTTTTCAAATAGCGTTAGGCGACGTACTTTCCTGAATGAACATTTTAAACAGCTTACATAGTTTTTTTCGATTTTTCAACATCTTTCGTTACTGTTGCAGCAATGTCTTCAATTTGCCGTCGTATCAGTAAACCTTCTAACTCCACATAAAAATCCTCGTCATAAAGTCTGCTCTCCGTATGGTCATCAGTAACCGGTATCAAGAAGCACCACAGGGTCTGAGATATATGCTTTTAAAAACAAATCAGCTTTTGTTGATGTTGAGATAGATGCTTCGAAACAATACTTTACCTTATAAATCACAAAATAGTATTCTTGCAATTCTGGGTATGCCGCTTCTGTACTATGTGGTTCATGTGAGTAGGAGTCTCCATCTAGATATACCTTGACGACGTCTATGATAGCCATCTCAGAATTATCGGATCGATTGCTTGCATTGCCGCTCTTCACCAATCCACTGAGAAAAATCCCTTGACTTAAAGATAACGATGGAGCAGGAGAGGGAGTTCCAGATGTATCGGATGCCATTTCCGGTGGTACGTTCAGGGCGGCTATCAAGCTTGGCTCCGGTGAGTCTGTGGGGGTTACTGGGGCGGATTCGGGCATGACTGGCTTTAAGGACGGTGACGAAAAATATCCCAGGATGTTCTTCTGCGAGAAGGATTTTGTCAAAGTTTTGATGCTAGTGATCTTTAAAGGAAAATTAGTAATTGTATGCTGGACATGAAGGCTAGCTTTTACTAACTCACTTTCGGGTCAGTCTTAGTGGCTGGAGGACTGTCGTCAGCAGCCTTCCGCCATTCCTCGACTTTTCGCATATCATTCCATCTCTCCAAGTATCTGTTGACCAATTTTCGAAGAAGTTGCACACTACTCAAAGCTAGCTGAGGGTTGTGATACACCAGAGTTGCATTCTCCTTGTTAAATACCAATAGATGTTTCATATCCAGCTTCATATCATCAACGATGGACTCGGCGATCTTATGAATTTTTAGATAACATTGCCGCATTATAGGCTGCATCGGAATGCCATTGAAGACGGAATTAAATAGCATACTCTCCAACCTGTCGAAATCCCATTTCCATATCCAATCGGAGAAGAACTCTTCAATGCTGTGTTTCAAGCGCCTCATGGATTGCATGGATGGTCCGTTACCGACATCAGGCATGAAGGACGAGAACCTTCCATTTAAAAGCTAAATAATGTCAATTCTGAATGAAGAGTTACATCAATAATGCGCTGATCCAGACACTCTACCTTATACATCTGATAGCCGACTTTCAAAATTCCTTCCACTGCTTCGTCATTTAGTTCTGCATCCAGATAGTCCGTAACGGTTCTAAGTTTTCCATTTGAATCTCTGACTTGATATCTTGATATGCCAAGCTCTATCGACATATGTAACCAAAATCCTGGTTCAGGTTGCAGAAATACCAATCGCGCTTTTTGTGTATGCACTGTTTGTACTGGTTGAGAAGGAGAGAAAGCGCTGCTCACATCGTCAGTTTTTTCTCAATATTTAACAGCAGAAATCAATGATCCGTACGATGTAAAGTTTACAAGAGCTTGTGCCAATCCTACTTGTCTCAACTTGACATCTAGCGGGACAACTTTCTTAGCTGTATAAAATAAGATCTGATCTTTGTTGTTCTCATCCGATTTAGCACCAAGATTCGGGTTGTATACACAAAAATATGACAGCATAGGCGATGTACGACCTAAAGAAGGACCGTCTTTGCTCGCATTTGTCTTTGGAGCTTCGTCTACGGCCGTTGACATGGTTGCAGATCGCTTGCTTGAGGCCGGCATGACGTTTGTATTGCGGAACTCCAAAATTAGATAAAACTGTGTTCCTGACTTTGACCACAAGACGTTTGTTCATACAGCATGGAGTTTGAGGAATTGAGTAAATTCCTCAAAAGTGGCAAGGTCGCGGGAACCAACAACTCATCAACATCGCTGGATCTTAATGATCCGCCTTCCTCCTACGAACACTTCAGGGACGCGATCTATCAATACCCTAGCGGAACTCAGCGCTCGTGGTCCGACTACTCCAACACCGCAGCTATTGCAAAGCGTAGAAGACCGGTTCCAGGAGTATCACGTCTAGTCCAACATGTCAGAAAGTTTCGAAAAGAATCAAGCTCTCGGTTGGCAAAGCAATACGATGATGGCATATCCAGTGAAGAAGAAGTTTCGGACAGCGACAAAAATTATAAGCTAAGCAGCATGGTAGAAAGTAAGTCGTAACAGCATAGAAATGTTGAGTCAAGAAACTTCATGATGACACATCCTCAGGTTCTACAGACCTTCCTTTTCATCAGAATGCCTTTACCATAAATCAAAAAGATCAGTATCAACCGGTGTCGGGATCAAGAGTCTCTGGACAACCATCTGGTGCATTGTTTTCTGGCACTTCTTGGAAAGAAACATCGCAAACATCTGGAAACCGACCTGATCGTCTGCACGGAATTCGATCCAAATCTTATGTTAAAAATAAAGAAAGCCATCCCTCTCGCATTTGGCGAATTAGGCATAATGGCTCCCCCTCCAAAGCTTCTGGCGCCGCTCTCGGTATCAACTTTACAGAACTCATTCCATCGGAACAGGATACAAGAAGCGAACACGGCGAAACCCATTTGGAAAGCATGACAAATATTAAAACTGCCATGATGAATTTCTCTGATCTATTTACGAGTCGAACGGTTAAATCTCCCAATGCAAAAGAAAACACGCCGAACAATTTGTATGTATATAGGTATGCGAATGCTTCGTGCTGACGGCTGCTAATGTAAAAATTTAGGCCAAGCGAAGTTCTCGTCGAGGAGTTGATCCATAACCTCGCCTATTTGAGGGAAAGGATGAGTTCAGAGGAAGAGAAAATTGCGCAAAGTCGTAGCGAAATAAGTACTTATATTGATAATTTAAGGGACTTGGACAAAGATGTTGAGGTATTGTATAGGGATACTGCCTATCTTGAATTGCTTCGCTTCCTCAGCATCATAGGCTAATAATGCGTTGAAACTTTAGAAACTTAATTCAAAGGTCGCAGCGGCTAGAGTTATTTCTATACCCGGCATGGAACAGCAGCTAGCTGAAACAAGCCAGAGAAATCCAGACCTAAAAAGAGCACGAAATGTTCATATTAAAACGGTCAAAAGTATAGATCAGCAGAATAGACGAATGGCAGATTATCCTTCCAAATTGACGGAATTAGAAAAAATAATACAAGCTGCACGACGAAGAGAAGCTGCTTCGATATTGATGGATAAATGGGGCTGGCCGCTTGGTAAGCCGATGAAGACTTTGACATTGATCACGTCACTACAGCTAACCTTCATATTTTCTGTTCAAGTGGTGGTAATGTTTTCTATACTGCTAGCATTTCTATTCAACAGTTGAATGGCGCTTCAACAACAAAATATACAACACTTATTCTTATATCTAATCAACACTCCCATTGTGCAGAATCAAGCTGGACTGACCAGTCTCATGCAGATCAATGTACTTTCATGATCAAATTGAGGCATAAGAATTCTTATTTACTTGAGTGTAATGTCAAAAAATACCCATATATACATAAATTGATTGTAATATATTTAGATGATAAGTATAATATTTCATTGCATTAGTTCTGCTTCTTCTTGGTCTGACCGACTCGTCGAGTGGCGTCCACAGCTTGACCATACACTCCAGAAGCCCGTTGTTTGGCGATTTCGCTATATTTGGTGGCAAGTATTTTAGCGCGCTCGCTGGATTTTGAGACATGGTGATCAATTTTCTCTTGATGCTGCAAGTACAGTTTGGGTAGCGAGAATATGGAGATCAAACCCGCTCCAACGATCCATATGGTGGCCACATACTTGGAAACCGACCAAACAATGAAAAAGGTTGCTAGATAGCGCAGACTCTTGAAGTTGTCTTCGATCAAAACAATCTTTGTTGCCTCACTTGTAAATGCTTCAACGATATCTACGAGCAGATTCGAAGCAAGCACAACCTTGTCACGAGATACTAAAGCTTTTGGTGCTTGAATGCGTGCCCTGCTCATGTGAACAAAATTTTTGAGCGAACACATGTTGAATTTGAAACGAAAGTGATTTGAAAACATACTTATGAGGATTGCTGACTTTGTTAGATGGTGTACCAGAAATAGCTTTGTGACCCAGAACGTAAGCGTTGACGTAAACCCAATTAATGCCAATGACAACTGTAGCCAAACCAGCTAACATTTGAAGAAGCGAGTAGAACTGTGTCAAAACCAGCAAGGCAATAGAGCCTACCAAGGTGATGCCGCTTTGAACTGGCTTATCCCACATAATTGTGGATACGAAGCGTGTTTGTATATATTGAACAGGAGCTTAACAAGTACAAGTCAGTCATTGTTCGAGATTTGTCGATCATTTTCAAAAAAAATATTTATTTGCCTCACTTTGGCAAATAAAATATGTATAACATTTACCACTAACGAAGTCGGGTGTTGGACCAGCCTCCGGAACAGATGGAACTGCCGCAGTGCTTGGCTTGCTAATGGAATGAGTATTTTCGTTATTCATATCTTCAGCAACTGCGGTCAAACAAATAAGTGTTAATTACATGGCCAGAAAGATGTGTAAACACTATGTGAATATGTTGCTTTGTTACTTACCTGAAGGCTTATTCGCTGGTGTGTTTTCAGACATAGTGATGTGTTGGAGAGTGTAGAAGAAAAAGTTTTAGGAAAACAAGTGTAATCCAGATAACCAAAAAAAATAATAATTGTCATTTCGTCATGTGCAATACTGGCAGTTTAATGTCCAGCAGCTCAAACTGTGATGTGTCACAAAGCAATCAGCAACCAAGAACGGCACATGAGACTATCTATGCTGGTCGAAAACCATATCAAGTCAAATCACATCACATCAAAGCAAAGAAGTGGCTTCACTGATATGAGAAAACAATGATAATGCTTTACTCATCTTCAGCGGCGTAGGTACAATACTGTGTATCATATTACGAACTGATATTAATCTTATCGGCTAAAGCAATTTACATTAAAATATGAATCTACATCTTTACCGAAGTATTTGCGAGCAGTGAAGTTATGCAATTGGGAATATCCAAATTCTAAGATCAAACTGAAGACAAATATGATTGAGCTCTGGAACCAAGATTCAAGCTATTGATTTAGGTCAATTTGAGCAGCGATAAAGTATCAAGGTAGTATTCCAGGATCTTCCAGATGCACAACCTAACTTTGCTTCTTTCAGTTTTCTTACTGTGCAAGCATGGATATTATTGAGAATAATATGATATAGCCTATCTATATTCATAGCATAATTGTACTCGATTATCTAGCGTTGAAAATATTAAACTTTCGCTAACTTACTATCAATTTCTCAGTTTTTTTGCAGTTAAAATTTCTTAAGGTACATTTGAATTTTGTGGATAAGCTGATGACGTAGACCATAAATCTTGTTTATTAGACCTTTGACAAACACTGCTGGGTTGTAGAATTCTCGTGCATTACATCATGGCGGTTGGATACCTGCGTCGCATGGCTCATGAGCAGCCAGTCATTCTTTGGTCATTTGTTATTGGATCTATCGGTATGTATATACGATATATTTTGTAGATGAATAGATATTTGCCCTCATCGTCGCTTTGTATTCGTCGTTGATAGTATACTGACAACGAGCGTGTCCTTCTGTAGGCCCATTGATGGTGTGGACTGTCCCCAAAGTTCGTCGTGAATACTTTGGCTACAAGGGCGTCGCTCCTCTTCCTACCACATATCCTAGTATGTCTTTTTTTTTTTTTTTTGGTTTGGCAGTATTGTAACTATGCTCAGCAATCGTTGACTTACGACATTTGTCTTGCAGTTCCATCTGGACCACGAAACCCTCCTACTGGCTATGAAGATTAAATAGGATGATTAACATATTATAACCGGCTACTGTTTGTTTGTCGCAATCACTGTAAAGTTTACAATCTTGTGTCTACTGACACTACAACAAAATGACAAAATCAATTAGAACTACAACTTGTCTCAACCTACCACTTCGTATTCGAATTTTTCTAAATGTGTCTCTAATCGAAAGCACCTGTGCGGCATTCTGTGCTCATATTTATTTTACAACTGAATTGAGTAACACAATTTCAACATGCAAAGGCAGAAGACTGCTATTCGGATTGATTTTGCTGACGAGCTAGTTGTTCTATGACAGCTCTTGTCAATGATGAATTCGCCCGACCTGTGGGCTTTATTGTTTGTGGGGATGTTGGTACTATTGCTGATGATGTGTATGCTTTTTGCTCCGCCGGATTCTGAGAGGTAGTCTCCAAGGGGGTTATTAGATGAACTACAGGTGGTGGTGGGAATACTCTATTCGGTTGATTAAAATGCACGGCA
Source organism: Umbelopsis sp. M5902 (assembly GCA_037039815.1). Lineage (NCBI taxonomy): Eukaryota > Fungi > Mucoromycota > Umbelopsidomycetes > Umbelopsidales > Umbelopsidaceae > Umbelopsis > Umbelopsis sp. M5902. The sequence goes on from JAXQGL010000052.1 coordinate 325,808, forward strand.
GCCCATAAAGGATTTTGCTTCTCGATCTGAACTATGGTGTCTTCTATTACTTTGATTCGCTCAAAGAGAGAAACGTCATCTTTCGAATTATTGCCATATCGAATGTTTAAATGATCCTCCAGATTTTGTAACCGCTCATCTGCCCCAGATTCTTTGCGTATGGTCGAACCCACTTTAACATGGCTTGCAGAGCTCACTAAGGACCTTTGCAAAGGCCCATCTTCATTATTCACAATATCAAATTTCATCTGAATGTTCCGATCAATTTCTCTTGCATCTGTTCGAGCACAGCCTTCATTCTCGTCAGACTCTTTCCGTTGCAAAAACTCTGTTCTATTGCTAGCATCTACTTCACTCTTTTTGGCTTGAATGAATTTCTCTATGCGCTTCCGAAGCTCCTCATTTGTTGCTCGTATCTGAATCTGATCTGGATTCATTTTCTTTATCTTTTTCTCCAGAATGCTATCCTCTCCATCTTCTTCATCATGTTTTCGCTTTGCGTTATCTGAGGAATTGATAGCGCTGGAAATGTCGTTTGTCGGTGTAGAACCTATTGCATTGCTGTCATTTTCTATTATCGGTAATAAGTTGGTCAACAATTGTGATATGCACTGAGGAAGCCTTTTGCTGTTTTCCTCAGATAGCATAATTAATTCATCCTCAAATGCGTTGTGTGTTTCCGTAAATCCAATGCTTTTGAAAAACATTTGAAAACTCGATGCCCATTGACTGGCAAAATCTGATTCAATGGGAGTTATGGCTTCTTGTGCTTGAGAAACGTGAGTTTCTCCATCAGCTTGTGAGCTATGATTGGGTATAGAGTTTTGTTTTGATGATGACATTGACGACTTGTCACGGTTATTTTCTGATTTATGCTGATCGTTTTGACGCTTTTGCAAGAAAGTGATTGTGACAGCTACTTCAAAGAAGCACTTTGCCTGAAATTTCAGCTCCACCGCTCCGTAAAGGCACCTCCTGATTCTGCAACTCAGAATGTCCATAGTCACAGTTTTCGTGTCCACAGATGAAAATGTTAATAGCGAAAGACGCTTTGACAAAGGCACAAACATATTGGAACTTAAAGTAGGTTGAAACCGACTACATCACTGCTGGCCATCATATTGACCTATCACTCAGTACAAGTTAGAACCAATCACAGGAATCCCGGCAGCCACTCAAAGTATCTCCTTGTACAATGGTGACGCTTTATTGGGCAAGATAGATGATGAATCTCGGATGCTCGGAGCCTACCCTATTGAAAATTATATGCGTATCCATGTAGGTGTACCTCTGACATAATCCTCGGCAGAGCACCACGAAAGGAGTCTGACCCAGCTGCATAGGTAACTGACACAAACCCACACCGAGTAAAAAATCAATACAATGATGTTTCCTTGGTCGAGAAATTTGAGCTTACAGAAGAGGAGTATGCCAAGAGATCCGGTAAGAGATACTTAATGTTATTGCAACGTGATAATAATCATCTAAACTTTGCTTTGAAGACTCGGTACTGGCTTTCAAGCAGAGGAATAAATTGGGCCGCTTTTCTGATGAGGCCTCAGCTTCAACGGAAGCTTCAGATCAGGCAAACGAAGAAGCTTCCAAAGTCATAAATTTGGGAGACAGATGCGAGGTGCAACTGGGTGAAGATGCGACAATACGCAAACGAGGATGCGTACGATTCATAGGTTCTTGCTTAAAAACAAACTCTGACCTTTCCATTGCTGCGATACATTTTACTAACATTTAGCTTATAGGTACAACTACATTTCAGCCTGGTGTATGGATTGGCGTGGAATACGATGAGCCTTTGGGTAAACATAATGGTACCGTACAAGGTGTGGAGTATTTCAAGTGTCGACCGAAACACGGCGCGTTCGTCAGACCCACCAAAGTTGAAGTAGGAGATTTCCCTGAGGAGGATTTGTTTGACACTGACGATGAACTCGAGGAAATGTAGATCTGAACCTAGATAATTTAATAGACTATTATTGCCTTCTGTTTAAAATTGGAATGACAATCAATATAATCACAGTTTTTAGCTGAGTTGCAGGGTTCCACATTTGTCGCGTAAAATCACGAAACTCGCTCCTCAATTTTAATTTTTCAGTAGCTGCTACCACTTCTCGAAGATAACTCGCATATGGTATCATTTTACAACCATGATAATGCTGATATTGATACCTCTGCTATAGTATGGAAACAGCACTTTGGGTTTTCTGGGGATAATCCTGAAGAGGAAGAATGGGTTGAGGTGATGCGCAAAACTGTTAAGACATTACGATTGTGCGGTTAAACCAACTTATCCACAATTAGATTGAAAGCTGGCTTCAAGACATTGCTCCACAAATGAAAGTACCAGACAAAAAGGATAGTCATCTCCTAAAAAGTATGAAGCGTCTTAAATCACTTCACGAACAGAATATAGAAGTTGAACGCATAATACAAACTTATAACCACCAGTCGCAGTCAGCTTACCGAACTGAAGGTCAGTGCACACTTATATATTGCATATGTTTCTCAGCTGGGTAATCTCTAAATTTGAGAAGTAGCGAGTTACCTTGAAAAAGAAATGGACAATATGGGTTTATCCAAAAATCAGTTATCTACGACATGCCTTGCGCAGCTTGAAACATTGGCTAAGGTGGCATCGACTCTGAACTTGTCAGACTGCCGGATCTCCAGGTATTTCAAGCGAAAAATCATGTTGGGTTTGATTATATAATTTTAAGATATCTCCAGTATACAAACAGCTATAGCCTCCATGACTATGGAGCGAATGAACCTGCAAATGGAAAAAGATAATATGACTGACAATCAATTGGACGTTCGACAGAAGTCTAAAGAGATTGGGTCTATCATAGAAGACATGAACGAGTATGAAATCTTGAAAGTTGCCAAAAAAAAAATAGGTTTTCTTTCTTTGACCAAAATTCTTACAGATATTTGAATTCCATGAAAAAGAAGCACAAAAATGTCTACGAGGCTGAACAGAACAAGTGGAGTACCGAAATGGCAGTACTTGAACGAAAGTCTGAGGGTTACCGAAATCAAGTTGTTGCATTACAGGTAGCTAATCTCATTGGATTTTTGGCATATGCTTCATCTTTATTCATAAGCGATATATCTATGTGAAGAAAAAATATTCTGACCGAAAAATAGATGATCGCGGCCTTGTCTTTTCCAAGCTTAAATCGTTCCAACAGGAGATGGAAGAATTGGAGGAAGCACTTGAGAGAAAGCAGAACGAATTACAACGATATCATGGTTTACCTCTGGTAATTGAAGCATTCTTCAAATCCGCAGACTCGCTATTCAATATCTGAAATCCATCATCTTATGCACCGTACTTTACAGGATATCAAAGATGCAGCTGCAAAACTCAGGTCGATGTATGATACCCTGGTAAGCACTCACTTACGATGGTCGAAGTAAGAGGACTTGAGTTTTGATAATTGCTTCACAGGATTTCTTGAGGAAGCAAAGGGATGAGCTTTTGCAATCTATTGCTGATAGTGTGCGATGAACAGAATCTAGTGGTACTAATGATAGTCATGTACTATTTCTAGATCAATTCTCAGATATGTATTTTTATCGAATGTATGTTGTAGAGCATGCTTTGCCGTGTTTTAAGGCGATTCAAATGTATAAAGCTAAGAAAAAACCAATCCTAACAAATGCGTGTGAATTCATTTTTATTGCGGTTATTATGGTAATCATGTAACTCAGTTTATTCCTTGAGCTTCTTGGAACCACGCAACAAACCAGTTCTGTTATGGATGTCATTAGTATGATGATAACTTGGGATGACAAAATAACGTAAAAAGATACTAACCTGCGAGCAGCAATCAAACCGACCTTCTGACCAGCTGAAGCATCGCGGGCAATGGTAGAGGCCTTACCAATATGTTGGTGGTTACCACCACCGTGAGGATGGTCTACGGGGTTCATAGCAACACCGCGAGTTCTGGGCCAGCTGTTACGCTTAGCCTTGTACTTGTGGAATGCACGACCAGCCTTGAGCAAAGGCTTGTCAATACGACCACCACCAGCAACGATACCAATGGCAGCGCGGGAGCCGGAAGGAACTACCTTCTTGGCACCAGATGGGAGCTTGATACGGGTCTTACCGTCGTCACCGTGACCAATGACGGTAGCGTAGTTACCGGAGGTACGAGCGAGAGCACCACGGTCACCACTGTTCTCCTCAACATTGCAGACAATGGTACCTTCGGGCATAGAAGAGAGGGGAAGGACGTTGCCAACGGAGAGGGAGGCCTTCTTACCGCAGTAAATGAATTGGCCAGTGTACATACCCTCAGTGGCGATGAAAGTTTGAGTACGGAGACGGTACTTGTATTGGTCGCGGAAGACAACCTTAAAAAAAAGGCAGATTGGTTAGTTGGTATGTCCAGCAATACTTTCAAACATCTATAGGGCTGTCACAAAATCATACCTTGGCAAGGGGAGCACCACGTCCGGGGTCGTGGATGATTTCCTTGACGATGCCACGGACGTATCCGTTGCGCTCGGCATAGTCAAGAGATCTCAACTTTGCAGCACCCTTACGGTGAGTGGTAATGGACTTGAAGATTCCTCCAGATTTTCTCTGAGCACGAATGACGCGACCCATTTTATATCAAGCTAAAAGGAACATAGAAAATGGTCAGTACATGCTATACTGATGATTTGCTAGTTTATGCCTGCTGCTGTGATGTTGACGAATTCGACAATAGGAATTGTATATTGCTGCCTGCAGCTTGTATAGCAGGGATTGAGCTTTAAAAGCGCATGTGAATGGGTTGTAGCGCATTTGAATAAAAGAATTTTTGCAAATTTTCGTCCCAATTACAAAATGGTGATGTTCCAGAATTGTCGCAACTTGGTCATCTTCTCAAATCGATGAATCATCCATCCATCATTGTATTTCTCTATTGACTACTAAATATCACAATGATCGATGATATACTGATACTCACAGATTGGGGAAGAGGAGGTTTGATGATTTGCCAGCTGGCGCTCGTTTTGAGTTAGGAGAGCCACATTTCGGAAAAGGCAGTCACGCCGATAACTTCTTGTCGCTTATTACCAAAATTTGGAAGCAACAAAGTACTCCTATACACTTTTTTGATAAAAGCATATACACGCGCATAATGGTAACTTTGGGTACAGTTGTTCATAACAGTTATAGTGCATATTTTCAGCGTTGAAAGAGAGCTGCTTGCATCATCATGCAAATAATATTGAAAATATTTATATCATGAAAACCAACGGTGATGAGATATGATGAATTGTTTCTACCCATATGATTATCAAAGCAGTGATTGAGTGAAATGAGAGAATGATAACTTTTGTTGAGAAAAAAATTTGAGAATTGTCATTATTTCAGGAGATTTATGTACATTTACGGGGGATCAACGTTTCTTGGTAGAACCTTTCGGCTTGTTGTATACATGGCACTATAGTTTTATGTCAAACAATGAGCTTATTTCACAGTGTCAAATATTGTATCGTTAATTACCTTATGTGCGTGACGATACCATAAAACAGTATTTTTCCTTTTAGCGTTACTGACAGGTATCCATTGATGACATTGATGACATAAACCTTCTTGAAGATCTTTGTCAACAAAACGAGTCTCGACCGGTTCGGTGAACTCTTTGCCAGAAACCGAAGAGATACCATGGAAAAATTGTTTGTGATACCTATCGAAATACATACAATGATTATCAGTACATGTAAGTACCATGACCTCTTGAAGCGTTAAAAAGGAGATCGAAAATTACCAATAAGCGCTGTTCTTTAGTTGCAGCCATTTTCCAGGACTGCACGTATCGCAAAGCCCCTCTTTGGCTTGCCCATTGTAGCGAACCCACTTCGGCGTGTATTGGTCACCATCAAATCTGAGCTTTTGCTTGCGAGGTCGAGCTTCTGGGTCGTTCATAGCAGCTTCGACATCTTTGGGCATCATATCGGGCATTTCATCACTATTATTTTCGGAGCCATTGTCATCTCCTAAGCTTTCTGATGCAGGGGATCTAGCACGCATTTTCTTGGCTTTCGGTTCCCTTGCATGACGCGTGTCTGGTAAAAATGGTTCATAGTAATTTTGATCCTGATTATTTTGTGGGTACGTCGTGTTGTAAGACGATCCTACAGGGGTAGCTGGACGTTTCAAACTGTCAGAGCCTATTTGACTCAACATAACATCCTGAGATTCATTTATTGTTGGTGAAGGTTGTGATAAAAATGAAGTTGTTGGACCCGATGCTTGTTCGAAAGACACATTTGGCATCCAGCTTATTCTACTACCGTCTTCGGAAGTAAAAGTGAATACCGTTTGTGCCGGAGCAGAATGCTGACGAGCATGACTCTCGGCGGAATCCTCGGAGATAGTGCCAGTCTGCAACTTTGGAGCACCTGCCATTTGTAAAAGGGTTGCCCGGTCAACTGCAGGCTGGTTGTTTCGCCATGTGGTGCTTACATCGTATGAATGGCGCCTCATCAGATCGGTGCTGGGTTCATCGCTAATAAGAGGATTGTTTGACATTGGACGCCAAGGGCCGTTAGTACTTTGACTTGGAGTTGGAGTAGGCATCTTTGAAGTCGACTGTTTGTAGGTCGGATCGGTTGCCATATCTGTAGAACGCTGTTCATTCGGTAGAGGGGGTGGTGTAGCAAATCCATCATTCCAATTCGATACTGTTATAAGTTCTAGTTAGCAAGTGCTATGCTGCAGGATAACTTTTATAATTATGCTGATTTACCTTTATTACCAAAAATATCTTTGTCGCTTGGTGTTCGACTCAAAAACGCTGGCGATCGAGTAAAATTAGCCAGCAGCATAGCCGCTTCAATGGAGTTTCGAGGTTCGGCAAAATTCGACGGCTGTTCATCAAAGCCTAAAGTGGTTTCTAAAGCTGCTGGACTACTCTTTCGCTTTTCATACTTGGGTAATAAGTTTAGAGTAGCATGAGCTGCGGGCGAACTGCCACTTTCTTCTGACGGCTGAGGGTATGAAGTTGATTGCGGTGTCAAGTCTACGGCTGATGAATTACTGGAAAGCTTTTGGTCCTCGTAAAGCGAAACATATTCTGGGAACGTCGAGGGTGTGAAGATCCCAGCCATACTTGTAGGTGTAAGTATTGGCGCCGCTCCAGAACTCTCGGGTTTATTGCGATCGTCTGAATTACGTTCTATCTTGAGATTTGAATTTGGAGCTGGGTAAGTTAGCATGGACAATTATATCTCATGAACAAGGGAAGGAGAGAGACAGGTGTCTACAAGGATGAGAATAATGACCAGCAAAAAGAGTCGCAAATCACGAGCTAAGCAAGCCTCAAGGTTTTGGCAAATTTCACAAAAAAAAAAGTTTCGAAGCTGGCAATTGGAGACAACACCCTAGCATGTTCCATATCTTCATCCTAGCCAACCACAATTAAGAACAGTATCGGGGTTCATACCTTAAGACAGGCAGGATGGATTAGCGTAATAAGAATAAACTCGACAAGGAGCCAGTAGCAAACAGCCTCACAGAACTCTGATCATCTAGTGAACTCACACAGGATGGGAATTCAAAGCATCCATGTACCTGTACGTTAGAGGAAATAAAAAAGCTATTGTTCATTCCCCCAGTTTTGTTCAAAATCAACTTTTTGCGCACAGCCATAATGTTTCGAACCTATATCCTTAATTGTTTTTGGCTTTTTCCCTACAGGATTTCTTTCTTTAGCTCTTTTTGATTTAATTATCTTCTTTGAATATAAATTTATATCGAAAGTACACATGCGCAGAAAACAAGTCAACATGGTCTATGTTCCGCCAAAGGAACAATCCATATCTCGAAGTGAGAGTATCAAAGATACCTTGAAAGAATTCACGCATTTGTTATCCGCCGAAATCCCTTCAGACAAATCTGTATCACTCGGAAACGAAACAAATGTGAGAAGCTGTTCAGTACAGGAAAAACCTGCAGGTAAGCCTGTTAATTGAATTTGCATAATCTGAACTTTTTTAAAAAATAAATAAACCATTTGTTTGATATAAACAGTTTCTAGCGCAATTAAACCGCAACAAGGAAAAGGAGTAGATGATGCACCAAAGGTACGAAATGAAACATATTGAAAATATAATTGACTGTCTAAACAGCATGGTGTGTGTATCAGTCACAAAACGATGCAAACGGAATTACGAAAGAGATGTTGAATTGGAAGCATAAATATCACGCTTTGGAAAATGAAAAGCAAAAGTTGATAGCACAAAATGAAGGTTAGTCCTTCCTCAAATTCTCCAGTTGCGGCTGTTTCCTGAGAAGTAACTTTATGAATTAGAAAAAATGAAAAAACGTGAGGAGATATTTCAAGTAGAGTTGGCGGCTGAGGCAGCAGCATATTCAACGAAAATGGAAGAATTCTCCGATGAAATCCAACGACTGGTAACAGAAAACGAGGCATTACGGAGACAGTTGGCAGCTCATAATATCGAACCTAGTAAGTGTGTAGTTATGGAGAATAAGAGCAAAGAGAACAATATGTTGACTTGACGTCTGTATTAGCAACAACTTTATTGGAAAGCGATTTGAATGAGAATGATGACTATGCCAATTCTGATAGGAAGTTCATAAAGGTGCACTACTATAATCTGATTAAAAAACGATATCATCATTGGGCTTGTTGACTAATTAGGTTGAAAATTGTTCACCAGGACGCACATCAGTCAGCCATATCTAGTGTAAGCGACACTATAGATATGGCGGAGAGTCTGAAAGCAAATATAGAGGTATTATAGCATTGCAAGACTTAACATCGACAGATTGATATTAACAATTTTAATTTTTTATTTTTCCCTTTCTAAAATCAGAATACAGTTCAAGCTATTGATTTTGAACTTAGTTTGCTAAAGGTTGGCCATATGGTACCCAAAGATGAGCTTGTAGCTTTGGCTCGAGAGCAAGAAAGAAGTGCTAGTCAAATGGCAAGAGATACCTTCAAGAGAGCATTACCTGGCCTTTTTGTTAGAAATAAGAGTGATCGAAGAAAAAGCAAAGGTGGCTCATCGCGCGTTGACAATAGCGACACCGCTTCTATAAGAAGCTGTGACACGACTTCTTCAACAAGAACAGCAGATACTCGTTGTTCAGTGCTAGATAGCCGGCAATCCGTTGGCGAAAGTCTGTTATCAGACGAAGTTCCAAAAATGCCAAAATCTGCCACTATTGCCAGTGGATTGCGCAGCTTACTTTCTAGTAATCAATCGACTTTTGATGACAATGAAGATATGGACGTTGAAGACGAGCTATATGATAACCATTATAAGTTGAAGGATCAAATATCGAATCCAACGCAAACCCCATATATATTACGACATTCCAAAGATCCTGATAGTATGATACCACTTGGTGGTATCAGTACTTTACATGGCAAACAGAATGATGTTGCCTGGACAAAAAGGAAGAGAGTAGTTCCTATTAATGCTCTACCACCTATCATGTCTACGTCTCAAAGTCACCCTTCGCATTTGCATCGTTGATATTACGCATTATGAAGCATGCAACTTTATTGTACCAATTTCTAAAATGAAACTACCACAGATTAATGTCATACATGACGCTACTATACCACCTAAAAACTGCAGACATCCATTAACAAATGTTATAAGAGATTGATGAATATCACCTTGCATACGACGAGACTAGGGTCTAGGTACTCATAGATCTTGGTGATAATAAAATGATCCTCATTTAAAAAATCAGGAGCGAAGTGTATAATCATTGCCAACTCCTATGTCTCGTGTAGCAAAGGTAACCCTGATTAGATGATTGACATACCTTTCAGGTTTGCTGCACTACACCCGAAGAGCTTCTTTCCTAAATATGATATACGCGTTAGAATATCTCATGCAATGACAATGAATGGAATATGCTATTGTCTTCGTATCAGGCAAAAAGTTGGTCACAAGTCGTTTCCATCCGCATAATGCACCGGCGAGTGCGCGTAATAGAACATTCGAACGCAAATTACAAACATCATATAACATTGTTCTAGCTATCGCGTGTTCTCATAGATCCAAAGCATTTACCTTTAAACAGAAGATGAGTTGAAAGCTATGCAAGCCAGCAAACTACAGCCTTTATAGCTGTTCACATAAAAAAATTTTTGTTATTAAACCCCGCCGAACAGTGACTCATTTATCCCAATTGTCGTTCCGCGATGTTTGGTTATCTGGCACGCTCAGTTGACGAATAATGAGTGGGTATTGTTCATTTAACCACGGATGAAATCTGTTGCGCAGTATTCACCGAATGTGTAATAGACAAGTTTTGACCAGTGAAACTGTGCCAAGTTAAAACTGCCTATTTGCAAGGTTTGAGTGGCTTGGGGTATCATGTGATGCTTACGTCATTATAGAATTCAAGAAGAAAACCAATTTTCTTGGCCACTTCTTCATCTCTCCTTCAATTCCTATCCATCCATTTATCCATCCATCTAGCTACAAGCACGACAGCACGCGCATCCACACCGCGTTATTAGTGTTTTGAAGGAATTTGGACCAGAAACACGTTAATTCGACAATAACTCTTGTTTTCATCGAATTTTCGACAATACATCCTTCGTGGGTACTGATATATTCCATTCCATGCCAAGTCACCTTGTGTGACGCTGCCGCACTAGCACTGTAACCGAATTCTAATTTTACTTGCATTCACTTTACACTTATTATCTTTATTTCACCAATTCCGCACCATTACACGCGCCTTCTCACTTGAATTGTATCCACATCATCTACAAACCGCCCTTTTGCCCCAATCTCAACGTAGAATCCCACATTTAATAAGAGGAACTGAAGCTTAGTTTTACCGCGTCTTTACATTAGCGATCTTACTACCTCAACCAATCAATATGGCAAACGGTCTGGAAGTTAACCCAACGTTGGACCAAGTTCTCACCGATCAGAATGGGTATGTATACCCTCATTTGCGTATATTGGGGATATGTGTATGCGCTGCAATTTTTAGAGCCTGTGGGCCATCGTTTTGGAATTGCGATTAGTGGTTCAGTGAATTTCAGATGACTACAGACTTTAGAGATAGCAATTTGCGTGTGGTGGAGAGCAGAGAGGATTTATGGGTGTTATCAGATTGAATTGTTTATGCTAACCATTCTACCCTTGTATTCCATTTTTTTCCCATGTACTATATTAGTCAGGAGACAACCTTTGGCACAGATAGCACTCCAACAAGTGTGAAAGGCGAAGAGAACGAGTCTATGTATCCAGCCGAACCTGAGGTTGCTAAGCCCATCGCTGAACCTGTACAACAAGAGAATAGTATGCCAACGCCGCCACCCACTACAAATGGTCATATTGCACACCAGGATACGACTGCCACCATTGTGTCACCAACTTCCCAGCACGTTTCACAGGATGCTGAAACTGAAATAACGACTGAAGTATCCACAGAAGTATTAACAGAGGTGCAAATTGAGGAGCCAGCAGCCGAGGTACCTACGGAAGTGTCAACTTTGCCTACAGAGTCGTCGGGTGCACAAGCGGTGGTTGAAAATGTTGCTACTGCTCCAGAATCTAATACAACTGAAGTGAATGAAACGAAAGTTGAGCCGGAAACGCAAAAGCAATCTGTTCCGAAAGCATTTGAGGAGATTACTCCCATAGCGGCAACCCCTAGCATTTTGCCGCAGGCAGAATCTCCTGCTTCGATCAAGAAACAGGTTCGTACAATATCTACACTCTCACTTACATTTTATGGAGTCGATACTAATCAAAATTTTCATTATCTTAGACATCGCGCACATCATCACCAGCTGCTTTGCCATCACCGGCTGCCATGCGTCACACCAACATGACAAAAGACCAACTGAAGTATAGTGTCGCTATTATGAGAAATTTGAAGAAACACCGCGATGTTGGACCATTTTTGCACCCAGTTGATACTGTAAAACTCAACATACCCCATTACAATGATATAATCACACAACCGATGGATTTGACTACGGTCGATCGAAAGTTGAACGCATGCGAGTATGAGAATGTAGAAGATTTCGTATACGATGTTCGTCTTGTTTTCAACAACTGTTACAAGTTTAACGGTCCGGAGTCGATGATATCTATGCTCTGTCAAAATGTTGAATCCGCGTTTGAAAAAGGATTAAGGCAAATGCCTCCTTCGAAAGAGCCAACCCCACCGAGAATGTCACCTGTGTCGACTGATGGTGAAGGGAAGCGTAAGAAAGGGCAGGCGCGAAAGGCTTCAACGCCACCGCCACCTATCCGACGCATATCAGAAGATGGTCGGCCAAGAAGGGAGATTCATCCCCCACCTTCAAAAGATTATCCTGAACCAATGACTACTTTCAAAAGGAATCCTCGCAAGAACGACATCCAGATGAAGTTCTGTATGCAAACCTTGCGGGAGCTGAAGAAATCAAAGTACAAAGATATCAATTTCCCATTCCTTCAGCCCGTGGATTATGTTGCATTGAAAATTCCAGATTATCCAACCATCATTAAACATCCTATGGATCTTTCCACGATCGAGAAGAAATTGAACGATGGTGATTATGCTACACCAGAAGAGTTCGAAGCTGATATACGACTTATGTTCAACAATTGTTACACGTACAATCCACCTGCTTTGCCTGTCCACAATATGGGTAAACAATTGGAGAAAGTATTCGATGAGAAATGGAAGGACAAGCCAGCCCCTCCCGTTGCTGAACCGGAATCTTACCTAGCGTCAGATGAAGAAGAAGTTGAGTATGACAGTGAAGGTAAGCTTGCCTTTTGCCGTGTATGACATACGTTTTCAGACATTACTAACTTAATTGAATGTGTTAGATCCTCGTGATGATCAAATCGCAGAGTTAGAACGGCATTTGGCGATAGTCTCACAGCAGCTTGCATCTATGAAATCTTCTAAGAAGCGAAAGGCGGAGCGTCAAATGTCAAGATCGAATTCTTCCAAATTGACCAAATCTGTTAGTGGGTCCAGGGATAAAACTTCCAAGTTCAGCCGGTCATCAAAGTCTGGCGAGAAGCGAAAGCGACCAGTCAAGAGTAAATCAGAGGATGATCTTTTGCCAGAATTCACCTTTGAACAGAAGAAAGATTTGAGCGAGAACATCAATAATCTTAATGGAGACCAACTCAATACTGTTGTTCAAATCATTCAAAGTTCGATGCCAAACCTTGATGGGGTAAGTTTAGGATTTGATGCGTCTTATTTAATCTTTAAGGTTGACGTCTAATCTTTTGTTTCATATTTGTAGCAAGGACAAGAGGAGATTGAGCTTGACATTGATTCGTTGGATCGACGAACTCTCCACCGACTTCATGAATTTGTTACTGGTCACAGTCTTGTGCAAAATTCCCAGCGAAAAAAGCAGACTGCGAAGAAACCTCGTATGCAATATTCGGAAGAAGATGCTGATCGCAAAATTCTCGAGCTGGAAAAAACCTTGCAAAAATTCAACGCTAAACCTGGCGAGCTTGGTATGTGAACCAATCCATGTAGTTCTTTATTGCCTTGCTTCGAATGTTACTAATACACTTCTGATTTACAAAGGTCACGACTCTTCAAGCAATAGCGACAGTTCCTCATCTGGCTCGGACTCAGATGATTCTGGCAGCAGTTCTGATTAAATGCCAACATGTAGATACCAAGATCTATTTTCGTTACTCTCTCCTTCTGTCAAACTAACTTGCCAGCGAGTTGATGAGTAACCTTACAGATTTTTTTTAAAAATGAAAAAGTTGTAAAAAAAAAAAAACACAAAAACAAAATCAAAATACAAAACCAAAGAAATTGGCTATGCAATTCTTACGGATTTGGAGCAGCTTTTTTTTCACTCCTTCCAAGTAGATCGTGCTATAGATGCACATTCTTAATTGAAGCGCATTAAGCGTCCTGCTCTTGTGTATTTCGTATGCTTTAACAGGTTGCATTTTTTATTTTAACACCTCTCTGTATAGTATTGCTTCATTCGATTATTCCTATTTTACTTTGTGCCTTTTCACTTTTTTTTTTTTATTTTTTTTTATAACAAAACGCATATGTATTATTTGTTATATGTAAAAAGAACTGCGACATAAATCATATATCATAGCGCATTCCAACTTCGATTAATTTGTCATTGGGTACTCCAAATTCGTAGCGACGAACTCCTCGAGTGATTTTACGTATAAAATTGAAAGTTTGAACAAGAAGGCGTCTTCCAATGTGGGAATCAGGTGCTGCTGCATACTCGATGGTGCTCATAAGATATGTAACCCGATTCTTTCGAGCTAAAAGTACGGCGTCTCTCTCAATCATCGATCCTTCTTGCTCCAAGAGTTCACAAAGTCGGCTGACCACTAGGTTGGCTGGCCCAATGTTACTGTCTGCCTCAAGCACATCTTTGTATCCACGACGAATGACCACTCTATACATCTTCGGTATATCCAGTCGGAAGACTACCATTCGCTCGTTAAGGGGTACCTTTGATTTTCAATTTACTTGTTAGGAGATACGGTATGGCCATGAATCAGGATATATGTACTACTTACTGTCGGCTGTGGGAGGTTTCTGATATGCAAAAAGATTGTAATGTCAGGAGCCGCAGCGAATGCGTCTGTGAAATGTGAAAATACAGGCGGAAGGCCAAAGCCAGCGGAATCAAACAAAACTGCCAATCCATTTAAATTTTCCAGTTGTTCTCGGGTTTTTTTAAGGGATAAGACCACCTTATCAGTGCCATCCTGTCGAACGACGTCTGCAACGATTTGATCCGAGATTTCTTGCGCCAGCGGTTCTTCATACTCCCATTGCTTAAGCTTTCCAGTATGCCAGATAATCATGACGAGAGAAATGGCTCCAGCGATGGCGAGTGTGGCCCATGCACCCTGGGGTACTTTCAATAATGTCGCTGACAAATAAGCGCCATCAATGAATCCAAAAACCAAGAAAAATAGTATGGAGAACAATATATTCCACTTCCAAACCACGATACTGACAATTGTTACCAGAGTTGTAGTTATCAATGTAACAATAGTGACACAGGCGCCTGAGAGAATATAATTAAACACCTAATAGGTTCAAATGTTTGTGTGTTATTATTTATAGTACTCACCATAAGCATTTCCGAGTGATGTAGTATTTGGAAAAGCCGCCGTAATGATAACAGTTCCTATCATAAGTAACCAATTCGCAGCAGGTATGTAAATCTGTCCATGGAAATTATCGGATGTATGTATGACTTTTAGTTGTGGGAAGTTGCTGAGAGACATAGCCTGGCTCAGAATGGAAAAGCAACCAGAAATCATAGCTTGAGAAGCAACGATAGCTGCTAAGATGGAGATAATGAATGCAAACCAGAATGCCTAATGGTGGCTGTTAGCTTATCTATTGATAGAAAATGTGAAAAGCTGACATATATAGTTACTTACAGATGGAGGGACAGTGCTGAAGAATGGATTACTATAAGCTGTACCAGTAGGGTCGACGGATATAAATGCTGCCTGTCCAATGTATGCAAGGAGTAAAGACTAATTGAAATAATTAGCTATTATCATGGATTGCTTTCAATTACAAGTCATGTACACGTACTGGGTATGTAACAAAACACCAAGAAAGTTGAACTGAGGGGCGACTGAAATGACCAAGATCGGCGAACAGAGCCTCCACTCCTGTGAAAGCTAGCAAAATGCCGCCCATACTAACCCAGCCCTCAGAGCCATTTCGTGCAAACCAGGAGTAGATCCAGTAAGGAGAGAACGCAGACAGCACCGTGTAATCATAGCTTATGATGTTGTATAGACCGATGGAAAAATTGAATAACAACCATATAGTGACGATGGGTGCAAAGCAGACAGCAATCTTGGTGGTGCCAAAAGGTTGAATAAGGAAGAGAAGAATTAAAATAGCTTCTGAAATGCCAGTAACGGCCGCCTGGGGGAAATTGGGAATTTTTAAATTCAATCCTTGGATAGCACCAAGTACTACATGGCAACAACAAACGTAAGAATTAAATATAGTCAGATAACTAGATGTTGCATGTTGGTGTCACTTACCAGACTGAGCAGGAGTCAAGACACCATCTGCCATGACCATGCTAACACCAATGATGGATAGAATAGCAATGAAGTGGCGCAAAACTTTAGATTGCTCGATGCTTGCTCTGAATCCACGATTAGCATAGCCCAGGTCATTGGTGCTGTATCTCTGTAAACCAAAATTGACTGCGCTATGAGGGTTTCTCCAAGTAATATTCGTCTAGTGTTGTTAATAAATGAGATTATAAGATGAATAAAAGTTCAATGCATAGCTAACCGGACATAGTGTACTTACATAGCGAGCCAAAAGAGAATACAGAGCAAAAGTGCCTCCTTCTCCATTATCGCTGGCTCTTAGCACAAAAAATACATATTTTGTTGTGACAACGAGAGTCAGTGTCCAAATGATCATGGACAACGCACCAAGCAAATCATCTCTCGCTGGATTCGAAGAAAATGTCGAACTGTAGACATATAGTGGGCTAGTACCAATATCTCCGTAAATCACACCAATGGATTGGTAGGCTAAGAATAGGATTGCCCATTTACTATAAGTCTATGAAGGTGTGTCAGTGTGGGTCAGTAAATATCATTTTCAAAGATATAGCGTTTGGAAACTTACAGGACGCTCCGGAACATCATTATTTAACAGCCATTCCTTCGATCCACGGGTTTGGATGGTTGAGAATACAGCTTTAGATTCTGACTTTCCATTTTCGTGATCGTCAAGCTCCAATTCTAACTTTTCCTTCTGCATTGAAAGCTTTCTAGCAGACATAGTATATACGTTAATGGACTTAATTTTAACGATGGATCACTGACAACTTTTATATCAGCCACTTCTACTTACTCAAGTCGTTATCTCTGTGATTAGCCATTTCTGGAACCACAGAGAAATGGGTGTAGATATGAAAACATAGGCCACGATCTGGCAGTTGAGGAATAGCAATATTCGCTCACACCTGAGAGATAGCCAAATTAGCTCAAAAAAATTCATTGCCAGTGATCAGGCGAAATTCGCGCATTTGGGCCCTCTGAACTGACTTTGAAATTTTTCGTAAAAAGAAACACGGTAGGTCTCATTGAACAAAGCACAAGATAACAGGAGCACTGATAAATTTATGTGTTTGAATTAGGAATTAAAAGAAGTTATGCAATAAGAAGTTTATTCTGATCGTGATGACGTACTAAATTAATATACGATAACAGTGTCGCTACCGAAGTAACAGCTACAAAGTAGCAGTAGCAAAGGCAGTTTGCTGACATAAAGCTAGTGTAGAATCCACTTGGCATATACGCATATATATAGATATATGTATGTGGTTAAAAAAGAAGTATCATGGATGCAATATTTCAGACCTTTGGTGAATATACCGCTGAAAAATTTAGCCAAAGAGCTTCGAAACCATCTCTCTTTGCTTTATCATCTTTGAAGTCAGGTTCGTTCAATCTCTTGGTTGCTCGAATGTCAACATCGGTGAAACCATTCTCCTCTAAAATGGCTTTAAGACTGTCTTTTCCTTCGAAATATTTGATAGATCCATCGAATAGGCGCTCATATGTTCCACTTTGATTACCTCCCACGTGTGCGCCGCAAAACAAACCTCCTGGCTTTAGCAATAAAGCTGCCCTACGAATGAATTGGCGGATTTGTTCATTTCCAAACAAGTGCAAGACACTACCAGCGTTTAAATATGTAACATTGTGTTTGTATTCATTGAGGTTCGAGGGCGGGTTTGATGGTTGTTCATCGGATGTCGAAAGGAATTGTTCATCGAATATGTTGCCTGTTATAAACTTGGCCTGCAGCTTGTCTTGATCTTGAAACAGTTCATAACCAAGGCGAATGAAATGAGCGTAAAGATCAACTCCAACTATAGATTCTGCCGGGTAACCATCCAAAATTATTTGTCTGATATCTGTGCCTGAAATAGTGAAAATTTGCCATTATGGGATCTGGCCAATTATCATCAGGAAAGCAAGAGGAACAAACTTGTTACCAAAACAGCAGCCAATATCCATGAAGATCGGATTTTCACCCTTCTGCTCTCGTCGCTTACGATCTTCCAAAATATGCTGATAGTAAAACCTAGGAGCTAGGCGAGGGGCTACAAACTTGTATTCTCGAAGGCATCGGTATGTTTTTTCACTCTAAAGCATTTTACCGACAATTTTGTAAGTCGCTATATGTATTTTCGTTTTTTTTCTTTGTTTTTGCAATTTCCTAATATCATCGCTACTAAAGGGTGTACTACTCAGGAACAAAAGTATACTTACGGTCTTGAGCTTTTCGGAAATGGCGAGTATGTGATTGCGAAGCTCGTCAGCATCTGAGATTCCGAGGTACTTGTCAAAGAGAGTGATAGTTTCAGGGCCAACTTGGAAGTCTTCTTTGAATTGAGTCATGCTGTGTGAAGTTTTGTGCTGAATGTACAAAGCGGCTTCAGCTCACTTGAAACTCTTTTATGGTTAAAAACCGCGTAAACTTTACAGCGCGTAAAATAAAACCCGTGCAGATCCAATTTTCCTCGTTCCACCTTCCACTCAAATAGCATCGATTGAAATCAGTAGTAACAGATATATTCATGTTATTTTCGTAGCACATTACTCTTAATATAGCTTTGATGAAATATTTGAAAATATAATATGTAAGAATGAAACTTTACTACCTGGTGTTCGTTTTCTTCTCTTAGAATCACGCAATGATAAACATAAGCCAACTGTGTACTACCTACAGTACTGTCATCCGACGCCGTAACCGCCTTACCGCCGAGAAAACGGAATATATGAACAGACTATTTCTTCTCAATCCTAGACCCAACCGGCTTGAAAGACAGAAAATTGCTTCCGAATTAGATATCGGTGAGAGAGCGGTTCAAATCTGGTTTCAAAATCGAAGAGCAAAAGTCAAGCGATCACCTCCGGAGAAAGGAAGTTCCAGCGCAGCAAGCTGTCAAGCACCGCAGGGAAATTCACTTGTTCAAGAAGCGAATGAACACAAAGGATCATCCGAGCTTACTCACGACCGTACTCTACCTATGAACTGTCCGAATACATTTCACTTTCATGATTCGTCATCTATTCCCAATAACATGCTCGCTACACAGACGTTGCTTGAGACAGAGTACGAATCAGAAGAGATATACGTATCTTTTCCTTAGTATGACAGCCTGACAAAGTGTCGCCGTCATGTAATCACCATGGGCGTAAGAAAAGCGTATCTGACCATAGCCATACAGTATTTGATTCCTCATAGGGACTTTCGAGATATTACACGCATCATAATTATTTTAGTCAAACATTCATAAAATGTAAACAGTAAACAGCGAATAAAGGAACATTGTGACATGCTCCTTGAGTATATTGGTAATGATAACTAACTTCATCGTGTTTCAATTGTTGGAGATTCCTTAAGGTCAACACCGCTGCTAAGAGCAGCGCTGATCTCTTGGAATGACTTTGTCCTTGAAAGCTGCGACATTTTTTTAACATTGAATCCTTCTGCTAAGCCAGCACCAAGACTTGTCGTTCTTGTTCTAGGCTTGCGTCCACTTTTGGCCATTATTTCCTGAGTGGGATGTATGGGTGTCGAACTGGATGGAAGCGGTTGAGACATTATTGGCGACATAGCTCTGAGTGGTGATGGTTCCACTTTATTTGCACGTCTTTTCTCGAAGATTTCGAAGACATCATCATCTGAATCCATGTCTGATTGATCTCCTCTCCAGTTGAAAATACGGCTATCATCTAACCAGTCTAGGTGATGATTGTGTATGCGATCGACAAGACCCGACTTGGCTTTTCCCTTCATTTCGTCTTTCCGAGCACGCTGCGCGTCGTCAAAGTCTTCAAATATAGCTGGGCCCTTGCTTTGAACTAGCTTCGTAATATTCTCGCTCAAACCAGCACGCATCTCTTTGATCCGCTTTGATGCGTTTGGATCAGTGATTGCCAGAAATAGTGGTTTGATAGATCTGCAAACGAATTAGCGAAGAGGTCAGTCGGGATCTAAGAGAACCACAGATGCATTTTTATGCTTACCTGTATGTTGCTATGCCAGTTTCTCCACAGCGCATAAGAGAGTAATGTAAAATGGGTTGAATGGCCCAGGAAATAATGGCTTTGATAGTACGACGTCTACGTGACATTGTAGGATATCGTCTGCTGAGATAAACGAAATAAAGAAGAGAATAACCCGCATATAAAGCCGGCGCAGCAAAGCATGCAACAATAATTTTCCACGTTGCAACCACATCTTTACCGGTGATCTTGACACTTGACTCTGCTAGAGCAAACCTTTGCTTACGTTTGCTAATATATCGACATAAAGCTATAATTGGCAAATTCATGATTGCTCTAAAATTAATCTTTAGCTGATTTTCTGACAACCAAGACAGTTTCTCAAGATGATGGAAAAAAAAGCACTTACGAAGGAATAGCCAAAACTGCAAATGAAGACAGTTTAACCACGCGAGCAACAAGTAATTGAGCTGCTTGAAATGGCGTAAGATTCAATCTCTCTACTTGGTGGTCACGAATACCAAATTGCGCTAAAGTTTGGTTATAATCTTGCACTTGTCGCAGCAAATTTTGTAACTCTGGCTGGTCTTTCAGTTCCGTAAAGCCAATCATAAATCTTCGATTGAGATCTACTACTTGCGATATACTAAGTTTATGATGAACAGGTCGGTAAAGTCTTCTGGCAGCCTGAGCAGCCTGGTATACAGCCATTTAGTCACTACTGGTATTTTTACATAAACAATATCCCACTTCACAACGAATCTTACCTTTAACGTCTCATAGTCAGGTGAATTTACCGTTACAGTCATCAATGCTTCTCGACCAGCTTTTATCAGGCAAGTCACAGCCTCTCGCTTCTGTATTCCTCCAGTCTTATATTTCTCTACTTCAGAGCGCGCAACCGATATTGGTTGCCCAAAAGACACTACAGCCCTAGATCGAAATTGATCTGGGTGGAAGTAGTTCAAACCTGATAAAAAGTTGTTATGACAAAGGCTCAAGATATGTAGTAGACTCGATTACATACCAATTGGGATGATTTTAATATCAATGTTAGGATCATTTGCCATTGCATCCAAAGCCATTATGGCGAAGCCAGCTAGGTAATTCAGTTTCAATCAGCTGCGATGATATAAAGGCACATGTACGAGGGAATTGAGATAAACTACCTTTTAGTGGCAACAGCTCTGTTCGGTCATGACTACCTCCTTCCGGAAAGATAGTAATGCAATCACCATTGCTCAATTTCTCATTAACTTTTTTGTACAGTCCTTTCTGATCGACATAAGGCATAATTTTGAATCGAATGCCGCCTCCATCTTTGAGTGCCGATAACGTTGGCTGATCTTCAACCTCTTGACGAATACGTACAGCAGTATCAGATATAACTTCCACAACTTCGAGTTTCACAGTCTTTGATAAGATCAAAAAGAAGCGACTGCTAAGCTGCTTGGTGAACAAAGTGAAATTGCCTCGCACAAGCGTTGGATCAAATGAATCAAGGAAAATCGTCCCTTTGCCGGTATAAACCAGATCCTGAGGTCTAACCACAGGAACTTGCAAATAAATGATTATCAGAAACAGTCATTAGCCTTTACGATTTAAATTTATTGTCACTTACTGGCTTGTTGTATCTTTGCGATCCGGCCGAAAAGTGGTCGAGAGTATGATTTTGCTGCTATCAATGAAAAAGAGCGACGTGGATTGCTTGTAGAGACCAATATTGGGTCGACAAACTGAATCGATATTCAGCGTAAGTACACAAATGAGGTATAGAGATAATCTTGTGACAGCAATACGTTACCTGATTTGCGTGAGGACCCACGATGAATATACATGGACCTTTGACTGGTACCAAATGTGTACCACTGGTCTCAATCTCTTTAAAAAATATTTTTGAAATGCCCCAAAACCCGCATCGCATAGCGTCATAGACTATCGCATGCTTTCTTTTGTCGGACAGTAGTTCATGCTTCTTCTCCATTCTTAATAGCCGTAACGTAAAAGCGGCACCCCAGAAATTCGACTTATTTGCTTTCACATCTTTCAATCTCCGCCACTTGACATTTGCTTTCTTATGCGATACTTGACTCCCAAAACATAACTATTAGCGATTATCATGATATAAATCCTCTCATTCTCGAGATCTTTGAAGATACTGAACTTTGAAATAACACTATATTGGTCCTCGAACTCATATGAACTCATGCTATCTGATGTGGTTTGTGATCAATACTTGCTACTGTCACATGTCAATTAGAAAATGCTCATAGTGCCAAACCAATAACTACTGCCGATTTATCTTAGATGGGTAGTCTACAAGAAGCCATGACGGACCACATAGCACAATATACGCAAAATCAAAAGCTTATAAATACTTCTCCCACGTCGTAAGGTGTCATGGTAACAACACCATGTTTGATTTGAAACACTCGCCTTTATCTGAGATAAGTAATGTAGACTTGTGAGTCCTATAGCAATTGGTTTCCTAGATTGACAGTCTATGTATTGGTAGATGTTACCTTACTGTGATACATGAATGAAGTTGAATTGAAGCGCTTCCACGCGTATTCTGTACATTTGGACCTTCCTTTATTTGCGCTTCACAAACTGCACATGCTCTCCGGTATCAACGCTACACACGTGCCCCTTTCTGACTCGCCAACACAAAGCACGATTTTGTTTGTCTTGAGAAAGAAAACTTTCTTGACCCAGAGCCATCAACTTGACAGACTTCCCGCCTTCTCAAAGACTCAGGTATTTCCGGGGAGGGCTGAAGCTCCTTTTACTACGATACTTGGAAAACTCTACAATGTGCTGTCATATCTACGAGTTGTTCTTGGTAAAATCCCGGTGACAACTTGCGAGAATCAAATTTGACCAAGGCGCCCAACACTTCCTCATTGCAGAATCTTGGCTAACTTCCAAGGTAAGTTTCCTTCATTTCCTTCAATTCTATACTGTTGTAGTCATCCCTAACAATTGGCCTACAGGAAAGAAGAGGCTAATATGCTTGACCAACTCACAAGATTTGGGCTTTGAATATCTGTTTTACCGAGTTCAGCGATTTCAAAACGGCAGCAGCTCAAGATGACATATGAGGCTACTGGGTCAATCATATTCAATGCAAGGCCCTGATTGTCAATCACTTCTTTAATGATTCGACTGATGTTTTAGTAAACAAAGCTGCAGAAACGCCGAGAACATGTTGTCAGTGCCACCAATAAATTGAAAGGGGCTGGCAGTCTGGTTGAGATTGCTGCTCTACAACCATTCCTCTGGTAAAATGTTTTCACTTCCAACCGCTCACATTGACAAGAAGCCAAAAACTGCAAAGAACGAGGAAGAGAGACTAGCCGACGAAGCCAGTACTG
Organism: Umbelopsis sp. M5902; assembly: GCA_037039815.1. Taxonomy (NCBI): domain Eukaryota; kingdom Fungi; phylum Mucoromycota; class Umbelopsidomycetes; order Umbelopsidales; family Umbelopsidaceae; genus Umbelopsis; species Umbelopsis sp. M5902. Next base: position 349,246 of record JAXQGL010000052.1, read on the forward strand.
CGGCTGGATAATCGAGTGGAACTTCTTCCACGGTAGAGCCAGCGGAAACGGGCCGCTCTGCCAGCACTGGCAGGTAACCTACATACATGCTGCTAGAATTTGTTTCCTACTGACATTGGTCGAATCTTGTAGAGCATATCCGTGAGCAACCTTGCCTTCTAGAGGTTGCGACCGGCACGCCTAGTCAGGCGGCCCGTGGTACTGCTCAATTGCCCACTATAAACTAGGAACCCCCGTGGACACGCAAAAGATATGCGACCGATCCGATTGTGAGATTGTGTTGATGAAAGGGACCAAGTGCCAGTCGCACGTAACGAGAAGGACCGGCGTAGTAGCTGAAAGGAATGCGTCTGGAGATAGAGAAAATTTTCTTTTTATATATAAGTAAAGCTATATTATACATCAAAAGTATTCGAGTTCCATGAAACTTCAAGCATGAGGTTTAAAAGTCATCACTTGAGCCGACAGAGTACATTTGTCGATAAAGACGGTAAAGTCTGCGTTCCAATCAGATTGTCAATCAATGATTCGTTGAGAAGTCTAATATGTGCGCTTAAAATCCATTGTCAACTCTACTGTCATTCGCCGTTCGGTATGATGTTTTTTTAGGCTGACACACAAATAAATTTGCTCCATAGTCAAGAGATTTTTACCGTCTCGCAAAGACGAACACTTATGTTGTGAGTAACCAGCATGGAAAGCAATATAATTCTTATGTTGAAGGAGAAAACACGATCTTGTGTCATATTGATAATGCCACTACCATAGAGTTCAACTTGCCACCGGTAGCGACTTTGATGGATGGAAGAGTGGCAGAAAGCTCGGAACAGGACGTCAAGTTAAGCGGATAGAGGCAAATTACCAGTTCCTAGTAGACCGAGGCGTTATGGCAGCGCAAAACGTTGCTAGAGTTGCTCAGAGTCAACTATGCAATCTCTCTCGGCCAGAATATCTGCAATTAAATCATGAACATTGGCGGTCCTGAACCACCGCAAAAACATTACTTCAACTAGGTAAGCATCACTTGAGCGCAATTGTCACACAGCAGAATCGCTAATCATTTTGCAAATCACAGTAGCCATTCGCTTTGCCTGCAAATCTTCACCTTTGGAAGGAGCGTCACTGGCTTATCAGCCCTGCTTCTCTATATATTCGTCTTTCTAATATTTTGTCGGTTCCAAATAGCAATGAATGTATCTCACATCAATTGTTCATCGTATAATCGAGCAATGTGAGGAAATTACAACAACTGACTATCGCAAGACAGTGAAGTTTGTTACTGAAAGAAATAATACCACCGAGATTAAAATCTTTAAAAAATCAACCTAAAAGGTAAATAGATTGGATCTCAGTTGATGGACATCCAAGAACAAAAAAATCCATGTTGTCGTCAAGATGGACCTCATGAGTTCACGCCAGTGTTAAATTGGTAAGCGATAGATGGCCATGTCCTGTTTCTTTACTCACTGGCGAGGAGTTTGTCAATATTGAACTCCACTAGCACTGCCTTGTTTGGAAATTGGTTGTTTACCTGTTGCCAATTCAGTCACCGAGTGTAGCCGGCATTGATTTGGCCCATGACGATGATATGTGGATCGTTGGCTAAATTTGGCAGTGGGTTTATGATCAACTGGTCGAGAAGGAGCGCCAGCTGTGCATAAAGGTTTTAGGTTAGCCCCCTTATACGGATTTTGATGCGATATGTTGAGGCTGCTTCCGTTGTAAACATAAACTTTTGCACCAGAACGGATGGTGGATATTATTCTGTTTGTGGGGGGCTACCAGACTCTTCGGCATGGATTCACCGCCAATCCCACTCGTGACTAAATGTTAACGATGGTCATACCACAGACCACAGGGCAGTTCACCGGCTCTGAAAGCATGAATAATTTTCTTTCTGTAATATCGCCTTTCTCTCCCCTTCTTTCCTTTTCTTTACTGTTTGCTTTCCATGTCCAGCCGGCTACCGGCCAATTATAATAATCATCACTACCACCATGTCACACATAATACCAATCGACGCTCAAGCACCATGTCTCATAAGCGCACACCAGTCATCGATACAACACTATCGGGATCCTCGCGCAGAATAAAATCCATGCAACAACCACATGCTACCTATAAATTCCAGGAACCGGATATGTCTTCTAGTTCTTCAAGGCACAGCCATCATTCTTCATCCACAGATGCAACCTCGAACGGGCGGGATAGGGACTATCATAAACACAGTCGACCACGCTTACGTCGTTTGTCAACTCCGGATTTGACAGATACGATGACAAACAGCCGCAGCGATAGTGAAAGCGAACTAAACAGTCCAACATACCGTCAAAACAGCCGAAGCTCACCGCAGCTCTCGATTCCAGGAGCCTGGCCACCAACACCACTCACATTTACTGATGAACCTGAGGAACTTTCAGTTGAGGGTCTGAGCGATGAATTCGACTATGTCATACTACGTGTTCCTACGAAATCAAGAGCCTCAAGTTTAGCAAGCCGTTCAAACTCCAAGAAATCTGTTAATAGTTCCAGGCGAGGCAGTGTTGAAGAATTCACAGAGAAAAGTATCTCACGGCTCTCCACCCCTGAAGCCAGCCGCTTGGTCGAATCTATTAAAGCGCTTAAGACTCCGACTATAAATCACTCCAAATCTTCTGTTGTACAAGCCATTGAAGATTCACCTAATTGGCAAGTTGATGATTTGGGAAAATACGAATACCTAGTCCTACGATCTTCCTCACAGAGTACTGTTAAGGCAAGGATGTCAGAGGAGCTTGATAAAGTTGCCTGTGAAAGTGAAAGTGAGGAAGAGCCAGACGAAGAGCCAATTGTACCTAATATTGCTACACCTGGGTTTCCTCTTGATGAAGTTGCTGATCAATGGCAGGTTCCTCCTCAAAGTATTTCAACAACTCATCGAGTATACTCATACTCAGAAATAACTGCGTCTTCTCTGGCTTTTAAGCCCGATGAAGTCAGACAAGCGAGCCCATACCAACTTGAGCCCTCAGCATATGCGTTTGATGTTCCCCAACGTCCTCGGTCACGCTCACTGACTGATTTACGACCCCAGTCTATACCGTCCATAATGGAGCCGCCACATTCCGAATGTATGACGCCCGAGGTACCTGAACATAAGATATACAGCGATAGTCTCGCGCGGTCAAGCTCTGGCTCTCAAAAACTTCATCGCATACTCTCCACACTCAGTAATCGTAGTTTGCAACCTTTAAGACAGTCTACAAGCATGATCAGTACAAAATTAGAGCCACATTGGGACAACAGCAATTGCGATGCAATTTCTAACACTGATCAACATCCTGTGCTCTCTCGCAAGTACACCTTAAGTCGGCCATCCTTCTGGGATCCTGCTGCCCAGGTAGCCAGTCCAACTCAGCACATAGCACCCAGGCCTTCCCTCGCATTTCGATTAAGGTCTATTCTCCAGCCCAGAAAATTGCGAGTTCGTAGCTTAATGCGCCAGCAACATCTTTTGGAACGTGGATGGGCTGTGGAACGAGCGCGCTCACCCTGCATCCCCTATATGCAAGATTTAGGTATTCATCACTCTCGCATGAATCCATTTGCAATTATAAGGTTGTTATCGTTGTATTTTATGGGATAAATTCGTTTCGACGTTCTAGTTACTAACGATAGATAAATAATCATGACTTTGTTTTATGATGTATCAATAGTAACACTTGGGAAGAGAGTGAAGCTGGTCGACATCTGACGTTTAGAGAATCTGATTTCAGCCAGATAGATGCTTATGCTCGGAATGTTCGACAGAATGGTGTCACTATAACGCCTGAACATTTAGCAACAAAATATATTGCTCGCCCATATAGACGAGATATTCAGAAAGTTCGCGCAATTTTCATATGGATTATTGAGAACATCCGTATGGGCGCACCACAGGATGCGCCGAGTCCGACCAGCGGGAAAAATCATAGTCCCGATAACAACACTGATACTGAAGGATCTATAGGAGGATTTGGAACTTCCACGCATGCTGAGCAAGTTGAAAAAGACTGGGTAGAGACTGCAGAGCTAGTGTTATCAAAGCGCTGGTGTCGCACTGGTGTTGGGTTTGCTAGACTTTTCTGTGAAATGGCTGTTGCAGCTGGACTAGAAGAGACCAAAGTTGTTTATGGCTATTTACGAGTTCCAAAGGACAACCAGGAAGTGGCAACTCGTAGCAACGGCAAAATCAAGATTAATCATGCATGGTGTGCAGGTAAGCAATGGTATGATAACTGATTGATGAAATGTTCGCACAACTGACGCAGAATATGTGTTATAGTCAAAATAGACGGCATTTATCGTTTTATTGACTGCTATCTCGCCTCACCCTACCTTCCGAGCAACAAAGGATTTATTGAGCCTCATTGGTTCCTCGCACGCCCTCTAATGATGATATATACCCACTTTCCTGCATCAATACAAGATCAGTTTTTGGATCCCCCGATTACAGCTTCTATTTTTTTCAGTTTGCCTCACGTGCGAACACCATTCTTCAAGCACCATTTGCAGGTTTTGGACTACGAATACACCTTTTTAGATCTCATTGATGATGATGGTGAGTTTTGGAAAGAAAAAAAACGATGGAGATGTGCCTACATCTAACTCGAAGAATGGTTTATAGTGCTGCATATGACTCTTTGGATGGATGATGCCACTGGATGCTATGCAGAAGTAGAATGTAGATTACAGCAAAGTGGCAGTACGACATCTGCAATCATCATAAAGCGAGCACTCGCACAATTCCTCATGGATGGCCATCAAAGGGTTTGCAAGGTAAGTTGCAGCCAAAATGGATCTGCTTATCAGCCATTGAATAATGTCTGATGTCTTATCGCTACATGATAGATAAAGGCAGTGCTACCATCTGACATGCGAGTTGGTTGGCTGAAGATTTATGCCGGACCAAAAATATGGCCAGATGTAAGTATATTGCCTGATTGCATGTTAAGTTTATAAATGTTGGCTGACTAAATTTGATCACATTCAAAGTCTCAAACGGCTAATTCTGCCTTCAACCCTTATCCACTGGCCATGGTGTTCCGTATAAGTCACAGCGGACGCGCTCCCCAGGTCTTTGACTTTGTAAAATTGCATTTAAGCGTCTACGAGTTCTATATACACGAACCGCAATGTTATGTCCTCTTTCCTATGCAGATGTATACGTTCCGTATCATCAGTATGGTAAACCGTCATCAGAAACTAGCGGTTAAGAGCCCAACAGGTCGCCTGAATCGTTTAGTATACTTCCCACAAGATAAAAGCTATAGCGGATCGATGATTGTGGGTGAGGTCGGCATATGGCATTTGGTTTGCCTTCAAGAGTCAGGCAACTGGAACAATGTCATTGCAAGCTGGGAATGTAGATCATAAAGATGTCATGGGATTATTTGTTGTACTTTTACCAATGTTATCAGGTTGTTCAGTTACATTATTTGTACATAAGCAGACCGTTGGTCAGGAACCAACACTACTAGCAAACCCAACAAGTGTAGAAACTTGTTATCAAAAGAGTTCAATTTTTATTTTTTTAATTATATTACAATCTTTCAAAGCAAAGAGGTTATTACTATTGGTGTTGCTGCTGTTGCTGTTGTTGAGCCTGTTGTTGCGCTTGCTGTTGAGCCTGCTGTTGCAATCTCGCAACGTGCTGTTGTTGTTGAGCGGCTTGGACTTGCTGCAATCTTGCCTGTTGAGCTGCGATCATCGCAGCAGTAGAGTTAACACCGCTATTAGGAACAGCAACACCTTGTTGAGCCGACACCATGTTTTGAGATACACCATTAGGCATCATTTGAGCCCCTTGCGGAGCAGAAGAAGCCGCTGCAACAGCCGCTGCGGCTGCCTGCGTGGCTTGATTTCTCATCTGCATTTGCTGTAAGTATCTTTGTAATTGCGCTTGCTGTGCCTGCCCAAGCTGAGGAAGAGGATAACCCATTTGTGCCAGCTGTGCAGCAACCGACAAAGTATTGGTCGCTGCCCCTGACTGCATTCCGAGCTGAGGAGACTGAGTCTGTGATTGCTGCACGGGTGATGACTGTTGATTTTGGTTATTATCTACAAATTAAAAAAGAATAAGTCAGTCGATCTGAGTTATAACGCTTTACGAACATGTGTTTTACATACTAGGGAAATTTTGTAACGCGGCCGCAGCTGGTGGTCGAGCAGCAGCAGCTGCAGCTAGGAGCATTTGTCTTTGACGCATCAATTGCAACTGAGCATTTGGAGGGAATTGATTGATCTGCTGCTGCATATTGCTTGCAGTTGGTATATTAGCTACTGGCGCTACCGGTCGTTGGCTGCCTGGAGATGTTGGGGCCATGGATCTGGCAACATTCGCCGCAGCTGGGGGTCTTGCTTGTCCTGGTAGCTGTGGATGTGGCATTGGGATTGCTCCAGGATGACTGGCTCGTTGTATCGTCTTAAAATGTAGTCTTTCTTAGCATGGAAAACATCTACCAATTTCCTTCGGTTATAATGACTTACATGAGATCGCTGTGCTGCAAGGCCATAAGCCGCTGACAATTGCCGTTGTTCAAGCAGTGCCTGTGCTAATGATCGGTCACGCTGAGCCTTCGCCAAGCTAAGTTCCATAGGTGTAGCCAAGCGCTGTCCGTTTGCTCCAACACCATGCGTCTCTATAGTTGATCTCGGCGGCGGCGCTGAAGCTGTTAAATCTGAATTAGGAGTTGCAAGCCGAGGGTTATAATATGAAACACGCATATACTTACAATTTGGTTTCTGTGCTTGTTCTCGCTTCACCTGCGTTTTCTTGATTGCCTCAAATATGTTATATTGTCGCTGTCGCTTCTTGGGACCATCCAATTTTACAATGGATTGTCGCTTAGCGATATCTCGTTTCATTTTTACAGCGTAAGCTGCCATACTAAATTAGCAGTTGTGGTTTATAAGATATAGGCATCAGTAAAATTACTCACCAGCATTGACTTGGCCAGATAACGATGTTAAATTGTTTTGTCTCCATCTTTCGTGGCATTCATATGCAGTACGTTGTTCGCCAGTGATAGGTCGTCGTATAGAGTTGAATGCGTCACAAATAAGAGACCAATTAAATGAGTACTGTACAATGAGGGTAATAAGGCAAACGTCATCTTCATCAGACCAAGTTGGCGGATGTCGATTTATAGCTGGATTAGGCGGTTGCGGTGTTGGTGGTTGGGTTGCAGGAGTGTCCTTGGCTTTGCGAAGGGCAAACAAGGCTAAAAATCCACAAATGTTAGTAAGCATGGTCCTGCCTTTCCAAAACACTGCGATTACATTATACATACGTGAAAGATATTGAGTATTGTCGTACTTTTCATGCTTAGGAAGCTGCGGTACACTTTCTGGCGAGATATCAGAGTCGGCAAAGGCTTCTTCGGCTGTGCGTTTTTTAGATGGAGGCACCTTCTTTTTTATGCTCATCTTCTGTGAAATGAACTTGGTGATGGGCACAACTCGTCCATACTCTAATTCATCAATGTAAGCATCGGCGTCGTTAGGTTGAGGTGGTTCATACAGCGGTAGTTCGGGGAATAATGTGCTAAGATCAAAATCAGTCGTGCCTTCCATAGGTAAGGCAAAAATTGGATTGTCGGGATCCATGGCCAAAATAGCTGTTTTAAACTCATTCCATAGGTTAGGTGATGGTGGTGGAGGCATTGTTGATGATGCAGAAGGAGCTGAAAGCTGAGTCTCCTGTGTACTGATTTGTGACTCAAGCTGTTCAACTTTCTGTTCAGTTTGTTCTCCCTCGAGTATAGTGCTATCGGTTGATTCTTCCACTTTGACCTCATCAATTTCCATGGGTTCAGCTTGCTTTCGCTCATCAATTGGAACATGTAGTTTCGTCTTCACACAAATAGACTGTTTATCGTCTGTCCAATGCCATTCCATGACAGCTCTGGATATCATATATGCAGTCGCCATCTTCCATTTCCGTTCTTCTTTGAAGTCGGTCCTCATCCATTTCTGCAAGAGTCACTCAGCCACTAAGCAATTTTCCATTCATATTACTTCTAGAGTTCTTACCATTTCATCAATGAGCGAGTCCCAGTGAGTCTTGGTACGAGCAATTGCGCGGTGCCTTTTATGTTGCTTGAGACTCCACATTCCATTCTTTTTCGCCTCTTCAATTTTGTGGATAGCTCTAGAAGCCTTAAGTTCATCCCTTGCGACCTTCAAATAATGTGTTAACGGTGACAGCTTCAACAATCTAAGCAACAGTGAATGCTGTTTGTTACCTTCCAATCTTGTGTCATCAAAACTTTTCGTGCTGATTGCAATGACTTATACAATGGTTGAGTGTTGACTTTCAAGTGGTAAGCATATAGCTCTAAACCATTTCCCTGCTCTGGTGTTCGACTTGGCAGCTTGACACCATTGTAAGTTTGAATGGGATACGGATTATAAAGGTCGAATTTGCGAGATGCAGGTGTTTTGGTTTTTTTAGCAATTGCTTTGTCACTCCCAAGTGTTACTAAAGGTACTTTTCCATTTTCTGTACTAGCTGCAGAAGACATTGGAAAAACACCAATGGATTTCTTAATGTTCCGAGGTGTTAGTAGCTTTTCTGTGTGAAGTAAGCTTGGTGAAATCCTTGTTACCTCAGCTGCAGATAAAATTTCATCCACGCTCCTATGTCGAATGGCTCCACTGACTCCCCTAGTTACCATACGTTCTGGAGGAGGTAACACTCGCTTTGCTAACTTTTTGTCTGATTTTGAATCGTCCATAGAAGATGGAGATTCGGGTTCGGCGCTGGGTGTGCCAGTTTCATTATCTAGTTCATTCAAGATGCTTTCAAAAGATGTCGGACTGTAGGAGATGAATGGAAAATTAGCTGTTTTGGAAGCTAAAACGCGCGACTATACGCGTCAAAGTTCTTACCGAAGTTTATGCTGATCCAAATAATCGTTCAGTTTGACCATACTATCGGCAGACACGTCGAAATTTTCAATATAATCGACATATCGTTCTTGATTTTCGGTCATCAAAAACAGTTGTTTCAAGAAGTCCAAACGTCGAGTTGCAAGATTCCTAAATACCCTCAATTTAGATTGTATTCTTTTGGTGGTGACGCTAATGAGTATAAACCCTTACTGCAAATCCTTCTTCCGTTTATCTTCAGCGTTTAAACGTAGTGACTGCATGGGATTCTGAAATTACATATAAATCTGAAATTAAAGCCTGCTCACGATATATGTATATTCCCCAATCTCTCTGCAATGCACTTACGTTCAATTCATCATTTGTCGCTTCGTTATTTGCAGAATTTTGAATCGTCGGTTTCGGTATATTCACCACATCTGGACCGTTTTCCATGTTGCAAATTGTTTAGATTAATATTAAATATTTCTCATCAATTGCAGGATCAGCCAAATGCTGCTATCAGTATCAAGTTGCTGGTCAATACTACTGAGCTTGGTGATTAATGCTGCTCAGTTAGTGCAGATTGGTCGTTAATTATTTGGCTGGGAGAGCTTCCGGAAACAACATTGAGTAACTTTTGTGACGTAATAAAACATCTAATTGTTTAATTTATTCATTAAATTTCATGTCTATGTGATTTGGTTATCTTCCGTTTCATCAGAATCTTTGTACAAAGTTTGTAACGCCTTGACATATTTTGGCAAAGTTGGAAGATCTTTGATCTTAACTCTCATCATATCAAAACTTATTCCAACTTGGTTGTGTGCGTCAGTGAACACTGGAATTTTGGGATATCGTTGGCTGAAATGTGTAAGCAACGTATGTTTGGCGTTCATTCTAGAGGGTTTTCTTATGTTAGTGGATTTAGGCAGCATTGATATTCAATAAATGATGCTCACTTTTTCCCAATTTCGACAGCTTCTGCAGTGGTGCTGTGTCTTTTCGCCAGCGCCTCTTCCATCATGTCGTCCTCCAAGGTCGCTTCGTGGAGTAACACTGTCGCATCTTTTCCTACGTCCACTAACTTTTGGCAGGGCCGAGTATCACCAGAATAGACAAGTTTCCATCCAGAGGAATGATCCAATGACACACCATAAGCCCATCGACAGTGAATTACATCTACTGTCTGCATAGAATTTAACCCTAACTCTTGCTGCAAGTCCATAACACTACATCCCTGTTAGTTTTAGACACTTTTGTGGTCAATATTTACTGACGTACCTTTGCATAGATGAAGCTTCATTATACTTATTATACAAGATATCTTCGTTGTTAATGAAAACCAACTTGTCTAGTCCAAAATGTTGCACATCTGCATATTCCTCCAACCACAACTTAAACGCCCAAGGAGATATCACAAACATTTTCTTATTTGTCTTGTTGTTCAGCTTCAAAATAAAGTGATGAGTTTTCGAATCCTAGACGTTCGATATAGCAAAATATAACTTGTTTACCTCAAACCATTTAGATAATACTTGCACAACTCCGAGGTGATGGTCGGCATGCAAATGAGAGATAAATATCGCTTTCAAATTATTGATAGATTCGTCAATGCCAGCAGCACCTGACATTCGCAGCATTTGGCCATATGTGCTTTCGCCAGCATCTAACAGTAGCGATCCTACATTTGGTATATCGACCAGTGTAGCGCTCACTAATTGGATATTAATTAGCACTAAGTTTGCCAGGTCATTGTTCTCAATTAACTTTACCATTGCGATATTTAGAAGGCAGCGAGCTGCCAGTTCCAAGTGTTGTGATCTCAACCTCGCCTCCAAGTATGTCCTCGGCTGTTGGCAATTCGGCGATCACTTGCTTGGCTTCGACGGCGTCAGCAATATATTCTGTCAATGTTTCTACTTCTTTGCACGCAGGGCTATCGGGATACGAGTGATCAAAAGGCACATGGTCCAATTTCCTTAGCACTGGCTTAGGCTCTAGATCAAAATGTAGCAAATTCTCCATTGGAGAGGTGCGCACTCTAAGTGAAGTCACTAGTTAAAGAATGAATCAGTCCATTTGTTACCTTAACATGCCTGCCTTTCACCTAATACTTACATGTATCGAGCGTCTTCTCAGGGGCATTGCTATAATGGGGAATCGGAAACATCCCACTGTTGAGTTTCGACAATTTCAGCTGGCTCAATGCATGGCTATTGAACAACACCGGTTGAGAATTGTATTCCTCATCACCTACAATATGCTTTTAAATGCAAGGTGTGTAAATTTAGGTCATATTGCAAGGTAGGATGGTCGACTAATAAAGGCTTACTTCGACTCTGGAAGGAAATTTGTTCATCCATTCTTGATATTCTTTATTTTCCAGGACATTTCTTCCGAGCATATGAATGATTACAGAGAGGCGTTCATCACCTGAGTTCCCCTGGTACTCAGCAAACATATCTGATTTCGTTAGCGATGGGATATATTCTGGAGACGGACAATCCACAATCATGAAGACCTTAAAAGAAAATGAGAATCATGTCCCAAAAAAAAAACAAAAACCTTGTAGAATCTTACATGTCCTGGTATTGGGGGATCACAAACTTCACTTGGGTCGATTACTTTTCCATCCTCCAGAGTTATGGATTCACCTCGATGCAACTTCCCGTATAGCGGTCCAGGTTTGATGCCCAAAGCAATCGCTGCAGACTTGTTGAACTTTCCTTTTATCTCAGGCCCTCGACAAATGTAAGATATAGCTGCTGGTATAGGCGAAGTTGCTGGCAATCGACGTCTCATATAACGCATTCTATCTCCAACTTTCTTATTTGAGGCTGGCTTCTTACGCGGTGGTTTAACATCCTCCTCAATTTCTTGAACAATAGCATCGGAATCATCGGCGATAGCTTGTACTATTTTAGTGTTTGCGGCATTGGCCGGTTCTATGTGCTGCTCTTCTTGGCACTTTATGTAATGCCCAATGCCTTTCTTTTTTGGTTGATTGTTATCACTTGCTGATGGCGGAACGAACATCTTGGTCAACAATTTCTTTCTATATCTATGCTTTGCTCGCGGCGACATACTGCGAGTATCTATGTTCATATCTTCATCTGAGGAACTAGATGTTGATAACGACCTTTTTCTGCCAGATAGCACTATTTCTTCTTTTTCCATATCCTCGCCTAATGAGTCCTTCAAATACGAATCTGGATATGCAATCACTGGGATAACTTTCAAATTCTCATCTTGAAAAAGATCGCAATTCTGCTGGAATTCATGCGTCTCTACTGTAAATGATGTACTTTTGAAAAGGTGTTAATTAAACGTGATACTCAACACTATGGCTTGCATTAAGTGTCGAATTTACCGATATACGAAATGTCTTGTTGACACCATAAAATGCGTCAGGTTTTTTGGCCCATGAATCGAAATATTTCTGATACCTCCATCAGCCATCGTCAAAAGCATACCTAAAAACCTGTTGAGTTTGCTGGCCATAATCTCACGCTGCTACATATGGAAACCTACCGGGTAGACCTCCGACGCAGTCCCAATTGATTCTTGACAAAAAGATGTTCTTCATTTTTGCCAATTTTAGCTTATTTTCGACACATAAGCGTTGGGTTCCTTCTCCACAATTGAACATGTATCTTTGGCTATCATAATGCAAAATCACTGTCGGTGCTCTCTCCTTGCTTACACCACCAATAACTTGTAAATACGCTTTCATAGTTCGTTTTTGCTGGCAGATATACAAAGGGCTACGCGAGTTGAAATGCGCTTCAGTTTGTGAGAATGTTTTGGCTGTCGTAAGTACTTTCGAGATCAAACTAAATCGTGTTTGAAGTGTTTGTCTAATGATCTCGGATGGTACTATTGGCATAGATCATGGAAGCTGGCTGCGAAGGAGCTTTGAAAAGCGAGGTTAAAAAAGAAATGCTCTGATATGACTGTCTTTCTTGGACTGTCCATTACTGCTCGTCACCAACGGCTGTTTGGTACAGTAGACATCAATATACGAAAAACCGAAACTGTAGAAAAAGTAGGCAATTCAAGAGAACATGTAGAAGTTGGAATTTTATTGCTTTTCTAAACTACAATGTTTGTATTCTATCTGTGTCAATTGGACAATAGACTGGAGCTGCAGGATCGAAAATCAGCGTGGATGGCTTTTGTGCTTGTTCCACATAAAACATATTCCTATTAGCTATAAATTTAGTTTTCAATAACTTTGTTGATTATTCCGACTATCTGAGCGTTACCATATCATCTTTGCCAACCATTGATGAGCTATCAATGATGGATGGAAGCAATCTGAGAGTGTGTCATCGAGTTAATGAGACGTTTATGTTGAAGGTGATGTAATGCACTCATACCAATGTTACTGATAGCTGTTATTGGGAATGACAGGATATCCACTGGTAAAGGCTGATAAGCAACCGCAAATGTTGGAAAGTTCATAGCTTTATAAGTATAATAAACGCTCTGAAGTGCCTGGTTGTAGAGTTCGACATTTTGAGCCATTATTGTTTGATTAGCTGCACTATGTGCACAAGGACATTCATAATCATGAAGGACAAAGGAACTGTTTTGGAAAGGCTCACAGTAGCTTGAACCGTTTGTCAGCTTGTATATTTGATCTACATGTATCATGCCAACTTATGGCATCAGACAAAACAAATTAATACTCAACAAAGTGTGCCAGTGAATTGGAAATATATACGTACTCAGATTAACGAATACATTATCAACTGTTGAGCGAATTCTTTCCAGTGCAGCCAGAATGTTCTGACCGTATGCAGAAGGTGAATTTAAGCCGCCTTCACATATTGCACACAAATCGTTGGATCCAATGAACACATTAAGCATTTTCCAGCCACTCTGATTTGCAGACGTTTGTTTCTGAATCTCGGGCAATAAGTAATCTAATTCATGCTGAAGATCAGAACTGTGGGCTCCAGATTGCGCAGCATTGAACATATCATTCGAACTGTTAGAATAAGTTAGACATTAACATCGTGTTTGCTTTTTTTTTTTTTTTAGAATGTAATTGAGCATTACCTATACTGAAAATCAGGACAAAAATGCTCTTTGCATGAATGGTAATGTCAGTGGCGGCGTGTTTTGATTCTTCAAAGTTCAAGATGATTAGAATCTTACGGAAACACAATTCTATCATATTGGCACCAGTAGAGTATCCAAGAAGGCTGGGAGAGTAATTTTTTATCAGATTAGCAACTGTCGTTGCATTTGGATCCTATTTTTACGTTAACACTTCAATGTTCAGCTTTTAAGTCGTATTTCAGATACTATGATTTGAGCCTTACTCCGCCAATAGAAAAGCTTAAGCCACGATATTCTTGTAAACTAGTTGGGCTAAAAAAATGGTTCTGAATACCCATGATACCAAAGCCGGCGCTTACACTGTATAATGTAATGTATCAGAAGTATGCAAAGTAGCATTGCAGCTACTAGGTAGCTGACCTATCACCTAGTGCCAGAATCATATTGAAGTCATCAGCCCGAAGATCATAAGCCGATGCCGGCGGATTGGACCTTGTAGTCAACTTCGGGCACAGAGATATGTCGCTGACTTGCAAAGACTTTGTGACATATATCATGTAAACGAGTAGGACTAACGATACTGTGTGGATCATCCTTGTGGACTGGCAATGGTGAGGTCTAGTGAGCCTTCAGCTGTTAAATAAAGCTCAAGAACAAAAAGGAGTGGATTGAGTTGGGAGCGTTTCACCAATGGTTGCGTCTCGATTGCTGTCTTTTCGATAGTGGAAAAGGGGTACCTGTTACTTATTCTCAATGTTTAGGTGCCGTAAAGATGGCGTCTTGGCATGTCTACTTATATGTTGCTACTGTTTATCATACATTGGCAAAGAGTTAATTAGTAATAGGGAAGAACTTGCGACATGTCTACTATAGCTGCTTTCTTGAATTTAATAGAACTATCGACATATGAGCCATTTTTAAATATTATTGGAGAATTTTCAACAAATTTTTGAATGTATTGACTCTCCTACAAGAGTACAGTACTTTAAAAAGCATAAATGTCACTGAGGTGATATACAAAGTTAATTACAAATAGATAGAGTGGGATGTTTGTGTTCTAATAATTACAAAGAGGCATCAAGACTCTCTTGATCCAGATTCTGATTGCGGTTCAAATGCTCAAGCTCCTCAGCGTCGACGTCATTTGGAAGGGTTGCATTTAAAACCACAGTAATAATGGCAGCTATACAGAATCCCGTACTAACAATGACTTCAATAGAGTTCAAAAAACCTTCCAATGATTGATTGTCGCCTGAGTAAGTAAGGACATAGCTGAACCAATCTGGAACCAAGTTAACACCAAGGCCAATGGTCATTGCTGCGGACACAATGAATCTTTCTCGACGAGTCCATTTCAAATAGCTGAGAATACGAATACCAGCAACGGCAACAGTACTGAACAAGAACGTTGTCATACCACCTAAGACTGCATCGGGAACAGCTAAAAAGACGCCGGCAAACTTTCCAAAAATACCCATCAGAAATAGGAAAAGGCAGCACCAATATCCAGCTGCACGATTAGCACATCTAGTCAGAGCTATGACACCATTGTTCTGTGCGAAGGTGACCAGCGGTGTAGTTGTTGCACATGCGGCAAGCAAAGAATTGATACCATCAGCCAATATGCCTCCCTTAATTCGCTTCTCAAAGTCTGGGCCTTCAACTGGTATTCTGGAAGCATCGCAAGAAGCGGTTATATCCCCCACAGCTTCGACAACGGATACCAGATAGACTATGAGCATAGGAATAACGGCTGGTCCATAAACAGATATTGGGAAGGTCTTGACCCATAGAAAAGTGATTACGGGAGCGCTGTCAATCTTGGAATGATCAATGTATCCGGTAGCGGCAGCAACAATAATGCCAATGACGAAACCGATGACGACCTGGATATTCTTGAGGAAAGGAGACCCGAAGTATTCAATTAAAATAATACTGATATAGACCAAGAAACCTAAACCGATCCATCGCGGGTCACCCCAAGGAGCAGCATTTGGCGCACCTTCTGCAGAACAAACGCTGAAAAGTCCAGTTGCAGGACGAGAAAGGCATGGGCCAGCACCGCCTCCCCAACTTTGAAATCCGGATGTGACAAGTGAGAGTCCAATCAAAAATACAGTAACACCCGTAACAATAGGCGGAAACATTCTCTTTAAGGTTTTGGGAGGTAAAAACGACAGACACATAGGCAAAAGAGAGCAAATCATAGAAGTGCCCAGTAATGCTCCATATCCCTGAGGACAGGGAAGATTAGTGACAGTGCCATCTGAAGCAGTTGAAGATGGACAAAAACCGGTTTTGTACATATTCTGAGTATTTGATTAATATCAGTGTGTGAGGACGCGCGAATGCTTTTAAAATCAAATGATGGATAATTACCGCAAATACTGCTTGGGCCAGAGGAATAATTGTGAAGGTAGTACCAACCACACTGAGAAGGCCAGTACCAAGTTGGAATCCGCGCCACTTAAAAGCAGTGATTTGAATGGCAGAGCCTATAGCTGTGACAATCAACGCTGAACTGATCATATATTGCTGATAGTCTTCGGTCAAGTTCAGATTTCCGGTACCAGAACCACTGAGAATAATAGCAGGCTACAATACGACGGCCATTAGTCTTCTTATATCAATTCTCTGTCATATTGTAGTGAAACAATCACGTACCGTGACGACACCACTGACCATGGCTAGACAGTGTTGGAACCCCAAGAAAATGGCCAGCAAGATCGGCAAACCTATATCCAGGCCAAAAAATGGAGGAGTGTTGGAGCTTTTGCTCAAGAATGGAATCCTTGGCATGCAAAGGTAGCCATAGTCGTAGTCACCAAGCCATCCATCCTTGGTAGTCAGTGTTTGCTGCAAGCCGGAAAACCGAGAATTTATTGTTTTCTTTTCATAAGCATTCTCAACATATTCAGCTTGCACCTTCTGAGAGTCTATAGGTGTCTCTTGAGGCGTTTCCATGTTCAAAAGTCTGCAAATATTGATATGAGATCGAAGAAGGGTGACAAGCTAATTATTTATAGTCGAAATCTGTAGCGTGATAACCGTAAAACGCCTATCGCGTGTTTGCCAAAAGCGGCGATTTCTAGTAAAGACTTGATGATAGGGAAACTTGACTCCACAAAATCTTATCTCCTGTCCTCTGATTGGCTGACCTTCAATTTCGGACTCTCCAAGACATGATAAAGGGCATCGCTGATTACAGGTACAGATGCACTTTTGATTATTTATACCGGTATACCTGAATAATAATGTACGATAATTCATGTTTGATACCTCGGAAATGCTGGCTGGTGCACATCCATACTGAGCATTTCGGTACCCACTGCTTGCCGACAATTGATCACACCAAAATGTTCAACAGTTTGTCACGCGCATTCGATATCAACTCATCCTAACTGCTCCGTGGGCTAATAACCTACGTCGCACGACCGAAAGTTTGGTCTGAATAGACAAATTCCGTGCCCTATCTGAATGATTGTCAAGACTTAGTTGACGCATCTGTGTTACCCCCCCCCCTGGATAAATTTATGACAAAATACCATAGTTAAATTCTTCATGTTGTCAAGCCAGTTCCGGCATATATGAACAAGTTTCGTTAGTCAGCCACTTTGCAAGAGTAGACGGAAAGATCTGAATTTTTGTAAGACCGTATCGTGTTAAGCGAACTATAGCTATATGAGACTAATTTTTTGTGATCACTCCCAAAACTTTCTCCCAGAGTTAACTTTGTACTTTGTTATGAGTTTGAAGTAAAGAAGAGGCTTTTTAAGGCAGCCATGAACTCCTTCCATAACATGATTTTTATTTTCAAACATATTTTAACTTTGACTGATGTGAACAAGTCGCTAGATACAAAATAAATTTCTGAGAGAACGATGCTTACTCTTAAAGTTCATGTTCCATATCAGCTCATTTGTAATATAAAAAAGCTGTACATTTTTTAGACTATCTCATATATACCGAAGCATTCCTTCATCTTCGCTTGCTACACTTCAACTGTCGCTTTTGGCAACATGGTATTCAGCAGTTGGCATCTTAGTCATGCATCACCGAGACTGTGCCGAGGCAGTATCCACTATGACGAATGTGACCTAGGCATCAAACCCAGCGATCTCTACAGTTCTGATATCAGCTACTTCCCAATTCTTTCTTTCACCCTTTTCTACTTTTTCCTAAGATTTTATAGACAACATATTACAGATACACGACAGTATATCTTATTTGAAAGCGTAGTTTTGTATCTCTATGCAAATTGCTCTCTTCACTTTGCTATTCCCTGTGGCCTCAGCGTTTGTGACTCCGGCAGCAACATGGGGAAATAGTATGTTATCAGACCGCCTCTTCTCTTCCAACTCACAACCTACTCCGTTTATAAACATAGTTGACAATTTTATTTCCTTTTAGGTTGTGTTCGTGCAAACAGGGACATCTATTGCTTAGGTGGCGTCCAGCAAGGACCGACTATATCCAGCAAAATATACCATTTAGATATTTCAACCTCATGGGAAACCTCATCACCACCCTGGACAGACATATCCATAGATGGCACGGATAATGTAGGATTATATTCTGCGTTTGCAGGTGCAGCAACGTTGTCAGACCACAACAGTATATTAGTAAACGGTGGGGCGACATCCACAAATTTACAAGATATTTCTAATACAACTGCCGTATTCGACACGCGAACCAATACATGGACTCGTCCAGGTATGTCTGGTACATCTATGCTGCCATCGTAAGTTGATTAATAAATAAGAAGTAATATGATGATTGGAAAATTGTTAATATTAACTCATTCACGCAAAGGCGCTATCATCACTCACTGGTTTCTGATGACCAGGGTCGAATATGGATATGGGGAGGCCAAAGGTAAGATTGAATCATCAGTTTCATATGTTGCAGAAACACTCCCCTGGTTGTCTAAATTTGTCTGTGCTAAAATGAATTTCTTAGCTCCAACGAATATTTTAATACATGGGCCGTTATTGACACTACTGTAAGCATATAGCCATATTAACCTTTTCGATACCGCCTTTGAAATTTACTTATTTGTGCTGCAGGCCTGGACAGTAAGCTATCCAAATATAGCGGGTGCGCCGGCTCCCAGAGTTCAACATACGGCAACTTTGGTACCAGAAGGCAAGATTATCATAACCGGTGGTTTGACTTTTACTCGCAATGTGACGGATCCTACTGGTGGAAATATATTAAATCCAGTTTCGATGGCCGATATATTGTTGTTCGATCCGTCCACCGCAAAATGGACCAATTTGACCGCTGGCGGTAACATCCCGGCACCCAGACGAGATCACTCCGCAGTATTAAGTAAGATATATGTTTATGCTCTTTATGCTATAGAAATGATAATGAATCTTGAACATAGGTCATGATTCCTCTTCTTTAGTAGTGTTTGGAGGAGGTGACCCAGGTAAGAGAACAATGGAATTGACATATTGCTTATTTGTCATGAACTAACTGGGTTTATACCACTAGTATCTGACAACACCAACATGAACGATGTGTTTGTGTTGAATCTAAGCTCACTTTTGTGGAGTTCACCTTCTATCTCCAACTTGCCACCACCGCCGAGGAAATCTCATCAAGGTATTACTATTTTAAATGTCTGTCAATGCAAGATAAAGATATAGAGACTGATGAAAGGAAACTCTATGTTGCAGCTATTTTAGTAAAGAATCAAATGCTGGTCATGTTTGGTTATGATAGTGAGGGCAATGCATTTAATGATCTTCATATTCTTGACACATCCAGCTGGACTTGGGTTACTCATTACAGCATAAATGACGACCCGAAAAGTACAGAACCAGCAAGCTCCTCAAATGACTCTAACAAATCCAATGCCCTGGGCGGCCAAAGTGCATTAATTAGCACAGCTTTGTGGGGTTCTATAATTGCCGCCACCTTTCTAGTGGTAAGTCAGCCGGATTGTAGCTTTGTTAACGAGGATGATCTATTAACATACAAATTGAGATAATTGGAACATTCTGTGTGGTTGGCAACATTGTCGCCAACGGGCGATCTAGGAGGATAATAGAAAGACCCAAAACGAAATCCCTTCTGCATAACAACATTATATCCAAGCTGATAAGAACAATTTTTAGGATGGAACCAAGAAGTTCCGAGCAGATATTGCCAGCTGCGCTGGTCATATCTCAGAAGCCGGATGTCGAACAAGAAGATACCGTGCATAAACCCAACGAGCATGAAACTGACGGATATGCGTAACTGGTCATTCTGATAGAGTAATTTTGTACAATGTGCTATAAATCAATTTTCTTTAATGAGTGTTTAATTGTAAATGCAATCATAGAAAACTCCATCACAGTTGTGTGAAAGGTATCTATAAATTCGCCAGCGCATGATAGCTGCAGAGGAAAGCTGGTATGTACAAGTGTAGATAGAAGATCTGATGTATGGGCGAAAGCCGAAAAGTTACTTAATATAGCCAAAACGGCTTCTGTGTTGGATCGTAAGGTACTAATTCCTCTTCAAAGGTCTCTATGAACTTTAATGGCATTCACATAAAACGTCAGATTTAAAGAACGGGTTAACACTCAGCAAGTCGCAAAAATGCTTACCTCTAAGTCAGCCAGTACTTTCGTATCAGCAAAGCGTCGATATTCATCAAATATGGAGGTTTTTGACCATCTTTGTATTTTACGCAGGCATCCTACAAGGCATCCTATGCGATGCTACTCATTTACGTCAATTTGAGTAAACATATTATACAAGCATTATTTTGCTAATATTACCTTTCCCTTCAAGCAATGAATTAAAACTATGTTCCTTATCAGTATGAGATATTACAGCATATCAATATTTCCAATAAAGACATACCTGGGTGGCTGCGTTCATCCAATAGTTTTACAAGGGCGTGGTTGATATCCTCGGTACTGATTTCTAAGAAAGGTTCCTTGTTACCTTCCGTTCTGTAATGAAGTATCTCGATGTTCTCTTCTTGCATAAATTTTTCCATCTCTGGTGTAAGATCCTCCATGGCAAAATACCTGAGACAGTCAAAATTGTCAGTGCTATCGCACGAATCGTACTATGTATATTGAAGTGTTCCTACATGACGGTCTTCAAACGAAGTTTCCGTAAGAACGGAAAGTTCTGTCGATTTGGATGCCCAGAACGATATACTCCAGGTGCCACCATCGCGAAGTTCAACGGTGGCACCAGAGGCATATTAATTGAAGTTTGTTTTGACCGTGTTGAATTGTCTGTCACTACCAGATCCATTTCTCCCAAGTTATCTTGGTCGGCACAATTCCCACTTGTCAATGCTGACAATAAAGCAGTCACAAAGCTATAGTATACAAATGCCGCAGTGCCTCTGCAGATGTCATTTCAGCTCAGTCCTGTATAAGAATGTCCTCCATTGCCAATGGTCAGTCAAGGAAGCGCAAAATGAGTGGTGAGAATAAAGTGTTTTTGAGTATCTTTGATTTAGTAGTGGCCTAAGATTGACCGAATGTCATATTAGAAGCCGAAAGCTCAGACGAGGACAGCGATATACAGCTAGACTCAACTTTGCAAAACAAGCTATATGGTATGGGGTTACTTTGAAGTGTGTTGTATCAAAAGTGGCTTTTGTTGAATTGTAATGATAGTTCCTCGGTATGCCAATTTGGATCCCTCCGCGTTGAATACCTCGCATCATGGTGTTGGTATAGATCAAAAGAGTGACTTTGTGTCACATATTTTTGGCAATGAAGATTATACATGGCTCCCACTAAAGAGCGACCATGACTCACGACCGTTGTGGATATCTCCAGAGAATGGACATATCATTCTTGAAGGGTTTTCACCCATTGCTGAGCAAGCACAAGATTTCCTGGTAGCTATCAGTGAGCCAGTAAGCAGGTATGCAAGGGTATGAAAAGTTACGACTGCATTGCTTGATATGTCCTAATTTGCTTCGCAGACCTGCTCATATTCATGAGTACAAGCTTACACCTTATTCTCTATATGCTGCTGTTTCTGTCGGCTTGGAAACTGAAGACATTATTGAAGTTTTGAACCGTCTGTCCAAAGTACCAGTACCAGATTCGATAACGCAATTTATAAGACAGTGCACATTATCTTACGGCAAAGTGAAGCTTGTTCTGAAACACAATCGATACTATGTTGAATCTGCTCATCCAGAAACACTACAGATGTTGCTCAAAGATTCCAATATTAGTGCGGGCCGTGTTTATAGAGATGAGAATGATCAACCAACTACCGAGGCGAATGCTTCGCTTACAGTTAGTAGCAAACCAACTGGCAAAGATCTCACTATACCTGGTATACAAAAGGGGAAAGATGTAAAAGCGGATGAAATAGACAAGAGGAAGCAGGAGTTGGAACAGCAAAGAAAGGAGGAAGATAAATTGTTTGGTGCAGTGGTAGGCATTGACAAAGAAGATGAAGAAGATGACGATGAAGCAGAGCAAGTACATTCCTTTGAAATTCAGGCTGATCAAGTTGAGGTAAGTTTTGCCTTTGAGATGCAGACCAAACATATATTTATATCGACTGTTTGTCGATGCAGAATATCAAAAAGCGTTGTAACGAGATCGACTATCCCATGTTGGAAGAATACGACTTTAGGAATGATACCACGAATCCAAATCTTGAGATTGATCTCAAGCCTATCACTGTTATTAGACCTTATCAAGAGAAAAGCTTGTCAAAGATGTTTGGAAATGGACGTGCTCGCTCTGGAATCATTGTTCTACCATGTGGTGCTGGTAAGACCTTGGTTGGTATAACAGCAGCATGCACCATCAAAAAGAGTTGTCTGGTCTTGTGCACTTCTTCGTACGTATCCAACATTCTGGATTTTTATAAGTTTAGATATGTCTAATGAATTGCTCAACAGGGTTTCGGTTATGCAATGGAAGCAGCAATTTTTGCAATGGAGTAATATTAAAGAAAACCAAATTGCTGTTTTCACATCGGATCAGAAGGAACGATTTTCCGGCGATGCTGGCATTGTCATCTCAACATATTCCATGGTGGCAAACAAAAGAAAGCGTTCGTATGATGCCCAAAAAATGATGGATTTCTTAGAGTCTCGGGAATGGGGTTTTCTTCTATTGGACGAAGTTCACGTCGTACCGGCAAACATGTTCAGAACCGTTGTAACTACAATTGCTGCTCACGCAAAACTTGGATTGACCGCTACGCTTGTGAGAGAAGATGAGAAAATTGATGATTTGAACTTTTTAATTGGGCCAAAGTTATATGAAGCAAATTGGATGGATCTTGCTAGCAAAGGTCACATTGCCAATGTTCAGTGTGCAGAAGTATGGTGTCCTATGACACCTGAGTTTTATGCAGAATATTTGCTGGAGAACACTCGTAAAAGAACCTTGCTATATGTGATGAATCCAAAGAAGTTTCAAGCTTGCCAATATTTGATCCGATATCATGAAGAACGTGGTGATAAGATCATTGTTTTTTCGGACAACGTCCATGCGTTAGTGGTAAGTAGCACAGTACATGGCTGAAGATTTTTATATGCTTCACACCTAATTGCAATGTACAGGAATATGCAAAGAAGTTACAGAAGCCATATATTTACGGTGGAACTGGTCAGCAAGAACGTATGCGCATTCTTCAAAACTTCCAATACAATCCAATTGTCAATACCATTTTCTTGTCCAAAGTTGGCGATACCTCTATCGATTTGCCGGAAGCAACATGTCTGATCCAGATATCTTCACATTATGGATCTAGAAGACAAGAAGCCCAACGACTCGGACGAATTCTCAGAGCAAAACGCCGAAATGATGAAGGTTTCAATGCGTTTTTTTATTCCCTCGTTTCAAAAGATACTCAAGAAATGTACTACTCTACGAAACGTCAACAGTTCCTGATTGATCAAGGTTATGCATTCAAAGTAATTACTAATTTGGAAGGCATGGACAGTGATCCAACGCTCGTTTTTAAGACTAAGAATGAACAGATGGATCTGTTGAAGAGCGTATTGCTTACTAATGAGGTGCGTATACCAGGTTTGGGCCACGCGTACGTTGCAATTTGTAAACTAAGACACTTTCTCCGATGCAGGCGGACTTGAAAGACGAGGATGTGCGGGAACTGGATGACGTTGGTCGAATAACAGATCGTAAAGTTGCAGCAAAGAACAGAATGCCAGGACTGGTGAAACGCTCAACTACTACATCCAAATCACTGGCTGGAGGAGACAATATGGCCTATATGGAATATTCACGCACTTCTGGTGGTCAATTTGCCAAGAATCCACGTAATTCGGGAGCCAGTAAAGAACATCATAGTTTATTCAAGAAGCACTTCAAGCGGAAGTAAGTGTCACTGCCGCAGCGCAAAATTAGAGTTTGAAAGCTTCCCGTGGTTACCAGCTGGGTAAGGTTTTAAATTCCAGCCATCTCCCAGTTGAATCAAAACTGCGTGTGATCTCAACAAAAAATACCACAAAATATTCATAAAAATGATTTTGAATGCATACATGGAATATTAGCTTATTGTAAACAAATAAATCACTGTAAAAGCACTTTTTAATTGACTATGCCATAGTAAAGCGCAAATGCTGACAAAAAAACCAAACACATTGATTCAACTCCACCAAAAACGTGGGTTAGCAGTCACGATCCCCGAGGTCCCAAAAAAGCCCTTGTATAAATAAGGCTTCACCTTGCCATTACAACGCCAGTTTCTTTCTTGTCTCTCTAGTCAAAAATAATAAACATGGCTGCTCAAAAGATTAATGTTGGTGTCATCGGCTTTGGTAAGTTACATTGAAGAATACGGGAGACCAAAACTTTCCAAGTAACTAACAAATACGGTCAGGTATGTCGTCCAAGACCTTCCACTGCCCATTGATCGTGTCTTCTCCACACCTTCAACTTCACAGTATTGTCTCCAGCGGCGACAAATGCACGCAGGTCTACCCACAGGCTCAGCACGTCAAGACATCTGATGAGTTGTTTGCTTCCAAGGAAGTCCAGCTCGTAGTCATCACAACTCCCAACGAACTCCACTTTAAGCTTGCAAAGCAAGCTATGAATGCTGGAAAGCATGTTGTTGTAGAGAAGCCTTTCACTGTCACCTCACAAGAGGCAGAAGAACTCGTTGAGCTCTCAAAGCGCACAAATTTGGTATGCAGTATCTATCAAAATCGACGATGGGACGGTGACTTCTTGACCGCCAAAAAAATCGTTGAAGACGGTCAGCTTGGACGTCTTGTAGAATTCGAGAGTCATTTTGATAGATTCCGTAACTATGTTAAGGCTGGATGGCGTGAAACTGATGCTCCTGGTAGCGGTATGCTTTTTGATCTCGGTGCGCATTTGATTGATCAAGGTGAGTTTTGAGACTGTCGAACTAGGATTTCGTCATATGAAATATTAACAGCTGATTTTGATGTAGCTCTTCATCTATTCGGAAAGCCTTATTCAGTTTATGCTGTGGTCGAGAATCAACGTCAACTCAAGGAGTCCAATATCGATGATGACTTTACCATCATCTTCCGTTACAAGAACGGCCCCAAGGTCTTGTTGAGATCCAGCATGTTAGCTCGTCAAGCTCCAGTGTTGCGGTTTTCTCTTCGAGGTATGGATGGAAGTTACGTTAAGTATCATTTGGATCCTCAGGAGGATCAACTCAAGGCAGGTCAAACACCTTTGACACCCGGTTATGGTGTTGAACGTGAAGAGTGTTGGGGTACTATAAATGCTGATGTCAAGGGACTCCATGTCGTGGGTCAAGTTGAAACATTGCCCGGAAAGTACCTCGACTTCTATAACAACGTTGCTGAGACCATAAAGAAGGGTGACCTCAGCCATCTCGCTGTTAAGCCTGAACAAGGTTACGAAACCATTCGTATGATTGAAGTTATTCGTCAAAGCAGTGACGAAGGTGGCAAGACCATCATTTTGTAATTAAGAAAAGAAAACTTTATATATAAAGCTATTTGGCGTTTTATGGAATGCCACACAATAAACGATTTACACTGTTATCATTTGAGGTGACCAATAATATCGAATAACTTCTAAGTTCTCAATTAAGTCTCAAACAAGGTTGGGTGTCTGGCATTCAATTTTTCTTATGACGGTCATGGGAACAGGTCACTGAACTAGGGGTAATTGTCACTCAACTTTTAGTCTTTTGTCCTTTATACCTACAGCTCATGCCCGGTGAATCAACGCCGATCCTACATCACAAACGTAGGCGTACCACGGGTACGGATTACCAGTCCACCACAGACGGCTCGGGCCGACCCTCACGTCAAGGATCTCGAATTGAGCCATCCCGACATTCGTCGTTTCACTTCATGAAGCGTCGTACTGGTGCTTACGACGAAGACTTACAAGGCTTGATTGATGAGAATACAGGTGTAAGAGTTTGGTATGAGAATTACTCTAGCATCGGTAAGAATAAATCAGTGGCTATCAAGAACCTGGAGAAACTTCCGACATCCCTTGACAAAAGAAAATTTGTTTCCATCACCTCTAGATTGGATTCACGATCATATCAAAGAAAAAGTTAGACGGCGTAAGATACGATCAATGCGCGGTATGCGCGGCTATATGAAGAATGCTTTTGATGGCGCGAAAGCTTGGATATTGGTTACAATCACAGGACTTATAACAGCCATTCTGGCATGGATAATCGATCTCGTACAAGAACTCTTCACCGATTGGAAAGACGGTTTCTGTGTTGCAAACTGGCGATATAATCGTAAATTCTGCTGTTGGGGGAAAGAAGGTCAAGTATGATTGCGTTTTTGATCACTGATTGGCGCAGCCTTGTTGATACGAATCGTGTTACAGAGTATGAGCCGTGTCCTGCATGGCAATCTTGGCCAGAAATCCTAGATGTGAGCTCACATGAGGAGAATTATTACACAGCTATGGGCATGTATTGGTTGTTCGGGGTAAGATTGGATGTCGAAACTTTTATGGATATTGTTGTGTCACGTTTTAAACTAGTGTTCATCATAAACAACAATTAGCTTGTATTTTGTGGAGTTGCAACACTTCTGGTCAAATACTCCGCTGAGCGGGTGACAACCCGAGTGCCCGCTGTAGAACCAAAACACAGATCGTTCTCTCGCTCGACCTCTGCATTGTTGGAACCAGAGATAAATGCGCAAAAGCAAACAACATCTAAAGCTTCAAGCTCGCCGCTAATAGTACAAAAAACGAAAATGGCTTACTACTGTGCCGGATCTGGAATTCCCGAGGTCAAGGTGATATTGGGTGGTTTTGTCATAAAGGGCTTTTTGGGTATAAAAACATTATTTGTAAAAAGTGTTGGTTTGGTAAGTACTGTACAATGTTTAGCTTATAAGGTATAGAGTTTGCTAATTCAACTATCTTGTAGGTGCTTTCGACATCTTCGGGTCTGAATTGTGGAAAAGAAGGTCCCTTTGTACATATAGCATGCTGCGTTGGAAATATCGCATGTCGATTGTTCAGCAAGTTCAACAAGAATGAAGGAAAGCGACGAGAAATACTATCCGCATCTGCAGCTGCTGGTGTAGCAGTTGCGTTCGGTGCGCCCATCGGTGGAGTTCTATTCAGCTTGGAGGAGGTCAGCTATTACTTCCCAATTAAGACGATGATACGCAGCTATTTCTGTGCTTTGATAGCTGCTATGTCTCTCAAGGTATGTGACTCTGTCGCTTCTACTGCATGAAATAAACAGGTATATTGACGATGTGTTTGTTTGTTGCAGATGTTGAATCCTTTCGGAACAGGGAAGATTGTCATGTTTCAGGTACAATATGATAAGGAGTATCATGTTTTCGAGTTATTCGGATTTATATTATGTGGAATTTTTGGAGTAGGAGATTCATTTTTTTGATGATGTTTACCCAGTCCACAAAATTAACCAATGCTATATGTAGGGCTTGTTTGGTGCATTATTTTCTTATTGCAACGCAAAATATCAGCGACTTCGAAAAACCACTTTTATTGGAAAATACCCCATCATAGAGGCTTTGGGAACCATTACCCTTACTGTCATGATCAGCTTTTGGAGTCCTTATGCTCGCATGTCGCTCACAGAGTTTGTAACCAACCTTTTTTCGGAATGCTCGTCTTTGGATGATAATGAAGGACTTTGCGCAAAACGAGCGTCTGAAATCCCTCCTTTGGTGTATCTGTTACTCTCCACATTAGTTATCAAATTATTCTTGAGCATCATCACATTTGGTATTCGCGTTCCAGGTGGTGTCTTCTTACCTGCTCTGGCTATCGGTGCCATTTTCGGTAGAGCTATCGGTCTTGTCATGCAGTATTTGACTCTTTCATATCCAGAGCATTGGATTTTTGCAGCTTGCCCAGCAGACATTGAAACTCATGGACGCTGTGTTATACCTGGAGTATATGCGATAGTGGGCGCAGCCGCTAGTTTGGCAGGAGTGACAAGAACAACTGTGTCACTAGTTGTCATCATGTTTGAGTTGACTCATTCCCTCACCTATGCTGTGCCCATTATGGCTGGTGTCATGATTGCCAAATGGGCAGCCGATGCGTTCTTCCCGGCTGGTATTTATGATCTGATCGTGGACCTCCAGGAATATCCTTATTTGGAGAACAAGCGAGAATATATACATACCTCGGGAGTACCTGAATTGACTGAGTATTTGGAGACACTAAATTCCGATACAGCAATCACTGTTGATGAACTTTACGCTGCTATTGAACGACTGGAAGCTTTAGGATATGCTGAAGATGGCGGGTTCCCAATCCTAACTGAAGGCAATATTCTGCATGGATACATTGCATGCAGCGAATTGATACACGCCATAGAAGAAGTTGGCAAAAGGGTTCAGCCTGGAGAAGAAGGAAAGGTTAAATGTTTTTTCAAAAGATCTAATGATGACATTGTATCTACTCCACACTCGCTCGATACAAGCGGAAGTGCCATCTTTACTGAGAATGGTACTGAAATGCAAAGACTGGGTGACTTCTCAAAATATGTCGATCAGGTTAGTGTGCAACAAACTGTTAAGCCCCAGACTAATGGAAACTGCTAACTCTTAAAATACAAAGGCGCCACTCACTGTCAACCAACATGCTTCAGTGGAATTAGTAATGGAAATATTTATTAAGCTGGGAGTACGATATGTTTGCGTAGCTGGTGCGTCCGGCAAGTATCATGGAATCATACACAAAAGAAGACTCCTCTCCTATCTGAAAGAACTCGAGGAAGAAGGAAAGGATTAAATAGAAAATACCATAAATGAAATTGTACTTTAGCCAATTTTACAGTATAAATACTTTGTATATCCAGAAGTGCGCGCTGTTCAAGGTCCAAAAGTGCCGGGCGGTGGTGTCACAACACCCCTCTCTTCCCCAGATTACCAATGGCTACACTAATTAAGCAAACAAAACCAGCAAAATGGATAATCCTTTGGTTTACTGTTTCTAGTTTGCTAGTGCTTTGGGTAAACGGTCTTCTTTGCATTTCGTGTTGAAATCAGCATTGAGAATTAACTTTTTCGGCCTGTAGGATGTTGGCTATTGTCTTATGAGGTACTCTTGAAGAGCATAACACCGACCAAGTGTTCAAAACGAATAACATGTTGTAATTATTATTGTTTAGACCTCATTCGATGCTTAACGGCAAATACAATTGGCTGTGGCGTCCCTACAATTTGTATGCTAAGGTATGCTAATTGGTATTTACAAGTACAAAGTATGTACCCCGACCAATGAAAACCTTTCAACTAAACCTTTGTAACTGCTACAGGTCGATCATTTCTATGGCCCTGAAGCAATTGCAGCTAACGATGGTTTCACTGCTGCTCAATCGTGGTTGAACCTTATCGAAACCATCATTAATCTCACCTATGTGTACATGGCTACCGACAAACAAACCAACCTTGGTGTCGCTAATCTCGTCGGCTTTTCCGCGGCTGTCATGACCTTGTCAAAGACCGTTCTTTACTGGTTGAACGATGCTTGCTCAGGATGGTCCCATACCAGACACAATGACCTTCAGTCCCTGATTCTTCTTTGGGTGGTAAGTTCACATTACTAGATAATTATACACTATCCGTCTCCTAATAATCTCATCAATTGAATGATAGATTCCTAATGGAGCTTGGATTATAGTTCCAGCTTTCATTGTTTTAGCTCTTGGTAAAGACTTGAAGAGTCGTCTTGAAGGGTCAACCGCCAGCACAATTAAAGTCGATTAAATTGTCGGATCCAGAAATTTATTCCTTTTTCCACTTTTACGGGAAAAAGGAGATTTTAATATCACTTATATTCCGGCACTATTGTAAGCACTTATTTTTGTTCCACAAAGTCAGGAGGGCTGTGGGGACAAATGGTAAAATAAGTGCAAGTTACTGAACATGGAAATCGATACAGAGCCTTTTATTCTTAATAAATCATGATTCACCAAAATCAATAATATGCGATGTCTAGGATATCTTTGAAATACTTTTTACATGTTTCCTATGAAATAACATTGGATGGCACCGAAACTCAATTTCCTAGAGAACTGCATTTAATAGGATTGAAGAATAGCGAATTGCGGAAGTATTAAAACGCTATTCTTGCCACCCGGAAAATATTAGCGCAAAATGTTCCGCATGGTTCTGCATTTGGCCGTCACAGTGAGGTTTGGTGGAAGAGGCGGGGATTGCGTTCGATTTTGACATCAAGTATAAATACCGGTGAATTCTTGTAGAAACACCTTATCTTCCCCTTCTCAACTCATAAAGCTCAATCAACATGGTCCCAAAAGATATTACCATTACTTCATACGAAGTTCGTGACATCCGTTTCCCCACATCAAAGCACCTCGATGGTTCTGATGCTATGAACAAGGACCCTGATTACTCTGCTGCATATGTGACCTTCTACACCGATTCTGATATCATTGGTAGCGGTATGACTTTCACTAACGGCCGTGGTAACGAAATATGTGCTGCCGGTATCGAAGCTCTTGCTCCCAAGTTCGTTGGAAAACGCTTGAGTGAGCTGACTGCTAACATGGCTGACACTCACCGTATCTGCACTGGTGACTCCCAGCTTCGCTGGATTGGTCCTGAAAAGGGTGCTATCCACTTGGCTACTGCTGCCGTTATCAATGCTATCTGGGATCTCTGGGCCAAGGCTGCTGGCAAGCCTGTTTGGAAGTTGGTCTGTGACCTTACCCCAGAAGAGTTTGTCCGTTGCATCGACTTCCGTTACATCACCGATGCTCTCACTCCTGAACAAGCTTTGGAAATCCTCAAGAAAAACGAATCTACCAAGGCTGAACGCGAGGCCGAGATGCTCGAGAAGGGTTACCCCGCTTACACTACTTCGGCTGGCTGGCTTGGTAAGTTAAAGTTTCTGTTCCGGGTTAGAAATTTTTCCCAGACAAAAATGTAGTTTTTAGGCGCTTAATCACTTACCTTATTTGGTCTATAGGATACTCTGATGAGAAGTGTCGCCGACTTTGCAGAGAGGCTAAGGCTCAAGGTTTCACTATCTTCAAGCAGAAGGTTGGTTCAGATAAGCAGTCTGACATCAGACGTGCGGCTCTTCTTCGTGAAGAAATTGGTGAGGATGGGGTCTTGATGATGGACGCAAACCAGGTTTGGGATGTGCAAGAGGCTATTGACTGGATGCAGGACCTTTTGCCTTTCAATCCTTTGTTCATTGAGGAGCCAACTTCCCCTGATGATGTCCTTGGTCATGCTGCCATTCGCAAGGCTCTGTACCCTCGCACACGCGTCGCCACTGGTGAACACATCCAAAACAGAATCATCTTTAAACAACTTTTCCAAGCTGAAGCTATTGATTTTTGCCAAATCGATTCTTGCCGTGTAGCTGGTGTTAATGAAATTCTTGCCATTCTTTTGATGGCTAAGAAGTTCAACATACCCGTCTGCCCTCATGCTGGCGGTGTTGGTCTCTGTGAATATGTCCAGCACTTGTCTTTGATCGACTATATTTGTGTGTCTGCTACTACGGAAGGTCGTGTTCTCGAATATGTCGATCATCTTCACGAACACTTCTTGGAGCCCGTTGTCATGAAGAATGGACGATACACTGCTCCTCGTGCTCCAGGTTACAGCATCACCATGAAGAAGCAATCCATTGAAGACTACACCTTCCCCACCGGCAAGGTTCACCAAGAAGCATAAATGCATTATACACATCTTGTGCATTTGATAAAAACGCATAGATTCATCTAAAACTGAATATCCACTACTTTCTCGATATTCATTACTTCACATTATTCCCTGTTAGTGCATATTATTCTTGTTTTACTCCTTTGTACAATCTTTCTGCAATAATAAAGCAAGCTTACAAACTGTATTGGTGCAACGATAGACCCAGGATATCTCCGCTGTGGAGTTGTAATTTACTTTGGTATTTCTCCATAAGTCAATTACTACATCTAAGTGATGGCTGACTGACAAAACGCAAAGGGCCGTTATCCAGTCCAATATTTACACGATCG
The DNA here is from genome assembly GCA_037039815.1 of Umbelopsis sp. M5902. Lineage (NCBI taxonomy): Eukaryota > Fungi > Mucoromycota > Umbelopsidomycetes > Umbelopsidales > Umbelopsidaceae > Umbelopsis > Umbelopsis sp. M5902. The sequence continues at coordinate 381,673 of JAXQGL010000052.1, forward strand.
ACATCTAATAGAGGGTTCTTGTACTCATAAGTGGCCTTGCTGGCCGAAGACCAAGTTACTATGATTCTTGATGGGTCTCTCAAGTATTCGCAACTCCCAGTTACCGTTTGCTCCATAGTTGGGGAATATGTTATCGACTTTCGCTTTTATATACCCACACAGTACAGGTTTAGCAAATAAATGCTGGAGTCAAATGCCACAAAAAAAAGGGTTGCAAGCAATGAATGTCCATATATGACGAGCAAAGCACAGTGATTGTTGCGGGCTTCCTCAAGCAGCTAACATAGTGCACTGAAATACCATCGTCAATACCAGTACAAATCAATACATGGTTACATCAATCCCGATCATGCGCAGCCTCCACAAGCTGCTCTTGCCAAATGCAATTTGTCATTAGGATGTAAGAGAAGCTCATTTCTCTCCAATGACTGCACATGATAGCGTATTTTAACAACATGAGTTGGATGCCATGTCACATCAAATATCTAATTGTCAAAAGCAGTCTATCTTTATTTTTTGTCCAACCGTCAAATATACAACCTTTTCAGGTACGATCACACCGAAAGGCGTTATATATCAAGAAGTTGGTGCTTTTTCTTTGCTAAGGCAGAAAGCTTTTCAAAGTCGCCAGAGTTCTTGCACATTTTATGGAATGCAGACTCGGGGTCATTGATCAATTCATAAGGACTGTGGAAGAATGGAGATCTGTGATTAGCTTTATGCTCCAAACAAAAATACCACAAAGTATAATCTTTTACCTTGCAAACTCCAAAATCTTGCCATGATCCAAGACCAGAATACGATCGTATTCAACAACAGTCAGTAAACGATGAGCAATGCACAAAATAGTACAGTCTGCAAACTCAGTGGCGATAGTGTGTTGGATAGCTTCATCAGTCTTGAAATCAACGCTTGCAGTAGCCTCATCCATGAAGACGATACGACAGCTCTTCAACAATGCGCGGGCCAGACATAAAAGTTGTCGCTGACCTTGTGAAAAGTTCTTTCCTCCTTCACTGACTAGTGACATTAAGATATTTAGCTCAAGTTATTAGATACGTGCTCGAACATACATCAAACCTTAACTTACCAGGACTTTCAAGACTTCGGAAGACATTGCTATTGATATTTGCGTCTTCCTCGATCAAAGCTTGTTCATCGTCCGAAGATGGAAGAAGATGTACTCTTCGTAGTGATTCAAAGATGTCATTATCCTCAAATTGATCAAAGGGATCCAGGTTGGACCTCAAGGTACCAGAAAATAGCGTAGGATCTTGAGGAATAACAGTGAGATTGCTTCTAAGATCCTCTGTTCCAATTTTAGAGATATCAATTCCATCGATAACAATAGATCCTTGCGAAGCTTCGACAAAGCGGAAGAAGGACAATGCTAGGGTGGATTTACCACTTCCTGTGCGTCCCACTACGCCAATCTTCTCTCGGCCCTTGATGCTGAAGCTGATATTGTGCAAGACAGGATCCAGGTTAGCAGCATATCTGATTTGCAGATCCTTGACTTCGATCTGACCATCAGTTGGCCACTATTATCAAATTGTGTCAGAAAAATCTCATGTGTAGGTACTTATAACTGTTGTTCACTTACGCTCGCTGGTGGTCTTGGTTCCACAATAGCTGGGGCTTCTTGGTCCATCTCCATAAACTCTACTACACGCTCGACCGCATTGAAGCTGAGTTCTAGAGAAGTATACCGTCTTACAGCCCAGAACATCTTCATCAGGAAAACTTAGTTCAATCATGTATGAGTTTACATCCACTAATATATATTTGTCACCTACCTGATCAGTAAAGTTTAATGTGAAACTGATACACAATCCAGCCAACGAGGCGTCAATGTAGTCAAGATTGAAAATGATAGCCAAGGCCGTCATTGAGTTAATGATGGCACCCAAGACTGAGAAGCGTACGCTGACCCATCGATTGACAGCCCAAACGTTGTTATATGGTCTGGAATTGATATCAGAAAGTTGGATCATTCTTTGCAAGAATTGCTTGCTAGTTCCGAACGCACGAATAGTTGTGGCACCAACGATAGTCTTTAAACAACAATGAGTAAGATGATTCGTATGGTGTTGAAATTTTTTATCTGCTTACCTCAGTAAAGTGCGTGAATATAGGTGATCGAGTGACTGATTCCATACGCTTGAATTCTCGGGATGCGCCGACAAAGAGTCTACCGACCAAAATATAGATGATAGAAATGAAGACCATGGGTATGGAATATATAGGAAGGACAACAGAAATAACGATAATAATTGAAACAGTGTTCAAAAACTGTTGCATGAAGAACGCAAAGTCGTTTGGAATAGATGAGTCAATTGTCTCGAAATCTTTGGAGAACCGGTTGAGAATTCTGCCCACAGGTGTGGTATCTTTTGCGTACATGTTAGCCTGGAGGTAAACGCAGTATTAAATATTACAAATCACCTACCAAAGAAGCGCAGAGGAGCTCTGAAGACACGGCGAAGCAATTCAACATACAGAGCTCTGCTGGCTCGAAGTGATCCGAAGTAAACCATAGCAAATCTGGAAGCACTGGCAAGAACTTGCATAACGATAATGCCAATATAAATTCCAAGGTAGTAGTTGAGGCTGTGATGTGGTTGATCGATGTCAGACAAGGCATGGAATGTATTGGAAGGTGTGTTGTGTGCCATTGCTCTAGCATTAGCTCCAAAGTCATTGAAAGTCATAGGTGCCATATTCATAAGAGTGAGGGTGCTTGAATTCTCATTGTCTTCGCTACTAGTTTGGTAAGACTGAGTCCATTCCTTCACCCACCAGGATTCACCAACAACCAAGGCACGAGTTCCAATAAAGGCAACAAGGACTAAAAGCCAGTAGAAGATACTGCCAGCAGACTTGAAGTAAAGTGCGTACAAGCGTAACTTGACCATGCCGGTGGCACGAGTCTCTTCTTCAACCAAAACTTTAGGCTTCTTCTTATCAAGATTAGCATCCTCCTCTCCTTCTTCCTCAACCTCAGCTTCTATAATGGTTTCGACAGACTCAGAAGTAGAGGGTGAGTCTTCTTCTGCAAGGGCCTCCTCTTTGTGATCCTTTTCCTCTTCTTCAAAAACTTCATTAAGTTCGCCAGTTTGTCTTAACTTGGCAGGATCTCCAGAAAGCTTAATCACGCCTCCCTTGATGAATAACAACTGAGAAGCACCTGAAGAACACAGGCGAACATAATGGGTAATCAAGATTCTAGTACGGGTCTTCATCAACGGGCCAGTCAAACATTGGTCGTATAAGTGACGAGCGGTATGTGCTAAATAAAATCTTGAGTGACATGTCATTGTTTCAAAATCTTTCGGCGAGTACTTACCGTCAACAGCACTCAATACATCATCCATGAAAACATTCTTAGCGCGAGAATAAACAGCTCTAGCCAAAGCGACACGAGCTTTTTGCCCACCAGAGAGAGTGATACCCTTTTCACCAATTTCGGTTTGATCGCCATCTTCCAAAATACTCAAGTCTCTTTCTAGAGCACATGCCTTTAGGACTGCAAAATAGCGCTTTCGGTTGAAAGGAAGACCAAAGATAATATTGTCACGAATAGTGGCGTTTTGAAGCCAGGCTGAAGATGCAATTGTTAGCAATAGCGTTTAAAAAATATTGTCGTTCAGCAACAACTTGATTCTATACCTGTCTGTGAGACATAGGCCACAGAGTGTTCCAAAATCCAATCCTCATCAGGAATGATTGCTTCCTTGGTGCCATCCTCATCCACATCATCGGCTACAGGCTGTCTGGGGCAGTGAGCCTCGCCTTTTAAAATGGTAGTTTCACCAAGAAGACTGAGCATGAGAAGAGTTTTTCCGGAGCCAGTTGAACCACAAATGATGCTGAGTTCACTATTTGGAAACTCAACGTCAATATCCTTCAAAATGAATCCTTCACCAGTTTTGGCAGTGGTTGATGAAGCCGAAGAATTGGCTCCGCTTTCAGTGTCAGCTTGCTTTTGAGCATTTTCTGCAACTGCAGGCCAAGTGACTGTTGCGTTGCTCAACGCGATTCGTGAAGGCACAGACAAATCAATTGGTGGTGGCAGATCAATCTCAGGTTCATCCAAGTAAGTTTGGACACGCTTGACACTGAAAATTTGAGCAAAATTTCTTAGAGCTGTAACAGATATAAGAAGCGTACTTCGTATGATGTATTACCTGATCCAGAATTGAAGTGATTCAATGAAGGCTTCCGGTAAAACGTTGAGAGCGAAACGAAGCTCGTTGAAGACCGCAATAGCAGTGAATGCTGTTGCGGCAGTAAGTTCGTTTCCTTCCAATTTTGTATATGCCCAGAAAGAAACCACAGTTACAAGAAGCGGTGAACTATATCAGGACAGCATGTTTAGCCTCATTTCAATGAAGAGAGTTTGTCATACATATCACCTACCCAAGCCACAAAAGATTGAAACCAACTTCGAGCAAGAATGTAAGCTTAAGTTGATCTAATTCTTGATTACGTCTAACGAGAATTTTTTCCTCCCATTTCTTTTCCCTATAAACAACACAGACATGTTAACAATTAATCACATTCAGTGGCACGTCTTTTTTGCGCTTACCATGCAAAAAACTTAATTTGACGAACGCCTTGCAGAATTTCGTTCATCAAAGCTACACGTCTATCTCGAGTTTCCATAAGTTTGTCTTGTGTCTTCGAGAAGATCTTGGCATTGAAGTGAGTCAATGGCAAAGTAAAAACCATAACTAGTAATCCCAGCAATGAAGAGACACCAAGCAAGGAATACAAAAAGTAGATACCGATGACAAGTTCAATTGGAGCTTCTACGAAAACAAACCACCATGTGAAGAATTCGGAAATTCTGTTAGAATCAGTTGACATAAGATTCACAATTGTACCAGTAGAAGAGCCAACATCCTCCTTCTTTTCGCCTTCATCTTTGCTCTCGTCCTTATCAGCAGTCTCTTCCTGATCCTTGCTCAGATCTTCGCCACTTGCAGCAGCAATTTCACGACGACGCAAAGTTTTGGAATACACATCAATATTGACCATTGCCTTTGTTCGAACCTGAACAGATGAAGCACCCCAATACCATGTTTGAGCGGTGAGAAGGCCAATAAGAGAGGAGAGAAGGAAAAGCAGGAAAACATAAATAAATCCTTCAGAAAGACGTCCGGAATCCTTTTCAGCATGATCTCCCTTGATATCAGTAATCAAAAGCAACAGCCGGTTCATGACATATGGAGGTGCGTAGTATAGGCAGGCGCCAATCATAGCGGTGGTCACTTGGATTGTCAGACCTGCAATATTGGCTTTTACCAAACGGGGAAACAATCTTTGATGGCGATTCTTCTTAAAAAGATAGAAAATATTTCGTCCACGATATGTTGTCGGCAAAGTTGGTAGATCTTCTGGCTCAAGCTGTTTGCCACGATTGCTCATGGTGATCAAAGGTGTGACCCAAGAGAAGTAGATGAAACTAAAGCAGGATGAAACGGTGACAGGCGAAACAGGTCTTCCTTGGTCATCAATATAAGGTGCGCCTCTAGGTGTAGTGGCTGTGACAAATAGTAAATCGGCGGTGATGAACAACCAGGTAAAGACATATAAGCTGTAGATTACAGGCTGCTCATTCAAGTGCTTAGCAGTTGCAATAGCATAATAAAGAGATGATGCAAAGGCAGATAAATAAAACAAGCAAAGATGAACATTAAGGACCCAGCCCCAATCGCTTGGCAGACGATGACGGCGGCACATTACTGCCAACGACAAGGCATATAACCAAGCTGCCAATTGAAAAATGGCACCAATCACATTAAATAAGAAAGGATTAGGGTGTTCGTTGCTGTTTTGAAACGATTGAGAGGACAATACCAGTTGGTAAATGGCCAGAATCGTAAGCACAAAGGTACCGGGAACAAGTCTCTTTTGGCGTTCGTCATCAGAGAACTGCGATTCATCTCGACGCTTATCAGACTTGAAAATAAGGCCATACTCGACAGAGGCTTTACTATGGCTGACAGCTCTTTGTATAGAAAGCACAAAGGCGCTGACCAGTGCAACGGAAGCAGTAGCAGCCGAGGACCAGAACAATTCCGGCAATGACATTGACAGTGCTTTGATGAGTAAGTAAGCTTTCAGTTCAGTCGAGCGGGGCTTCCTTATGGCATATATCTTTAAACTTTGATGAACCGCAGTCTGACCAGTCACAGACGCGCGCAGTCTCAATCTCATACAAATTGACTGCGGTCCGCTCGCCCTTAAAAGGGTCTCCTTGTTCAAAAAGGTAGAAAATTGCTTTATTGGGCATTAAGTCTGTGATACGACAATGTAATGGTTGACAAAACATTCTCATTTTCTCGATTTGCGGATTTTGACAGCATTAAAACCTTGTATGGACTCATTGGTACTACTAGAGCTAGAGCTGTGTGAACCTGGATCATCATCTGCGTTATCTAAAAGACTTCGTCTCACATCTGCTTCCTCGCTTGCTTCGTCGTTTTGATGACAAATAGAGCAGCGACCCCAAATAGCACTAATCCTTTCCTTGGCGGATGGTCTCGCCAAGATACCATGTTTGCCACTTGCTATACATATACCAGCAAATAATAACCACCAAATGATGATATTCTGAATCAAGGTGGGCCAAAATCCGCCGTAAAAGCTACCAAGAGCTAGTACTTCAGACATTCTCCAGAGCCACATTATCACAACCAGTGCTTTGAACCAAGCGCGTTCATTTAACGTACGAATGCGGCTTGTACCACTACATCGTAGATCAGCACTATCAGTTGCTCGCCAGATCCACACCAAAACAAAAGGCGCCAAGCCAAAAGTTATCTCAAAAAGTGCAAACATCCAAGTGTCAGCCAATGGAATCCATTCACCGGAGAGTCGGATACCGGATAAGTAGAAAAGACCGTATCTATCTTCAGAGTTTTGTGCGACTGGAATAAATTCTCCTTTGAACCATGGTAGAGATATGAGCATTAAAGTATAAATGAGTGTTCCTGCCCAAATAATAGGATTGTTGCGAGGCAGATCGATACATCGTAGAGTCCATAGCCAGACATGATAGCGAATGCGATTTGCTAATGATTTTGGTTCGTTCGACAAATTATGGATACGTTGTAATATTGGTCTTCTCGCACACTGTTTCTCAGTTCCAGGAGGTGTGAAATCACTATAAATTTTCGGTATCAACAAAATAGCCAGAATGGACGAGAGAGCCAATATGCAGCATATTTTTAGCTGAGTCGCATAAAACCAAATATTTAGTATATCGCTATGAGTATCAAGAGGTAACGAAGGATGTGCTTACAGAAAATGAGAATTTAGTCCAGATGATCCATTCACCGGCACCGCCATTGATATCGATTCTAGCACCGTTGACCTTAAAAATAGACTCATCAACGCCTCTCCTTCCCTGGCTATCGGTGACAATGATTCGCAGCACGTGTTCCTCCCTATCGTCAAAGTTTTGCGGATCCCACTCGCTTATCCATAGTGGCACATAATCTTTAGCAATGCCATTTGGAATACCTTTGCCCTTATATTGAGCAGGGTATGGGTGAGCTATTCCATCTATAGTAATCTCCACTTGAAGTGATTCTGGATCCTTTTCTCCAGAGAAAACAAGGAAACGCAAAGCTCGGCTTTGTATAATTCGTGCCACGGGTTCTTTATACTGTAAAATCCATCGCGCGTCTTTCGGGTTCGTAATTAATACAACTGGTGGTATGTCGATCTTGTCTGGTAGTAATGCTTTGCCTTCAATTACTTTTGGTATTTCTGGAGTCGAAAATGGTATCTGAGGTAGCGGTAACTCGACATCCACGAAAGATATCAGATCGTGGTCTACTGCAACTATTCTATACATGGCATGATCTTTCATGTCTCCCAATTCTAATTCTAAGCTGTGCGTTTTGCTGTTATATCCTTTGAGTTCATCTCCGAGCCCTGTATCAAAGCAGATAAGCATATGCAAGCATAAATAGAAATTGCATCATCCGCATTGCCTAGTACTAACCTCCAATTAATTTGTGCATATGTCCACAAAAGTAGACACTGAACTGCTTGGCGAGATCCGTATACGTGTATCCTTTGTCTGAAACACCAAATGCAACAGTTGTGGTAGGATAATGCGCAAACTAGCATGAGGACAATTAATTCACGGAGCTCTTTTACGAATCATTGACTTCTTAAACTTACCACCATTGTATGATTATATGATTTATCGCCTTCATTTCCTATTATGCTGTTCGCCAAGTGATTCATTCCTTTGGCTGGCATATATCCAAAGAAATTGAAAGGTCTAGATGGTCCACGCTTCGGGCTATGGTAACTTCAGTTTACATGTTCATTCACTCAAATTAATGGCAAGCGCACTTACCAGGCATCAAATGCGACAAACTGATATTTTCCAGATCCTTTCTCAAGCTCCCATTCGTAAACTCCTTGACCTTTCTCTAAAAGTTCGCCACTGACAGCATGATCCTTATACATGTTGGCTGAATCGGACCATTGAGGCACATCAAAGCAGTCATGATTTCCACGAATATCATACCAGCCATCACTGACGCCTGCTTCTTCCAATGCCTTCTGGTACACCTCCCACTCTACTACATGCTGTGATGATGTTATGCGACGGGAATCCTTAGCGTCAGTCAAATCACCAGTGACAACGACAAACTCAGGACTATCAATAAATATGTCAATTTTTTTGCTGCATCTTTCACGTGTCTTTAAATAGAAGCAAGATACCAACCTTATCGCAGGTAATATGGATTTGAGAAAATGTAAAAAGTGGATCGTGTATCCCTTCGATTGAAACTGTGATATGTGTAGGTCTGATAACTGTCAAAATCAAATTTTCGTCAATCAAAAAAATTAGGGTTCATACCGCAAGTGTACCGAAGAAATAAGCGAACGTGCTTAATGGTATGACATTAGGCCATATGTCTACTTACCTGAACAAAGTAAAATATATTGTCAGGTTCTGTTCCAATTTCCAAGCTTCCGTCATTTAGAGTCCAGCGATTTGGGTCCTCGCGATTCCAATGTGCTTCGTGCGGCCCTGACCCGCGAAGGTCCGCCGTTGCCCATTTGTCAAGATAAATGCCACGGATTATGCAAAGGATGGTGGCAGTGAGAGCCAACCAGGATATTGGGCTAAGCAGCATGATAATATTAGGATGAATAAAGACAGAAAAAGTGGATTAGGGGGTTTGATTTTTTATTATGATTTTATGTACTTGGTCAACTACTTGACAACAGAAACCACTAACCACACCATCTATTCCGACAGCCAATCATTTTCCCTATCGATGGGGTCGTTGTCAACTTCGTCAACCTCATCGTCCACTTCATCTACTTGGTCAATAATGCTGTTCTCTATCGAATCATCTACTGGTTCATTCAGCCCCGTACCCAGACTTGTTGAGAATGGCTCGTGCTGTTGTTCCGAGTTTGTTGTCGCTTGGTCCCGGGTCGAAGTTCTGGCAATATCTACAACCTGTTCCGGACTTAGCTCCCGATTCCAGACTTGGATGCGCCGCCACCACCCAGCCAGACTATGTTTAGTATCCCATTCGTCTTGATAATTAGATTCTTCAGGTTCAGGTGAGCCAAACCATATACCGCGTACTATATCTTTCCCATGATTATTATCGACAGGAGGTCGCCATTGAGCATTGCTCATCAGCACGTAACCGTCTTGATAGACAATCAATCTTCCTTCTTTGACATTGATGGTTAAAGCATAGTGATGCTCTTGACCGTCGTTGACTTCGACTGGCGAAGGATCTACATTTAAATTGCTGCGCAGGGTGGCGTCGGCTGCCGAATAATCCGCTATCTGTATTGTTCGAACACCCAAGCCCAAATTTTCTGACAAATTGGGAATGATACCGTTCAGGACATAGATACCATTGTGTGTCATATCCAATGTTGTTGTTTGAGTTTGAACATAGACCTTTAGTAGATCACTTTGGATCATCATTGCTGTTCCATATCGCTTCTTGTAGCCTTTGGGAAGGGTCATTCGCCACGAAACCGTCATTGTGTCCATAGACGTTTCAGTGGGCATTGGGAGGAAAATGTAGCTATCTTTGCCATTGAGATAGAGTAGTGATTCATCTTGATCGGGTACAATTTTGTATTCGGCATTTCTAGCTAGACCAGATAATTGATTTCCAGATACTTCGTCGATTCTAAATGGATTTATGGTAGGATTACCGGTGGGAGGAGGCAAGACAGGCCAGTTTCCAACTAAGTAGAACAACAATAAACGTCAGAGAAAAAAATTCTACCTGAAATAAGGAATTGAAACTTACTTAAGCCATCACCGGCGGTGGTATCTTTAATAATCTTACAGGCATCGTCTCGCTTTACGGATTGATTGGGCAAAAATCGTCGAAGTGCACAATTGATACTGGTGTCAACTTCTTGTATGACTTCAGGTGTGATGCCTTTGATGAGATTCTTATTTGCAGCAGATTCCCAAAGATGGACTCCCAAATTGTTGGCGAAATCGTAGCTTTTCTCCAAGTAAAGCTGTCTTAACCCATTTTTGTCCCATAAGGGCCAGAAAAACGCATCATAGTTTAATTGTCGAATTTCAGAGCCAAATTTCGCGGCCAATAAACGTGGTAATAATACGCTGTGATGGTTCCAATCTTTTTGATTGAAATGTCTATATGTCTCGTACCATCGTTGTAAGAATGGCGCATTTGCACGCGATAACAAAACGGCGTTGCACAAACCAGACCAGCCCCCTTAACGGATATGTTAGTATTTGAAGTTTGCTTTGAGGTTAAGATGCAGATACTCACCTATTCCTTCTTGACCCATAGCAAATTCTTCATCCAAAAGGTGATCGATGCTCTTCATCATGATAACATCCAAGTCGAGATATATACCACCAAATTCCTTCAGAGCTTCGAGACGAACTACGTCTGCACGATGGGCGTAATGATCAACACGGTTGCCAAATATTTTTGTGGGAATGTCTACTTGACGCAGAGTAAGGAGAGGTCGAATTAGGTCGAACCATTCGCCAGTAGGCAAAAAGTGGTAATGAAGATATATTTTCTCCGGATTAATGATTTCTTGAGCGGATTTAATGGATAGGTATTGTATCAAGTCTAACTGTGGGTTTTCATCTTTCATTCCATATACAAAATGTACAATTTTTGGTATCTTTGTCTGCGACATTGGTTCGATATTTGCTTTCATGGCTGTCTGTATTTCTGCTTGCGTGGTCGCGTCCACAGATATTTTATCACTCGAATCTTGATTATTTGAATAGCTGTCTGATACAACAGTCGTATCAGCCGGTCCAACAATAGCATCTACCATTAAGTACAGTTGATGTAATAATAGAAAGCATACGATGGCGACGAAGCTCATTCGGATGATTGCACGTTTTTTTGTACTATTTTCATTTGGCTGTCTATGTGGTTGGCGGTATCTATACTGTGGTAACTTTTGCTGCTGTTTCCCCTTCTGTATTGGATTAAAGTTGGAGGGCATATTATAATTGCATTCGTACTGCCAAGAGAGGGAGCTTACCCAATTTTTTTTTTTTTGATCCACATAATATGAACTTGCTGCAATAAGGATTTGTGTGACAGCCCTTCTCCAAAAATTACGTCAGTAGTAAGTTGAAATGAAACGATTCTACTGCTTAGACTGAACATTCAATCAAACGATAATTAGAGCGAAAGTCTCAGTTTTCATTCATGGGAGTTTCATATTTCGTATTTGAGCAATAATTCCACTCTATGCCGTAAAGACGGCAGCTTTTGAATAAAATTGGAAGTAAAGTACCCCTTTGTGCATACCTAGAGGCCAAATTTCAGTCAACTTGATGAATTTATATTTGTTAATCGAAACTTGGTTTTGCCCTGAAAATGACACCATCATGGCTGAAGGAATTAACTTGAGTTCCAATGAAGCTTCCATCTCACTTGTCACAAGAACAGCAAGGTAAGTAATGGCCATCAGAACTAGTCAAGCCCGGATCCAGCTCTTTTTTTCTACATGTTCAATATCGTAATATGAGAACTTGAAGTGCAATACGAATTGATGATGAAAACATAGTTTATATAGCTGTTGACCAATTGTCTGTACTCCATTCGCCAACAAGCTTTTTTGTACAATATTAAAAAAAGCGAATTGTCTTACTGCAATAATGCACATTGATACTATCGAACAATGTCTAATGCGGATGTAAAGCTTTTGAATTCTGTTTTTCCTTGTCTTGACTTGATATGTTGTTGACAAGTGCCTGATTATGATCTTTATCATAGCAAAATAAAGTCATCTCAGTTCAAAAGCTTGTATCCTTACTAATAGGCGACAATTTGCTAAACTAAGGTCAACCACCTGTATTTGTGGGGTTTTTGTAGCTTGCTGAATTGATGTGAAGACTTTCAACAATCACCGTTTTGTGAGCGTAGTTTGAAAATCCTCACTAAGTTGTCAAGATTGCTCTTTGCAGGTTGATTCATGCCTAGATCAAACGATTCAGCTACAACTTCGACATCCTCAGGGTCGTTTTCAAGATTCGAGTATCAAGTAGCTGGGCATGACAGGCTTCTGCAACATCCAGCGACGGACATAATTGTTGTGAAGCCATGCAACAAAACAGAACAAAAGTTTTATGAGGACTCCCAGCAACATCTTGAATTTTTGCCATGGATACCAGAATGTTACGGGAGTCTTCATATAGCAACAGAAAATGAACGACAAGTCCTTACAGAAGCTCAAGCCGTTGAAGAAGGGGTAATGTCTTTGTCATTAAACGACTCTGGGCATAACTTTAGCAGCTCTGAACAAGATGATATCCTTTTTTTTTTAATGACATACTTTACTGCTTTTATTATGCTGTCACTGTTTGATTTTCCTTGACAACACTGCACATCACATATGCTTAGAAAACTTACTGTATGGATTCGTCAAACCTTGCGTCATGGACCTGAAGTTAGGAACACAGTTATATGGCCCTGACGCTACGCCAGCGAAACGCGCGAAAATGATCTTGAAAGCACAGCAAACGACGTCTGCGCATATGGGAATGAAGATCTGTGGGCTTCAGGTAAGTCTATATCCAATGTTAATAGTATCAATCACTTTAACTCAGCTGTGACTGACCCTGGTTTAGATGTATGATGCTGCTACAAATCAGCAAATACTACATACCAAAGAGTACATCAAACAAATCACAGAAGCAAACATTATGGATTCGTTTTTATCTTTTTTCTTTCCATCTAGTTGCTATGCAGAAACACTAATCGCTGGACGAGAAAGAGTGAATGCAGTGCAAAAAGGTCTACCAGTACCCTCAGCAAAAGTTCGATGGATCATCCAAAGTTTAATAGACGATATTGAAGACATACTACAAACCGTGACAGACATGCCAGATTTACGCATATATGGCGCATCTCTGTTAATCATATATGAAGGAGACAGAACGGCTGTGCTGGAAGCTTGGGAAAAGATGCTGGAGGAGGATAGACAACAAGAAGATCGTGAACAGCGAAGAAATGTTGATGTGGAACTAGCCGATGATAAATCCGAGAGTGAGGAAGAAGAGGTGCCCTCTGCCAAGTTATACTCAATCAGGATGATAGATTTTGCACATTCGGAATGGACAAGTGGTCAATTTACAAAACAAGATGATGGGATTCTGCTAGGTCTAAAGAATGCTGCAAATATGTTGCGTTCGCTTTTATCGATACAAAAGAAAGAGAATTTGTGATAAGCCATGTGTTCTGGCTCATATAACCAAGTCCAATTTCATTATCTCCGTCACCTTTACTTCAGCATCTACTTATATTGGCTCTTATGAGAATGACTACTCTTAAAATACAAGCATTGGTACATGTGAAATCATAAAAAAGAATGCTAATTTTTCACAAATATTAGTGCGCATCTAATATGCCACTTCATTATTGGTGTCCCTACTACCTCCAAATATTCTTGCTATCCAGCGACTAAAACTGTCTGAGTATGTGGGCTGTACTTCTTGAGGACTAAAATCTTGCTGTGGAAATTGATAGGCATGAGGTTGTCCATTAACGGCAATAGTTTGCTCATAAAGTTTGACAGCTGCGGGCAAATACTCTCTCATATATTCTAACCGCTCCACACTCGGAGGATGAGTGGAGCCAAACCACGAACTTAAGAGTTTGTCGACAAATTCCTTTACAGATACATTGAGATTATCAGCTTGGCCCGCTTTGTTTGGTAAATTGGCATTGGCGATTGAAGACATGGTATCATCGGATTTGGCTTCCACTTTTTGTTTAGCTATCTGTGATGCTTCCGCTTCTGAGTCAGTTTTTTCGTCGATTTCTGCCATCTGAGGACACGGCATATCAGTAACTTGAGGGTTTTACAGTTTTTTAATCACAAAATATTACCTTTGACCAAACATTTAGGGCAGTCCTTGGGTCGTATCCGGCTTTGGCCATTAACATGAGACCTACTTGGTCCGCCTAAAATCAGGTGAGAAATTAGCATTGGCGTACATATTTGATAATACACAAAAAAAGTAAAAGTACCTCTTTTTCGAGACGTCTATTATATGTTGTTTCCGTTTCCATGGTGACAAAGCCAGATATCATTTCATTCAATTTCTGATTGACATAACTAGAATGTGGTGATAAATACTATATTCGCACTAAATTTGTCATATGAATAGCAGCTCCAACTTACGGGCCCAAGCTTTCTGTCAACATCCAAAATACACCTCGACTAATATCACCAATCATTAACATAAAACTGGCAAACCCATGGGTTTCAACGAAGTGACGCTGAATAGAATGTGCGACTTCGTGCGATATTATAACGGCCATCATTTCTGTATTGAACTCCAAATATTCGATCATCAAATCGTATATGAGGATCTTGTTTCCGGCGCACATGGCATTCAAGGTCGAGCTGTCACAAATAATATTCACATCGTACTGTTTAGCATTGGGATCATCGAAATCGTATTTGCGAACTGGATCCCGAATGTCGTCTACGGCAACACGTGCTATATTATTCGTGATAGTCTGCAGCCACTGTACATATTCGTTGTCTTTAGGGGCGATTAAACCTGAATGCGATCCAAGAAGTTGATCCACTTCCAGAGTGACAACCTCCGCTTCTTCTTCTTCGGAAAGATAAACAAGTCGTAGCCGATCTGTGTTTGGTGCCTTAAGCAAAGGATCAGACAAATGGTCAGTCATGATTACAAACCGCAGTAGTAGCATTGAACTGTAAGTTCACCTTATCCAAGCCGACACCGAGCAACAGAGCAATACCAAGAAATGGTATACTTGCAAAAATCTTGGTACTAAGCTTGTATTGCCGAAAAATAGAATGTGGCAACAGTGTTAAAGACGTCTTTGATGACAGTGACACCAAGCTGACAAGTTTTCCAGACTTCAACAGACCCAGAAGGGCTGCTGGCAATGGGATTATTGGGACATTTCTTGGACTTGTTGTATGAAAATTCCGTATAGAGTTCAATCGCAAATCGTGGTTGAATCGGTTTTGTAGTACTGTGAACTTATTTAATGAAGGTGTACGTAAGCAAGCCTTGGGTATCTTTTGAGCGCATAATTGATGATATGAGGTATTTGGTCGAAGAGAACGCACTAAATTGGCCTTCAGGAACATAGAACCAAACTTAATGTGAGTGAATGACATATCAGCCATCTGCAATTTGAGCTTTTCAATCTATCGGCAATGGAAAAAACCGGTTACCGAAATCCGAAAATATTTGGCGGGAACGCGTCTTGTAAATTGTTGCAATTGTCGTCGCGAAAGACGTGTTGATCTTTTGATGGTCACAAATTCAGAGAATGCAGCCCAATCCAAAGAAACTGTTTGGAGTAATTTACATGAAGCTCTAAAGCACAATGCTTTGTCCTCAATAATCTTACCTTCCTATGGTATTTGCCGAAATTTTAACGAATGTAGAGCTATTATCACTGTATTAACTTTCTTACTGATTTGCATGTAGCACTTAGTTGGATTCCACCTGTCACCTTAGACAGACAAGAGCAATCGTACACCACAGAACCTCAATATGATGAAATCAAAACCTCACTGCATGAGAGCCAGCCTCCATATACAAAACTGAGCGACTTTCACAAAAAGTTGTTTGAACTTAGAGCCAAAATTGAAGATAAACCCTTGAGTAGCTTCTATAATGAAAAAAACGAGGTGGGACAGAACGAGGAGGAGCCGGTGGACGAAGCGGTGAAATGTTCAGAGTCTCAGGATATTCACCCATCAAATAGTATCAGTGACCATAAAGTTATTGAGCATATAACAGACCAAGACGAATCGATGGGCGAAGATCAGCTCTTGTTTGCAGTTGCTGAAGATGAGCAAATGCCAGAAGTTATAACAAAAAATGGTCAGGCTAAACATGATATGGGAATGGAAACCCAGGACCTAGTTATTGCTCCCAATCCCAAAACCATCTTGAGTGATATTGCACTTGGCCTTGCTGTTGCACCCATGGACATTGACCAAAGCTTTGATGCAAATGTTGAGGATAAGGGGGTTACAGAAAAGCATACTGAACGAACAAACTCAGACACCAATCATGAAGTCGACGAACTTGAGGAAGGTCCTGGGACAATTAAGTTAGCCCTATCCTCAATACCAACCGAGGAGACTTGCCCTGAAGGAATGATATCGAAACTTTGTTCGTCAGACTCAACTCTCGACAGACATACGTCAAGAAATGTTAATTCAATGCTTGACCATTATCAAGTTGTAGACGAAACTGCTGTAGAAGCAGATGCCACTTTAAGCTACACTACCATTGAAAATGTTGGAGAAAATGAATCTGAGGATTCCAGTAACATGCATGCAATAAGCGAAGATGCAGACAAACCGAACGCACCTGAATCCAAACCACAAGAGGCACTGCTTACTCAAACAATCAGCATTAATCAAACTAAGGAAATCCACCATGATACTGCAATAGAAAAGAGTTATTGCACGCTCGATGAATCGCAAGCTTCATCACTTAAACATAATTTAACGTCACACTCTGAGCAAGTCGAGCAGGAGCAAGTTCAGCATGATCCACAGATCGACCGTTCAGCAAACCCTGATTCAGGCTTGCCTATGGACAGCAAGACTGTAATGACTAGGAGTGAAGAGAAAGATGGTATGGCAGTGGCCAGTTTTAACATACTGATCATCATGGTTGCTAATCATTCATTTGCTTATAGGAGTATTGAGTAACCTCAGGCATTTCATTCAAGCATTGATACATCTAGAAAATGAATTGCTTCTACCTGCCAACATCGAAAGAACCCTGGAGTTGGGGTTGAACGTCGAATTATCAGATACTGACAAGGGATTGTTCATTTTCGAAAATCAACAGCTTCTACTGTCACCGACAACAACAAGGCGACTTGCAGCTCTCATTCGCAAGGCCAACAAATATAATCAATTGCAAAATGTACATGATGAGGAGCTTAGTTGGGTCTTGAAGAACTTGGAAAAGAACGTACGCAAAGGTGTGATCGAAATGCAGAATGAGCGTAGATCTAGTGAAGAACACGATGGCACGCAACAGCTGAGAGGTCTTGATATGCTTAGTATAGACCGTGGTGCAGATGGAGCTTTTACGATTTTAAGCATACTCACTTCAACGCAGTTAGACAAAAAGGTATGTGCTTTGATATTCTAAAGCTAGAAACACAGGTACTTGGTAAGCATTTAGAAGGCAGATCTGACATATGGTATTTGATAGTTGTATGCTGAAGAAGTGATAAAGTCTTGTCTACAATTCACAAAATCACTTCTAAGTGACATTGTGTCACCTCTGTTTGAAACTTGGAACAGCGCAGGTAAAACGCAACAGAGAACATGCAAACATATTAAAAGATGCAAGCTAAAACAATCGCTCTTGCCTGTTGTTTACCAACTATAAGGTATCGCAGACTTCAATCAACATTCTCGACAGTCGCAATGGATCAGAAGTATATCCTTACAAGCCACTCGAATAATCAACCAGCTCTGCCGCTTTGTTCAACAAGAGGACATATCTGATGATATGGTAATCACGATATGTTATATCAGTATACCTCCATTTTTCCTCCATTCAGAACATACTATCGAGACATCGGAAATGCTCTCAATGCTCCCAGCTTCCAATAGTGAAAGACCAATTGATGCTATCAAAGCTAGTTCATTGGATTTACTGCGGTGTATCTTTGCTAAATATGCTAAGCATAGAAATTGGATACTGGAAGAGATTCTTGCCAACGTAGTACACATGTCGTCAGAGACCGAAAAAGAAAACAGTTATAGAACTTCTGGCGCTCATACCATTCATGTCATAAGTGCTCTGATCTTCCAATTGGCGCAGTGCAGCGCGGACAGCCATCGCACGAAGGAACGTAGCTGGACACAGAAGTGGGAGTTGAAAAACCAAAAAAAGAATGAAGATGAACCAAAGCTTGATGCAATTTTCATCAACAAGGTATTTGAAAAACGTATTTGAATTTGCATAACGCCAAACAGCGTTCTTAACAGAGTGGTCGTAGGTGTTAGCAACAAGCGCTGCAGGAATTGAAGCTTGTACACAAACTTTGCATATCTTCATAGTACAACTTTTGGAAAAGTAAGATACAATAAGAGATAGTCAGCCGGTTGCTAATTCAATGACATCTAACGCTGCTTTGCCCTTTTCAGAAGCTTGAAAAGCTCTTCGCAAGCCAGTTCAAGTTTGGAATATCGTAGAATTTTAGATGTTTTCATATCGGATGCAATGAAAATCTTGAATGAACCTGAATGGCCGATTGCAGAAACTATCATCAGAATGTTTTCCACCGTATTAGTAAGCTTCTAGAGACCGATTTGGTGTAGCTTAGAGAATATAATAGCTAATAACCCTTTCATTTAGATGGAGAGTCTTGATAATGACTCCAGCGACTTGGCGCAACGAACTTTGGCGATAGAGTATTTGGGTCAAATAGCCGGCCGTATATTTCGTCCCACTATTGAGACACCAGTCGTCTCTGATTCCCCAAATGAGAGTATGATAATGGAAGATACTCATGCCATGCCATCGAGAACCGAGAAAGATATTTTGCAAGATCCGTATCACGTACATACGTCTCAGAAAGATCACGTTGTGATTCTTGAATACTTGCGTAATCAAATTACCTTAGATAACATTGCACAAGTAAGTGGGCTTCGGCCAATGGCGTGTTTTTAAATATGCAAGAGTAATACTGATGCTATTTCCAGTCTGCATTACGCTATCACATACTTCAATGGGAGTATGCTAATGCCTGTGCTTGGAAATCCATCACAGAGAGCAATGAGGAAGAAAACCAAAAGCTGGAGAACAAGCTGGCTACATTGTATGCTTTAGATTCACACATCAAGCAACTCTGGGATATCTTAATAGATACCAATCTATCAAATACTTTGCAAGACAAAAGGTTTTTGAAATCTCTGTTTGGAAATTACGATGCTTCCTCTATGCTTACCCAGTTCTCAAATAAGCTTTAGTGAAAGGACAGAGGTTCAAGGAGTTTTAGTGAGGATGATGTATGAGCGACCTTTATATTGCAGTTATCAAGCTATGATTTTGCGCATTTTTGCATCGCTGGATTCGGAATCAGTTTCCCAGAGATCTGCAGCTTTGCGGGCTCTACTAAATCTGTCAGCAAAGGATATTTCATTCATGCAAAAGGTATACATGCTACACAGCAACATCTAGCTAGATATCCTACTTCAGCCGTAATTTAACCCGACATCTTTGTACAGAAACACGTTCATCACTCTATTATTAGACGAATGCAAGATACTTCGCCTTCTGTACGGGACAGTGCCATTAAACTAGCTGGAAACTACCTGGCATCACACCCTGAAGGCACACAGCAGTATTACATTGCCATCAGTGAACGCATTCTTGTAAGTATTTTGCACTTATGATCCATGACAAAGATAACATTTTGACTGAAAGTTTACAGGACACGAGTATTAGCGTTCGCAAGCGAGTGATACGCATTCTTCGAGACATTTATCTTCATACTAATGACTTCTCAATGTATGTTGATATTGGAGCGAAAGTCATTAATCGAATGACCGACGATATCACATCCGTGCGTGAAACGGCCCTAAAGGCTTCCATGGAGACAATGTTTGCACCATGGACTTCACCATGCATCCAACGCCGTAATCTTGAGCAGACTGAATTCCAGTACCTTCCGCATGATTTCAACAGAGAGGTGACGCAAAGATGCAACATTTTACTGGGCGTCTTCTCTCGTATAGAAAGCTTAGGTAACAGTACAAGCTTCGAACGTCTACTGCTCATGGTGCGTGCATTGGAACCTCATGTCATGACTTGAACTGCTACTAATTGATATTTAAAAAAGGCGGTGGATATACCTGATGAAAAGCGCTTGGCAAATATCGAGAGCATGCTCATATTGATCATAGATTGCCTGTTCTCGATGTTGCTACAATTTGAAGATACTGGCGATAATTCATCTGTAACCAACTGCATTGGTTTGATTCATTGTTTTGCAAAATCATCACCTCATCTATTTAAGCGAACTTTGATGACTATGCTGGAACCTTATCTGAAGTCTAGTAATGGTACTGATACCAAGGCATTATACTATGCTATAAAGATACATGATGCTGTCCTTCCTGTCATGAAACGCCCTGATCCCCTTTTTTTGGCCGATACTCAGCTTACTTTGACGAAGCTGCTCGTGGATTGCCCTGTTTTGGTATGTGTTGCTGGATTTCTTGCTGCATACTTTAATACAAGTCGCATCTAACCTAACCGACAACCAATAGGTTTTAACTGCAGCCATATCATGTCTTTGTACAATTTCTCTCAAGCTCACGTCTAATTATGATAGGATTTCAGGAATTATGTACAATTGCATATGTAAGGCCGTCATTTGATGTATTCAGTCGTTGCCTCAATTACTAAATCATCCAAAATTAGGCAAACTTCGGGAGGAGAAACGAAGCGTCCTTAGTTTAGAACCTATATCTTCTGCACAGCGGTTGATTAGACTCTGTCTCATCACTGGTCTGCTGTGCCAGTATTGTGACTTTGATCGGCAGCCTGAACTAAAGGATAAGTCTGGCCGTTTGCTTAAGCTATGTCATGTAAGTGACATCATTCGCCTCTACTATATGGCATAGGCTAATTATCTCAAACTCACAGAATGGCATTGCTTCCGAAACTTTTGATCTGCTATACTTTTTTGCTGCGAACCGAGTCACGGGAGACAATATTAGCGCACAGGTGTCGAACCAGATTAAACTGGCCGCACTACAAAGTTTAGGTATATATACAACCGAGATCTAGCTTCAATATTACCAATATCAACAACGATACTGTACTGTGATCTAAACATTCGCACGGCTTTAGGGTATCTTTATATACAGTATCCTAAATTCATGGTAACAAAGAAAAGCACTACAATGATGGATGAAATGTTTGCCAGCCGCTTCAATGATTATAAATCGCGAGTACTACATGTCTTTCTGGACTACTTGGCCGGCGAAGAGAAACGCATTACGGAACGGGAGAAAGGTAAAAGATCGAAAAGGTGTAAACAGGCTGATTAGCATAATTTACTAACATATTGATTCAGAATCATCAAAAAGCACTTCCGAAGTAGATGTTCAAAAATTGCTCGGTGATGCATCTGAGATGGCAGAATTGAGGTAAGTTGGCATCCTGTAATCAGTTATCATACAGGAAAAGCCCTTGATCTAATATGCCTAATTCATGGAACTATAAATAGTGTCAGCAGCTCTTTAATGCAGCGCTATCTTGATCGTATATTACATACTGCGTTGGACCCTCATGAGCAGTTGCGAACACTCTCATTCAAAGTTATAATACAAATTGTGCAACAAGGACTCGCACACCCAGTTATCGTAAGGTTTTGATTCCTGGCGCACACCCTGTCGCAGCGCAATTGATTAACCTAAACACATTCTATTCAGTGCATGCCAGTTATCGTAGCCCTCGAAACTAGTCCTGATCAGTTGATGCGCGACAAAGCTTATCAACTACATCATCAGTTACATCAGAGACATCAAGGCCTTTTGTATAGTCGCAACATCGCTTGTGTAGAGACAGCCTATAATTACAACGCTCGTTTGCTTGGCAAAGATTCCGCAGTTGCAGGTAATAATGGCAGAAGCTCTTCATATGACCTTTAAGCAGCCTATAAATCTAATCAACATGCATGTAGGCCATCTCGAAGAAGTCTTTGAATATGAGGCGCTCTTACAACCAATGTATTCCCTCCTCCGAGATAAAAGGAAAACTCGGAACGATTTTCTTTGCAGCATCGTCAAGCTGTTTGATATCGACCTTAGCGACTCAACGGACAAGGACATATATTTTTTTCGTTTCATCGCTCATAATCTGGTCGCTATAAGATATAAAGTTATTGAAGAGGTTGTATGCGTCATATTCGCCATCAACAAAGTATTATCTACTACTGCTATGAACATTATGTCCGCTCTATCTCTTGACGACGACATTCAAGATTTGGATATTGCTACTACATCTCATACTGATCGCGGTAGAAGATCCAAGCGAAGAAACGAGCAAAAATTGGCCTCTGATGGAGTACTTGAATTGGATGAAACACTGACTATAAAATACTGCTTGATAATGAGTCTATTGTTGCTCACCAAACAGGTTCTCAAACAGACATATAATTTGACAGAAGAGTAAGTCTACGCATTAGCTGTCTTCGCCTACAAAACAAACAAAACTCAACTAGTCTTTTTGTAGAAAATGTCAACAATACCATCCAGAAGAAAGCAGCAGGTACAAAAGTAAGGCTGTTTCCCAACAGCCTGCTGTTGTAGCCTTTAATCAATCGCTTTTGCAGTTTCCAATCTTTGATACAGAAAAAAACAGCGATGATGTAAAAAAATTAGCATGCAACCATTTTGCAAAACTAATGATGGACGATAGTCTTGGAACCAGCAACACGGATAATGACAAGCCCAATCGTACCAATCAGCTTGATCATCAAAGTTCAGATGATAACCAAACAGAAGATGATACCCCAAACCATGATGATTCGATAGATTTAATTGATATAATTAAGCGACGCAATTAGATGTGACCGAATTCATTTCGGATGTATATAGAGAAAAATGTCTAGCTTGTACTATAGTATGCAAATCTTACAAAAATTTCCGGCACTGAAGGAGTAAGAGATAATGATACATTGCGCATTAAATCTCATCTAACCAGCAGTTACAATGATTTGAAAGCACATCTCCCATCGATTGATAGTAGACGCTTCTGACCCAACTAAGACTTATTACGCTTGCTACGTAGCAGCTTGTGGTATAATTTCGAAGAAGTCGATTCTCCTAAACGCCGCCATGGAATGATGTACTATATAGAAAGGTTCCCATCCGAACTTAATCTCAGTCATACACTATTAGCACACATTACTTCGTTCAGGCTTCCTATTCATACTTCAATTGACCTCATGAGTACCTAGCCTCTTTGTAAGGTGCAGGAAATATCTCTCGAAGAACACGTCATGATCACAACCGACTTCGGAAGGTAACGAAATTAGAGCAGTCTTGAATTATCATAATCAGGCTTTCTACTAGATTACTATACAAGAAAGTTTATCCATAGTTGTGTTTGTGGTTGCCTCTTCGCCAAAACATCTCTTTTCTCTATATCACCTATCGTCAGTGAGAACAATCGCAAAATTACTTTGTGATTCATCATGCTTAAAACACCGAATCCTGAAGTCGGTGTCAACAGCACAAACAATGAGCGGCGACATTCTATAGGCAGAGCTGAATCAATCTGTTCTTTAGACGATACCCGGGAAATTACAACATATACTAAAGAAAATGACCTGCAAGATGAACAGCTAGAAGCTAAAGAAAATGAATTGTCCCAAGTACATGTTATTTTCAACTCTGCATACAGTTGTCAATTCTTTTGACTAATTATGATTACAATAGGCTCGAAAATGGTTTTATTTATCTATTGTAGCATTTCAAGGTTTCCTTGGTCCTCTTTCGAGCTCAATTTATGTAGGTTTAAAATCTAACACCAAGAAATCATCACTAAATTGATGCTAATGAAATCGATATAGGTACCTGCTGTTATAGAGGTTCGCAGCACTTTCAATACCACGACTACATTGGTCAATACCACCATATCTTTGTACATTCTAGCACTAGGCATTGCCGTAAGTGCATCAAGCTTTTTGTCTACAATCTGCTTACTTTTGAATTAACGGTTTGTAGCCTCTTGTATGGGCGCCACTTTCCGAGAGACATGGACGACGAATTATCTACATTGCGGCAACCATTATATACGTGGGCTCCACGATCGGTTGCGCTTTATCTCCGAACATCACAGTTTTTATTGTACTTCGCATAGCGCAAGCAGTAGGATCAAGTGCTGCTCAAGCCGTGGGGGCAGGGTAAAGCGACTCGATAGGTTATATATCATGATTTATAGTACACTTTTAACTAATCTTCCTTGTTCTTTTAAATAACAATCTCCAGCACCATAACTGACATTTTCTCCGCCAATGAACGCGGAAATGCCATGGGTCTTTTCTTCTTAGGACCGTTAATTGGCCCTGTGCTTGGCCCCTTAGCAGGAGGCTATATCAATCAATGTAAGATTTTTGTTTGCAGATGTAATTATTGCCTCTAAACTCTAACATACGGATGAAACAGATTTGGGATGGCGAATGATTTTTTGGATTTTAACAGCCATGGGCGCCCTAGTTCTTCTTCTGATTCTCTTCTTCTTACCTGAAACATCGAAGAAACACATAGAGTACTTACAGTTCAAAAAGGCGAAGCGGCTTGCAGCAAAAGACGGAAATGACTTGTCAAAAAAAGTATTATCTGAATCCACTTTGCCACCACCAGAAAAGTTTAGTACGGGTTTAGTGCGTCCTTTAACATTCCTAAAAAAACCAGTTGTACTCTTGGCTTCATTGCCCTACGCTCTTGCTTTTGGATTTATGTACTTTATCATAGCTACGTTGCCTCATCAACTAGAATTCAAGTATGGCTTCAATACTGGCCAGGTCGGCTTAGCATATTTAGCAAATGGCATAGGAAATGCGATAGGTGCTGTATTTGGTGGACAATACTCTGACTGGTATGTTAACCACCAAATCAAAAAGTCTCAAGATCAACGAAAGATACCAGAAATGCGGCTTGGAGCCATGTGGATTGGCATTCTGTTACTTCCACTAGGTGACTTGATTTACGGTTGGTGCCTTCAAGCTCGTGTGTCAGTATGGCTGGTCCTTGGAGGATTTTTTTTGAGTATGTATTCTGAAGTTTAAAAGCTACTGACTGGACATTTTTTTCTAATGTTGAGACTTTTTGTAGCTGGACTGGGTGTTGGCATTGTGCAGACTCCTAGCAACACTTATCTAGTGGATTCTTATCAGAATTATTCAGCCTCTGTAGTGAGTGCTTCAAATCTGATGCGGTGTACATGGGCGGCATGTACACCTCTTTTTGCACCTAAATTTATAGTCTCAGCTGGTAATGGCTGGGCTTTGACTACTGTTGCCGTTATATCTGCGCTCAGCGGTATATGTGTGCTGATTGTACAAAAATTCGGAGAATCCATGCGTGCGAGAGACAAATAGCAATGAAAAGTACCTTAATGTATTACAAACATGACAAATTAGTTTAATGTTACATAGTATGCCTTTGGTCGAATTCTACCAATGCAAGTCTATAATCAAAATTAAGCATAATAAATAGAATCAGCATATCCTTTCGTATGCCTTTATCGCTTCAGATCCTGCTTTGATGGCTTCGAAGAGCTTGACAAGCTCAGCCGGATCTCGAGCTCTGAGAGCTTGTAGTGAAAGCTCATCGACTTTGCCTTTCATCTGTTCCAGCAGCTCTGTTCGGCCAGTATTACTTGATTCACTGTAGGATTGACTCATCTTCGTAGGCGCAGGATCCGAATCTTTTTGCTTCCCTGGATTACCACTCAGCATCTTCAATTGACTCTCCAAAATCTCAGGATCATCGAGATCGAGATCGAGCTCACGTAAATCGACATCTTTGCTGACAGCCTGTCGCAATTAACCAATTAATGATATGAAAATGCGAATTCGAATATAAATAATGACAGATTTGATCAACGTCCTTCAAAGAGCAATTTCGAAGATACCAACATGTTGCTTATTCTCTAATTCACATATTTCAATAGCAGAATCGACACTGACTTTCCTTCGTTTATAGGAATGTTCAGAGTGCTTTGATTCGTGTTGATTTCAACATGAGACAGAAGCAATTGAAGTCATCAAAAATGATTGCTCATAGAACAGCTTATAAATCATCATTTTTTTAAGGTTGATTACACTAACCTGCGTAGTAATTCGGTTGGGTTGAGCATCAGTTTTCGCTGCTGTAGCGGGATCAGAACTTTGAGAATTCGATTGATTTTGTATTTGCTTATTGTAAGCAGCCTCTGTCATATACGTCTGTTCGCAAATAACGCAAAACAAGCGCTGTTGAGGATCTCGCACCAAAGGCACAGCGTAACAAGTTTCGTTTGGACAAATATCGTTCACAAGTGCCCACTGTTGTAGGAGCTTTTGTCCAATAAGTTCCGATGCTCGTTTGGACTGCTCCCTTCTTTTTGCAGCAAAAAAGTCCTTCTCTTCTCCATTGCTTTTAACCCTTTGAATAAATCGCTCGGCCTCATCATCTGAGTTGATGTCAACGGCTTTTGAAATAGTATTATCGACCGCTACTGATGCATCTTGAAGTGAGCGATTATTCATGGGTTCGTTCTTATTATTCGAAGGTGATATAGTGTCATGTACGACACATATTTTTTTCTGGCCGTCCCTAGATCGTAGCAACGGTGTATGGCAGTTAGATCTTGGACAGCTTTCATCGGTCAAGATCTAAATCACTGGTAAGTATAAAAGCTAAATAAAGGAAGATTCTGAAGTTCAGAGATTTTACCCATCCTTGTAGCATATAGGAACCGATCTGTTCGCTGGCTCGTTCGTATATGTCAGTGTCCTGCATAACAGTGATGAGCCCTTTAAGTTTTTGATTAGGCGAGTGACAAGGGAAAGTCCGTTCAGTGAATTTCGGTAGTTAACAAATTTTCTAGCAGAGCACACACAGTGCCAGTCACTATCAGCTGTACCGATCAATACAAATAAAACATGATATGCTAAGTGGCTGTAGCAAAGGCACTTATGAGCTCCCACTAAAGATCACCAATCTTTTCTCAAATCTCTTTGAAGGAGAGATGATAATCGAGTTCGACAATTTTTGAAGTAAACTATCTTGGGATTAAGCCCAAAATTATTCAGGCGGTCGCCACAACAATTACAATGTAAAGAAGTGAAATATGAGATATGTGTTCAAAAAACATTCAAGGACACACTATATAATAACGAGACATCAGTAGGTATGCGCATTTATATGCAGTGGAGATGTGCATTGAAAATAATGATTTTAAGACTTTTTTTGTTTGTTGACGAGAAAAATGATGAGCCTTGGCCGAAAGTTCAACTTTTGCTCTTAATATTCTTGTGCCTATATAAATTGATGAAATTGATTCAAGATCGTTATTACATTTTTCTTTTAGCATAAGTCCCTATGCCTTATAATATCATATCACCAGAGCCTATCAAGTCCACATGTCGGCCATTGGATCTACAACATATCTTCGCATTGCAAAAGGTTGCCGAAGTGGCCCTGGATAACGAGAGTCATGACTCAAAGAACCTAGACTCGAAGTATAATCTGTATGTGGTACTAAAATCTAGTCTTGAAACCGTACAATTGATTGCTCTTTAGTAACTTTTTGCATTGGAACGATCGTATAGTGAATGGGAGGCTCATGAAGAACTACTAATAATAGTAAACTCATCTCGATCGGATCAACTGGTAGATGAGCCAATACAAAGAACGCATGTCATACCATCGAATTCTGTTTACTGGAAATCACCATACGTTCAAAGTCATTGGGCGGAAAGACGTCGACGATCACAGAGCGTGAATGATAGACCGTTGTTGTCCGCTTTTTAAAACATATGAAGGATGGCTGTTAATGACAACTCTCCTAGCTACAAGTGGCTCATAATTGTAGATACCTCTTAATAAGATACACATATATATATATTCTTCGTCATGTTTAAATTCAACAATTGCCTTAATACACGTACATATAACGCTGCTCCATAATCTTCTTATATCGCTCGAAATCCGGTAGTACTAACATCTATATTCGGCCAATAATGCCCCGTTGAGATGTGAATTCAGCAAAGCTGACGGTGCAGATTGTTTGGACTCTGAATAATATATGAGGAAAATTCGCCGCTCGGTTATTGCAGCGCTTCTCCCTGACGCTCAGGAAAATAAACCTCTGAAATTAAAGAAAATAAAAATGCCAGCAGTATATAAATGTAGAAACAAAAAGCGATGTTACTGATAAGTCAGTAGGATTCTTCCGTTGTCGAAAAGCAAGAACTAAGTAATGGCAGCAACTTACATTTTCTTGACTTTATTGTTGCTAGAGGCATTTAATGCTCAGCATAATAATGAACCTACCCATATCATTCGATTTGTTTCCCATAGAAACGTCACTGCCGGTGAGGATCATTTTATATATTTACGAATACCGTAATAAGCTCATTCATTCGTATTGATTTATATGTAACAGGCGATAAGCTCATCATGCAACAGTATAAAAAATACCAGACATCACTTCATACTGGAGCTGTTGTTGCATCTGGGTCAGATACCACTGCTATAGTCGCTCCGAAAAACTTGACCACCATCAGCTTTGGGGACAACTTCAATGCAGTGACTGGAACATTTCATAGTTCATTCATAGATCACCTTCAGTCGCACCCTGATATCGAATATGTAGAGAAAAATCAAATATACCGCGCTACAAGGAGACTACCTTTATATCATCAGCGCATGCGGCGTGCGCTCACATCACAAAAAAAACCAAAAAACTGGGGTCTTGCTCGCCTCAGCAATAAGAAAAAAGATGGACCAAATCAGTATACATACGAGAGCTCGGCTGGGTAAGTTGATACTTGTTATTGACTGATGGGATCTCCTAAAGAAAGCATGTTAACAAGTAACTACAGTGAAGGCGTGCAAGTATTTATTCTGGATTCAGGCATAAATGTTGAACATAAAGAGTTTGGCGGCCGGGCTATCTTAGACGCCAACTTTGTGCAAGATGAGCCAGAAGAAGACTTGGGTGGCCATGGTACCCACGTCGCTGGTATAATTGGTGGCTCTACCTTTGGTGTCTCCAAAAATGCAGTGTTAAGAAGTGTCAAGATCCTGGATAAAAATGGCGATGGTACAACAGTCAACTTGTTACAAGGTTAGTCAAGAAACTCGTAGTTTAATTAACGATTTATGTTTATTCACAATGTTTGCCTCAGCTCTGGAGCATGTAGGCAAGTATGCTAAGAGGGGTAAATCAGTTATCAATTTGTCTCTGAGCGGCCCTAAATCAAAATTGGTCAACGATGCGCTAAGTAGTACGACGAAAGAATACAATATTCCAATATTTGTCTCTGCAGGAAATACAGCAGACGACTCCTGTAACTATTCACCATCTGACAATCCAGACGTATTTGCTGTTGGTGCTACCAATCGCGACGATAAGGTGTCTTTATTTTCCGCAACAGGCAGTTGCGTTCGACTCTATGCGCCTGGTCAAGATATTCAAAGCGCTTGGATTGGCTCCCAAGAAAACTCGATGATTCTAGATGGAACTAGTATGGCAAATCCTCACGTGGTAGGTATTGCAGCTCTTCTTATGTCGAAGAAGTCCTACAAGTCTCCAAACGATTTGTATACTGCCCTGACCGACATTGCCACGAAAGATGAGCTCGAATTTTACGACTCAAGTGAGAACAACAGTCACAATCTCCTGGCTCATATTGAATAGTGATCACTGTATTCCGGAGGTGTTCTGGCAAAATAGCTGTAGCTTATGCAGATGTATTTCACTTTGGATAGAAACATTTAATAGCTATTTCTTATAACATACAAATCATGTTGCAGCAGCCGCTTAACACTATACCATATGTGTTACTTTGTCGAATTGTGTTACAAAGTTTTACGATACCTCAAGATGTTGTTGAACAGCAAAGTGGTTTAATTGCAGTTATACGCGAATCTTTGTCAGTCTGGGGTGAATCCTACGATTTAGGATCTTTTCTTAACGACGTTTATGATCGTGTAAAGAAAAGTACCCACGACGCCTGGATTTTTGATTCATATTGGTGGCGAGATATTCAAGCAGTAACGGAGGATGACTTTGTTTTCACATTGGACAACATTAAACAGACTGCTACTGAGCCACCAATAGGAGTTCGAGTAGAATTGATAAAGGACGAAGTAAGCAATTTTATTTCATCACGTTGGAGGCAATGCTACTGTATTAACATATAATGGAGTTACGACCAGTCATACCTGTCAAATTCAACTTGCCGATAGTACCTTATGAATCGCAGAATTTAGATAAACTGCATCAACGCTACGAGGCTGATCCATCAATGATTTTTTATAATGTAATTATTTTGGTCAATATATGCTCTCGGAAATTGACTTCTCGTTACTTATTTCCTAATTTCCCAAGTAGAATACCTACATACCAGCGGCCAATGTATGCGATAAAGTTCATCAATACTTGACTGAAGATTCATGCAAGAGAATAGATCTCGAGGATGCTGCTAGGGTAAAACATGTTATAGAAAGCACTATGGAATCTGTCCATGCGCGTTCCAAAAGCTTCAAAGAGACTTCCCAAAATAGCAATCTGGTTTCGGATGGACAACATAGCAACCAAGATGTCGATTCCATGATTGTAGATAACGATGAGACTGAAATATGCGGAGACTATACATTGTTGGCATGTTTGATGTGTATGAAGGGATATCGGCGAAGTTCACGGCAACAATGGCGCTTTTATGTCAAACAACTTAGTGACGAAACCCATAAATGGCAAGTGCATTACAATGATGGTCATGGAGAGCAAGTAGCAACGGTAAGGCGGTCTGAATAAACTATAACCGTAACTGCTTTTAATTTCCAATGATTTCTCTAATTCTATTCCTTAATCATAGATCGCCGGCGATCGAGCACTTGACGACATTCGAGGAAAGCAAAAGAACAATCATCCCAATGGAGGTAGTGCTGAAACTCTTCGCGATACTGAAAATTACGCTCCAGTCTATCTTGTTTATGTCAACGCATATTTGATGTCGGCACGCCACAAAGTAATTAAATTAATTGACGAGGAAAGGCAGCAAGTACTCGGAAAGCGAAAAGTTATAACCGATGAAGATTACTTCACTGATGATGATAACGATGAGGATCTAGGTGATGGAGAAGTATGCAAGCACTGCTTCATTGGATTAGATGTTCCACAGAACAAACTCTTTATCTGCGACGCTTGCAATCAGCATGTACATCAATTCTGCGAAGACCCCCGGATCAAAGATGAGGAAATTAATATTGACCCATGGGTCTGCAGGGCGTGCCAGGCTGCGGGGCGCAAACCTATTATACAAAATGGAAATAATGAAGCTACACCATCCTCTAATTCATATTCCGTTGATGAGCCCGCCTCCAAACGGCTGAATTTACAATAAAATATGCTTACTTTGAACTTTTTTTTGGCTTTATACCTTGCTTCATATTATGCTTCATTATCTTCGCACTCACTTTTTCGTACTAGGCAACTTGTATCTGATTTCTGATTAACAATAATTGAAACTGAAAGGCAGCGTCTCGCCGATCAAACATTCAAAACAAACATTTCGTTCTCTCAATCGCAGGGTTCATGTTTCAGTGCAAATTTTGAAACCGTCAATTGTCGGTACAATATTTCAGTGGTTGCATTAATCAATGAGTGTCAATGAAATAGATCGGTGAGTCAAGCAAATTGATGTCTAGGAATCAGAAACGAAAAGCACTCTTCTCACACCTTTGTTTATTCTACTTCACTTATTTTCTTCACTGCACTACCATCAGCATTAGATCGATCATGAAGTGGTCGATACCGCCGAAGATCGTGTATTCCATATGCGTATCAACAATATTCATTGTTCCAGCATTGATAGGTTATGCGTTACGTCTACGAGTTTTTAAGGCTTCTTATCTTGCGATAGGTGTCTATGGCTTAGTTGTTCTGATATTCATCGTGTTACAACTTATTTTTGCAACACTCAATCGAATAATCGCAATTCGATTTCGAAGGAAAACGAGCAAGATAGATGCAGAAAAGAATCCAGAGTGCTACAAAATTGGCCTTGCGGTGGTTGGATATAGAGAATCACCTGAGCTTTTTTCTCAATGCCTGATGTCGATTAAGCAACTGGAGTATCCGCAGCCTTTAAAAATTGTTGCAGTTATAGATGGCGACGAGCAAGAAGATTATGAAATGGCTCATATCTTTGAAAAAGAATTTCAAGACAGTGAAGTCACAGCAATACCTTATCTTTTGTCGGAAGCGACCGAACAACAAAAATTGGACTTCATAGAGCTCTGCAAATCGTCAGCGCAAATATCTTGCTATGTACAACCACACAGAGGAAAGAGACACGCCATGTACACAGCATTTCGGTTTCTATTGAATTCCGATTGCGAAGCTGTCATGACTACTGATTCAGATACGAAGTTCGATAGCAAAGCTATCATGGAACTGGAAAGAGCCTTGCACTGGTATGACAATATTGGCGCATCAGCAGGCGATGTTCGTATTTGGAACACTGGCAACCTCTTGTCCTTCATGGCCTCTCTCAGATATTGGATGGCTTTTAATATTGAAAGAGCAGCTCAATCCTTCAACCGATGTGTAACTTGCGTCTCGGGACCCATGGGCATGTATAAAGCAAGTGCCTTGGAAGAAGTTCTGGAAAAATGGATCAAGCAAACCTTTTTGGGAATGGAATGCACTTACGGAGACGATAGGTAAGCTAAAATGCTGGTTTTATATCTTTCACTCGTCTGTTTACGATATGATAATATTAACCTATATTAACGTATAGACACTTGACGAATTGTGTGCTTCAGAAGGGCCACCGAGTTGTTTATACTCATTTGGCTTTCTGTGAAACAGAAACTCCAGAGAAGTTCTTAAGATGGTTCAAGCAACAGACTAGATGGTCTAAAAGTTTTTATCGAGAGTTGTTATGGAACGCAAAAAGTATTCATAAGCATAGCCCTTGGATGGCTGCAGAACTTTTCTACCAAGGCCTCTACCCATTTATACTTCTCTTCTCTATATTCTTCACACTGTGGAGCCGAATTCCGCTTGCTTTGGCTGCTTGGCTCGTCAGTTTGGTTGCTATTGGATGCATCAAGACTCTATATGCTCTAGTGATTTCAAGAAACTTCAGATTTTTATTGTTCCCAATTTACAGTCTTTACTATCTACTAGGATTGGTTCCAGCCAAGCTATGGGCTCTAGTATCCATGTGGGATGTAGGATGGGGTACAAGTGCGCGCTCCGCATCTGAACTGAAGAAAGAAAGCCAAATACTCTTGAAACTGAAAGAAGCTCTGCCTGTTATTTTCTGGTGGCTACTGATATTAGGAGGTGTAATTTTCAATATTATTATGTTCACTCTTCATCCTCAAACTCTTCCATATGATGTTTCTTCACCAACCACCATTGTATTTTACCCTAATCCTGATCAAATAGGAGCCGAATCTTTCTCTACATAACTTTTTAAATGTCAAATAAAGTACTTATCAAACCTGCTAATGTCTTTCATTTGACAGACGTGTATATGGCATTGATAGCTTTGACTGTTACTCGCACATCTTATGAAGATCCCGAACATCGTCCCACAAACCACGATAAGGCCATTGCAACATTGCCATGTTTCAAATTGATTTCGCACACTTCGGCATTTTGCTGAGCCCATAATACCAAATATGTTTCTAAATCCGAAACGAAATGAAATAAGACATGTTAAATTTATTTGCTTGATGTTTACCCCACGTAATGAGTCTCGGATTGTTATATTAAACATTTGAATAGACCAGAGTAAACATACTGTCAAAATTTATCACGCAGTCAGCGGCGCCTTGACCATTAAGCTCATAACTGTACAAGAGTTTGTGGATAAACAAGTTGTTTCGTGGATTTATGACAAGATAGCATTCATTTTGAGCATTACCTTCATACATGATGTCAGCAGCAGCAATGGCTGTGACTTGCGCATTGGTGTCATATGGAGTGGCGACTTCAACAATATCAGCTCCAACCAGTTTCAGTCCCTCCAAGCCACGAATGATACGTCT
This sequence comes from Umbelopsis sp. M5902, assembly GCA_037039815.1. Classification (NCBI taxonomy): domain Eukaryota; kingdom Fungi; phylum Mucoromycota; class Umbelopsidomycetes; order Umbelopsidales; family Umbelopsidaceae; genus Umbelopsis; species Umbelopsis sp. M5902. The sequence goes on from JAXQGL010000052.1 coordinate 416,026, forward strand.
CAATTCTCTGGTACTCCATCCTCCAGTCTAAGTAGGTATGATCCAGTCAGTAAGGTCCTAGATTTTTAATTAACTGAATGAAGCAATATATACCTCTGGAGTTCCAGTAGCTGGAGCAAAAGCAGGGTCAAGGACATCAATATCGATGGAGAGATATACTAGATTATCTCCGACCACTTCACGTATGCGCTCAATAATCCCAGCTGTTCCAATAGTGTCGATGTCTCTCTGTGTTTGGATTCAATATGAAGTGATCATTCCAATTCTGTATGTTAATTTTCTTATACTTACTGCTTCAATGATATCAAACCCAGCATTGCCATCATTCTAAATTGTCAATTTTGGAAGCATGCGTAAACGAACAATTGACTGCAATTCTTCTTTAATAAAAGGTTAAGCACCTACCTCATAGTCACTTGGTCCACTAAGAGTGGTTCTTATACCCGCGTGAATAGAGGAGCCTTTTTTGATTAAGCCTTCCTGTGAAGCATGCCAGAAGTAGGTGCCGTGGTTAACCGCGGCGACATCAGATTTTGCGCCGCCAAAAACCTTTGGCTTCCAAGTGTCCAAATGTGAATCAAAGTGAATAACTGAGATTGGACCGTAGGCAGTATGAATAGAACGCAGTAAGGGTAAAGTAATGGTGTGGTCTCCGCCTAATGTAATGACACGAGAGAATTTGGAGGTAGCGCTAGCTGGTGTGCGGTGAAGAAGCTCTTGATGACCGTATTGGATTTGGTCGATGGCAAAGGTTTTGTCATACGGTCTTGAAAAATATTGTATTAAGTCGAAAGCGGATATCATTATCAAAAATTGAATGAGACTCACGTCACAGCTATATCTCCACAATCAACAATCTTAGCCCAATCGCTGAATGGATTCACATCCATAGGAACGTTGTATCCGCCATAAAGATTCAAGCGGCGCGAGCCATCACGAATGCCAGCGGGACCGAATCGAGCGCCAGGCCTATCAGTAAGCATTAGCTTCCACAGTTGATCCATTTTCAGCTCCAATTTCTCTTACCTATAGCTTGTACCAGTATCAAATGGAGCTCCAATAAAGGCTATGTCGAAATCAGCCGTTTGGTTTGCCCAACATTGGGCAAACGGCAAATGGGCAAAGGTACCTACACCGGAGAACACCGCATCAGCAGTGACTTCTCCGTCGCCTTTAGGAAGTTCAGGAACTGTGGGTTTAATTGGTCTCTGAGCACGAAGTTCATGATCGCCATAGTTTATGGCAGAGGCTGGGTAACCCAGTATCAGTTGACAAGTAGCAGCAGCAAGAGTGAGTCCAAATACGATCCTGGCATCCATGTTGAATTTGAATATAGCCATATGGTATTTGAACTATCTCAATTTATATTTCAAATCTTCATCTTATTTATCAACGAGAACAGTCTGCTATGTAAACCTGTTATGTAATTTTATGAACATTACTGCTTTTTATTAATCAGCTTTAGTGGATCAAAATTTTTCTCTCGTAAAAACAACAGCATCAAGGTAACACAAATCAAAAATATCAGATGGTGTTTAATATGCTGCCTTTTTTCTTACGAGAGAATTTCTTTGTGCCGAGAGTACGAGGCATTGATACAATACAAGTTGTAGATTTTTCATCTTTTGATATTATGTCTTAAGCTTGAAAGCCATGCCGTTTTATGTGTGTCTACGTCGCCTTAGAGAGATCCTTAATAAACTTGTCAAACACTTGAACAATTTCGTATGTAGGAAAGATATGCTAAAGAAGTACGGCTATTTTGAACTATAAAAAGTTTGGGGATATAACACAGTCAATGCCTACACGAGCATAGTTTGTACATTTTTCCCCAAGTGACCATTCAACCAAACAACTTTTGTGGAGAGAGTCCCTTCCGAAGAAATTTAAAATTATAACTTAATTAATGCCAGGCTTGTGATATCTAAGTCATGGTAAATGATATACTGGGGTGGAGCCAAATTGATAATAATTGCCATTAGTTGGCTAGTTTCTTGGTGGCAATTTTTGTTTTCACGGGTCGCATGATACTGTTCCTGACGGATCGGTGTTACAATGTCCATATGATATGTTACATTCGCTAAGGAGAAAGTTCTATAAGCTGGCATATGAGCACGACGCGGGGCCTGGAGATAGCGCGTTTATGTTTGCTTGCCTAAACCTAATGAGGTAGATAAGCGAAGAGGATGATAAGCCATAATATCAGCAGAACAATATATAATATGCCTTGGTAACATATCAAACCAGCATATTTATCAGAAGGCATCGGCGAGTGAAGACATCAAAGTCAGAAATGAGGGATGAAGTTGATTGATAGAGGGAATTGTCGTCAGCATGAAGGAGTCTTGCCACCAAGTTTTTTGGGATAGAGCGGCGACATGACATACAATACCCGTTTGACTCTCCGATGGATTTTAGTACAATTTTGTTAAATACTCATACTAAAACCCATACAGGGCTATATGATAGCTTACCTATAGGGAGACATAACGAATCTGAAGGCTTGTAGATAGCGAGGACAGCTAACTTGAAACCTTCATATGTCAAATATCTGTAAAACAACCGTGCACACGCCACTGAAAATCGTGAATATTCAAGCCAACATCATTGGCCATATTTAGTATACAGTCGGAAAAAATGTCTTAATAAGGCATAGTACTTTCAAAATCGTTATATTTGTCGCCGTGAAGCCTTCTACCCTATCTACAAAGTGTATCCCTATTTCTCCTGTACGTAAGGCATGGTCAGGAAACATTTGATAAGAATTGAATAAAGAAAATGAGAGTATATAGAAACAATAGTATTGTATAAGCACTTGGTAACATTCGAAGTTTAGGTCAGATGACCATTTCTAAGAACATGCTCTCGTCATAGAAGTCTGTATATCTGAGAATCACGGTTTTATAATGGCTCCGATAGCCCCCATCCGGGGTCATCCAAACTTTATCAGGTAGGATCTGGAGAACTTAAGAAGCTTTATAAATAAGTTTGGTATTTCAGTCCAACCCCAGACTTTGATAATTCGACCTTCTCCACAATGGTTCTGTTTGGATGGAAGGGTAAAAAATTGCTCATCGCCATCAATAGTGTGGCAGGATTGAGTATATTCTTCTTTGGCGTAAGTTGCTTGCAATAGCAGCTTCTAATTTTTAGTTCTTGCTTATTGATATGTGTTTGCCCATAGTATGATCAAGGAGTCATGAGCGATGTCAATATAGCTCCGGACTATTTGCAAATCATGGGCTTGGAGTCGAATCCAGCTTTGTTAGGCGGCGTCGTAGCTGTGTACTATGCTGGTTGTTTGATTGGTGCTCTAATGGGAGGATGGATTGGTGATCGCATTGGCCGTATCCGAACTGTCGTGGTGGGCAGCGGTATAGCCGTTATCGGAGCTGCTCTTCAATGTTCAGCACAGAACGTCGCATGGATGATATGTGCACGTATCATCACGGGCATTGGAACTGGTCATCTGTAAGCTATTATTTTCACAGATGCTATTTCTTCAAAGTGTCAGCGATTGATTATGTCATTTGTGTAGAAACGCAATTGTTCCCGTTTGGAGTGCTGAAACTTCACATCACACGTCAAGAGGCATGTTTATTGCTATTGAATTCACCCTCAACATTTTTGGTGTTGTCGTTGCCTACTGGTTAGGTTATGGCATGAGTTACACTGAAGGTGGTATTCGCTGGCGATTCCCTCTAGGTTTCCAACTGATTCCTTTGATTGTGCTCATGATTATAATCAACTTCTTTCCTGAAAGGTTAGTTATAACAATCCAAAACCGCTTACAATGTCTTGCATTATACTCATAATTTATATATTCAGTCCAAGATGGTTGTTGCGTATGGGCCGTAAAGAGGAAGCTCTCGAAATTCTTGCTGCACTTCGTGGAGATGGTGATCCCGAAAATACCGAAGTCCAGAAAGAATATAATGATATTATGGAGGCTATTGAAATCGAACATGAAGGAGAAATAGGATATCTAGAGATGTTCAAGAAAGATCCACTCAACATTGCTCGCCGAGTTCACCTTAGTGTCTGGCTGCAAATCATCCAAGAACTTACTGGCATTGGAGTTGTCACTGTCTATGCTCCCGAATGTTTCCAAAAGGCGGGCTTTAGTTCTCAAAAGTCACAATTGATTGCTGGTATCAACAATATCACCTACATGTTAAGTACCTTGGTTGCTGTTTTCACTTTGGATCGTTTCGGTCGTCGATTCTCGCTATTCTGGGGAGCTGCTGCTCAAGGAATTTCATTGATTCTTTTGTCTATTATGGTCCACCCGGCCATGCTGGCAAAGAATGCTACTGCATTTGGTATTGCTGGAACTGTGTTCATCTTCATGTATACTGCATTCTTCGGTATGACTTGGCTCACTGTCCCATGGCTATACCCAGTTGAAATATATCCTTTGAAGGTCCGTGCTAAAGGCGGTGCCTGGAGTGTGGTTGGTTGGTCAGTTGGTAATGCTCTAGTGGCTGAAATCACACCACCACTCCTTGCTGCCTGGAATAATTATACGTTCTTGTTCTTTGGCCTGATCAATATTATTGCCATTCCAATAGTGTGGGCTCTCTATCCTGGTATGCATCAAATTTTTTTGTCCATTTACCACCGATAATTCGTTACTAATTAAATTACTCTACTTTAGAAACCGCCAATCGTACTCTTGAAGAAATGGACATTGTCTTTGCTACAGATACACCCTTTGTTTGGAAGGCTGAAAGAGAGCTCAAACAAAACAGAGGCGCAATTGTTGAAAAAGCCAAAGATGCCAAAGGTGAAGCAGTCCAAAAGCGTCGTAGTAGCGTTGGTGTCGAACCTAGCAAGGACATCGATCCGGAAAAGCAAAACGGTAATGGATGGACCGCTAACCACCAAGAACATGCGTAGAATCTTAGATATTATATAGAAGAATTCTTTGTACAATTTTAACCCGCCAACAGTACTTCTGTCAACTCTTGTTATAATTATTATTTTTTTACTGTTTTCACAGCCATAATTCATATAAACAACTGTCTCTGTACTCCAAAATCTTTCAGTGACTTTCTTGAATATTCAATATGTCTATGCACTTTTTATTATACAAATCGTGGCTACAGCCATTTCGAAGTAGGTGGATCTATGCAGCAGTGATGTTAACACTAACAGAGATATCACTTTCGCCGCATTTGATGATAACATCGTGGCGGCCTAAACTTTTAATCTTTTCGCTCAAAATAGCCTTCTTGTCCACATTTATGCCATGTTCCTTTAGTTTTTCCACAATATCTTCACTGGTTACTGACCCAAACGTTGATGTAGTGTCAGGGACGGGAATGCGAACGAACTCGAGAGGTGCCTGAAGCGACGACAACTCAGCAAAAAGCTTTCTTGCAGCAGTATCATTGCGTCTAATTGCAATGCTTGGATCAACGATCTATGTCAAAGTGACAATATCAATAAACGTCTTGCTTGTATTGGACAATCTTTTTTGCTTTAGAATTGTTATTGTAGTACCTGCTGAACTTCAGTTTGAGCAACAACCACGTTGCGATCCCGTGGTCCATTATACTTGTCAATATAGGATGCCTGCTTAGTTGGGTGTAAAACATTTCGCATCAAACCGGGGCGAACGGAAACAACATCGTCTTTCAAGCCGAGGCCCTCAATGTATTGATTGAGCCTGACATCGATTGATGCTTTTTTATGTGCATGACGCTACAATGACCGCAAGTTAGTGATTCAGCCGAAATAGAAAGAACCGTAGCTTATATTAACCTTTATAACAAAGTTTTGACCCAAACTTTTTCTAAAGGATCGAGTAACCAGCCCGTTGAATGCCATGCCTACAGTACTTGAATGAATTCCGCCAATTTTTCTGCTTCAAAAATCAGAAGCAAATGGAGTGACGTAAGCAAAGCAAGTCACAATATGAAAAAGCTAATTTCCAACTTGCTTTTACCAGCCAGCTGCTTTGCCAAAATAATGTGGAAACCAACAGGTAATTGAAGATCAGAACACTTTGCAGTGATTGAGCACTCGAAACTGATGTTGTTTGCAGGTACTAATGACATCCCACTTGGAGCCAAGCGTCGGTTTGGGGATTCACCAGACGGCAGCCTTTCTCCTAAAACCAATGGCACAGGAACTTCAGTTTCTCCAACAACAGAGCGAGGGCGTGATCCATCGCCAAAAGGTATAACTCTCATCTTCAACATATGAAAATTTTGATAGTATTACTGATGACTTTTTTAATTTGACTTAACTTTGCGTGCCTTATAGTAACAACTGGGTCAACTAATTCGGAAGAACGTCAACGTAAACGAAGGAGTCGATGGGGAGCTACAGACACAAAGATCAACATCCCAGGTTTACCAACTGCCATTTCATCAAGTATGACCAAGGAACAACGCGAGCAGTATTCAGGTACTGGTTTAATATAGAAATTTTCAATGTTCCTCAAGTTGATATACTAATACTTTTCTCTTACAGTTCACTTACGCATTGAAGAAATCAACAGAAAGTTGCGTACTGGAGACGTAGTTCCAAACGAACGTGACAGGTAGTATTCGAGCTAACTGATATCTCGACATGTAAAGTGTACTAAAAATTGCAATTAGATCTCCTTCCCCAGAGCCGATTTACAATGCTGACGGCAAGCGTGTTAATACAAGAGATGCACGTTATCGCAAAAAGTATGAAGATGAGCGTCAAAGGATCATTGAAGACGCCATCAAGAAATATCCGGATTTCCGTCCTCCTGCAGATTACAGAAAAGTACAGAAAACAACCGAGAAAGTGTGGATTCCCGCCAAGGAGTTCCCTGAAATCAATTTTATTGGACTTCTGATCGGTCCACGTGGCAATACATTGAAGAAGATGGAGTCGGAATCTGGAGCCAAGATCAGCATTCGTGGCAAAGGCTCAGTGAAGGAGGGCAAAAGTCGAACAGACGCCGCCGCTAATGCTAATCAAGAAGAAGATTTGCACTGTCTCGTTACTGCTGACTCTGAAGATAAAATCAAGATAGCAGTGAAGTTGATTGAAAAGGTTATTGAAACTGTAAGTAATTTGTTTTATTCGTCAGCCAAACCATGTGCCTATTTTCTCATGTTATTACAGTCAGCCTCTGTTCCTGAAGGACAGAATGAGTTGAAGCGATCACAATTACGTGAACTTGCAGCACTCAATGGAACTCTTCGCGATGACGAAAATCAGACATGTACCAACTGCGGAGGTGTAGGACATCGTCGATATGAATGCCCTGAGCAGCAAAATGTTACAAATAATCTTACCTGCCGAATTTGTGGCGGACAAGGGCACATGGCTCGAGATTGTTTGCAACGTAATAACCCAGAATTCATGCAACAAGCGCAGGAACGCGAACAGCAATTGGATAGTGAATATATGAATCTCATGGCCGAACTGGGTGAAAAAGTCAATGACGGAGACGCTAGCGCAAAGACTGAGAGACCACCTTGGGCAGATCGAGCAGCAGCAACTGTCGCTGCTTCAGGCGGACAAGCACCATGGCAACGCGGTGGTAGTACTGGAGGCGCTACTGGAGGTGGTAATCCATGGGACAAACCCAATGCATCCAGCAATGGTGATGCTCCATGGGCACGAAATAACTCTTATGGTGCTCAACAAGGTGCACCGCATTATGGAGGACCACAAGGTTATGGCGGAGCTCATCAAGCTACCTATGGTGGTCAACAAGGTGGATATTATGGCTCCAATGGCTACGGTGGCTATGGAGGATATGGAGGATACCAAGGATATGATCAAGGGTACAATCAAGGTTATGATCAAGGATATGATCAATCACAACCTCCACCGCCACCTCCTTCTGGTGATGCACCGTGGATTCAACAAGCTCCACCACCGCCAAGTTCGCAGTATGGAGCTCCCCCGCCTCCTCCTCCCCCATCGGAACCAGCACCTCCACCGCCTCCTTCGGAAACCCCACCGCCTCCACCCCCTCCAGCACAATAAACAGCATCTTTAACTCATCCAGTTCTATGCCCATTTTAAACAATATGGGCAACTGCATTATGAGTTTTGATACAGACTATAATGCAATCGCGACAACAATTTCCATTGTGTATTAGTGCTTTAATATCTGTAACGGCAGTTCTAAGCATGAATAAATAAGTCATTATTGTTGGTTCATCATATCGGTTTGCATTGGTGGTATTATCTTTTGTAAAGTGGTTCAAACGATAATATTATTTCTCATATATTTTTCTTAATTTCCTACGACAACATTATCGTTGTCAGTGGTTTTACATGCAGACATATACAGTAAGTTATTGAAAGCAAAATATATTGGTTTTTGGTAACGTCAAAGGTCTACATTTATACAATAGCTCAGGCATGGTTGATACAAAACTCCTTTTGTGCTTGTGCAACTGCATCCTTGAAGCTCTCAACTTCAGCCCAGCAGTCCAAAGGACGGGTCTTGTTGCGTCTGTTTCGATCTAGTCAGTAAAGTGAACCATAATGAAAAGGAGATTTTGTTCTTAATTACCTATAACACTCAACAACAGCTTGTTGTTTTTGAGAAATGTCAGCGGGAAGCTGCTTTGAAGCAGGTCTGCAAAGTATTCAACTCATCAGAATATGTAATTTCTTTGTTGTTATAATTGAACATTGATAAAAACCTTTGAACACGTTTGATCATATCTTCAATATCTGCATTAATGGCAACAGCATTATGCTTGCTTTCCAAATTCTTTTTAGACAATTCTGCAGTCAAACGATTGTTGGCTTCTTCTTGTTGTTCTCTGATACGGTTCAGTTCTTCAGCAACTCGTTCGCGAACAACACCTTCGACCTCATGAGGCAATGGAGGTTTTCCACTGGTTGAAGTTGGCTTAGCTCGCTGGAAGTGTTATATAATTAATACCAAATGGCATGTGGTTTCAATACTAGAGCAGACAAATTCAGGTCAGTACCTTTGCGCGAGATTCCAACGAATCAACAAGATTTTGGGAAAACTGGGTTGAATTCAAAAGTTGAATTGTTGATCAATTAAAAACTCAATGACAGTTTTGAAAGTCTGAGTATAGTGGTATAAGTACCTGTAGAGGAACATTCTCGTTGTAGATAATGATTCCCTCTGGTCTAGATTGCTGAGCACCCATTTCGTCTACAAACAGAATATTGAAGTTATCGAAGTCTACTGTTCACTTTGAGCAGGCAGAAAAAAAGGGTGACGTCAGCTGGGACCTGGCTCAAAATTTGCCATAAATTTTCCATTGATTTTCCTCCCCACAAGCGTTTGGCATAAATTTATTTCACGCACCGAGCCTCCAGCTTTCGAGAAGGGGTTTTAAAATCAACAAACAACGCCAGTGTTTCATGAAAAGGATAAACGCCCGCTGCTGCACAATCAAAACTTAGCAAAGCTTGTAATACAAACCTCCCATTTACAAATACATGATTTACACGAAGTCTAGTGATGTATGTACTTAACATAATATGACTATACATTGCATCTAGTCTCGTTACAAGTGAGCAAAACCAATTGATTGAACATGCTCGTCTAATATCGTTCATACATTGCATACATACATTAGTTTGCTTTAGGCTATGAAAACAAGAGTTGTTTGCTCACTCGACCGCATATGAAACAAAAGGCTTCCATCTACCGATGATCCATTGGTCTGAAACAAATTAAATGTCTGTACTCAAATTTTCAAATCATCAAGTGCTATTGAAAAGTTCACCATGATATACAGACCTTTAAGCTTAAAGTAACAAAAGAGATACCCCCATGGAGGTCCCGACGAGGCGCGACAGAGAATTCTTCGCGAATTGAATATATTAATTATGATCAGGTGATATATAAGCCCAAAATCAATACAGCGACAACACAGAACGAAGGTCCGAGATTTGATTGGTGTAAAGTAGGTTACACCTTGTGTGACTGCCCCACTACTTTTAGAATAACGTACCTTTATTCCGTCCCAGATTGTTTTTTTTTTGCCCAAGGCTTCTTTATCTCTTTCCTTCATGTCTATACTTATTCGCCTTGCTCGTCAAGCTCCTAGCTTGGAAAACAAAGCTGATACATATGCATATGCTGCAGATGATGGAATAGATATCCCACCTCACATTGCTCAGTCACCAGCAGTATCGTGCCAGCGGCAGGACCGATTACGAGATTACCCCGAAGCATATAGACTTGAAGTATCCAACGTTTCGGAAGTAGATATGGGAAAACGTCGAGCCTCAATCGTTAAGCGCTCAGATTCAGGCTATCGGTCCATGTCCGAAGACACCTACTTTCAACCCACAGATAAATTCGACAAAGAATTGCAATATGTGGATGAAACCTACTATGCAAACATAGAGCTTTGGAAGCAAGAAGAAAATATGAAAACTAGCTACATTGTAGCTGAAGATACTATTGAGTCGAAAGATACTCACGAATACGACAGCCATGATGGCTGGTCCAAGGTCACTTTGCAGCAGATAAATCCTGAGCTATCACGTTATGGTAGTGTCCAACGTATCGACCTTAGTCATAGACGTATCGTTTGCTTAAGTCCAAGCTTTGCCCGTTTATCTTCATCACTCACACATCTCAATCTGTAAGTGGAATAGTTTTCTATTTTAGCTCAACGAAGTGTGACTTTGTTTGTGCAAATATGGTAGTCGTGTGGTAGCCCAAAAGCTTATTAAGTTACACCATTCAGGTCAAACAACTTGCTGGACAAGCTACCTCCTTCATTGACAACTCTACGAAATCTTACCAGTCTCGACATCTCGAACAACAGACTTGCCGTGTTGCCAGCAAACATTGGAAGACTTACACGTCTTACCCATTTGAATGCTGCACATAACGTGATCGTAGAACTTCCTGATTCCATTGGATCACTTAAAAAACTTATGACTCTTTATCTGAATGACAATCAGCTGTCTTGTCTCCCAAAAAGCATTGGCGATCTCAGGATGCTGGCTACGCTGGACGTTTGTCGTAATCACATGACGGTCATACCTGCAGAGATAACATGTCTTCAGTATCTCAGATATATTCGTACTGAAGGCTGCGACATGATTACTGAGTTTGACACCAACCTCAAGCATGATCCTCCCACATTATTTGAATTAGCTGCTCGTACTATTGTTCGAAATGAGCTGGAAGTTCCAAAGGATTTGCGAGAAGATTTAAAGGAATATATCGCATCCGCACAAAAATGTACCTTTTGCAAAGGACCTTTTTTTACTTCTTTTGTGAAAAGATACAAGCTTGTCGAAAAAGGGGAACAGAATCATATTCCTTTGGAATACAATCTCTGTTCAGCTCATTGGAATGACGAGAAGGAACGGACCCTGGCCATGTTCACATCTAAACCATCTACCAGCAAGAAGCCTGCCCATGTTATAAGAGCCCAAAAGACGCGCAAGCCTACCACAAGCCAGAATAAACACATTGACTTACGTTCACCGAGATATCAAAGTCGATCAAGCACCCGCAGCGCGACGTTACCATCCACTCGCAGAAGTTTAATCGGACACCCTATGTCGCCATCCCTTTCTTCGCATGAAGTAGAAGAAATATCCGTTCCCGATAGAGAAGCAACAGCCTCACCCGCATCTTTGCTGTCAAATTCTGCTGCTATTAGTATTAGTTCTTTAGCTCGCAAGATGCATGTTCCATCGGCTAGCTCAAATAACAATACCGAGAGTATCTTTTCAGCGTCATCCTCAGAAAATGCTACCCCAGAAACTGCACCGGCAACCATGCCAACTCGCTGGCGAGCGCAGAAAATAAGGAACCGCAGTAATACTGGGTTTCTGAGTCTCAGTAAACTTCAAAGATCATCGTTACTTGCAAGCACCACAAATAACCAGAACATAACCGCTTAAGTCATATAAACATCCAAGATACCTTTGTCAAATTATAGACAACGAACATATAGAAGCTTCATTTTTTGATATTTATACTCTCATCCATTGAGCAAATACACATATTAAACAGATGGTTTGATATATCAATTTAGTTGAGTCACCGAACTTCCCCTTATATTGTGGGGCGAGTATCCGCGCGTCGGAGTTTACATTATTTCAACTTTGGCCTTATTACCAAATTTGGCAGTGTGCAAATCATTGCACAAGAGTTTTAAATCGCTGCGATCCTTTTCAGATCTTGGTTTTTTGCTTTTATCTCGATATATTCAAACAAAAATGCAGCCTTTTGAAGCGCTTAGAAATTGGAGAAGAAGAGAAGAAAGATCATCAACTGCTCAAGGGTATCCACCTTATCAGCATCTGGAGAACCATTTCAATGCCGCGGAAATTGTCAAAGATATCATTCTAGGCTTGTCAGGTATTTAGCTTATGAAAACCAAAAAGAAGAGATGGAGGCTTCAATTTGCTAATTGCTGATCGATGTAGATGGGTTGACTGTACCATTTGCCCTTGCTGCAGGTTTGAGCTCATTGGGAAACTCAAAATTAGTCATTTATGGTGGAGTGGCAGGTATGTAATTTATAGCTCGAAACATCATTGCAGCGAACTTCTTCTAATGAACATGTAAAACCTTGTGGCGATTCAATAAATAGAATTGGTATCTGGGAGGTAAGCCACTTCAAATCTCACATATAATCACTTTCCATACTAAGCTTCAGCTCGCATTGACTGAATGTCAATTTTCGAATACAGTATTTCAATGGGATTGGGGTAAGTACTTATAAGGAGATTGTGCTATAAAGGGGGCAAAGCTCATTCTCTATGACAGTGGGTATTTAGCAGCGCGTTCTGAACTTGATCACTATGACACGGAGCGAGCAAGGGAAGCTTTGGAGGTTGAGGAAGTTCCAGCAGATGAGGAGCAGGAAATTATCGATATTATGGCACCATATGGTCTCGACCGAGATACTGTTCAACCCATTATCGAGAAACTTCGTAGCAACCCTGATAAGTTTGTGGATTTTATGATGAGGTTCGAACTAAATCTCGAAGCACCAAATCCAAGACGTAGTATGGTAAATATTGACTAGCCTTTTGATAAAGTCTGGTGGTGCCGCATATTTAATTGTTATTTTGTAGATTTCAGGACTGACAATTGGTTTGTCCTATCTATTTGGAGGCCTAATTCCACTACTACCGTACTTCTTCCTTAAAAATGCCTATACCGCTTTATACATATCCATTGGTGTCACGCTTACCACACTTTTGGTTTTCGGGTACATCAAAAGTATTCTTGTTAGTCCCAAGACCGCCTTTAAAGGTGCAATCCAGACCTTGATCATTGGAGCTGTGGCTGCAGGCGCAAGCTTTGGAATTGTAAAAGCACTTCCCAGCGGTGAGTCATAAGTAAGATGGTGGCTTCCTAAAACTAGCGGCGTCGATATAGCATTCAAACAGCTATTCGCTTTATGCTGACGTATGACGTATACACGGAAACTTCAGCTGTGTGATTTACATATCATATCGTTTTTAGAGGCCCAAAGGTCTTCCATTGTCTTTTAAAAATCATAAATCAATTAATTCTTTTCATAAATCGTCGCTATATTGCAGAGCATGTTGGTTATACTTATAAAATAGCCTCATGGTGAAACACTGAATGCTGCAATTGGCTGGCCTTGAGCACATGATATGCAAAAGAGAGTCACATTGGGCATCAAAAGGTAGTTCTGAGAGGGTTGTTTCACACCATCCTCTTTCAAAACTCAACACAGCTAGCGTATACGATACATATAAAAATATGCTTGGTCAACCGGCTGACTCCATGGTCGACGATAAAACTATCAATGACATGATACCTTCTCATATTCCAGTAGACATGGCGGTGGCACCAGAGCATGACACATTGTCTCGTCACCACGTTGTCAAGGCTCCTTTGACCTCAACACCAAACAAGAGGTATCATACTTTGAGTCCAGAGAAGCTTGGTGTCGTTGGCTACGTCAAGGATGTTGCTGGGTTTGTGACTGACTACGTGCATGACACCCGGGAACGTCGACGACATTCCCGAGATAGCGCATCACCTGAACGACAGCGCACCATAGCAGAACCAGCAATTCCACCAAATGAGAATGACACAATTCGTGAAAGAAGGTCTTCCACTCAAGAGGTGACCGAAGAAGAGGCCACTCGAAAACCGAGAAGTCCGCTTGCTCATGTAGTCGGTCAATTGTTCCCGGGCATTCACCCCGCCGAACAAGAACACCCATGCGTACATGCTGACGAGATCAGATCCGAAATGATGAGAACACAGGATACATTGAGAGATGGTGAACGCAGCATAGTATCTAAAAGATAGCTCTTCAAATGAATTATGCACAAGAAAGGGTAGCTGGATATATGGCGTGATATAACGCCCGCCTCCTCCGCCCCGACATTTGGAAATCTACAAAATTTTCTGGCGCTCAGTGGAAACTTGTATTAAAGATTTTGAAATAAAATTTGATATATAGTCAGTCATCTATTAATCCTGTAATTTGTCATAGTATATGGATGTCGCCTGATTATCGACCTAGCGAGAGGCAAATATCATTAGAATAATAGTCGATGACCAATGATTAAGATTATAACTTGCCTGGCTGTCGACTTGCGGTGGCTGCAATTGCAAGTTGCTTTCATTTAGAAGCCGCGACTCTGAGAAGACACAGAAGTCACCGTCTATACCCACATATATAGGCTTCACATTATAATATTTCTGAAGCAAAGTCAGGCAATTCTCGGTCGGCCTGTCAACGCATAAATCCTCTACACTTTTCAGCGTGGGCTCTTTCTAATAACATGTCAACCAAAATTTATACTGAAATGATTAATACGAGCCTTATACGTACCGAAATCATAGTATCTAATAGAATCTTCCCATATCCTTGTCTTTGGACAGACGATTCCACATAAAAGTCCAACAGACATAAGTATTTCAAGTGCTCGATGTTGCCACTATCATTCTGCTCAAGTAAATGAGTTTAAAAGCTATGAACAGGTCATCGAACATTATGCTCAATGCTCAACGTACCATATGAAATATACGCTTTTCCCCGGTGTTGAGGATTCCTTTAGCTTCGTATATATCACCAGCTTTCCTCATAATAATGTAAAGCCGGTGATGCTGTGCTGTACTTATCAGTTTTTCATAAGTTGTTATTGGTCCGGCTAACCGTTGTGTCTATGTACAGCAGCATTAATATCGGCCGAACGTATTCAGTATCGCAGTACAATTGTTGATTGCCATTATTTAAACTGACTACCTGTGCTGACTGTATCCCAAGATCATTTATAATTTGATTCCAACGTTGCCTACATACATATGAATAAGGCTCAGTATGATCTCGTTCTCTGGCCAGTAATGTCCTACCATCTATGGCTTACTTATCAACTTGTGATTGATTTGCAATGTCGCCTCCGCAAAACCATACGACTTTGACACCGGGCTCTATCAGGGACTCATTAAGCATGAAGAAAGCGGAACAAAGATAAGAACCAGAGATTTCTCTGTTATACATTTTTTTCAGACTGAGACAAATCCAGGTGATACAGAAATCTTCCGTCCATCCAGCAATCCGTATGACCTTAGCAGGAGTACAATTTGTAGTGAACCCTGTCATGTTTGATTGCATTTGCAGAATGAATCTTCAGGAAGAAGATCGGATCAAAATATATGTTGTTTGTTAGCTCTAACACGATATTTATGCAATGCAATCATTATCTAGCATATAACAATTGTGAGACAGATCATACAAACCGAGTTCTTTTTGGAATCCCCTTATATCATGACAATAATTTATCTTCATGACAATTTTTAGTATATGTTATACTTGAAAAATAATTGGTGCTGATCCCTTAATTGTTCCCGTAAAGTTTAGCTATATTTTGCCCGGGTAGTCATGAACGCGAATCAGGTTCTCAAAGAAATTTAAATATATACGAAGTATGCATTTTTACTCTTTGAGCATAGAAAATGGAAAGCATTATTATTGCATTTATTGAAGGCGAAGGCGAAAAACATGATCTTGTGTGAGTTCAATAACTCTATCTCTACAGAGTCCACCCTGCAAGAGTGAGGAGCTGATGGAAAGAATAAGTCAATCTATGGCTATCAAGGAAGAAGGAAACGCCGATGACAATCTGGTACCTTTAAGAACTTTGATGGGTATTGATGGAATGGAACCAGGCTGCACGATATCCACAGAAACAACTTCACCCAGAGTAATCCTCGAAAGCTCAATGGAGTTGCAAGTCTAGAGCACTGTTGTTGATCATAGGGAGGAGATCAATATAAAATTGTTATAAACGATAGTATGTCAGTCACACCCGATGCAAAGCCTGAAGTCTATTGAACCCACAAAGCTCCTTTTCTGTATTCGAAGTAACATATGCCACGCAAAGTATTGGAGACTTCATTCAGTCATCATCATGTCCTCAACAGATGTTTGGAAAATCTTGCCACAACGAGCACTCGTATATGTTAGCGCAATAATGACTTATCATATGAGCATGATTGTAATTTTTTCTAATTCCCCAACGACCTTCATCGCATTGATGACAGCATTTTCCTTTCTTACTTTTGGAGGAGCTTACAGATAATTCGCGCTGCCATTGATTGCTAATCAGCTTTTAATTACTTTGTTTGAAGAATATGTTGAAACAACAATTACTTCTGGAGTTGCTCGAATTTTTTTTGGCGCTTGCGTGTCTCCACAACGAAGTCAAGATGTAAGAAAAGTTCAAGCATAAAGGCAGATGGTCGATTGAAAAAGAAAAGTGCTGAAAGATGAGATGTTCCTGTTCAACTAAAGCGCACATGCAATATCTGTTGTCGTGGGCTTATCATCATTGCCATTTATTGGCACAGAAATGCAAGCTGGAAAAATTTGTCCTTGGTATAAATAGAGCAAGCTTGAAATAATTGGCATTCTGTTGTCTACCATTGATCACTCTGGCTTTTTTTTTTTAAATAACTTTCACAATTTATGGTACTTTAAGGTCTATCTTGAGTGAAATATACAGGCACGCCGTGGTTCTCTAATACTTCATGGTTTTCCTAGCGCTCTCGCATGCATAACGGGTCAAACTATTGTTTGAGCCATGACCTGTATTATGACGACTCATGGTGTCCTCGCTGCACAAACATCGGACCAATATCGCTTGAGGTAGCAAATATAAGAAGGCTGAAAAGTATGAGAAGACATGAAAAATATACTGAATGGTCTATACATTTGTAGACTTTTCATATCAATGACAGGCCGAACTACTGCTTGAGCCATAGGCAGTATTTTCAAACCTCTATGTGCCCCCAATGGAAACATTTTTATATGAGTGATCAGGTAAAGACATGAAGTTTGCATGATAAAACAAAATTCAATACTAAAGTATTTGTCGTCAGGATATCCAACCACAACCACAACCAAAACGCTCAGATCCTGAATGGTTAGCTGTCAAGTGCAGCCTAAACTTCCATTGAATGGAACCCTGCTTACAGGGATGCTCTGCAAGAATTGGTGACAAAGGTTAACGAGTTGACTATACATACCTATATGTTCTCGCGCTTCCTTTTTGTCCGCGAGCTTCGTCTTGACCCCAACTCTGGCCAACATCGTTTTGTCACCAAGAAATTCTTTGCCGAAGTGTTTCAGTCCTTGACAACTCAAAATGCCAATTATGTGCGCATTAGAGGGCAAACTCTGGAGCATAGGCAACTCGCCTCTTAAAGTTTCGTGGAAGCCTACAGACCGACGGTGTGGGCGTGACAATACTGAAAGCAGCCACTGATACTCGCGCGGGTGGACCTCGCCAGCAAGCGGTACCAGTAAGTGCGAGGGAGCCAAACATTGCCGGTATGACCATAGAGGACTTGCGCAATACACAAGGGCAGTGTGTCCTGATCGACCCAAATCGGCGGGACCTTCTGTTCTGTATGCATGAGGACTCCGAACCAGATGAACCACGTATCATGCGGTACACAAAAAACACGCAGGCAAAGCAAAGAAAAGAGCGAAAATATCGCGACATTCAGCTGTCCGTCAAGCAGGATACCAATGTTGGTCTGGCAGAAGCTCAGCTGAGTCAAATTGCGCGCAGCTTCACCTTGCCGGCACAAGTTTGCCTTATTTGTCGCTCAACGGTCCAAGGTGGCATCAATACTTTCCAGTCACTATTCTAGCACGAATACTCTGCACTCCCGCAAAAAGAATGGTGTGCTGTCTCTCCACAGAGAGCTCAGGTTGTCTAGTACTCTCAACCGCATTCGGGAGGATGACCGGCTTTCTGACGACCTCAGAGTCTCTTTCGGTGATGACCGCATACTGGTTAAGGGCAACTGGTCTGCCGGCAACACCGCGTACCACGAACCAATCAGGGGAGTCGTTATGAGACGGGCTCTAAGAAAGCGGAGAATGACAGTGATTATGGTTAAATGTACAATACAAGCAAGCATTGTCCGCATTGCTTCGAAAAAACTCTGGAAAAATTCAAGAGGGTACCCAATCCAAGACCTTTGCAACGAGAAAAGACTCCGACAGTACTCTGCAAAAGGCCTGCTAAAGATGCACAAATCAAAACTGTGCAGCCAGTGCAGAGTAATCGTCTTTACAACCGTGATGTCTCCGCAGGTTGCAACCTTCGTCACATACTGCAAGGTCTTAGAGTTGATGGAACCAGACCACTTCGGTTTCGTCGTCCTCAACAGCAAATATCAAATATTCCGCGTTATTTATCGCTACCGCAACCCAGAATACCGGATAATGAGTATTTCATTTGCAGGCAGGAAGCAATGATATTCAGAAGCTAACGCAAAACTCTTTCTCAAACGCTGCTAAAATTTATAGGTAATTTGGTAAGCTGCATATGCACAGCCACTCACTGCTGCAAACAATCGACCACACAACAAAAAGAACAGCCCCGTATCCAATCTTCCCGCCATGCACACTGCCCCACAATCCGGTTGTTTATGAGATTGAAATATCTCATTGAAATAATGTAAAGTCTGTTAATGTACCGAACATACAATGTAGAACTGGTAAATATATGACTGTTGATAAGGATACATGATCTTTCATTTAAATACGACGTCTGTAAATGATGGAGGTAAAATCTTCACAGCAACAAAATGAACTATTTTTCAAAAAGTCCCGAAAATTTTGCTGATCAACCTTCCACCAGATGGAGACACTGAAATCGCCAGTGTTTAGAGACTCTCAATATTTCTTTAGAGTAAGCCTCTAGCCTCGTGGTCTTTCGAGGGTATGTTGATGGGCTGAGGAGTGGCAATGAGCCCATTTCTAAAATAGGGGTTAATGGATGCCACTACCGCAAAATGAGGCTGGCGCTACCCAAAAAATCAGGCAGATCGCTAGAGTCTACTGGCTGTTGCTAACTGCAAACACGCAAAACCTGTGGTATAAATATGCAGCGTTACTAAAACACTAAACATGAGGCTCTTCTTTTTGTTTCTTATTTTCGCACAAAGATTTTGTATTTCTTGAAAGATCACTAAATGGCTTCCATATCCGAACCACAAGAAGCTGCTTTACCACCAATTCAATTACAAGAAACTAAGCATGATTTAGAGCAAGATATGACAGCTAGTAAAGACTCACATATGGCGATAAGAATATCCGCTACGCCAGAATACAACAAAGGGTCCCGATTTCAAGAGGAGAATGACTCGCTGTTGAACAATAGTGTGGAAGATGATGCGGATCCCTCGACAGAGCGTCATTCAGTACTAAGGTCGAAGAGATTTTTAATTATCTCTTTGGTAATCGCTGCCATACTCATAATAGGCGCTATTGCTTGTAAGTGTAGTTCAGAGCCAGATTCAATACTCTATCACGCCTATAACTAATTGAATCTTCTTCCTTGTCCTAGTGGTCGTTTGGGTAGAGAAAGATGCTGACTAGTTTGGCATTTATATTTGACACTTGTACAAGACAAGCGATGCTTCAAGACAGTCAATAGTATCATAATATATATTCGCACTTAGTTCAATCAAAATTTATTATTTCTTTTGTTGTATGAAGTTTTTCACATTAACAAGTGCTCTTAATATTGTGGGAATGGAAGAAAAAGTGTTGGTACAAGTCAAGCTCCAAAAGAGCTGCGATGTGGAAGGCATGTTAACAGTGAATGTGCTTTTGCAAAACGATCATAGATCGTGATAGTGACCAAATGAAATAAGATGTAAATAGAGCGATGTTTAATCGGTATGCATCGACTCTGTAGTCTCCAGATTGTGAACTTCGCCCTCAGTGTAATAGCAAAGAAGCTTAACACGGAATTCAGCGAGTTGATGGTAAAACAATTTCTAATAACAAAAAAAATAAAAACGATGCGGTCAGCCAAAATGCAAGTTACCTATAGCCAATGCATTGTTACTTACCAGCAAATGTGCTTGATTAGTTGTCAAAGTTTGGCCAAGTCTGCAGATCTCGTAAGGAGCGGACAGAGTGATAACACCATTCTGCAAGGTAGTTGGCATACCGAGGCTACGAATGTGCTGCTCCATATTGTGAGGCATCTTATCGGGGCCGCGCATAACTGGGCCCTCAGGTATCGTTACGGTTTCAGTGGCGGCAACACCTGAGCGAGCATAATCAGCTTGTATATAGTCATCGAAATACTTCTTAACCTCATCGACAGGACGGTCGGTAAACAAAACACCAACATCGCCAGTAAGAAGCTACGTTGCAAATGGGAATTAATATGGTCACCAAAATGTTCCACTGCCACCTCCTCGAGCATCAATTACCTTTGACACGTTTCTCAAGTTCTCCTTATATTCATCTTCAACAGTTGTGCCGAGAGCCTTGGCCATAACTTTGTTTTTTCCAAGGAAGAATCGAGAATCCTTGAAATCAGATCTCACTTCCTTAAGGAAGGTGTTTCTCATGTTCTCGACAGAGAAGACCCAGAGATATGTATATTTGTCAACACACTCTCTAACCTAGAGTAAGTTTAATTATCGTTAGAGCAATATCTAATAAGGTAGTGCATCATACAAAACTTTTTTGACTTTTACCTCCTCGAACAACGAGTCCTTTCCCCCTCGACCTTTCTTCTCAGTCTTGGTAAGTGACACTAAAAAAAATCAGAGGTTCAGCTCGTTGTTATGACAAAAAGTGAAGACTCTACCAGCCTCACTGGACTAGACCACTAACCAACTTTAGATCTCTTGGACTTTGGCATGTTTGCAGTAGAGAGGAATGAGCTGCCTTTCTCGGAACAAAAAAAAATTCAGGAAAGAGAGAAGCAGTCCTCCACAAGTTGGCTGGCTTAGCCCACGTGATCTACTCCCGTTGGTCAGTGACGTGTCGCTGTGCTGGTACCTCAGTAGCGGAGACCAAGCGCGTTTCGAGTTATTCACCATCCTCCTCCTCAGATGGTAAGTGACAGCCGTCATTGAATGTTGGGATAACTCTGCGTTTGCCGCTGTTCAAATCCTTTTCAAGTTTCTTGTATACTTATTGCTGGCATGTACAGGTTGTTTTAGCAGCTGCAGTCGTCACCAAAAGCGGCAAAGGTAATATCATCTTCCATCATTCACAGATGCTCCAGACGTATCAACGTCGCCTTGCTGACATTGCTTCCTTTGCCAACTACAGCCGTCATCTCTCGCCAATTCAGAGAGATGCAGCGCTCTCGAATCGAAGGTCTTCTTGCTTCGTTCCCGAAACTCACCAGCGCCGGACATCAGCATACAACGGTTGAAACCGAGCACGTTCGCTACGTATATCAACCTCTCGATGAATTATTTATGGTCCTGATCACAAATCGCCAGGTGAATAGATCAGCAGTATTAATATAATGAGAGTTAGATAGCTAACGACCATTTTTGCAGTCCAATATCTTGCAGGACATAGAGTCCCTTCATCTGTTTGCCCGTGTTGTCGCCGATACTTGCAGATCTTGTGATGAAAGAGAGATCTTGAGTAATGCTTTTGAACTTCTAAGCGCATTCGATGAAATTATATCGGAGGGGTATAGAGAAAACGTCAATCTTAGTCAAGTCAAGAGTATTATTGAGATGGAGAGTCATGAAGAAAAGATTCAAGAAATTATCGCCAGAGTGAGTTAGATGACAATTTTTTTTAGGAATTAAGCAAGACTGATTCACTTATCGGTTGTGCTCGATACAGAACAAAGAACAGGAAGCCAAGGAAGAGCTTAAGAGACGAGCGAAACAGCTGGAAATGCAAAGAAGAGATGCAGCTAAGCGTGGTCAAATGTACATGCAAGGAAATTACAGTGGAGGCTTTGCTGGAAACAGATCACAACCTTCTTTGGAACCCTCAGTACAAAGCGTCACAGAACAGCGACCAGCATTCAACAGGTAAGAGATAATGGCTAGCCTCTGCTTCATCCTCAAACTTGATTGCTAATATTGTAAACAGTTCGCCAGCTCAGCCTACTTCAAGAGCAAAGGGAATGAAGCTTGGTCGTAAAGGAAAATCAGCTGATCTATTTGAAGCAATTAAAACAGAAGTTGAAGAGCCTCTGCTACGATCGCCAGCTCCTTCAGCGGCAGCACCTGTTTCAACTATTCCTCAAGAGAGGTAATATGATGACGGAGACCGATAGTTAATATATAGAGTTGAGCTGACGTCTTGTTTTTAGCGTACATGTTACTGCCGAGGAACGAATGCGTCTAGTCGCCAATCGGGATGGAGGTTTAGAACAAATGGAAATCAAGGGTGTTCTGGTTCTGAAGATCAGCGATCCATCTGCTGGCAAAGTTCGCATTTTGGTCAACGCTGTTGAAGAAAGTTCTCTCCAGTTCAAAACCCATCCCAAGGTTGACAGAGTCCTGTTTAGAAACGAAAACGTTGTACAAATGGGAGACCCATCAAAATCTTTCCCCATTAACCAGCCTTTGGAAGTAGTGAGATGGCGATTTATAACACAGGATGAGACCAGTATTCCACTTTCCAGTAAGTACTACACCATTCATGATAGCATTGATATAACATTCTAAATGATGTATCTTATCATTTCTACAGTAAATTGCTGGCCATCTCCTGCTGGCGATGGAACTTGTGATGTTAATGTTGAGTATGAATTGGAAGCTGATCATATGGAACTCAAAGACGTTATAGTTAGCATTCCATTGCCGTAAGCTATCTTCTACTATTTATAATTGGGATAAGCTGAACAATGGTTCTTATGCATGTTTCGCAGATCTTCTTCACAACCGACTGTTAGCCAAGTTGATGGCGAATACAGTTATGATCCTCAACGTCATACCTTGGATTGGCAAATCCCTATCATCGACTCCTCTAATAAGTCCGGCGCCTTGGAGTTCAATGTTGCTGGAGATGATGTTGATGCGTTCTTTCCTACGCAAGTGTCGTTCTTCAGTGAAAAGCTATTTTGCAATGTTGATGTAAGTACTATCTAATTTGCTCAAACGGAAAAGTTGATTCGTATTTTAACTTGATTACTCGTATAGATTTTGGATGTACAATCTGTGGAGTCTGGCGAAACTACACAATTCTCAAAAGAAATATTATTGTTGGCAGAAGACTACAGTGTTGTATAGAAGTTGTCTTGAATATAGTGCTCTTGAAGCGGCCACCGATAAGTATTCAATTAAAATTAAACATCGGTATCTTGTTTCAATATCCAGTTTTGGCATCAGTGCAATGTGAATGCTTGACTTGTGCCTAGCCACGTGATGTTGGCGAATTACTGAGAGATAGCGCGATCAGTGCCTTTGATTATATTCTTTGTTACCTTGTCTGAATGGCGAACTCCAAAAAGGCTGCCCCATCTACTTTTCCCATGTCATCCCAGGCGGATTTAACGCAGATGTTTCAATCTACGCTTGAAGTAAAGTTCCGCTTGCCGGCTCAGTCAAAGTTATTCAGATGCTTCAGATACTTTTCCTGACAACAGACCTTTATAGAACCGATTGATAGAATTGTTCAAAGGCGATAAACAGGCAATGAACGCATATCTGGTGAGTTGATTGACACTAAGACTTGGTTTCCCCCGAGAATTATGAGTTTTGATTGTTCCTGATCACTAAACCGTCCTCTAACTCTCATATCCCAGACGAGATTGTCTCAAAAGAAGCAACAATTCGATTCAGTTTCTTCCTCTACGCGTCCTCCCCGATTAACTGCTCAAAATTCAACTTCTGGCAAGCAAGGACAGTTCATCGGACCGATGCCATTGCCAACTGAGTTTAAATTGCCTAGTGCAAGCATTAGGCTATCTGCAGAGAAGATGTCGATGATGTCCGATATACTGTCAACAATGTCGTTAAAAAATCAAGATGAAAGAATATCTGGTCTTATGAGACTTATGAGTGAGGAAGATTTAAACTTTATAATGAACGATGTGGTTGAGCAAAGTGGCCCCAGTAAGTGTGAAGCACTCAAGAATCTGAAAACGTCGTTCAGGTGCTTAAGAAAATCCACACAGTTTGTCAAGACTGCTGCACAAATTTAAATCCAAAAGGTTCTTCAGGTTGTTCGAGTAGCCAAACAAAGCCATCTGCCCACACTGCCAAAGGTAAAATGATTATTATCGTAATGATGTCCAAACAAATTGATTTATGGTTATATTTATATTTGATTCTGCTTTGTTAGAACTCGGTTGCTCCTTTGTGCCTTGTGGTAGTAATATGGGTATCTTGTGCTTACCAGAAGATGCTTATCTTGAATGTTTGGAAAATCAAATTAAGAATAACCCGGATACCAAAGCTTTAATGGAGGCTATGCGCAACGTTCCTTTTGATCTGGTACTTCAAGAGCATGTCGCTAACATTAAAAGTTCTAAGAGTAAAAAATTGGCTAAATCCCAGGCCCCCACTTCTAAAAAGCCAGAGCTCAAATCAAATGGACTTGCAAGGGCCAAAGAACCATCTGTTAAGAATGCCAATGCTACAAGAGTTGCTACCACGAAAATCATGTCGGAACTTGTAGGCAAAAAGGCGGATGGTTTGAATGGCAAGCAAGGCGTAAAACCTGATATGCAAACAGAAACCAGTCATGGTGATAAAGCTGCGGTACGCAACAATTATTTTCAATCTTCAGTTTTACTCGATTCAAACTACTTATATTGAATGAGCACTCTTTACTAGGTTGATCAACATCAAGATAAATCGTCAAATATGCAATCAGGAAACATTGCTGAATACAATCCTTTAGAGGAAGGGGACCAATCGAAGCAGAAAACAGACATCGCAGCAAGTAACAATTTCAATAGTCAACATGAGGGGCCAAGCAGGGAAATGCCACTTAGCGAGAGCCACAGTCAGGGAAACCAAGAGGTCGATGAATCGCAAATAAGGAAGAAGGTTTTAGAGCATGAGCGATTGCTGTCTGACAGGATGACAAGGGAAAATCAAAAGCGTTTGGACATGGGTAGCTGTTAGGTTTAAACTTTTTATTATACCTAATACTTAATGACTGATTGTCTGCTATAGATAACATCGACAAAAGGTATCGAAAGTACCTTTACGAGAAAGTTAGGGTTGGTGAAGTTGAAACAGTCTCTACCCTACTTAAGATGATTCCCGTCCCGGATCAGCCACAATCGCATGATCCTCCGTTTCCAGCTACCATTGCAGCGCAGAGCCTGGAGCTTTGGGAAGATTACGAAAGAAGCAAGGACGGTATCACTCTGGTCAGTGCGAATACTGGTGTGCAAGCAACATTGTTGCATGTAGCTGTCAAGACAGGATCTCTCGAGCTAGTCCATTTTTTGTTGAAATGCGGAGCACCACTGGCTGCTGTTGATTCCGCTGGACGATATCCTCTTCATATTGCAGCTCAAGAACCATCGGCATCACTCGACATTTTGAAATTGCTCATCGAATATGGACCAATTCGATACATTGATATACAAACTATGGTCACGCAAGAAACTTGTCTTCACATTGCAGCGTCAAACAAAAATACAGAATTGATCAATTTCCTGCTTACCATGCGCGCAAAGGTACATTTTGTTAACTCGGACGGACAAACTGCTGAAAAGGTGGCTAAGCTACAGCTTGAGCAATATAATGACAAGTGCAAGAAAGACTCAAACAAGAAAGACCCAGAAGATCTCTCGGTTCCAAGAAATGAATGCCAGAAGATAGTGGATAACTTTATTCAAAACCGCCTCATGTTCGAAGAATGTCAAGCGAAAAAGGGTGAATTGGAAAAGGAAAAACGAATGCAAGAAGCAATCAAGTTACAACGAGAAAAACAGGAAGATGAAAAAATTCGACGTAAACAAGAGGAGAAAGTATTGAACGAGGCAAGAAAACGCCAAAAGGAAGAGGAATTACTGATCAGTATGGTTAAATCTACATCCAGTAACAAGAAGAAAAAGAAGGCTAAAGGCAAATATAAGGCTCCACGTTTCAGTTCTGATGAGCAGGAACAAGAACCAAACGACAAGCCATTTAATCATGATTATCCCACTCCTCCACAAGAGCATAGTACACTATCAGTCATGTTAGGAAACAATGATTCGATCAACGTCAACAAGAACGCCGATATTTCATCCCATGTATATCGAAGTGTCGAAACGCAGACCGAACCTCTACTGCAGCAAGACTTTTCCGCATTGGATATTTCTCACTACCCCGCACTTCTTGATATTGCACGCAATGTAGACCAGAGTCATCGTAGCATTCATGATACATTATGGACCAATGATAATGATGCATATGAGGTGCCGCCTATTCATATGCTATCTAAGCAGTTTGATAATATGCCGCTTCCTAGCAAATATCAATACCATCACTACGAACTTGAGGATCACTACAGCCGTATTTCCGACTCTAGCACCTTATTGTCAACCGCAGCACAAGATAACGGTCCGTTGTATGAAACACAGAGAATGACCGACAGTATGGCAGACCAACATTTTAGCGCAAATATCCAGCAACAGCCGGGCTTTTACCATTCACGATCTTTTCATCAAGCTGTATCTGATACAGGACATGAACTACATCCTGATACACATCTCAACAAAGTCATCTCTCCTATTGGAAAACAACCCTCAAATTTTCCCAGCGCTGCACAAATTCAAGCAAATGGTAGTCTGCTAGGATGGAGTTCTTTTCCAAAAAAACTAAAGTATCCACCTGGCTTAGGCTTTGATCCTTTAAGCACTTCTTCACAGAGAAATTTGATTAGCCAAGATAAATATCAAGTCGCTGCTTCTGCATCTGATGTACATTCTTATTTACCCCAGTTTAGCCTATTTGGTTAACTTAACGTACTATCCATAGCTCATTAATTATACTTTTTAGTAAAACTTTGATCGTGATTTTATATATATGAAATATTCACAGGCGAGGTTTAAAATAAGGGAAGAAAACCTGCTCTTTCTATGGAGTGTATACATTTAGTTCTTGCCACTTTGCTCTTTTGCGAGCTGTAGGTACTTGCGCTGGCGCTCCTCCAGTACACGACGCTTATTAAAGTATTCGACCTGTGCAATACTTTGTTAGTGACTTCTCATCGAGCATCAGTCAAGAAATACACATAAAGCTCACCCAGCTTGCCATGCACGCCTCCTCATATTCTTTCTTCTTGCTCAAGCAGGATTTCCCTTTTTCACGAATTTCGGGCTTGTCATTCATCGTTTCGGGATCAAGGATACCACAGGATTGCAGACAAGCGAAATATTCGTCACGAATCTTCCAGCATTGCTGTCTCTCTCGGCGTGAAGGAGGTTTATTTGCTGTCTCTGACTCTTTCGACATGTTATGCAAAGCAAGTAGAACTCTGAACAAAAAATTGGGTCAATAGAGTTTGAATTAGTTCGGTATTAAAGGTCACGTGCTCTTGTCATCAACATTATATAGGTAATGGCGGTTGGAAGAGGCATTGCTATATGAGAGAAATAAATATATTGGATATACTGATATTAAATGAATATACATGTTTGAATATTAGTTCTGTTCGCTATTGATGGCAACCGGTGGTGGAACTACGGTGGAGGATCGTATATTCGACTCTGACTGTTGGCTTTCATCATATCCATCGATTTCATGCAGCCCAATGCCATGCTCTTCGTCTGTGTGTATAAGCGCTTCCTTTTCGTGCTTCTTTTCACCACGTGTTACCCATGATTTAAGTAAGTGCAACTCAATGTTTCCCAAGATCAATTGCTCAATGTGGTAAAGTAATAATGGGGTGGTCAATACGCCAACAATACCGGCTGGCGCATCTTGGTAGAGCACACTAACTAAAGGTACACCCATTGCAACAGTCTTTGTTGCGCCGCAGTACTTTCAGCAAAAATTAGTAAAATAAGTCAGAAAGGTTGCAAATGTGAAGTACTGCTTACCATGACTGCTACGGTATCTTCACGAGAATAACGAAGGTTTTTCACCCATTGTGGAGTCTTAACTCTACGTGGCAGCGGGAGTCTAGAGCAGAGAAGACAGAACATAGAAAAACTGGTATAGAAAACGGCATTGATGAGGACCACCGCCACTATGTCCACGGCTCCTACAGCAGCAAACGAATTGGAGGCTATGGCGTCAGAAAACACAGACCACACTAATGCCAATAGTGCGAGACTGTTGATATCTCCAAGCCGACATTTGTCTTTCACAGCTGCAACTTGTCGTGGAAACAGCCATTGTATTATCTGACCAACGACCAAGGGCGCAAGGATAGTCAAACCCAAATTTTTCAGGACGTCCACGTAATCTAAGCTTCCGTGGGCACTTGTTGAAGGCGAAATCCGAGTATCTTTTTCGAAAACTTTGCGAAGGAAAATTAGTAATATGTACCATTATAGAGCCATTGTGTGAAAAACCCCTTTTCTTAAAATGTGGGTTGGTATTGTACCTGTCATCATGGCGGGAGATACGAAAATACCTGTTAAGGAGAAAGGGTTAGGATCGGAGTAGCAATTTCTTGACAATACAACCTTTGTATCTACCTAAGACGTTGCCCAACGCTGCGTTCATCAAGGCTGAGAGTAAAATACAAAAATTACGCCATTTTGTGGATGTTTAGCTTCATATTTTATCGGATGACCACATCTGATGAGATAGTAGGTTACCTGAAGCTTCGTTGCCCTTTGCGTTCTTGGTCATTACAACGTTAGAAGATACCGTTGTCGGCGTGCAGCCGGCAATAACCAAACCTAAAAGGAGCATGTGATTGATCGGAAGTTTTACCGCTGCAAAGAATACTGCAACGCCATAAACGGTGAATGGTATTATAACCAGGCTGATTACTTGAATCATAAGGTGGAGCCGGACGCGCATGATGGTTTTGGCCAGTATCCGAGTGCGTAGCGATAAACCAGATATCAAGAAAATGACAATAACGGCACCTAAAATTTACGTTGATGGATATAAGCTTACGAGGACATAGCTGCCTTCTCGCACTTCCGATTTATTGTGATCTTACCCCATTTAATACTCCATTCCGAGTGGATAACACCGTCCTTTTTGGCAACTCCAGGAAATCGCCATGCCAATATTATGACAATGGCAAGTCCCATCAAGAACCTATTATTGGTCAATTCAGCGCCGTAGCCAATTGATGTTGCCACCAGTGTGATCCCAAAGCGAAAGGCTTACCAATACTGTTTAAAAAAAGTCTTTGCGAACTTCTTGAACCGAGCTGCCTTGCTTGTTTTAGGGGGCTCATTCTGTTCCGACTCCTCGATATGATTATCAGTCCTGGTTGCGGCCTGAGAACTCTTTGAAGAGGCAGATTCGATTATATCGGATTCTTCCCGTCCAGGATTTGTAAATAACGCTGGTGGATAGGAAAGTTTGTCAAGCTTGTTTACTTTCGTAGAAGAGAGGTTGCTCATTGCTCGTTGCAACAACTTGCAATAAGCAAGGTAAAGTTTAAAGTTGTTCAGAGACTGAAAGTGCGCCCAACCAATTTTTAATAAAGATGGAGATCACGTGGACAAAGAGTCGCAGTGAGCATTAGGCATTTGGTGCCTTGCTTATGCCAACAGTATATCATAGACAATGCTGAAATTGATTCACAGTGTTGCACACTTCTACAAATGATTTAATTATTTCTCTCCGCTTTTACTGAGATACCATTAGAACGAGATTACCGGTTGTATCCGGCCGTACCTGAATACTTAAAAGCTACAACGTTAATTGGCCCGTCGCGCTGTTTATCCATTCTCTGGTGGAGTAGTCTAATTTATTGCTGCATAGAAAGAACAGATATAAAATACGCATGTCTGTCCCTTTATCGAGAGATTGAGCATCAGAGCTATCTTCAAAGTGAGCAGAAGAAATCGTCACAGTGTTTATGATATGATTCTTCGCCATTCCAATATCATTGCTGCATGGCTGTGCTGAACCGACCGTCACACAAAACCAGAGCCAGATTGTTCGATATGCATACGCTGGCGCAAATCTCAGGTCGAAGGACTCTGAAATTTATGACGTTGTGATAAGACTGAACCTACTGACACTTTAAATTTGCGATACTGACTTTTGAGAAAGAATAAGAGTAAGAACAGCTGTCAATGTATGAATTGTCGTCTCATGACCATATTACGGCAAGTCTAATGGAGGACTTTATAGTTCTAAGCAAGTGTGTTATATGCTGGCAGCGAAAAATTCCAGCGCTTGCAAAGTGTGCCTGATAACGTCGGTGGCTGTTTGAGAGCATTCAACTCCCCTTCTTGTCGGTGTTTTGGTCGGGGTTGTACACGAGACGTAATTGTTTGTCGGCTCAAACTCACTTCACTTTTTCTTTCACTCCACTGTACATAACAATGCCTTATACACCGATTGACATCAGAAGGAACCGTTTGAAGGCCAGTGCTGCTCCAAAGTCTTTCAAGGCTAAGCCTCAGAATGACGATCTGTTGCGAATCTACACCTTGGAATTAGAAGACGACGGGTCCCCGGAATACTCTAAGCGGGTAAGCACTAATATAAGTCTGAAATGCTGATTGGATGGCCAGGCAAAATAGGCAGTGGGCATTTTTTTGTGTAGAGAGAGATCTGCAAGCTGGCATAGATTGATTGCGTTGACAAAATGGTTCGATCAACCCACATACGTGAAAACTAACCATCTTGTCTGTAGTACATACGACTCGCACC
This sequence comes from Umbelopsis sp. M5902, assembly GCA_037039815.1. Taxonomy (NCBI): domain Eukaryota; kingdom Fungi; phylum Mucoromycota; class Umbelopsidomycetes; order Umbelopsidales; family Umbelopsidaceae; genus Umbelopsis; species Umbelopsis sp. M5902. The sequence continues at coordinate 447,029 of JAXQGL010000052.1, forward strand.
AACAACTCAAAAAGACGTATTTGTTATAAGATTCAAGTTGACAGCTGGTATGCTAGCTTCAAATAATGGCGTTCTTCACACCAATTATCCCATCTCAGGGTAAGTCAGAGGGCCAAATAACTGTGATCTGGTGCCAAAACGGAGTATGGACAAGAATCATCATTTGATCGATTAAGTGACATATCTTTTGCTTAGATCTTTTGATCGTGAAAAGTTTCATGCAGTCAGGTAAGGATGACATTATCTTTTTAATGGCTACGGTTTTGAGCAGATGTCTGATTTTGTCTATAGATTCTCATCGGACTTCTCGAAAGATACCTATTGTGATGTTACTGTGACTACTCCTGGTGCCTACGAGTACTATGTTGAATATGAGCCCATAAATCGGGAAAGTGCCGAAAAGAAGCCAGGACCAAAAAGATCGTCTCGGTCTGGTTATTTTGTTGTAGAACCTCGTCTATATATTGACTCACCGGTGAAGCAATCAGAGTCTAGCTCTGAAAAGAAGGATAGCCAAGAACAGGCGCCAGCAAAAGTGCTTTTGCCATTGGATGGTCTAGTAATCGAATCAGCTGTTGGAAAATGGTTGGGACCGCTTGATACTTGGGATGCTCATCTTCAGCAAATGAAGTCAACGGGCTATAACATGATACATTTTGTGCCTTTGCAAGTTCGTGGCGCTTCAAATTCACCTTATTCTATACATGATCAAACAGCGTTCTCAGACGACCTCTTTAATGCACAAGATGTAAAGAAATCCTCAGAAGAGAAAGCTGAACTCGTTAACAAACAACTTCACCGAATCCAAGAAGAGTATGGCATCATGTGTTTGAGCGATGTGGTTTGGAATCATACCAGTTTTGATTCTGTTTGGCTGCAAGATCACCCCGAGTCAGGTACTTAAACGTCATAGTCGATATTGTCAGAAAAGCAAAAGTACTCATGTATATCCCTTTTTGTAGGTTATAACCTCGATAACTCGCCACATTTACAAGCTGCATTTGAACTTGATACAGCACTCATCAACTTGGTTGATGACTTCCCCAAATACTCACTGCCTACGACTTTGAAATCGGGTCAAGATTTGGATGCGGTCATGAATGTCATCAAGAACAATGTTTTCCCTCAATTGAAGCTTTGGGAGTTCAAGGTCATTGACGTCGTTACAGAGAAAAAGAAGTTGTATGAAGCTCTCTTAGCCGCTCCTAAGGAAACAGATCAAAGCCAAGTATTTGAGAATGCCAATCTCAGTGGGTTAGCTGCTGACCAACAAGCCCAAATGCTTGCGGAGCATGGAATCGCCGAAAGACAATCTGGCAGTCGTTATGGCAAAACAGTTGACATAGATGTTGCAGTAGCGTTCATAAAATCTCTTGGAGGCGTAGCAAGCGGCGAACAAGTATCGGAAGATGTCGCTGCAAAGCTTGTTGACATGTACGGAAAGATTCTAGACGTATACAACCTCCCATTTTACAAAGAATACGATGAAGATGTTCGCATTGCCTTGGAAAATACCAGAAATCGCATTGAATATACTCGTCTGGCTGACCATGGACCAAAGTGGGGAGAAATCACAAAGGACAAGCCCATTGTGGACAACTATTTTACCAGACTCCCCAAAAATGACAAGACAAACGGTCACTCCGAGGGCAGCTTAGCTCTTGCAAACAATGGCTGGATTTGGAACGCTGATCCAATGCAAGATTTTGCTGGACCACAATCCGCCGCATATCTACGTCGTGAGGTCATTTGTTGGGGTGATTGTGTTAAGCTTCGTTACGGATCTGGTCCTGATGACAATCCATACCTGTGGAAGCACATGAGGGATTACACTGAACAAACTGCAAAATACTTCCAAGGCATTCGCATTGATAACTGCCATTCAACACCCATACATGTTGCCCAATATCTCTTGGACGCCGCTAGAAAGATCAGACCAGACTTGTATGTTGTTGCTGAGCTCTTTACCGGTTCTGAAGATAGTGATGTTACATTTGTATCGAAATTGGGTATCAATTCGCTCATTCGTGAAGCGATGCAGGCTTGGGATCCTGCAGAGTTATCGAGATTGGTTCATCGCCACGGTGGCAAAGCCATTGGCAGTATGGATCAAGCACTGACTACAGAGCAGACGACTTACTCTTTGAATAAGAAGGAAGAAGAACCTGCGCTGCTGGTCCCAATTTTGCAAGGCAGTGTACCTCATGCGCTCTTCATGGATTGCACTCATGACAATGAAACTCCAAATGAAAAACGTACTCCTGAAGACACCCTGCCAAATGCTGCACTTGTAGCGTTTTCAGGTAGTGCCATTGGCAGTGTCAAAGGCTACGACGACGTATATCCTCGTTTGCTTGATATTGTCAACGAGACTCGCTTATACGATGTGCCCAAGCCTGATGCTAATGTCGGCATAAACAAAGTGAAGCCAGTTTTGCAAAAGCTTCATACGGAAATGATCATGGATGGTTATATCGAATGTCATGTACATCACGAAGGCGATTATATCATCGTTCATAGACAGCATCCTGAACTGCATACTGGCTATCTGTTAGTTGCTCATACCGCTTTCCCTGGACGACAAAATAACCGTGGAAGCATTTCTCCCATTAAGCTCAGGGGTACCGATGTTGACCTAATGTTCTCTGCTACCTTGGATATTGAGTCTCGCGAGAACCTCAGTGATGAGAAGACGCTGCGAGGTTTAAAGAGCAAAATTGTGTCGTTGAGTGCCCCTACGATCAAAAGTCTTTCAGACAACAAGGGCCGCTATACAGAGATCGTGGTTCCTGCCTCATTCCCATCTGGCTCAATTATGGTTCTCAAGACTTGGATTCAAGATAACCCTGCGGAATCATATGATCTTATATCGAGCTGCAGCGACGACGTGTTCAAGGACCTGACAAGTTTGGATATGAACGTAGTACTTCATCGATGCGAAGGTGAAGAGAGAGATGCCACTGGCGAAGGCGTCTATAACATTCCCGGTTTTGGCAGTTTACCTTATGCTGGACTGGAAGGTTTTGTTTCTGTATTGAAGCCTATTATTGCTCACAATGACCTTGGTCATCCATTCTGTGCACATCTTCGCGAAGGCACTTGGGCAATGGACTACATTGTCGACCGGTTGAATCGATACATTGGCAACTATCCCAACCTTAAGCCTTTGAAAGACTGGTTTGCTTCTCGCTTCAGTGAAGTTAAGGGACTACCGGACTTTTTGATGCCAAAGTACTTTGCATTGATTATTCGTACTGCATATCTGAAGGCTCGCGCGCATGCTGTTTCCTTGATGTCACCATTGGTGCGTGAAGGTGATCGCTTCATTCAATCTCTGGCACTTTGCTCTGTGCAAATGTACGGTATTGTTCCATCTTCAGGATTACACCCCACTGAAGTAACACCGTCCATGGCCGCTGGTCTACCTCACTTTACTCACTCTTACATGAGAACATGGGGCCGTGATGTCTTCATTGCTCTGAGAGGTTTATTTTTGACTACTGGCAACTATGATGCTGCCAAACGTCATATCGTTTCTTTTGCAAGCTCCCTGAAGCATGGTCTTATTCCCAACTTGCTGGATGCTGTCCGTTATCCACGTTACAATTCAAGAGATTCGGTGTGGTGGTTCTTACAAGCGGTTCAAGATTACTATAACATGGCTCCTGATGGCAAATCAATTCTGCAAGAAAATGTTTCTCGACGCTTTCCTAAAGATGACAAGTTTGTTCCACCTGAGGAAGGCTTCAAATATAGCTGTACCGTGGCTGAAATCATTCAAGAAATCTTTGAACGCCACGCAGCTGGTATTCACTTTAGAGAACACAATGCTGGTGAGCAACTCGATAGACAAATGTTGGACGAAGGGTTCAATATTGATATCGAGGTGGATTGGGAATCTGGTACTTTGATTGGCGGCAATCGATTCAACTGCGGCACTTGGCAGGACAAGATGGGTGAGAGTGTCAAGGCAGGCAATAAAGGCTTGCCTGCCACGCCCCGAGACGGTGCTCCCGTGGAAATCACTGGACTGCTGAAGAGCACATTACGTTGGGTTGTGGAGTTGCATGAACGAGGAGAGTTCCAATGGACTTCTGCTAAAGATAAATCAGGTAACGAACGGTCTTACAAGGAATGGAATGATCTGCTCCAAGCCAATTTTGAGCGCGTGTACTATGTTCCATTAGGTAAGAGCATCGGTACTCCCATATACATAAATCCATCAATGATATTAACAACCTTTATGATATAGACGAGAAGGACGATTCACAGTACGATGTTTTGAGTCAAATCGTAAACCGTCGCGGCATATACAAGGACGTCTATAAATCCAAAGAACCTTATACAGACTACCAATTCCGTTCCAACGTCCCTGTGGCCATGGTGGTTGCTCCTGAACTTTTCACTCCGGCCAAGGCTATGGGATCTTTGGAGTTGGCACGCAAAAACTTGTTGGGACCATTGGGCATGGCGACTTTAGATCCAAGTGATAATGAATATCACCCAGACTATCACAACAGCGACGACTCGGATAACAAAGCGGTTGCTAAAGGCTGGAACTATCATCAGGGACCTGAATGGGTTTGGCAAACCGGCTACTTCTTGCGCGCTTACCTCTATTTCAGTTTAAAGACTGGCGACGATCAGGGCAAGCGAGAAAAGGTTATGGACATCCAACGGATATTGTTGGCACACAAACGTGAAATTGAAACGAGCCCATGGGCTGGTCTTCCTGAGCTCACAAACAGAAACGGCAACCCGTGCTGGGACTCCTGCCCCACTCAAGCATGGTCAGCAGGAACTATATTGGATGTCGTTAATTATAGCAGAGATCTTGTGAAATCCACTTAAATTTAGTAATAAATCATTGGTTCGTTTTTTGTCAGTATTTCATGGGAGCACGCACGCAATAATAGTGGGGTAACTAGGAACAGTGAGCTTCATTGCGCTTTTGATAAGCTATCATGATGAAGCTGTGTGGATTTTCAATCACAGAACACCAGCTTCAATCACAGATCACCCGCCACCTCTGATCTGAACAAGACAGGGCGGCAATCAATTTTTTTTTATACGAATCTCATTTCCGAAGAACCCATGAACAATGACCAAGTCATTCCACTGGAAACTCATAAACTAAGCTTAGAGCTTCGACCACACCCTGAAAGAGGACGAGGTGTATTTGCAACTCGTGCACTAAAAGCCAGAACACTGGTAGAGATCTCCCCTATACTTTTGGTGAAACATGACGAGTATACAGCACACGGACAGTACACTATCCTGGATCATTACACATACCGCTGGGATGGCGGATATGCCTTAGCGTTAGGGCTTGGCTCTATGTTCAATCATGCCAAAAATCCAAACGTAGGTTTTGTACGTGATATACCCAATGCGGTCATACGCTACTTCACGTTACGAGCCATTGAACCGGCTGAGGAGCTGTGCATCAGCTACGGTGATCATTTATGGTTTGAGGATACAGGTGCCAAATCTGATGCTTCAATTGATAGCAGTGAAGATGAATGGTTTGGTAAAATAATGGCTGATGATGAGGAGTAGATATTGGATCCCTCTATTCAATAAAGCAACGTTTTTAACATTTATGATAATATTTCTGGCTTCATTGACAAGAATGAAGCAAAAGAACGTGACGTCAGCGGATTTTTTTTCTGGGTCTCACCCGCATGACCACACAAAGACTCAGTTTCCAATTGCCTTGTGGTGCTGATTTCTCATTCCTCTTACCTTCATCCCTTCACTTCGAACCCTTTCATATATCACTAGTGGGTTAGAAGCTGTGCACTTCAAGCGCTCCACTATTTACTATATTTCTTTGATATAAATACCACGCAGTACACGTAACAATCATGTCGGCCATGGACTTACGAGTCGGGAACAAATACCGAATAGGTCGCAAAATTGGCTCTGGCTCATTTGGGGACATTTATCTAGGTAAGACATTGGATACTTGACTTTTTTTCTATACTGCGAACGTTGAGGACGCATATGCGTTCACAGTCTTTGCAACCTGGCAGACCATATAGGCTATATTTTGGCCTGCATTTGGAGAATCAACCTACCAATATTCACCGCTATTCACGCTACTACAAAGCCCTCGCGCCTCGTCAAACATAAATGTCGTCAACACGCCAGTTATCAAACAGCAATGCCCATTTTATTGCTAAATACAAGCTACTTTGTCTATAGTAAAACAATCATTTTGTTAATATATTGTTTTCACTATAGGTTCGAATATCGTCAACGGTGAGGAGGTTGCCATCAAATTAGAATCTGTAAAAGCCAAACACCCTCAGTTGGAGTACGAGGCAAAGGTATACAAGACCTTGTCTGGAGGGGTGGGCATCCCTTTCGTACGTTGGTACGGCACGGAATGTGATTATAATGCCATGGTGATTGACCTACTCGGCCCGTAAGTTTCTTAGAATCCTAAAACAATTAGGCTACACCTGGTGGTCTTTGTTGTTTGCCAGAATGTTAGTTTTTTAAAACTAATGATGCATCTCCTTGTCTCATTTAGTTCCCTTGAAGATTTATTCAACTTTTGTCAACGACGATTTTCTTTAAAGACTGTGCTCCTACTTGCCGATCAGTTGGTATGTATCCCATTATCCTCAACACGTGTCAAGTAATTCCATCTTTCTTCTGATTAACCATTGGCTATTAGATATCACGTATTGAATTTGTCCATTCCAAAAACTTTATCCATCGCGATATCAAACCAGACAATTTCCTAATGGGAATTGGTAAACGCGGTAACCAAGTCAATGTCATCGATTTTGGATTGGCCAAAAAGTATCGCGATCCCAAAACACATCTCCATATCCCATACAGGGAGAATAAGAACTTGACAGGCACGGCACGTTATGCAAGCATTAACACTCACCTTGGAGTTGGTAAGTTTTTTGTCAGGTGGAATTTGAGGCTTGAGCATGCAAGTTCAAAAATGTTAAATCCTTTCCTAAACCTCCTTAAAATCTTAATTTTTTGGATGGCTAATTGCCAACAGAGCAATCACGCAGAGACGATCTTGAATCCCTTGGATATGTTTTGATGTATTTTTGCCGAGGCTCTCTGCCTTGGCAAGGTCTCAAGGCTGCCACTAAAAAGCAAAAGTATGACCGAATCATGGAAAAGAAAATGACAACATCCACAGAACTGCTTTGCCGAGGATTCCCCAACGAATTCTCAATCTACCTCAATTACACACGATCTCTTCGTTTCGACGACAAGCCCGACTACAGTTACCTTCGTAAATTGTTCAGAGATTTGTTCGTGCGCGAAGGCTATGTATATGATTACGTGTTTGATTGGACAGTGTTCAAGTTGGTAAGTAAAAATGATAAGATGAGGGCGCGTGCATAAACATTCCTTTGAGTATTTGCAAATATTAATGATTGTTTTGCTGAGAAGAAGGAAGAATCCAAAGGTCACAATCAGGATGATAGCCACGGTAAAGATCAACAGAGCAAAATGCGATTGGGACATGACGTTTCAGCTTCCAAAGGAATAAGTTTACCACCTCACACTGGCTCAGGTGCAGGCATGCAAAGCTCTTCACGAAACAACCCCGTAGGTAACGGTGCTGCCAACTCTGGTAATGTTCCAAGTAAGCCTTGTCATGATCAAACAGGCATGACAAAATTGAACTTTATCTAATCCACGTATTCATACTTTTGTATTAAGGTACCGAGCGAGTACTTCGCAGTCAAGCAGCAAAGACCGGTCAACAGCAGTATTACGGCTAGAACTTTTTAACACGTTATTCTCCTAAGATGGCCAAAAAAGAAACTCTCTCTTCGTTCGGCTTGTTTTAGCTATCTTACTTGATCATGTTTGAGCTGCAGCGAGATATACCTCCCTTTCCGTCTACCTCTTTCGTGTAATAATTTTCTTCTTATTTCTATTTCCTTGCTTTACCCTCGGGACGACGACGACGCTACAGACCACACACTCACACATACACTCATTGTCACTTTTCTTTTAATCCGCCCCAAAGGTGTCATTTTTTTTATAAGCCAATTTGCTGGCTGGTTAGATATGGATAGGTTTTCGTTAGTTTCCATATCTTTGCACAACTAGCTTCTCCTCTAACTATTTGATTCTTCGTAAACCCATTTTTCTTTTTTTTTTTTACAACTTCTTCAACCTTTCTTTTTATACATGATTCTATCTGTGTCTCTCTCTCTCTCTCTCTCTTCTCATGTAACAGCGCGGTTTTTTATATAAAATATATATGGACTTTTTGCCGCGAACAAACAGAAGTCATGAGAAAATATGGAGGTATCGAATTGAAATCAAAAAATATTATGTACTGTAGTCTTGAATTTACATTGGGCTCTTCGCTTTGTGAGTTACCTGATGAAGGCGAGTACGGTCGACGGAACTGAAATTGTTAAGCGCAGACCCTGAGCAACAGCTTTGGTATCAACCGTGATGCCAGGTGATTCATTTAAGACATAGTGATATGGGAAGTTCATCACATCAACTTGGACTGGTTGGTCTGGTTGAGCCAGTTCAATGGCTACCTTTGCCTCGGTCTTGGAAGAATTCTGTTCTATAGTTACCGCGCACGATGCATTCGCAGAAACTACCCCAGCGATTTGGTCTTTGCCAAAGAAAATGGCACCAGTTACGTGTAGGTTAGAAGACTGAACTGCTTGTACTGATGGGGTGTTGGCAAGAATTTTATAGCTTGCTGCTTGCTTAGAGGTTGATGTACCAGGTTGAGGCCGGATACTGTAAGCGTACGATGCATTGATTGGCGAGTCCCCATGGTCTATGATGATGTTTGCATATTTCCGTGTAAACGGCGTGGTGTCCTGGATAACATGTCCGTTATTGACATCTATCCATGAGCCCGTCTGGTCAGTTTTGCTGACGATTACGGGATCATTGGATGGTTCAATATAATACTCTATATCTTCAGCATCTTCGACATTGTTCTCCAGTCGAACAGTATGAGGGCCATTCCCATCTAACTCTTTCGTCCAGGTATTGTCCTTGCTAGTCACACTCCCATCCACTGAAATTTGCTTTTGTGAGAAGATTCGTCTTTGTTCTATAGTTGTTTGAACAACTCCTTGACCGCTAATATTTGCACCCAAGCACACGATCTCATAATCGAGAAAGAACCAGGACTTGACGGCATATGCGCTCATGTCCCAAGACTGGTAACTCATGCCGATGGATGCATAACCACCAGAGTTTGCTCCGCATGTCCATCTGTCTGGACTGACTTTTCGACTTCCAGAACAGGGCTTTCTCTCATTTAGGGAAGCTGTCGTACCAGGGACATGGTACATGTCAGCCGTAGCCCAGTAACCGTCGGAATATTGGCCCAAATCAGCATTGTATAATAGCGTCATGCCAGCGCCCGTATACCACCCCTTGAGATTACCGCCATTCAGACACTCATAAGTTGCTACCCTTTCAGATGACATACTCAGAGTGAACGCGTAGCCTGGTCGCAACATAAAGGCACGATCTGCATGCTTCATCCAGACAATTTGATTTACATCTTTTGGTTCTTCCAATGATTCATCATTGATAATCTCAGTAGCAGCACGATAAAGACTGCCTGGCGCAGTATCCAAATAGTCGTGGAAAGGACGAGCAGAGACGATATTATGCTTTACCCATCGCTTGAATTTGACTACCAGCTTTTCATTGGGAGAGATCTGGATCAGACGAATTACTGCAGAGATCACATCGTCAGCAGCGCGATAATCTGTTCCGTCTAAACGACTGATCTCACGTCCTCTCAAGTTGGCGAACAAAGAGCCACGCCAAATGGTTGTCATAAAAGATTTAACAGCCCAGTCGTATATATGATTTACTCTTTCATCTTTGATTTCCCAAGTAGAGCCATGAAGAAGATAAATGATATCGACCATGCCCTTGAATAGGTTCTTTCCATAGCCACCATGGTAGGGTATGTTTTCTACAACGAGATATTTAACAGTCAACAGGTACATCAGAGTGTTTTTGTAAGCAGGAATGTAACTTACCATGTTGAATGAAGCTACCATCACGATAAAACCCATCGCCTTCCTCGACAAATTCCAAAACACCTGTTCCATTTGCCACGAGCCGTTCACTACCCAAAGTCAGCTCAGTTGCATTGTTATCCAGAATACCCCTCACAGTAACGATTTTACTGGTCCAGACTCGATTGGCACCAGTTTTCACTGGCTCTGGAATAAATCGACGTGAAGTATGTAACAAGCGTTTTCGTAGTTGTTCGTCCATGACATTATAGAATATAACTACCAGATCGTTAATCTGATATGGAATGCCTATTTGCCAATCCCACCAATTGCCAGCTAAGGGCATTTCAGGATAATAATGCTCATCAGCCAACCACCGCACTGCCGCCATCATATCCACAAGCAGCTCGTCATTATGGTATAAGGGGCCACCGGGGGTGATCCAAGCTTGAGCTAGACTCCCCAATCTATAAAAAGTGGCTGTGACATTGGAGGAGGTATAATCGGCGATATCAATCCACAAGAAATGGCGATTTTCGTTCTTGTTGAGCGTAACGTAGTGATGTAGTGCGTTGGCGTGTATATGATCTACGCGGTCTTGCCAGTTTCTCTTTCCCTTTCGTATGGGAGGGTGAGGGACACTGTATTCGTTGGCTTCTGCAATGAGTGTCAAATACCGGTGTCGAAGATCTTCAAATGGCGACTGTGGATTTATAGTATCAGGATAGTCTAATTCAGTTGGGAACTTGACTTCAAGATTCTCTTGTCCTGGCCTGAGACTCGTCTGAGACCAATACAGTGTGATTAGCGAAAAGATCGCTAGGGCCAAAATCCTATTATTATGAGCACATGAAGTGATCAGCTGCCCGACACGTGTAAATAACGATAGCTTGTTGTAACTTACTTTGATGTCGACAAGTACGACTTCATTAGAAAAGTGATTGAAAGCACAGCAAGAGTTATACTTAGTAATTAATGTGTGGACCTTATCATACAACCAGGGGGAAATTTCTGATTTTTCTTTTTTTGTTTAATATTATGTATTGGGATGGAGGGTAGAAAAAAAAATGCTGGTTAAATACAAATGCCTTAACGAGTCGTTATAAGATAGTCTGTTCTTTTTTTTCCCGTCACTTCTAACCATTGTGGTGTACATGAGTACCAGTGTGTATCTAGATTGAGAAAATTATGTATAATAAATATTAGCTTCAGCTCTCATAAATATGATTGACACTAATTTCGGGCCCGCGGCACGGCCTGGTAGTGCCGCCAATGACCGGGTATAAACTTACCAAAAGCTCTTTCCTCATCATTTGGGTTGCACAAACACTTTTCATTCGCGACCCATTCAGGCTCTCGGGGACATTGGCCAAATGGATTATGGAAGTAACCATGGTCATAAAACCAATGAACTTCATCCTTTTTTAGCATGAGGGCTGCTGCAATGCTGTGTACCGGCGCATCTCCCCACCTGATGTCAAATAATAACAGATATTTTTAATGCTGAACCATCAACAGTTTTTGGTATCGCCATCACCATTATCTTACCTCTCATAGAAGAAACCACCACTCTTGTCCAAATAATTGAAGTAATCCATATACGCGGGTGAGTTCATCCACTTGATAGAGCCTATTTCGAAATTTGACCAAAAATGACAAAGATTGTAAGACTCTCCACCATCATTGCTGATCCAAGGAAGCAAACTATCTGGATCACTTTTGGGTACAATGTGTTGAGGATACTCTTTCATGAATTTTTTGACTGTATCCCATAGAGTTACAATTGTGTTTTCGTACTCCTTGATAGTGACGGCCCAGCCTGTATTGGAGTCATGCATTAAGTGTATGGATACACTGCAGCCACCACAAATTTGCACCCTGTCTTACCGTATTTCATATCTTTCTCTTGCATAAGCAAGAAAGGATCATAATCAACATCACAGGAGAACTCAACACCTGGTTCCACTCGCCTAAATATTATAAACATTAGCCATTGGTTATGCTCCAATATGCAAACTCGAAATTTTTGTTTGTACCAGTAATAATCATATTGAAGCATTAAAGGGTGGCGGAAGAAAAACCCGCTTTGGAATCTGTAAATAAAGAAATTAGGCGTTTTGCGCAAGAGCCAGCAATGCAACGTTACACGCTCAGATATGGTAAATTTTGGCTTGCGAAACGGCCAGCATTCGTTCAATTTACCTGCACATATGTCGATAGCTCTCGCTTCCACCATACATCACCTCCTCCGCTTCCATACGTTCTCTTGCCTCTCGAGCTTTGGTCTGATCAATCCATTCGGGGTATCCCCACATTGAGTCCTCGACTTTACCGTACAAAGTTTCACCGCTAGCCAAACCTCGAGTCTTTGCTTTAAACTCCTCTGTGAACTCGTCGTCATTGAGGAATACCCAGGGGTAATGGAATTTGTGGTTGAATCGATCCTCCATTTGACGCATAGAAGCTCGAAGCGGATCGAGCTCAGAATTTCGCACTAGCACTACGAATGCCGCTTTGACAGTGTTGTTGCTTTTTGCCAATGCCACTTGACTGGTACCATGAGATTCGAGATTTTGAAATGGTTTGGTGTCGTATGGCTGATAGTAAATATAAGTCAGCAGTAACAGTGTTGTAAAAGGCAGCAACAAAAGTGCCACCTGGCGCAAGGGTCTGTATAGCACCATGATGATTCTACCTAAAAGAACCGACAGTAAGGCTGAAAAGGGTTTTTATAGATGAAAGATAAAAAATGTTAATTTAAACAATTTTGAAGAGATAAAAATGTCTGAGCTTTTTGCCAAGCAAGTCTAATTGAATAACACCGTTAAATTTTCTTTTTCCTTAATACCCAGCTGCGGCTCCTGTTTGAATGATAGAAACTTTGTGAGAGTATTTCTTTTTCGGCCTTGCTTTTCACTATTTGCCAATGTCAATTTGAAGACAACGCATAAAATCAGCTTGGCCAAGATTTTGCACTGGCATACCGCATACCGCCAGACATGTCAAAGCAACCCAAAATGTGCTATCTTTGGCGGAGAGCCAGCAATAACTTCGGAATTCCAACCATATCTTTAAACGGCAATTGAATGCGTTGAGGCGCAAACATCTTGACCTATTCCCTCGTTTCTCCTTTTTATTCAGATTTAGCGTTAAGTGACATAGTAAAACGGGTTTACCATGTAGCTCAAACTTTTAGGGTAAAAGTTTGTGTAATGACAAGGATTGAGAAGTCGCAGCTTGGAGGAATGCTGATGAAGAGAGCGCATTCTGTATCCAAGTGGGAAGAAGGCAAAGATTGGACAGCAAATTGGTGACGGGAATTAGCTTCCCGTCCGTTTTATATATATATATCCCATTTTATTTTTCAATGTCGTGCAAGATATTCAATCTCATGACTTCTGGCATTTTTGGAGCTTCGTGAACACCATTAATTATGTGCCGAACCTTTTTTCTTTTTAATTACGTTGATTAGTATCATATCGGTAAAGCCACTTTCCTGTGTAATTAAATTAAGGCATTCAGCATTTGAATGCTTTTCGCCCCCTTTTTCTTTTGCCATTTCCATATTCATACCCCCTGAAAATCCTACCCTACATCCATGCAGGCAGAGACAAAAGCAGTAAGACATCGACCTTCACATCTGTCACTTGAATCTCGGACCACCCCGGTAGATGATTCGATATTGTCTCCTCGTACACCTAAATCCATTCAGAAGCCTACGCTCAGCCGGCGAACTTCTAATATATCGGATGCTCTAACCGAAATGCATTTGCAACGCACGCCATCAACTTCTAATACTCCAACTACTGAGCCGGCGCAGTACTTTCCAGAACAACAGCAGCAAGGTCCCGCAGTAGTAACCAAGTATCGGTCTGCTTCCATAGGGAGCGCTGCCTCATTTTCGTCGCGGGCAGCCTTGAATGCCAACTTTGACGTCCACACCATGTACAAGATCAAGACTTCTAAGAGTAACAAAAAGTTGGACAACTTTTTTGGTGAGGCAGCTCCCATGGATATATGCATTCAAGAAATCAGAAAGGAAGGTTTGAAAGCCATGTTACAAAGCAAAGTTCCTCTATGTTTTTTGTTGTACCATCTGCTGGACGAGTATAGCAGCGAGAATCTAGTAAGTGACAGACTTTGTATAGCTGTATAAGCACCATGACATTCACACCACAAATCTTGTAGTTCTTTTTCGTTGAAGTGGAGCAATATGAAAGTTTCACATATGTTAGCAAGGCACAGCAACTAGCGACAGCAAGCCATATATTTGAAACTTATCTGTCTCGGAACAGCCATTTTGAAGTCAACCTTGAGGACAAAGTCATTCGCTCTGTCACTACAGCTCTCGATGGCAGACAACTAGATAACTGTTTTCAAACGGCTAAGCGGTCCGTTTTTACTTTGCTGGATGGAAGCTTTCACCGCTTCAAAGATGGTCCAATTTGGGATACCATGGTTGCTACTTGCGGTAAGTCGATTGAAGATTTCGCAGTGTTTATATGCAGAGTGCTGAAGCTAATTTCCAATGCATAAACCAATAGGAGAATTGACGACGCATTATAGTACGGATGCGCGCAATACTGCCGTCACTTTGTTGTTGCAATATCTGGAACGGCAGCATAATCTGCTCTATACCAATCCTCACGTCAGTGTTCCAAAGACCACCCGCCGACGACATGAACTTCTCATGTCGATGATACACGAATTCTCACGCCAGCTGCTCAATGTTCAATTTGCGTACTATCACCGAAGCTTGTCACCTGAGTCCGATTCCATGAGAATGCGCGCTGGAAGTCCAATGAGCGACGCCGATAATAGCGGCTCAGATGGTGACAGGATTAAAAGACCTCGCAGTAAGAGTGTAGTCGTCAATAATAAAAAGAACAAAGACAGAGGATTCGACTTGTTTGGAAAGAAAGTTGGAAAAGGTACTCGAGCTTGAATCAAGGTAGCTGTTGCCACGTACGCATACATTGTTATAAATAATATGTAACTATCACTCCAGCCCATTCTCTCATACCATGTACTTTGTATATATCACTTTTATAAATATCATCTAGTTTTTACACTCAGGATATTGTTATGGCTGTACAACCTATTTTTCTTTTTGAACATATCAAAGTTGGGTAGCCATGGCTTGTTGTGTAATACAACACGTATTATCTCGTGCTAGGTTACCAAAGTTGCGTTGATACTTGGTAAATCTTTAATCAGCGACGTGCAGGAGTTTGCATCAATCAATATCACTCGCGATTGAACTCTTTCTTCTCTGAGCTGAGCCGCAGGCTGTATCTTTGAAACAGACTTTGAATTATTGTGAACTAGATCTTCAAAGAAGTCATGTCAGACTTCTGAGACAAAGTTAAGTCAATCTGTAGATCTGAAATGGGTATTTGTATTGTGGCTATTATGAAAATTACAAGTCAATTACACAAACTATTGTTCATGCCTTTGCTGTTTTACATGTGTTTGGGCAAACAAAGAACTCTTCATTGCAAAACACTGCCTTGTCGATTAGTGAATTTATCGGCTGCGGCATCAATTGCTTGTTTGTCCTGGGTTTTCACAGTAATAAACAGACGCTGCACATGCAAAAAGAATATAAGTTTGAAATTACAACTAACATGAACCGAATGTTGTTACCAAGCTTACCACGAAGTATAAAATACCAACGGAATTGAAGTCAAACATAACGGCGTCATCGGATTCATTATTCCATTGATTTTCGAGTTTCTTTAATTTTTTCATTCCCTAAATTTTTACGATTATTAACAAAAGAAGCAACACTTACAATGCCTGCGATGACAATGGAAAAAGGCTACTTACTATGATGGCCCGTATCCTCATTGTGACAAACAGCACTAGGAACGCTAATGCAAAAGCAAACACCCAAGCGAAATATACCGTTTTCCATATGAACAGCGTTCGTATGACTATGATGAATATTATGAGTAATATAAAGAGTATGGATAGTAGTATTTTAGGATAGCGATTGAACATGTATCGGCGAAGGATTTGATTGGATTGCTGCAAATGCTCTCGGTATAGATCTTCAGAGTACTGTGCCAAGATATTTCATTTAATCTAGAGATTTGATTATAGTGTAGTAGTATTATCGGATAATTCCTTACCAGACCCTTCATTTCTGGTGGCATCTCTGTGTGCATCAAAGGTGATTTACTCCAGGGCCATGATGGCCACGGTTGATCGGCGTGCCCCACGTAATGGACTGATATCCAAGTATTCAATATGTCTTGACCATCATTATTACGGGTACGTTCGACGTTCTTAACGGTACGAGCTTCCAGAACTTCAGGTTCATCTTGAAAAACTTGTCGGACCGTTTCCACGACTGTATGAGCCATAGGTTTTCTTGCTTCACGACCATCAAAACTATTGAACTGCCCCCTGTTTGACAGCAGCCCATGTTTTGCATGTATGTCTTGCAAGGTGTCACCTCTCTGCTTACTTACAGAGTGCTCAAGATGTTGCTCATCAGATGAAAACGCACTCTGCGACATGCAGGTTCAAAATATGTTAAAAGGCACGAAAGCAAATAAGCCTATAAGGTAAAAGGAAACACTACATTTGGCGATTCGTAAATCTTGATTTTTGTGAGCGACAACCGCCTACTGCCCAATATGGCTATGGAAAAGTGACTTCATCAGAGTTTGCTAACGCATGATCTCACCGACCTTTAATTTACCATTTACGGACATGGGTTCTCCATTGATAATAATCAATCAAATCGATGAAATTGTCTCGCCTCGCAAATTAGAGACCCTTGCCAATAAAATAAAATCACCGCATCGCAAATTCATGCAATGTTGAAGGATATAAAAAGTGAGAGGATCAACCTGTCAAGCATGAACTATCTTCTTCATTAATCCAAAAATTGTAAGCATGCGTTTCCAAACTTTTACCGTTCTCGCCATCATCGCTTTCCTTGTGGTTGCTACCAACGCACAAACCACCACTACTACCAGACCGGCTGTTACAAGCAAGGCATCTTCTGTTCTGAGCAAAGCTAGCTCCATTGTTAATGGCTCCAAGAGCTCCTCCGCTTCCAGCTCTGCTGCTCCCAGCTCCTCTGCTCCCGCCAGCAGCAGCTCAATGGCTTCCAGCTCCGCTGCTGGAGGTAGCTCCTCTGCCACCAGCAGTGGATCTGGCGGCTCTTCTACCGGCTCTCCCTCTTCCGGTGCTGCACTCTCCACTGACATCTCAAATGTCATGTTCTTGCAAGCTGCTGGTCTCTGCGCCATCTTTGCTGTTAGCTTTGGCATGATGCTCGCTTAGATTTCCCAATCTAATTATCCAGTTAGAAAAGAACTGCACTAATTACAAATAGTACTCTCATAATAAAAAGAACAGTTTCTTTTCCTTGCCAATGTCATTGTTCATCGCATTGCCCATCATTTGCATAAGTTTTGCAATGTGTAATTAAAAAAAAAATCTCCTCGGAAAATTCTCAAATGCCTGTAGCTGATTAAACATTCTGAAGCCATGTAAAAGGCACATGAAACTAGTAGTCTGCTAAGTTCGACGATGACTATCACTTTCCGGCAGATGGTAGACATTCCAATCGAATTTATTTTTAATATTATAATGGCAAAGAGATATGATGAGCAAGTCTTTGAGCCAGTCTATTCATATTTGACGGTTTCTTGCCTTTTTTGTTATTGGTATGCAGGGATCAAAACTGAGAATATCCACCTCGGAAGCCATGGAAAGCAAGTCCTTGTAAAAGAAAGCATAGTTTATGGCCAAGTTTCATTCATTTTTGTTGCCATTATCCTATTTTGAGCCATAGGTTTCAAGACGCTTTTTTAAATGCAAGCAACATGATTTTTCAGAGCATCCGTCATTCGTCAAGTTTGATATGTTCCACCACCCACACCAGTCCAATGTTTGGCTTTAATTGTTTGCTGAAATAAAATCAATTATTTTGATTAACTTCTTTGCTTATCCTGAAAACTTTGTAAGAGGTTAGGATTAGAAGACGGTCAATATATCCCAAACACAATGAAAATATATTGGTTGTTCATCTCGGTTATCTGTGTTTTGCAAGTGGCTGGCCAGCAAGACTCAACTGCTCGTACTACCGCTACTTCTGCAGCTCCCACCACTACAACATCTACAAGAATTCCTTCGACAACTACAACGCCTTCACCTTCTACGACTAGCCCACCTACGACTTCAACTACCTCGTTGCCACCCACGACCACCACAACGTCGTCAATCCCGTCGACCACAACAACTTCAAGCGCCATTTCGACAACTACCAGTAGTACTAGTACTAGGCCCAGTACTACAACCACGTCTTCGTTAACTTCGACACAACTCACATCATCTAGTCAATTGAGCTCCACAACGTCAGCCGATACTGCTACCAGCTCTACTCCTGCGTCCACACCTACGTTTGGCAATCATGAAACTGGCACTAGTTTATCTGGTGGCTCAATTGCTGGCATAGTTGTTGGCTGTTTAGTTGGTCTCGCCATTCTGGGCCTATTGGCTTTCTGTTGCATAGGAAAGCGTCGAAAACATCTTCAAGACGAGGACTACCTTCGAAGCACAAACTATTCCGATGACCCGCCTACAGAAATGAAGGAACAGATAGGGGAGGCTCCAGTGGCCGGATTTTCACCTGCTGCCGCCTATAGACAGCAGCATTCGATGTACCCGCAACCGGAGGACGAATGGGGCCAACAGGACTTTACTAGACAGCGATCAATGCGTTACACAACTAGTCCCTATGGTCAACAACAATACCAGGAACAGTCTCCATTTGACACTCCTCATATGCACGAAGGACAGTACATTGGACATCCCTCTGATCGATATGAAGATCCATTTAGCTACCAAAATCCAAACACTCCTACAAGGGAATCTTTCAACCCATCGCATGGTGTCGGCGCCGGTGTCGGCGCCGGTGCTGGAACGTCTGCCGCTGGCCTTGCAGCCGTGGCTTATAATCACAATCAGCAACCTCAATACGACGGTCAGCACCAATACGATCAGTATCAAGAAGACACGGCAGGAAACAACCTTGAAGCGCATGACGCTCAGTATGAAGGAGAAGCTACTTCAAGTTCGGTTCATCGACCTGACGAAGCTCGTTCTGTTTCTCCGCAAAGAGATGAGCCTCAAAGCCTCCCACCACCCCATGGCCTCGGCAACCGCTGGGATCTGTATAATTATGCTTACACCCCTCCTTCAACATCTCCCAATCTCG
Organism: Umbelopsis sp. M5902; assembly: GCA_037039815.1. Lineage (NCBI taxonomy): Eukaryota > Fungi > Mucoromycota > Umbelopsidomycetes > Umbelopsidales > Umbelopsidaceae > Umbelopsis > Umbelopsis sp. M5902. The sequence continues at coordinate 466,274 of JAXQGL010000052.1, forward strand.
GACCAAAGAAATAGTTACCTATTGCGCCAAGCAACTTCGCACATTTATTGTGCTATGCTAAAATATTCTCAGTGTTCTCTCCACGTTCTTTTCATCAAATTCTATTATCTTCCCTTTTGCTGTTTTGACTCATAAACGACATTCCTTATATTGAATAGACAAATTGCTAAAGCATGTTTTTGACTCACCATTGCCTCAATGCTGTTAAATAAAAGGCCCGCCCAGCGCGACATTCCAATAACATATTTGCCAATAGCAGGTACTGCCTGTACATATGACTTTCAGCAAAGGCTCATTTATTTTCGGCTGACACCAATGTACACCAGCTGAAGCAATAACGCACCACCAGATGGTACATTAAATACAAAACTGTTCAGTGTTATTCCAAGATGGGTTGGATTCAGAAAGCGTGGATGGCGGTAAATAAGATTTACAATGCACCAAAAACAGTAGAATTGCGTCCAAATCCCATCCTCATAGTTACATCTCTATCTTTTCTTTTTCTTTTAAAAGATATGTTCCAGTGCATTTTTTTCAATGGTCATAATTTTTGTCCCATAAGTCCAAGCTTTGTGATCAAAATAAATGCAAGTAATATAGGTCGACGTAGCAGAAGGTGGTGAGATTCCGTCTTGCGTTGTAATCCATAACCCTAAATCAATGTGATATCGCCAATTACGTTGGTATCTGCAATGGCCAATTTTAGCGATTACACCCTACATGAAGGTCTGAACTGCAGCAGGTACTTACAATTCCATAGCTGCAGCGTTCTGAATCATATCTCCGGGAAGAGAATAAAACATATAAAATAAAGTCTCATTGGAAAAATTGCCCAACTGGCCCGAGATCAAGTTTGGCGATGGTGACGGTATAGTTCGATAATCAGCAGGCATTTTTGCTGCTAACGCATCCGGATGCTCTTGCTCATCCCATGGCGAGCAGAGGCGTTCGGATAACAGACTGTGTTTCGTTACATTAAGCAAAGCATTCCTAAACCTGCCCCACTACACAAGTCTATCAAAACTTACTCTGGTGAATCCAAATCCAATCCCAGTTTGGCCGGATCATGTCCGAGTGTCATCATTAGTAAATCATCAGTGGCATAATTGGATGTAATTGCAAGCAGTCCATGAAGTCCATAGGGGCCGGCATCTTGCGATGAATATACACTTGCAGTAGACCGTGCAATTTGTGGCGAATAGCCATTGTCCAAGCCAGGGCTACTCTGAGTCAAAAAGTCTGGATTACCCACAGACGGCAAATCACTTTGTTCAGATAATGTCGTTGCCGATAGCCATTGTACAATGTCAATTCCTTATTTCCATATCAGTCACGCTTTCTTAATGTCCATAGATGTTCATTTTCAAAGTGTTATGCACGTCTTCTTACCTTCCTGCCTTGCGAGAGTTGGCGATCTCAGATTCAATGATGGAGTATCCGACAATTTTGGCGTTGATCCAGGCGATGGTAGCGCAATTGGAGTGTTCAAGTTGTTAGCTCGGACTAGGGTATTCATTCTTGGCGAGGTTTTCCGCTTAGCAGCATCAAATCCTTAGGTAAAGCAGATCAAAGGCATGAGTAACATATTATTTAATGATACTAAAAGGAACATCAATAGGTTGAAAATCTGAAGTTTACCGTCACGTATTGGACTGTATCGACTAGATATAGTGTGTCGAGACGAGTTCACAAACGGTGTCCCCCGGTTATCTGCTAAGGCAGCTGAAGGCGGACTATTGTTACTGGACGGAGATGTCGACAGGGATGCTGAGGATAGCATATGAGTCAATGCCAACATTTCCCACAGGTTTTGCCTTCCCTGTCTGTGCGGTGAATCTCGCAACCGCTTCGAAGATGACCAACAATAAAGGTTGGTAGGTAAGCTTGGGAAGGGGACCTCTTATGCTGGGTTGCAAAATCTGACCGCGTGGTCTGCCCGATCCATTCAGAGGCTGAGGCAATGATACTCGCCTATTGTGTGTATCACAAAGAATCATTGCCAACATGAAAGTTTGGGATTAAATTTGTTTTTATCATTTACTAAAGTGCAATTTATTTTTTAAATGGATACTGGAAAGACGATTGATGAATGTAAGAAGAATCAGCTGTACTAAGACGTTAAATATGAATGAAGTTGATAAAGTTTAGATCTTGACACCAGTGTATTCAGCCCAACTGACGACTTCGCTAGGAATTTCACCAGTAGGAGTATCAACACGCTTTTGAACACAGGCATCAACGAACAAACGGCCAACCTTGGCATCATTCATCAATGGAAGACCAAAGTCGACAGCAGCACGACGGCAGACATAACCTTCATTAAGTCGGTCAGAAGGACGAAGTTTGGCAAGATGGAAAACGAAATCAATGTCGTTGGACTTGAACAAGGCTTGAAGCCCACGCTTGTCCTCGGAGGTTTCAGCGATGGGCAAGGTCTTGCTAGGAACACCGACAGACTTGAGGAACTCAGAGTCAGCAGCAGTAGGAGTAAAGATTTCGTGACCGAGTTCATTGTGAAGCTTCTTGGCAATATATTCATAATCTTCCTTGTTGGTAACTTCATCACCGCCAATCAAAACACCGGTTCCGCGCTTGGGGATACGGAAGTTTTGAGTAGATTGGATAGAAGACCAGTAAGCCTCATTCTTATCCTTTCCGAAACAAGCAACTTCACCAGTAGAGGCCATTTCAACACCGAGGAAAGGATCAGCACCTTGAAGACGAGTCCAGGAGAATTGGGGAACCTTGATAGCTTGGTAATCGTAGTCCTTGTTCATCAGGTCAACGGGTTCAGGGACATCCTTGTTAGCAAGAGCCTTGGTAGCAATGTCAATGAAGTTCTTGCCCAAAACCTTGGAAACGAAAGGGAATGATCGAGAAGCACGCAAGTTACATTCGATAACCTTGAGAGCAGACTCTTGATTGGGAAGTTCTTGTTGAATGATTTGCATGTTGAACGGACCAGTAATTTCGAAAGCCTTGGCAACCTTGTCAGTAATTTCCTTCAATCTATCCTTGGTTTGAGCAGTAATATCGCGGGATGGGAGAACCAAAGTGGCATCACCAGAGTGAACACCAGCTTCCTCAACGTGCTCAGAGATAGCGTGGATAAGAACCTTGCCTTCGTGAGCAACAGCATCGACATCAATTTCCTTAGCACCTTGAATGAACTTGGTGATAACAACAGGGTGAAGAGGGGAAACGTCAGCAGCCTCGCTCAAGTTCTTCTTAAGAGCCTCAGGAGTATAAGCAACATTCATGGCAGCACCAGACAGAACATAAGAGGGACGGACCAAGACAGGATAACCGACATTGTCAGCAAACTTGTAGGCTTCGTCAACACTAGTGAGTTCCTTCCAAGCGGGTTGATCAACGTTGATCTTATCGAGCATTTGAGAGAATTGGAAACGATCCTCAGCATTGTCAATCATCTTGGGAGAGGTACCAAGAACATTGGCATTGTTTTCGTGAAGCTTGAGAGCAATGTTTTGAGGCAATTGACCACCAACACTGACAACAACACCCTTGGCAGCTTCCTTCTCGTAGATGTCCATGACACGCTCAAAGCTGAGCTCTTCAAAGTACAAACGATCACACTCGTCGAAATCAGTAGAAACAGTCTCGGGATTGTAGTTGATCATGACAGTCTTCTCGCCAAGCTCACGGAGGGCACGAATGCAGGACACACCACACCAATCGAATTCGACAGAGGAACCAATACGGTAAACACCAGATCCGAGAACAATGGTACCTTGATCATTGAAGCTGATATCATTGCTAGTAGCATTGTAGGTGGTGTAAAGATAGTTGGTGTGAGCAGGGAACTCAGCAGCCAAAGTATCAATACGCTTGACGAAGGGAGTAATACCGGCTTCCTTACGAAGGTTACGAACAGTAAGCTCATTGGATCCAGTAAGTTTGGCAATTTGAGTATCAGAGAAACCAGTCTTCTTGGCCAAGTGCAAAAGACTTTGAGGAAGAGCGCTAGCGCCATTTTTGAACGAACGCAATTCATTGTTGACGTTAGCAATGTTCTGAAGCTTGTGCAAGAACCACTTGTCAATCTTGGTCAAGTTATGAAGGTGATCTACATTGTACTTCTCACGGACAGCAGGGTCCTCGGAAAGCATGACTTCACCAAGCGCGAAAATGCGACGATCAGTAGGATCGCTCAAGACATCATCGACATCGTCAAACTTGGCTGGCAATTGTTGGAAACCTTGCCAGTTAGGATCGACTTGACGAATAGCCTTTTGCAGAGATTCTTCAAATGTTCTGCCAATAGCCATGACCTCACCAACAGACTTCATAGAGGAGCCGACATGGCGGTCAACATATTGGAACTTGGACAAATCCCAACGAGGAATCTTGGTGACAATGTAATCGAGAGATGGCTCGAAGCAGGCAGTAGTAGTCTTGGTGACTGCATTGCGAAGCGAAGGGAGAGTGTGACCAAGGGCAATCTTAGCAGCAATGAAGGCAAGAGGATAACCAGTAGCCTTTGAAGCCAAAGCAGAAGAACGAGAAAGACGAGCGTTGACTTCAATGACCATGTACTCCAAGCTTTCAGGGTTCAAAGCGTACTGAACGTTACATTCACCAACAACACCGAGATGGCGAATAATCTTGATGGCAGCAGTACGAAGCATATGATATTCTTCGTCGGACAAAGTCTGAGAAGGAGCAACGACAATGGAGTCACCAGTGTGAATACCCAAAGGATCAAAGTTCTCCATGTTACAGACAGTGATACAGTTGTTGGCAGCATCACGAACAACTTCATATTCGACTTCCTTCCATCCCTTCATGGACTTTTCGACCAAGATTTGGCTGCTAAGAGACAAGGACTTGGTAGCCAATGAACGGAGCTCTTGCTCGCTTGAGGCAAAGCCAGAACCAAGACCGCCAAGGGAGAAAGCAGATCGGACAATGACAGGATAACCAATTTCAGAGGCAGCGTTAAGGGCATCGTCGACGGTTTCAACAGCAGTGGATTGAGCACAAGGAATGTCAATCTCTTTGAGAGCTTGAGCGAAAAGGTCTCTGTCTTCGGAAGTAAGAAGGGTCTTGATGGGGGTACCAAGAACCTTGATGTTGAGACGTTCCAAAACACCCATGCGATCCAATTGGATACCGCAGTTCAGGGCAGTTTGACCACCAAATGTCAACAAAATACCATCAGGTCTCTCACGTTCCAAAATATGGACGAGGTACTCGGGAGTGACAGGCAAAAAGTACACGGAGTCAGCAAGCGAGTGAGATGTTTGAATAGTAGCGATATTGGGGTTGATAAGGACAGTTTCAACGCCAGATTCACGGAGAGCCTTGATGGCTTGGGATCCTGTTTTTCGACAGTCACACAAAAAATTAGATGATGGACTGTCAACATTCTATTGATTATCTATGTATACATGCCTGAATAGTCAAATTCACCAGCTTGACCGATGCTTAGACCGCCAGAGCCTACAACGAGCACTTTCTTGACATCAACAAGAGGAACGTTCTCCAGAATTTCCTCGGAGACTTGAGCGGCGGCACCATCACGATTTTGGGTTTCGTTAGGCAGGACGGAAGAAGAAACACGGGTTGAGGTCGAGAAGAAGGCAGCCCTGTTTTGCTTGATAGGGTTGAACTGGAAAGCTTGAGCTCTAGCAACAAAAGTTTGTCCAGCACATTGAGTTGGCTTGTTGGTACTCGAGACACGCGATGAAGTGTTCAAAGCACGAGCGGAAAGTCGTGCAGCGGGAGTATTGAGTCCACGATGGACACGAGAATAAACTTGTTTATACATGATTGAAGATTTAAGGCAGATGAAAGATTGATTCACTTGACAAGGATGAAGTTGATGTAGCAAGGATCAATAGATAAGAGACCGGCGGTGATCAAGTAATAACCAGAGTTCATAGAAAGATACGCTGGCAGAAAATAGATTGAATGTATGTGATAAAAGAAAGTTTTATCACACCAAATTCGCTGAAAGAGTTGAAAGAGACAGCAGTAATCAAGAAAAGTATTACAAGAATGACAACTTGCGAGGACTTTAAGCAAATTTATATCTGACACCGCAAAAATTTTGAAGGCCAATGACTCACTAACTGGGGGGAGTTTCAAACAAATTAACGCTGACTTAGAGATGGAAGAGATATTTTGACATTCACTTCGAACCATATCTCAATTACTTATGCTATGCATGCTAGTATCGATATAATACAACCTGGTATACTTCGATTTTACAACTGTGTCATAACCGTCAGGTATCGATGCTTGATCAAGTCATACAATCGAGAAGTAGGCTAGGAGATCTCCGAACCAAAGTCCACTCCGTTAATCAGCAAAGTTGATTGGTCGAGTCGGTCAACAATGGGTATGCTTTACCGTTTTGGATCTCGTCACATTTTAGTCAAAATTTTACCTCACGCATTTTTAGTCAAAATATTGATTTATTGAGATACATGTTGAGAAGCTAAACAAGACAATAGAAACGGCACGAGGAAACAAGTTGCTAAAACCGAATAAAACCGAAGGAAATCCATTATAGGGTGAAATAAAAAATATAAACTATAAACGATAAAGATGGCAGGATTTGATTATTGGATTTTTTTATCAGTAAAAAGCATTTTGTTGCTGATAGAACGGTTGCTGTTGCTGTTGCTGTTGCTGTTGGTGGCCATTATTCCAACCAGTGGATTGAGGCTGAATACCACCAAATCCAGTCATTTGAGGTTGCACATTAGCTTGTTGCTGCTTCTGCTCTTGCATGAGCTCTACCAAACTCTTTTGCCCAGTGCGTGGGCTGCTCCATTGCTGGGAAGTACTTGCTTGACCAAATGGATTCCGGCTTGTGTTCTGGCTAAATCCTGAGCTATTAGACTCGCTGCCTAATCCAAGAAGGTCTGCAGAGTTCTTTTGCTCGTTGGTATTTGGAGGCTGCCATTTGATGGAATTGGCAAAACCGGTACCACTATTGAAAACAAACACAATATTAGCAACCAAACATAACTGGGAGTGGAGAATTTTTGAGAAAATAGATCAGGATGCTTACACTGGGATACGCAAATTGCCGGTATTTCCAAAGGTATCTTGACCCTCACTAAAAATTTGACACATTAGTGTATGATTTTGTAATTTTTAGGCAGTTTTGAAGGATCTTTACCCAGATGCTAACAAGGCGTTCAGTTTGGCGTATTTTGGATCAGTTTGTCGACCAGCTGGGCTGCCAGTAGAGGTTGGGACTTGACCAGTAACCTATATGCAATATTAGTATCTCTATGATAACTACACCAAAACTCATTGAGTTAAGCTTACATTTGGCTGGAGGCTTTGAGAAGCAAACGAAGGAGAGCTAGTGCTTTGAAGACTAAAGGAAGACGTGCTGCCCGTGGCTGTAAATTGATTGGAATTAAAGCCTTGGTTGAAACCAGTTAGCTGTGGTTGTTGTGCAAAAGCTTGTTGAAATTGATCATTTCCACCAGAAGACGTTTGGTTACCAAACTGTCCGAAAGGATTATTAGACATTCCTGTCTGCTGTGGTTGTTGGAACTGCTGCATGCCTGTAAATTGCTGGCTCATATCATATTGTTGAGTAGGTTGCTGTCCAAACCCGGTAACTTGAGGTTGCTGCACACTAGTAAATTGTTGCTGTTGGTATGGGTTGTACGAAGTCTGTTGTTGCTGTTGATAGGGGTTGCTTTGCTGGAAGCCAGTAACTTGAGGGAACACAGATTGGTTACCCTGTACTGGATTTGAGAATGCATCAGCCATTTCCAATTGACCGGTTGCTTGATTTCCGACCCATTGCTGTTGCTGCTGAGGCATCTGTTGGCTTTGCTGCTGCAAATATGGATTGGCAGATTGACTGAATGCGGTATCAAAGCTCTGTTGCTGAGGGAATGCGCCAAAAGCATTGTTGTCAGTGGATGGTTCATTGCCACCACCAAGCAGAGCAGCCTCATTTTGTCGATTGATGATATCCCGTTCTTTGGCTTCTTTATCTCTCGCTTCCCTTTCACTTTCTTGCAGTGCCTTTGACAAATCGCTATCTCCAGCGCGCCGATTTCTTTCCTCCTCTTCAGCTAATCGCTTGCTCTCTTCTAATGCTCGTCGAAGATCACGCTCATCATCAAGATAGCCAGGCCGATCGTAAGTTGGAGTGGATGCTTCTCCACGTCGAGCCAAGTCCATAATATTCTCAACTCCAGCCATTCTGTCGCGCATTTGAGAACGCTGTTGGCGTTCATCGCGGAGTCGAACGTCGTCGGACAAAAGGTTGGTGATATCTTTCGCCTTTTGACGAACATTTGCACCGACGTCTTTGCCATTGTCATCAATGTGTTGGAATTCCTTCAATGTCTTTACAACATACATGTTTTCCTTGGCGTATGCGACCACATCTTCCGATCCAACGTGCAAACAATAGTCGAGTAGTGTCAATGACTATATAGCATAGATATTACGAATAAATGCGATTTTAATTTCAATTGCTTCACTTTCAGAATCGATCATTTGCATCATTACATTACCTTAAAAACATGCCTCCAGTTTTTGCCTTTGTCATTCAGTCTTTTGTCAATCATGTCCATGATTTCTGTGAAGTCATGCCTGTGTAACCAAAAGGACATCTCGTCAGCAAGGAGCCAATGTCCCGGGGCCAAATGGCTGCCTGCTTGCACTTACTTGTTGTGAGTTGACTGAGCAATCTCATTCATAATGGTACCGCTTGGACCCCATGGATCGTTTGAAGTAGCCTCCCGCACCTTGACTTGCATATCGGAATAACCCTTCGCATAGTTTTTGCTAAACATCCAAATTAAAAGACATTCTTGCAGTTAGTGACTTTTGCGTCGGCCGTAGCGCTCTTTTTCATACTGTTGATTTGATACATACACGCTGCGTAGAACGCCTTTCCCTGGCACGGACATTTTCCAGGCGTGATTGGCTATAGAAAGGGAAAACGAGTTCGATCCCAGTCTCAGCTTCTTGTGAGGTCATTGTGTCACGAATTGATTCTCCGCCTCGGTGGTAAGTGAAGCTTTCGCCTGCTAAGCTGGATCTATAAAAGTTAATCAGTGGGTATACCCCAGTTTTACTAGAGCCAGCACTCGAGCTCCAGAGAGAGTATATAATTTTATCTACCAGTCTGTGAGAGATACAGATAATCATTTCCTGGTAATAGTTGGAGGAAGTCCTTGGCCAAATGCGGGCAACAAGATTGCCAGCAAGCGTGACGGCCTTTTCATAGAAAAGAAAATCAGTGCCACAGAACCACGAACGAGCCGATTGAACCTGAACTCGAAATGGGGAAGAACGTAAATCCAGCAGATGCGCATCGTAAGTTGAAGGTATTCTATTAGACTTACTAACGGTAAACTGACTTACATATCTGTTTTCTGGGAATCGTAGGTAAAAAGCAAAGGAAAAAGGAGATTGAAAAGGTAGGATTCAAGAATACCATCGCAAGTAATAGCTACTGCAAACTAAGTCGATTGCTGAAACTATTACAGAACAAAGCCAACCGAAAGGCGGCTAGAGAAATGGCAGTAGTCCACAGGGACACGAGTAAGATCGAAAGGGAAATTGAGCGTCTACAGGAACTCGGTAAAAATATCTATCTTCTAATAGCAGTTATTCGCAAGAAGAGACTGTTGTAACCAATAAATTTAGCATCACAACGTCAGCTTGACAAGAATGGTCAAGAAAAGCTCAAAAAACTCAGAGAAGAATTGGAAACTACTTTGAAAGCCAAAGAGGCGGCAGGCATTAAACCGTAAGTACCATCTATGATATATTAAGCTGACACGTGTGCTTGCGGGTACTGATATCAGCTCGGTCAATCAGAAATTCAGCTACAGCTAGCACGGCACAAGAAGAATCAAGAAAACTTGTTTTTGATGCAAAAAAGGGTGCTTTTGTGCCAATGTCCAAGAAAAAGCAGCAAAGTACGTTTCACATCAATGTTCAGCTAGGAATAAGGAAATGTTGTTTACATGTCTCTGTTGTTAGAGTTGGAGGCTAAAAAGGCTAAAAGAGATCAAAATGATGACTCTGATGGTTCGGATGAAGCATCATATTCCGAGGATGATTCTGAAGAAGACGAAAGTGACAACGAATTATTGCCTGAACTACCGGTAATTAAAGGTGAAGACTTGATGGAAGAGGAGGAAGCTGCAGCCAAAGCTTCGCAAAAGATTGAAGGAGAAAATGATTCTGAAATGGTAGAACACAAGGAAGTCATCACTGATGATGCCAAAGAAGATGTGCCTATGCCCAGTGCTGCAGATTCCGAAGAAGATAGTGATATTGAAAGTATACCAATGCCAGAAGGTCCTCCGCCACCTAAACCATTTGAGCGACAAATTCCTCAAGCACATCAAGGCAATCTTGCTCGGCCGCCACCTCCTCCCCCTGGTGGTCCAGGCAGACATTATCGACCACCGCCATTTGGCGGTTTTCGACCACCACCTCCACCTCCTCGTAAGTATATTCTGTGCATAGCTCAACTCGCAAAAGTTGCATGAATTCAATATTGATTAAATATTTACATGTTGTTACGTTACGTTCTCAGGACCTCACCATGTACGGCCCAGTCATCCTAATCACTATCGTCCGCCTACGAATGTGTCAATGCGACGGCCGCCTCCACCTCCTGCTCAGTCTATTGTGCAAATTCCTGTGGAAGCATACGCACCTGCAGAGGTATACGCACCTAGAGAACAAATCGAACCTGCAGATACCGTCGCTGCTACTACTGCGCCAGTTACGATATCAGCAGCGCCTCAAGTTCGTGATCTTCAAAAGGAACTGGTGGGCTTTGTACCAGCCGCGGTCCGTAAGAAGCAGTTACAGGCTGGGAAAAAGGGTGCAGTACCAAAAGTTGTACGACCAAACATCAATGCAGCTCCTGACATGGATGACCAGGAATCAGTGGTGTCATCGACACTGTCCCCACATTTACCAGAAAAGCCCGCTATTAATGAACCCAGTGCAAAACCCGGTGATGAGTATGAGCGTTTTATGCGTGAAATGGAAGGAATACTTTGATAGTATCCACCAAAGTTTGGAATCTTAGAAGAGAATGTAATCAGTTGGGTTGTGGCGATTTGTGTGTGTTACACTTACACAATTCTCTTGGGTAAATTCTTCAATTTGCATCGACTTCCGCATTTTTGAACGTGTGAAGCAAATTATCATACCGTAGATATTGGGTGTACGAAAGTTTGTGTTAGAACTGAAATAGCCATCATATAATTTCAATAATACTCGATGCAGGTGATCCAAATGAAACCGCCGCTCAACAAATGTTCGTGCCTGATGTTGTCTAAATCTTTATTTCTTACGCAGAAGACGGCTTATTCTTTAAGCCAACGGCTTTACCTTGCACAGATAAAGAGTAGTGATGAAATAATGCATATTTTTGAGAGTAACACACAAGTATGGGAACACAAGGCTTCTAAATGAAAAGTGGCGAGCTTTCTTTGTGCGAGCGCCGGTAGTTAAAATCGTGCGGTTCTCATTAAGGGATGTGACGGAAATTGGGAGGTCAATGTGCTGTACCACACTCCACCCCAGTTTCGGATGAGACGAAACTTGTAAGTGTTTGTGCAATCTGTTAACTGTAATAATATACACAAGATAATATGCAAACGATGAAGAATGTCTCCACGATCTATACTTGGTTGGTGCAACTCCAGCCATGAGAAATAAGCAACACTATTTGAAATTTCTTTATTTTAAAGCCTATCATCCGCGCCGTAATGGCGTCAAATACAAGACATGCAGTAGATAAGCTGAAAGTGGGTTGAGATTAGCAAGCATACGAAACTCGAAAATTGCACGATTGAAACGATCATTCCCTGTCGCGGTGTGGCGGGTAAACCAACCTTAGAGTGGAGAGAGTCCCAAAAGTATCGCCATGGTCCCCCTGCGTCATCTGATTTATTCTCACCTACCCCTTTTGCCACGCTACGCAAAGATAATAAAATACCAAAATCCATCACCCTTCCCCGTTATTTCGGGATCAACATGGTCCAAGCAAAGGGACGTGGGAGGTTTCCGTTAATGTTGGCGAAAATTGTGGATAGATCTTCGTTTTGATAGGTTGGTGATTGCGCCAGTCAATTAGCCCCACAATCATCTGACAGCTGATTGCCCTGTTGCTCAATCAAAATAAAAAACACCTGGTAATGCGTTATATTCACACTTTTATTTATTAAAAAGGTGAGTGGCGCGGATGTTACAATGAAAAAAAAAATAAAATGAAAAATCCGTAATGCAATCGAGTGCGATAATCAAATAGATAGGAAAACTGAAAAATATTTCCCCAGTGTTGCATTGCAAAAAGTAGAAAATGAGATAAAGACAACGAAACGTATTAAGAAAAAAAAGGGTACTGATAATCAGATTGAGTTATTTGTGCTTTTCGCAATAAAGAATCAAGGAGGTATAAAAACAGAATGAAAGGGAGGAGAGAGGAGAAGAGGAGGTTGGTCGGGTGGGTGATATTGAAAAAAAAAAAATCAAACGTTGAAAGAAACATATGTACAAGAGTGAAAAATAAAAGTGTCGTGAAATGAACAATAACTCACAGCCACAAACCTTTTGAAACAGGCAGGCTATGATTTTGTATGTTAGTGAAGTTGTCGTTCAACTAGCCACGGATCGCCGGGGAGCACGAGTAGCTAGGGGAAGTGGAATATATGGAACTTTCATTTCCATAAAAACAATACTTGTTGACAAGATCAAAATAGCTTGACGAGTCAGGTGCTGGGCGCTGAGGACGTGGAATGGCAATAGGAGTAGTAGTGGTATGGCTGTTCTTTTGATAAGGCTTGATCATGTCTTCTACCTCAGGCATATCATTAAAATAAGATGGATACGATTGTACTCGATGGTAGTTTGGACTGGCGGTTTTCTTTGCTGCCGAAAGAGACGCACCAAAGTCATATCTGTCCCAAAGCTTGTTTTTGTTTTCATTTGTTGCCAAAGTGATTGGATTAGGAGGTGACATTCCAAAATCAAGTGCAGTATCATCAATGGCTTTGGTTCGTCGCTTGATAGGCAACTCATCGGAAACCACCCGTTGACGGATGATTGGCTTGCTAGCCGCCTTGTACAAGTCAATTCGATAATTTCGTCCACCATTATTGTCCCAGAATTCTCGTCCATCAACGACATAGCGAACGCAGGCGAATATGTTTTGATCGACTGTAGGGTCGATGGGGATGTTGAACATGAAACGGTCTAAAGCTGAGTTACTTGCATCCCCGGAAGCACACGGTTCGCGATAAGATGCTTCGACTTCATGGGTATCTTGCCAATAGTTGGTAGTGTACCGAACGATGACTTGCTTTTTGAATGAAATGTTGGAAACTTGACAGCGTCCAATGAGCGACTTTTGGTCAGTTGCCAGCTGTATGGATTCGAGAGCTACCATTTTAGCCAACATCTCAATGGGAGATATCAGCACGGGCCAGTTTGGTAATTTCATGATAAGTTCATCCTTATCAGTTGATGGACTACTATTCTCATCATCTTCAGGGAGTTGAGGATCATTATGGACAGATGTAGGTGTTTGACCCTTTAAAAATAGTCGCACGTGTTCCAATTCTGCATTGAAATGGACAAACTTTGGGCAAGTCGGAGTGCTTGGAGCCGATTTGCATCTTAGGGATGACTTCACAATCTCACCACTCTTTTTGCGTATCATTGGTGTAGTACATGATTGTAAATTCAAATGTAGTGTTCCGGTATCAGATTGGTGTGTTCGACTTGATTTCACAGGGGATGATGAGTCTTGTAACGGATAAAGTTCCTGTGCGTTGTCCAGCGTACTATCATTTAGAAGGCTATTCTTTTTTAATGACACTCGACGATTATTTGTCCATTGCTTTGGTAGGGCGGTATTTAGTGATTTAGATGATGGTGTTGAAGCATTGATAACCAAGGTTTGTGAAGCAGTGTATGGCATGTAAAAGAGAATATATATGTGTAATCAGGCTCAAGGTTAAACTAGCTATGCAAGAGAAAAAAATATAAAGAATAACACAAGAGGAGATTCCTTTATATATGTGAGGTATGCTGTATATTTTAAGTGATTTGTTTCGCCCTGTTATTTATTATAACGCCTATTTTATAAGCTCGGGGGGTGAGATGTGGGCTGAGAAATTCAAGCTTTGTACAGATTTATTTTTTAATTGCCTATTTTAAAAAAAAGCTGAGTGATATCTATACTCATTGCAATGTGGTGAAAGCGAACCGACCCGATTAAAAAGGTCATACCACCATTTATTAATTATGGTTATCCTTTGTGGAAGGACTATCCAACCCATTGATAAAGGTATCCTATCAGCTAGTCATGTTGGAAAGATATTATCAGTACGAAATGATAAGAAGATAGTCCATATCCTTTTTTGTTACCAGTTGATAGATAGTGATTCTTAATGATAATACAACAAAATGGCAATAGCATATCTCATCCCCCATAGTCGATGGGAAAAAAACAAAAAATCGCAACAACAGAAACTTTTCTTATCAGAGAGACAAAGGGTGGGTGGCAGTATCTTTTTTACCCCGCACTGGTAACTTAATTTTGGGTGGATGTTCTTGTTTTGGGGCCTGGATTGCCACACGGTTTCCATTACTAGTCTCAAACGAGGTAAGGTTGGGGCGATCAAGCCAATCTGTGTTGCTTTACATACCTCTAATACAACACTACTTATTTTTACTGTGGAGAAATTAAGAGACGAAAAAATTTCCCCACCCACCTCCCAACATTCCAAAGCTGTAACTGAGGATTCTTTGTACCCACAACCAAAATGGCATATAATACGATTGACGCCGCGGCTCGGTTATTTATGAGAGCAAATGGGTTAATGTGGGTGAGTTTGTGTTCAGAACTGACCACTATAATTTATTAATATTGTTGCTTGGGAAGAAGTCATAGAGGGAAAAAAGGAGTATGCGTTGACAAACAGGAGATGGAGCCAGCCCCAATGCAAACAAGCTTCGGTGAGCCAATCAGATATGGCAGAACTGATATGAGGCGAGAGACTGCGGGGCAAAGGCGGTTGTCGATTACGTTCTGTGTTGCTTTAACGCTTTTGGAACATCAACAGGGCGATCGCCTTTTGGGGGATCTTGCAGCAAAAATTGTTCAGTGCACGGATCCAATCAGGTCTGACAAGTGCAAAGATGCTTTATCCATTTTGAAATAAAAAGGTTAAACCTGTGTTCTCGAGCTATTTCCCACTGATTTGTTGAGCCCAAATATATTCTTACAATAAAAAGCTTACAGTCTCTTTCAAATGTTAGACGACCAGCTGACAACTCTCAAAAACTCTATTGGTACATGGGTGAAGGTCATTTACATTGACTTGCCGACACCCGATGATTCTAGATTAGCCAATGCAACAAGAGCATTAATGGCACACTCATACGCCGATTTTATCAGTCCAAACGGATCAGTTGCTAGTTTTAGAAGGTGAAGGAATTGCGAATATTCATAGTGTGGTTTTTTTAAACTTTTGAGTTTGAGACTATGTCTTTTCCTAAGCGGCTTATCTTGATAATGGCCCATACATAAACAAAACAGCCAGACGATTTCGGATATCAGGTTTTCTTGGACGAGTTTTGACCAAGATTAGCATGTTTTATATGATGTATATAATATTAAAAAAAAAACAGGTTCGAAAGCTAGGGAACTTTTTTTTTTTTTAACTTTTTCTTATTTACAAATGCGTTGAAGTGAACATAAAATAAAATCCATTACGGTGGGGTCATATCGACTGTTATCGACGTGCGTGCGGAAATCCAAATTTATTTATTCGTCTTGGTCATCTGAGCTGTTCGCTCGCTTGCCTCTTGGTAATCGTCGACCTTTTGCGAGTGGGTTGCCGTCTTCGTTGACATCGATCATTTCCTTCAAAATCCGCCGCCTTGCATTGATGAACCAATTGCTGATCTGACTCTTGGTCAAACCGGTTTGTCGTGCTAGATGTCGTTTGACTTCCTCGCTCGGATAGGGATGACGTTTATTGTTGATTAACCATGTTCTCAGTATATTGATGACCGGTTTCGGTAAATTGCCCCGCCTGCGTTTGTGCGATTGGATATCAGCTAGGTCATCTGACGTAGAGGGAGATGGTGAGTTGGAGGAAGCCGAGGAGGATGATTCTGGATTGTCAATAAAGCAAATTTGGGTTTAGCAAGTGGAGCTAAAAAAAAAATGGTATTGGGCGACTGGATGTTCACAAAAGGAAAAGTGCTAACCTGTATGATTGGTCTGCTTGATGTCTCGCCAAAAACGTTCATTACACTCGAGCATATGGGATATTCTGTCTTTATGAGGTTGTAGCATTGATTGCCTGTATGGATCGTCGTCTCGGATGGTGTCGTTTTCATGAAATAATATGATTGGAGAGAAAACGCGTCTCTGAAGGAAAAGGAAAATAGGTGGCGCACCCCGTTCATTTAGCTATGAGGAACCTAGGTTTTTTGACAGTTTTGAGGTGTTTGAATACTTTACCTGTGGGTAATAGTCCATACTGATGCAAAAACTTATTGAACAGTTTACGTGAATGAGAAAGTACGGTAATATAAAACAGAGTTATGTGGCGAAAGGAAAGAAGAGGTTAACAAGACGGTTGAAAAAGTTAGAAATGCTTGTTACTTTAAATTTTTTAGTTATCACGATGTTCAGCCAAAATGAAACGGTCGCATGCTGAAAATGTCCAAAGTCTCCATAAAGGGATATTCCCACTGCGGGACTTTGATTTTTTTTGGCCCAAGCATTATTGATCCGCCAGACTTCATCTTGTCAAGCAACCAAGCCTCTTCCCCTTGCTTTGCCTTTCCCCTATTTCTAGATCATAAAAATACCAGTAGCCAGATGATGATAGGACTTGATAGTCATAAACTGACATTAGGTTTGATATAAAAAGGAGCAAGGTCGAAAAAAAATTCCCATCGATAGGAACATATCGCTGAGGAAAGATCACCTGAGCCACTTGCTTATGCAATCCAAAGGATTGGAGTGTTACACAAAATGGGAAGGTTGGCGAAGGCAGAAAGTGTCAAAAACCCTGAACCCTGTAATCTCCAAACGGCCTCTGATTGGTCAGCCAAATGATTAAATCCGGTAATTGGTTGCCCTGTGTTGCAAAGTAAACAGGTGCGTGGATGTGACAACTCACGGTATTCCTTTGGTAAGGTGTTTTTTTCTTTAACATTTCTACACACTTCATTATTACATATATCAGAACTCAGGTGGTACGTACAGCAGAGGTTTGAAAATAATCGTGCCATAATAAAAATACCCCGTGTTTCTAACCTATGGCGATCCCGCTCTGCTAACAGCGCGGACGCTGGTACAGATTACAGCAGTCACGATCCTGTCAACCATTGGTCTAATGCAATCGTCCTCTCCGACATCCGATCGTTTCTTTCTTTCCTTCTTGTAAAATTACTCTATGCGCTTATGACGACTCCAGATCAATCAAGGTCTGAGGTGAACACCTTGAGCTCTTTCAAAAAAGCATCATCCAAAAGGAGCTCATTAGTCGCACTGGATGAATCGACTGAAACTATCACCGCTTTAGAAAATGATATGTCAGAAGTGCAAATAGAGATAGCCGACGATGATGATAATGATGATGAAAAACAGTGCTTGTCAAAACGAACAGTTCCTTTCGAAAAAGTGCCTGTTTGGATGCAAGACAACGCCTTCATCACAGACGCATATAGGCCACCTCTCTTTTCATACACTGCCTGCATCAAGAGTTTGTTTTATCAACACAACGAATCAGGTAAGCACACTTTCTTGATATTAAACCGCATCTCAGGTTACGCAATTTTACTGATCTGCTTGGGCATAGTGAATATCTGGTCTCATCTTCTAGGTGTCATCTTGTTTTTGGTCATAGGCATTTTATCCTGGTTTGTGTTTTTAGCTCCGTTGAGACCTGTCTTAGGAGCTGGAGATATAGCTGTATTCTATGTTTTCATTCTTGGGGCTATGGTTTGCTTGGCTATGAGCTCAAGTTTCCACTGCTTCTTATCACACAGTGAAAAGGTAAGCAAAAAAGGTGTTTCACACCATTTTGGGAAAATTAGCAGCACCCAAAAAAAGAAAGTGGACGTGAGGTGGGGTGGTGGTGGTAAGAGAATTTTGGGGTCATATAGCTTGTGTTGTCTGGCAAAAAATGATAAAAACCTCGAGATTAACTCCAAATATTTCCATTTTTTTCTTAGATATGTATGGACTGGGTGAGAGCAGATTATCTTGGTATCGTCACACTCACGCTGTAAGTAAAATTGTATTATTATAGTTGCTTTTTGCAAATATATCCGTGGCTAACGTGGTAAACATCGTTCTACTAGTGGCTCCTACTATCCGACAATCTATTATGGCTTCTATTGCCATGAAACGATGATGATTGCATATACTGCTACAATAACCGTCATTGGAGCCGCAACAGTAAGTGTCATACTTATTGTTGTCATCTACTACATGACCTCGTCTAATTTAATTCGCCTTAGATTGCCGTTACACTCCTCAAAACTTTTCGCACTCCTCACTATCGATGGTTGCGAGCTGGTTGTTTTTTAGCTTTAGGCTTCTTCGGCATCATACCGATTGTACATGCTGGCGTCATCTACAAGGTAAGCAGAGAACAAACCAGCATTTTACATTGAACCCTCAGAGTAATTTTATTCACTTGTAAATATTTTACAGTTACCTCTATCCTTCCAAGCCATGTCGCTAGGTTACCTGATTGGCATGGGTGCCTCCTATGTTGTCGGTGTATTGATTTACGGCTTCAGAATACCCGAATGTTTTTGGCCAGGCAAATTTAACATCTGGTTCGCCAGCCACCAGCTGTTCCACTTTTGCGTGGTCATTGCTGCAGTTATACATTATGTAGGCGTGATTAACATGATGCAGTACTGGAATACTGATAACCACTATACATGCAGCGCATGAGTTGCCTTAGATATCAATGTCTTCAAAGATCAAATCAATCATTTAGAAACCTTTCTTGTTCACACGCACACCGTTTGTAATTACACTTCACTATTCCCATTTGTCTTTCTGTAACAATACACTCGCATTGTCTTTAATACGTATCAATTATTATCCACGTTATTGACCGGATAGGTATTGGCAATAAGAGAGAGTTTGTAGAACTTCATGTATGGTCGGGCAGGCATAACCTGGGGATCCGCATGTATCTCGCGTTTTAGACCGAGAGTGTAAAAAAAAATGATACCGATACCAATTAAATACTAAAAAAAAAAGTCACAGGAAGGTTTACCTAGTATCGTATTGGTATCGCTTTTGCGATTCCTTAAGATGTTATGGCTCTTAATGGAGAAGGAATCATGTCACGTAACAAAAAAGTTAAATCGACTGCGCCACCAGGGCTATTCTTCCTGACAGTGCTATACCTTATGGTATCTGCTTGCTATATCATCTACGATTTAACCATATGCGCTACTAATCCTGACCTTAGTATATTCAGGCTACGTGCGCCTCTCACCTTTGGAGGAAATTGCCTAATAGATACTACCGCCACTGTCTCCGGGAGCTTGTTCCATCACTGCTTTCGATTTCCGAGCTGGCATGTACGCTATACATTGTTGCATATTCTTGCGTGTTAAAATGAGTTGAGATGGGTATATCGGTTTTTTGCCATGGCTTTTCTGGCAAAATGCACAAATAAACGTAGAAAATATGCCTATGTATTTAGATGCTGCTTAGCTGAGAAATGTGACTACAGCAATGCTGGAGGGCTGTCAGCATTCATATTGAATCCGAGTTCTCATCCCTTCGTATGCGCTCGGAAACTGCGCTGCTTTTCATTACTAAGATTACGCAGGTACCCCATGTGGACTCACCAATACAAAAGACAAATTAATCGTCTTTAAGTGTAAAGCTTTAGTTCATTTGCAAGCCAAGCTCAAAGTACTGATATCAATAAACTAGCAGAGATTAAGACAGCAAATCGTTGATATGCTTGACCATGCAAGATTTAGAAACACATAAACGCAGTCTATAACAAAAAGAAGCACGACTAGTCATGTATATATATGTAAAAAGAAACCCTTTTTTATTTGCAATACTGCTTAAGCAAAAGGTACAAACATTGCAAGTATTTTATTCGGTGAGTGCGTTGTTGTTATGAGGAAGCTCAACATCAGCGGATTCACTAGTGGCAGCATTGCTCGAAACAACGCCATCTGCCTCTTCCTCTGCAGCAGCAGCAGCTGCACCACCAGCGCCTGGTGATATTGGCTCTTCCTCTACAGCTGGAGATGTTGTGGACTCGACCTTCTTCTTCAAGTTTATCTCGGCTAAGGAGTTCTGAAGCTTTTCAATTTCAAGCTCCAAATTACGGATCTTGACGTCTTTTTGACTTAGTGAATCCTTCAACTCTTCGTTTTCTTTGCGAAGCTTAGCAGAATCCTACACATATCAGCTCGGTCAGTAGTGTAATACAGGCATTCGTCTAAAGTACAACTATCAGGCACTTACGTTATCGGAAGAAGCAGCCGCCGATTTGGTTGATTCTAATGATTTTTCTTTTGGGGTTGCAGGTGCTTCAACTGAAGCAGATGTAACAAACTCTTGCTTAGCCTTGACTGTATATCCAGCCTCGAGATCAATAGTTTTAGGATTGGCGTCTTTGCCGCTAAACCATTCATCAGCAGTAAGGGCAGGCTCGTCACCAATGGCAGGGGGATAAATATCAGATTGGAAAGCATCAGACTATGACCGTAGTGAGGTTAGTACTGTTCATAAATGCTCCCAATTGGAAACAGATGGAAATATAAAAGCACTTGCCTTTCTGGGCACCTTGAAGGAGATAGGTTCTACCATGCTGCTGGTGACCTTATAAGCACGCACAACTTCGCATTCGCTGACATTGACTGAACGCTTAGGCAAGAAGGCCATGCCACGTTGAGGTTCAGGTGATTGATAAGCTGACAAGAAGAACAACTCGTCGTTTTCATATTCGAAATAACGAATATTACCATCGCTATGCACCGATTAAATTACTGTTAAGTATTTTAAGAACAAGATTTGTAAAAACTTACCCCTTGCCAGCCAAGTAAAGCATCTTAGTGTCTTGATCATAGAATGGCATTAAAACGCCCGAAGATGTGTCCAAGAATTCGCTCTTTAAAGGTTTGCTAAGATCGCCAGTATTCCAGAGATTCATTTGGCGATCACTCATACGTGAAAAGCCGGTAGTGACAATACGGTCAGTCTCTCCCAGCCATACAACACGGGAGCCCTTAACGCCCTGATGGCCAGCGCCTTCTTGGATAACCTTGTTGCTTCTCAAATCAAAAACACGAAGCTTTTTGTCACGGCAAGTAGTAGCCATGAGAGAGCCATTGTAATTGTATGCCATACTTTGAATGATCTCGTTATGTCCAGTGATCTCTTGTCTTTCCTGACCCTTTTCAATATCCCATAACTTGATGGTCAAATCAGTACTTGCTGACGCCAAAACATTGTTTGCTGTAGGATGGAAAAGAACGTGTCCAACTTTTCTATATATTGCACAAATTGATCAGACACTAGTCCAAAATATAGCATCACCCATTTCCAGCTCATACCTGCCATGACCTGAGAGCTTCAAGACCGGCTCAATATCCTCTTGATCCTCCTCCTTGTATTTTTCTGGGATGTTCCAGATCATGACTTTGCTATCTTCAGCACCGGATGCAATAACATAGTCATTGAAAGGATGAAAGTCGGTATCCAGAACGGCCGCGGTATGTCCACGATATTGAGGATAATTATCAGGCAGTTTACCTTAAGGCATGCCTTTGTCAGCTTCCAACGTCAGATCTATCACACCAAAATCCGTTTGCAAACTCACCGACAGTATCATGAGGAATGACTACAAACGAACCACCACCTGAGGATTGCCAGTTTACGGAAACAAACAACTATGATAGGGAGATCAACATTGGTTAGATTCAATACAAAGATACCATCGTTGCCTAGTTCGCTTTCTCAAAGGCAGCATTGTCTATCTTAAAGCTCCTTTCTAAACAGCGTATGATAAGGGAAAACTGATCAACATACAGGATTAGCCTTGACAATATTGCTATCCCAAGCATTGTTAGTGACCCTGAGATTGTCATAGCATTGATCTCTTTTGGCGGCCGTGCCATAGACGTGTCTATGTAGGACAAAGCCATGAGTTAGCCCGATAATCAGCAAAAAACGATTCTATTCTGCAACTCTTAAGAGTACCATGACTGAAAGAGCCGGTAATCTTTATGGTTGGCAGAGAAAAGGGTCATTGTCAGGTGTAAGCGTACCTATATTTTGATGGGCGAACGAATCGTGACATTGATGAAGGTAAGTCTGGTCGTTTCAAGCAACGAAGAGGGCGGGAATCAAAATTAATAGCCGCCCTGGGGCATTTTTGTTGTGCGACATGGGCTTGGCAACTGAGTTTGGATAACTCGAGTTGATGTAATGGCTATCTTAGAGTAGGGAACTGTTGACCGACGTTGCGCGAGTGATCCAAAAAACGCTCTGTTCGCGAACACAATGTGTTTAAGTATCATATGTTTAGATATGGATGTTTCAACTAGTAGCAGTCTCCAATTTGTTATATCTACTGACACTTGCAATGAGTAGAGCAGTCCGTATTGCGAGCCGACATTGTGCCTAAATTATGTTGACACAATTGTATTACAACAGATTATTTGTACCTTGCTATAAGATTTCTTTTTCAAGCACTGTGAAGTTGCAGAAGGACTACTGTAGGCTGCTACTGGCTAGTTGGCTCGGTGTCGTCACCATTCACTCCTGAAGCAACTTCAAAAGAGGCGCAGACTTTGCGCCACACGCGTGCTATGAACATTTAAGGTGCAAGATACCACAAATCAAATTTGCCAAGCCACATTCAAATTTCAATGCTGGCTGGCTAAGCTCGCTATATATTTTTAGCCGATGGGCGAGCCATATCATGCTCGCGTTAGCATGTGCAGAGGCTTTCTTGTGCATTTACACTTACGTGCACTAAGACCAAAACATTTCGATGCTATCCTAGGCCCTGTCATCTGAAAGCTTTGCTTGGTCGGTACTGATAGCTAATAGCATTTGTTATGGTTTGAAGCGAATATAGCAAGATAGAGTGGCTATACTTTAGGGTTTACAGGTAAAGATTTGGCCAATCTCGTATCTAAGTGTCACGTTCATCCGTTACACAAGCTGAACGCTTTACTTGGCCGGTCACAAGTGGAGCCAAATAACGAGCGCAGCAATATGCTAGCCGTATTCCTCTTTTTCTTTTTCCGAACTTTTTAATTCGTAACAAAAGGCTGTTAATAATCCGTGATTTTTTAATCATCATCGATCCTGTTATGGTGCCAATAGATTGGTCAAATAATGACTCAGCACCTGGGCCGGAAGACTCGAATCTCCGAGAACTTCTGCAACGGCAAGCGAACGTTCAGCTTGGCGAGGTCCACGATAAAACTATTATCGAATGGATACAAACAAGTCACGAGTACTTGAGAGATGTAAGCGCGACAACAGTTTTGGGACGCAGAAGTGATATAGGATTCACTGACAATCTTTTCAGTTTGAAGAAGCACAACTCAAAAATGACCAAGTGCACGCATATGCCACATTTGTAGTGGCAACAAGGTAACATGATGCCGCGGATGTTCTATAGTACACTAAACTGTATCTCATATATGGTAAAAATATCACAGAATTTGCTACACACTCATTCCAACCCACCCCAACTATGCGAACTTAACTAAGTCTGAAAGAATATGTGATGATTTGCTAAGACAAGTACGAAGTTTGATGGAATGTTTTAATGATTCAGGCATATACTAAAAGCGAATGATCACAGAAAATATTAGACAATTTCCCGGAATTCATGCGACTTACCGTTCCAAGCATCATCGATCGTGAAACAAGACTTCTTGGGGTAGAATCACTAAGCAGTCGAAGGACCGACAGGTTGACACCTCCGGCATCGCCTGCCTCTTCAACCGTCGCTAGCGTAGAAAATGATCATCAATCAGTTATATCTTCAGACACATTTCTGCAGCAATGTCGAAGTGATCAGCAATCCATAACATTAGCAGATACTTCTGTGCCGCAACAACGAAGTATTGCTCATGAACAGCCATTCGCCACCGATTGGGATAGCAGTGTAAATGAACCTAAGCAGCTGCCATCTGAAAGTTCTTCGAACCATTACAACTTGAAACAGAGACATGATAAAGAAAATATAATGTCAGTAGAAGACCGTGTCATTATAGATGACAGCAGCGTCACTCCCATGGGGGAAACTTTATTTGAAGATTTGCGTCCTGAATCTTCACTCCATGTTCATCAGACTAGCAGTAGCATAGCGCCACGTATGGATACTGCTCATGAAAGTAGGCATTATCAAGTCAGTCATGGCAGGCATCAATCTGCATCAGATACAATGGCGGAACTGTATCAGAAGATCAATGAAACGAAGATTTCATGGAAAAATCACGACACAGCATCAATCAGCAGTGATGACGATGTTGAGCAGGAGCCATCAAACACTACAGAGTCGTTACACTTGTTTGTATCCAACAGCAATATACCATTTACTCGCGTCGGTTTCCGTGATGATGATACTACCGGCATTACTTCACCCTCCATGACGAGGAACTCGGCGGATTCATATGTTGCACAAAACCGAGCAGGGCTGTCAGATGACAGGTTACCCACCATGATAACAACGACAACGTCGTCTCCTAATTCTGAAATATTTCCTATGGATAGCGTCTCTAGAGCAAGCAGTATTTCGCAGCGTGGAGGCTTGCTTACCTCCAGTGAAGAGCCCTCGGCGACCGACTTTGAGCATTTGAGATTGACCAATTCCAATTCCTCACATGTTTTGCAGTTTTTAGAACCTATCACATTAACACCACAGCTTGATAACGCCACTATCAATAAGCCAGATGAATATGATGGACCTACTACCACAAGAACAGCAACTACCCAAAAACCGGATGATGTCTTGACATCCAATGTTTCTACAACTGTCACTACGCCGTCAATAGCACACAGTGATAGCTTTGATTCAAATCACACAATACGTCGTAAGTCGTTCGTGGATGGATTTTTTGGCTCAAAACAGTCCAAAGCAGAGTCCTCTCGTAAAAAAATAACTGTGCAGCAACCTCCTCCATCAAGTTATGTGCAAGGATCGACTTCCTATTATTCTCCCTTTAGATCTATCATGTCAAGTGGAAAATCAAAAGGAAAAAGCAAAAAAACCTCAAAGAATGTATCAAGGAAGGAATCCAAAGTACTCCAACCTACCATACAACAATTACAAAACAATCATGCCACCGAACAGGTAGAAAGTCATTCTCCAAGTCAGCCTGTAAATAAGACTTTGGAGCGCAAGAACAGAGATTCCATTTCCGACGATGATGTGTTGCCTTCTGACACGGATGATCGCATTACAGCACCGTCAGCTCATCGCCTCTCTACTAGCTCTGATAGGACCGCAGGTTCATCGTCAGTGCATGAAAGCTCAAGTAGTCATCCCATACCAATCATGTCACAACAACCTTCTTTGGTGGAGAACATACCTGCTAATGTATACCAAGGTGAAGGAATTTTATCATCATCACCAGCATCTTACCCTAGCTCTTCAAGAGCACATTCAAGTCCACAAAGCAACACTCTGACGGATTTCCAGGCTCCCGCAATCAGCCCCACAGCTCATCCGCTGATAAAGCGGTTGCAACGGCACGCACACACGTCTTTGGAATGTGTCAAGTATATGGATTTTTCGTCACTTATTTCGTATGCCAATGCTTTATTTGCTGGTATGCGTCAGCTTGAAAGTGAAAGAGACTATGAAGATGCTTATGTCCAAGGTTATATGGGCATAATGTAAGTTGAAATGATAACTCGATACAGTTCATCCAAAAAATAGAAACTTATTTGAACCCTTTAGTGTGGTGACGAACGTACTGCGCCGGCATTCAGACCGTCGACGAGAAAGAGAACTAGACTTTTACAGATTCATTGAAATATCCGAGGTAAGTAGGGTAGACTGCGAGGAACTTACTGTAATACAGAGATTGACGTGCCAACTTTTTGCTCAGCTTGTGAACGAACGATATATATCTAAGCTCAATATCATCCAAAACATACTTGAAAATACCCATCCAATTTCATGAAACTGGCATACCTAATTTTCATGCGAAAAACCGGCCCCTTGAGACTAAAAGATAATATATTAACTCATTTATGGCCTTGTCTTATACATTGTACAGTTCTCATATTATATTATACAGTTATATATACTTTTAAAGTGTCTGCCGTAGCACCAGAAGTCTTCTGATTCGCTGTTTATTCCAACAAGTCTGCACTTTCGCATCCGCCTTGCTGCCGCAGTCTTCAGATCAGGTGGCAAAAAGTCGCACGACAATAAAAATAGTCACCAAATTGATATCACTCGCATGGCTGTGTGTCCGCGCGCACTTTGGATCAAAATGATTCTAACGTGGCCCAAGATAAACTATCATGGAGCAGTGCATAGTAAATATTAGCTGAAGGACATGTAAACGAACGGTAATTAGCCCATTTCAAACTCACGTCAAGCAAAATTACTAGAAAAAATAACGTTAGCGTTTTGGCCGAAGTACTCTTAGTAGTGCCATCTTGACCGAAGTTATCACCGCCAGCAGGGGCTAAAATGAGATACTTTTATTTTTGCCATAAGCTACGCATGGGATATGAACTCTATACGGTGAAGCGGTGGTCCTTGGAAGTTAAAATGCAGTGTCGAGACCGATTCTAAAAGATCAGCCGAGCATAGGTTTCAACTGAGGGCAAATTGATGGCGATCGACAAAAACTTTTCAAGTTGTCCGAAGGTTCGGCCATCAACAATGGCAACGTTCTCCGGTACGCTCCACAACTTAAACACTTGTCACTTTAACATTTGTTTATACGCACCTTCAGTTATAACTTTTGAACCAATAACGTGGCTCCTTTCAATGCTTTTCGCAAGGTTTCTGGATTGCTCATTCTGACAATTTTGGTCTATATTTCGGAACCCCGACTTAACTCAGGAAAAATAAAAAAAAAATCCACACCCAAAAGCCCGGCAACCTAACATTACTCTCTTTCATACCCCTTTTCTTGTTTCTATACCGCAATGGCTACGGATCCAGATCACATATCGCAAAACTCTTCAGAAACCGCTATTGAAGAGAAGCAGGATAAGTTTCAACAACCAAAGGATACTGAAACAGTAAAGGATGATACGATCCAGTCAACAACTGTGGATCCAATCGAACAGAAAAAGATTGCAAGAAGAAGGATATGGACCTTTGTTGGACTGCAACTGACGCTATTTCTTGCTGCTTTGGATGGGTATGAATCGAAGCATACACTCTGAAAAGATCAAGTTTATGTTTTGTTAACGTTTATAATTTGCTATTTCAGCACAATTGTATCGACAGCCATGCCCACTATTGGTTCAGAGTTCAATCAAATGTCTATTGTATCTTGGGTTGCAACAGCATACATCCTTACTTTCGACGCTTTCCGTAAGTTACAAATTGACTGGCAAAATAAGAATTTTTAACGTCAAGGGATTGATTACTCATTCGGGAAATTTATACCCGGCGGACATTCATTTTCCAGAACCTCTATTCTCCAAATTTTCTGACATTTGCGGTCGTAAAGCTGTGCTGCTATTCGGTACTGGTGTCTTCTTGTTCGGCTCTATTTTGAGTGGTGCTGCCAAGGTTAGTATACGAAAGACAAACAAGCCGTGGCCACTGTTCTAGTATTAACTTTTTTTTTATTGGGGACAGAATATCATCATGTTGATTGTGTCAAGAGCTATCTCCGGCATAGGCGGATCAGCAATTCTGTCCATGGTAAATATTTATTATGGAATCCGAATCACTGGTGATCTTTTGAATTGATATTAACGTTGGCCGTCATAGGTATTCGTCATCATTTCAGAATTAGTGCCTTTGGAGCAACGCGGAAAATACCAAGGGTTAGTAGTAATATTGTAATAGTACTCGCGCTACCATCGCATTGATTAACATTATGTCTATGCAGCATCGTCAATGCCGTATTTGCAGTTTCCAGTGTGTTTGGACCTTTGATCGGAGGAAGTTTTACTGATCATGTCACCTGGAGATGGAACTTTTACATCAAGTAAGTTAATAGTCCTTAAACGTAAAGAATCGTAAAGTTTTGGATCTGACCTAATATCATTTTAAAAGTTTGCCGATTGGTGCAGTTGCTATGGCGATTATTTTCTTCTTCTGCCACTCCCCTGCTCCCGAAGGAACAGTGAAGGAGAAGCTTAAGAGAGTCGATTACTTGGGTACTCTGTTAGTCCTCTCTTTTGCCACATTATTCTTGCTGGCAATGAACTTTGGCGGTCAGACATTTCCCTGGAAATCTCCAGCAGTAATTGTGCCCCTTGTCTTAACAGTTGTATTGATTGTGATGTTGTGTGTCGTCGAGTCGCGATATGCCAAGGAGCCGATTATGCCACCTAGAATTTTCAAGAACCGGTCCATTATTGCTATCATGACCACCAACTTTTGGTTTGGCTGCGCTTTCTTTAGCATCGTCTATTATCAGCCCGTTTATATGCAGGTGGTTCGTGGTGACTCGGCAACTGAATCTGGTATTCGTTTGATTCCAATGCAATTGATCATTTGCTTTGGATCTACCAGTGTAGGTTGGCTAATTTCTCGCTTCGGTCAGTGGAAGCCTTTGTAAGTCACTTGACTATTCACTTTCTGAAATCTTGAGATCATGGTTTACTGATAGGTCTTATTTATAGCCTTCAATTTGGAATGATCGTTCTTACCACAGCTGTCGGTCTGATGGCTCTCTTAGACGATCAATGCTCTTGGTCAATGGTTTATGGTATTACATGTCTTGCTGGTGTTGCAGTCGGTAGTCTGTACGGATCTGCCCTCATTGGTCTTCAAGCTTCCGCTGAGGCCCGAGATATTGCTGTCGTTACAGGTCTTTGCAACTTTGCCAGAATTCTAGGTGGTGCTTTAGGTGTTGCTATTAGTTCGGCTATTCTCAACTCTTCGTTGGCCGCTTCTTTACCTGCACACATGCCTCAAGAGTACGCTACTGGTGTTATTGATAGCTCACTGTATGTGCGCAATGGCTTGCCTCCACAGTATAAAGAAGCAGCTATCGAATGCTATGTCATTGGACTCAAACTTTTGTGGAATGTTATCACTGGTTTGACTGGCATCGGACTTATCTCATGTATCTTTATCAAGCACAGCAGTCTACGCAAGGACAAGCATATTGTCAAGGTCGTCGACACTGACGCAACTGCAGTTGATGCGTCCGCAACTGATGCATTTGAGAAACAACCTGCTGATGACGCTGCTGATACCGACAACGTCGCTATCGACGTGCCAGAGGCTAATACTACATTTAAAGAGCCTCAAGAAGCTAGCAAGCCTGCGACTACGCAGGTTTAGAGCTGTTATACACCAACATATGACCGTTCACATTTACTCTGCCTGTGTAGCTGTTTCCCACTCCCTTTCTGACAACACTGCATTCTATCATTCGTTTGCTGCAGCATTCACTTGTACTTATTCAACTATTACACCACTATTATTCACACTCATATTATACTCTGCATTCTGTTTCAACATACACGTTATCCCTAGTCACAGGGCTCCTGCACTACAATAAATAATGCCTTGTTCGGTCGATAGCCATATATTACAAATTGATGATGACAATATTTGTCTACTCTGAGGTTTGTCTTTTGAAAATCTCAGCTGTGGAATCTGGTACTTTTCCAGTCTGTTCATAACCTGCTTGACGCAAATAGCTGGAGATACCTTGTCTATCGATATCCAACACCACAGCGTTTCGCTTGCCATCCTCGTTGACAGCGCATACCAAACCTTTTTGGTAATGATCATCGTCAATGGTTATTTGCTGGGCAGTGCGATGATCCTGCAAGAATTCCTGCAGCTTGTGGTAGGCATCTTTGTAAAGAATTATTGACTTGATCGACTACCAACATATGCCTTGTGTAAGAAAAAAACTCACCACCAGTCGGGAGCACGCCTGGCTCTGTATTGGCAGCTTTTGGTACAGGCAGTGGCATAATGTGAAACGTGTAAAAAGAGGTAAAAGAAAATCGCAGACGAGATTTTTCACTTTTTGAAGGGTTTAAAGGTTATGAATACGTCATCAGTTCTCAATCCAAAGAAGCCTACATCCAATGCCGCTACATGGCTTATGGAATTAATTTGTCGTTACATAAGTTCGAGGGACTTGACCATAAACTATCTTCAGTACTTAGAGACGGATTAAAGCAGGCGTACCGTGGAGGAGGTACAGCCAATAAAACTTTGCGATATGTTTTATTAACCTTCGTTAATGCGACGCGCTATAGAGTGAGGCTATTCTATTAGTTGTGAGTATGTATTGGATAGCATTCTGAACAAGCGTTAATATAATCGAATTCTATTATATTCAGGCTTTGGGCAAAGCCGTAAGTTTGGCTTCACCCTCTTCTGAACTGCTACGTCATCAAAGCGAAATTTTCGAAACACAGTTAGGCTGTTGCTCACGACGGTTAGCACGTTTCGCAGTTCACCCTTGACACAATGGGTAAAAAGAAGAGTAAGAAGCAAATGCGGCCATGGTGCTGGTATTGCGAAAAGGATTTCGACGACGATAAAGTTCTTGTAACACATCAAAGAGTAAGCATCGAGTGATACTATCTCAGTTAACAAGGCGGTCAGTTATATTAAGCTTTTTTCGAACCACAGGCTAAGCATTTCAAGTGTGATGTATGCAATAAAAAATTAACTACTGCCGGTGGTATGGCAGTGCATGCTATGCAGGTTCACAAGGTGGAGATTACAAAGTAAGTTGCAAGATATCTTGACTGTTAAATTGATCACGATCTAACTTGTCTTCTACAGGGTTCCTAATGCTCTGCCTGGACGAGAGACTTTGGAAATTGAAATCTTCGGTATGGAGGGCATCCCACCTGAAGATCTTGCTGCTCACGAGCAAGCACTGAGTGGTGGTGGTAACCCTGCGAAGCGCTTCAAGGCAGGTGGTACATCTGAATACACTGCACTGACACCTGAACAGATTCAAGCACAGATTGCTGCTCACAAGGCTGGTGGGATGCAGCCCGTTGCTGCTTCTCCAGGATACCCCCCACCAGCAAGTCCTGCAGTCGCACCTCCTGTCACATCCGCCTATCCACCTCAATACAGTCAATATTACCAACAACAACAACAACCATCACATTACCCTCCTCGCCCACCACCACCTATGGGTTTTCGACCACCACCATATGGTCCACCGCCACCTGGATATGGCGGCCCACCACCGCAACCTTGGTCACCTGCAGGAGCGGCATACCCACCACCGCCAGGTATGTCTCCAGGCTATCCTCCTACTCCTAACGCAGCCATGTCGCCAAATGCACCGATTAGACCACCTATAACCCCGGGATATGGTACTCCACCATCAACTGGTGCACCTCCACCTGCATCGGCTGTCATGCCGGGTTATCCAGGTGCTTCACCTTATGGATCTCCAGCGCATAATCAGCCATACGATCCAAATGCTGCACAGACAGTAGTGCCCGTTCCTGGTAATTATGAAGCTCCTCTTCCTCAGCCATCTGTTCCTTCTGTTCCACAGACCATAGCACCAGGTGGTAAGCAAAAACCTAGTAAGACACAGTTGATCTACAGTGACAATGAAATATCTCCGGTAAGTCGTTGACAGGTATTCTGGTGCAAAGTAATGCCTATATAAGTATTGACTTTTTCCATGCAGGAGGAATATCGCGCTAGTCTGGACAAGTACCGTTTCGAACAGACAGTTCAATGATCGATGAGTGATTTCATTTCATTCTCCTTTCATGATATCGTTTTACAGACTCGCACCCCAAAACCCAGAAAGCTTATGTTCATCTAGCAAGATCATGTCATCCCAAAATGAAAGATGCTTCAAAAGGGGAAAAAAAAAAAAAATCAAAAATCAGAACCATACGTTTGCGAAAGAAGTTTCGGGTTTGTAGCCAAGTCTGGTAAGAGATATCTGCAAGGTTTCTCAGCCGCCGACACCGACCAAGCATTTTCAATGCTATATTGCAGTGTGCTTTGACTCCTCCGTTGTAGTTTGGCTCCTTACACTTCTCACTTAATAAAAACTTGCCTTGTTTAATATTACGGTTGGTTCGTATACGTTGTTAGAATTAATGCAGGTAAAATGCTCCCAATAAAAAAAAAATTGGTCAATCACTTGTTACAGTCGAAAGATGGTGCGGTCAGTAGGACCTAGTGCATTATTGTCAAATGCTTGATAAATAGAAATTGTTGTTGTACAATGCAGGCAATAAATAGCAAAAAGCTAAGGGCTGAAAAACAGAAACAAACAGTAACATTGGCAAGCAACGGTGGTTAAAAGGTGTTCAGCCCCCATAACCTCTAGTTACGAGCTTACTCAAAAATTATTATGCTAAAAATATATATATATAGTATACTCTACAGTCATATATTGGTGGGATGCAACATCCGTCAAATTCGCGCTAGTATCTCTCGCATTTGAGACTTAGGTTGATCGGCCTAGTCGGTTGAGCATGCGATCCAACGCAGCACCAAGCTGTGGGATAGTCAAAGGCTTGCTAACATAATCATCCATCTGAGCCGCAAGACACTTTTCTCGGTCTCCAGCCATAGCTACAAGCAAACGTCTGTTTAGCCTGGTGCGCTCGTCTTCAAATACTTCATCTTAATGAAATTTTTAACCACTTACCATTGGCAGAAATGGCCAAAATTGGAATCTTTTTAAAGTCTTCTTCAGATTCTCGAACCATGGCCGTAGCTTGGAACCCCTACATGTTTAGAATTTTGGATCAACAACTTGTTATAGTCAAAACTTGCCGTACGTATCGTATTTCACTTACATCGCATTTGGGCATGTTGCAATCGCATAGGAAAGCAGTGTATTGATTGCCAGCCTTGAGCTTGTCAAGGGCTTCCAAGCCATTGCTCACGACGTCGGATTCGTATCCTAGCTTTTTCAGCTGTTTCTTGAGAAGTTTTTGGTTGATAAGATTGTCTTCTGCAACTGTGTAAAGACGAAATGTTAAAATGATTAATAAGATACCAAGGATAAAGGTACATCGCTTATTCATAGACTTGCCTAAGATCGTGCCTTTGAACGCAGCGCTCATTTGCTCCGGTTCAGACGGTTTAACCAAGGTGTTTATCGTCGGAAGAGATTCTGGAGTGGAGATGACATTTATTGTACTGTCGGATGTACTGAAACTGTCAGTGGAACGTGGTGGGGTCAACGGAGGTCGCGGCGTGCTTGCAGTTGGAGCTGATAGCGTTCCCGACATGTTTGGTGGCGCTGTCGCTGACGAAGATGCTCTTTCGAGCTGTTTTTTTAAGGATGCCTCCAGCTTGGGGATAAATGATTTGCGGTCGCTAGTAATAGATAATTTGCGATTTCGTCTTTCAGCCACATATTTGTTCAACTTGTCCAGCAAATTGGCGCGATGAACCTAAGGAATTAAACAGTAAGTACAGAGGTGATAGGCAAAATAAAGTGCAACCTTGAGCTAGTTATCTAAAACTTACTGGTCTAGCAATCACATCATCAGACAGCTCACTTAAGCTCTTACTGAGAGTTCGGTGCACGCCTCGAATGACGATCATTAGCACATAAATCTTGAGCTCTCTACATTTTCGTAGTACCGGAATACACGAAGATTCCAACAATGAGTCCGTTATCAACATATCAAATCTTCTGCCAGTACTAGAAAGTTGCTCAAGCGCATCGGTAGGATCGGCGGATACTGTGATGTTTTGAAGTTTAACCGACTCAAGGTGTTCTGAAATCGCGGCTGATGTGACTTGATTTTTGGTGAGCAATAATACTGAAACATCACGAGGAACCTGCAAATCCTCAGTACGAGTGGGGTTATCATCAGCATTCTGATCTTCGCCAGGCGCGCGATAGGCTGATGTGGGTGGTGATACTGGCCAAGTAATCCAGAACGTACTGCCCTTGCCCAGCTCTGACGAAAGGCCAATCTCACCGCCTGCCTTTTCCACAAGTTGCTTAGTGATAGCAAGACCAAGTCCCACACCTTCATATGGTCGAGTCGAGGTGTTGTTAGCTTGACAGAAGGGTTCAAAGATTTCAGTCAGCGACTCCTCAGCAAGACCGATTCCAGTGTCCTCGACCTCCACCAATAATTGAATCGACGCAGCTGGGTCACCATCCTCCGAACTTTGATCCGGCCAATGATCTTCTGAGGGCAATTCAGTGTAAGAGAAACGGCGTACAGGACGACCATCATCGTACTTGATGACAGAGTACAAGCGCATAACTACATAGCCTCTTTCGGTGAATTTGACGGCGTTACTAAGCATGTTACTGATACACTGTCTGATTCTGGCAGGATCTTGGTTTACACGTTGTAGCACTCCACTATCAACATGGCAAACTAAGTCCAAGCCCTTGGCGTTAGCCTTTTCTGTAAGAATGTCGCAGCAATGCTGGGCAAGTACACGGGGGTTGAAGTCTGCTGGTTCGAACACGAAATTGCCGGCATCTGGTAAATTCACGTTAGTTATAATCCACTAATCATTTATCACGCATGCGCAGAATTACATACCAATTTTAGCCACATCCAAGATGTCAGATATCAATGAGGATAGAACTTGACTTGAGTAATGGATATTGTCAAGATCAGTGCGTTCCTCTTCAAACCGATTTCCTTCTCTGAGTAGCTCAACTGTGCCAATGATCGATTGCAACGGTGTTCGAAGCTCATGAGAGACTAAGTAGCGTGTACGTTAGCAGAAAACATAATGTGATCAAAAATAAAAAATCATGTGCTTTACCTAGGGCAATGAGTTTCGATTTGGCATCGTTGGCAGCTTCCAGTACGGCAATCTTATTACGAGCATCGGCATATTCTACACGCATGCGGTAGAGATTACAATGAGTGGTAACGCGAGCTATAAGTTCTTGCGCATCGAAAGGCTTATACAAATAGTCGTCGGCACCAGCAAAGAGTCCACTCATGCTATCGCCTGAAGCCGCTCGAGCTGTCAACATGATAATAGGGAGAGTACGTGTCATAGGGTGCGCGCGAAGCGTTCTCGCCAGCTCAATACCGTCCATGACAGGCATCATCACATCAGCTAGAACAAGATCTATCTTTCGTTCCGAGACATGCACCTCGTCGACAGGCTGATTTGGATCTTCAGCTTCTGATGCAGCGAGACTGACAGCAATGTTGAAGGCATCTCTACCGTTAGACGCTTCAACGATGTTGAAATTATCTTCTAATGTATGCTTGATGTAAGAGCGCATGTCGAAATTATCGTCACAAACCAGTACTGTAGGTTTGAAAATGTCGTTTTCACTGAGCGTGATATATTCGGGAACTTCTGCGCTTGGAGTGATTAAAGATTCTTCTTGAGCAGCTTGGTTGTCCGCCGAAATGGGTTGCTCATCCTCATCCCCATTCATAGTGTTCCATCCGGCAGTTTCTGCTACAAATAATCTTCCAGCTTTGGGCAATATATGATTAACATCATGACCCTCATTTGGTTTGCCATCAACCACGGCGAGACTGCTCAATTTGTCAGACAAAGACTTATCTGGCGAAGTAACATTGGAGCCACTATCTGAGTCTCGTATGACTTGATTCTGATTGAGATGTCTATAGCCCAATGGCAAACGCACAGTAAAGGTGGAGCCTTGACCAAGGGCGGATTCTACAGAGATCACACCTTTTTGACTTTCCACCAAGTCTCTTATGAAAGATAAACCAATACCAATGCCTTCATGAGATCTGGATTCGGGATTGCGTACGGAATAAAAGCGATCGAAAATTCGTTGTAAGTCTGATTCTGCGATACCATTTCCAGTGTCAGTTACGGAAAGTTCATAGTAGCCAGCCGATGATACATTTGCCGAAGAATTAGACGTTGTTGAATCTGGTGTTGACACCTGATGGCTGCCTGACACAGCGATTGTCAATGGATTATGAAACACTGCAGCGGACGGCGACGAAGATGCTGGTCGTAGATGTCTTCGTAGTGTCAATCGTATCGAGCCTTTGAGACAGTGCTTGAAGGCATTTGATAGTAAGTTCAAAATGATGATTTCCCAAATATCGACATCAACAAAAGCAGATATGTCGTCCTGCGAGATTTTGCGACTTTTTGGTTGTGACCATTCCCACGAAGGGCAATCTACTATGAACTGTAAATTGAAACGAGTGGCTACTGTATCAAAAGCACTGGCGATTTCTTTGGTGATGTCTGGTAAATTTTTGATGGCCTTAAATTGGGCATGCATCCTTCCATTTTCAAGCTGAGTGTATTGTAGTAAGGAATTGACCAGTTTCAAGAGACGATTTGCATTTCGATGGGCCATCTGGGCCATATTCTTATTTTTCGGGTGAAGGTTTTCATCTTGCATCACTTGTTCAATGGGTCCCAAAATGAGACTAAGTGGTGTTCGAAACTCGTGGCTAATATTCTGATTGGTGAATAAGTTAGTAACACCGACATAGGCGGCACATTGATTGAAAATTTTCTCTTAAATACACCTACCGAGAAAAATGTTGTCTTGCTTCGATTCAATTCGGCTAATTCATCTGCTCGCTGTTGGGATTCCTCAACGGCATTCGTGGTGGCTAAACTACTGCTCAACTGACTCATCAGCAAATCAAAATACGATTGATAATTGGCGTCAAATTCACGAAATCTGTTAATGCCTAATACGGCAATGAGGCTGACATCGCTGTAATTATTCGATGATCCATGAATGGGCGCCACCATAGCTGTGTATGAAGGAATGAGAGTCAACAAGGATTTCTCAGAGTCCGGCAGCACAATGTTAGGGCGTAACAAGCACTCCACAGGTAGTTTTAACATTGCATTAGAATTATGGGTATAGCAATCGTTCATGGCTTTTGTTAATCGATTTTTGATGATAGCATCTGGTTTCTGTGGTTTTGGTACTTCGAGTGATCCATTGGGAGCTTCGGACACATCCGAAATAGTGGATGCCTCTACCGAGGCTTCCGAACCTCGAAATTTCTTGGACGGTATTCTCATATTCTCCGCACCAAAACTATCACTCTTGACGACATCGAACTCTTCCCATATGGAAATGCTCTGCGGAAGTTGGATCCTTTTTTGTTCCGGGTTGGCTCCTTCGGATATGATTCTTTTGAATTCGCGCGTTTCTCTATCGATTTCATAAACGTATATGAATGGTACATCGATGCAATGGCTCGGGTCTTTAAATGTTTTCGCCACCGATCTCTTCCATCCATTCATGGTGATACAAGTATTGGTGGCGGCGGATAAATCCCTCAATGTACGCATGTCTCTCTCTGAGAAGACACGCAGTGTTTCATCAGTTACTACATGGTACACACCATGTGGACCGTGTCCGAGATCATCATAGATTGGAGAATACTATAGAAAATAAATTTGGCATATTAGACAAGAAAACATTCAATAAACCAAAATAATTTAAAGCTAGTCTCACTTGGTAAGTAAACCAGGTTTCTTCTACCCATCCGTTTCTAGTCATCCAATAACGAGCTTCTTTTATATAAACAGACTCTCCATCTTCGTATACTGCATTTATTAGTCCTGCGATGTCATTCCAAACATCATGCCATGATGATCTTATTTTTTATCATTAGACCTGCCATAGAACAACCTATTTTCAACACACACTACATCACTCACCTAAGAGTATCTCCAAACGATTTTGGATGTCGTTTGCCCAATAAAGCGGCGTATTTCAGATTGTAAAGCTGCCATTAGACAAAATAATGGAAGTTGATTTAATCTCAGATGAAAATTAGGCTTAGTCTTACGATGTATCTTGCTTACCATTCGAAGTTCAGGGCCCCACCAGCAACACATTGCAAATCGAGAAACAAGCATCAGGCGAATAGTATTCGTCAATATTGGCGACCAATCTTTCGCATGACCTAAACTGGTCTTCGCCCAATGTGTCGTATGTAACAATTCAAGGATAGCTGCCTCTCCTTTCAATCTATAAGGAAAGTTTTCAGACGCATCTCTAAAGTCTAATTTGGATTCCTCAGATTTTGATTGAGGATTAACGACTGCTGCATCCAAGGTCGATATCGAAGATTCGTCGTGGTGCGACATATTGGACATAAGAGTTGCCGACGTTGAGCCGCGATGAAGTTCTCCTAAATGACTACCGATCTCTTAAACTGAAATCAGTAAAAAGAGACAGAAAAAAAGGAAATAAAAGGAAAGTGGAAGTATAGAGGAGCTCAAATAGTACGAATCTCTGCTATTCGATACGAAACTCATAAGGCTGCCCAATGAAGCAGTGAAGTGATGTCATTGTGGAGTTCTGACCACCAATAACAGCAGTGAGTTGAGGACGGATATTATTGGTTCTAGAACGAGTTGGCGATCAAAATTACTAGCGGTTGATCGAAGAGATCGGTAGCATTTGCGGCAATGCACAGCAGTCTCTACCAGCCACTAGCTTTCGTGTTCTGTATGCGGACTTTTTTTGTTCATTGCAAAGTTTCATATTTTGAGCATAATTCACGATTGCCATAGAATTTGACGATCATTTAAAACCACCCAAATATGCATGTTTTGTTGCAGAGATAAATTTTTATTATTTTTGTGCTATTATTATAGTCAGAAACCTGCGCTTAGAGCACTGAGCAGAAAAAGATAAAAATCAATATAATCTCAAAACATGGTCCAAAAGGCAAATAAATAAGGGGACACGTTGCACTTGGAAAACATGAAAGCGGTCGGCGCAATCTCGCCGCGCATTTGACTTATTTGACTCTTCCAATGATAACCCGAAGCCATTTGGTCCTCGCGTCGATCATTTGACTCGCCAGACCTGGCTCCTTGCACAGATACTGGAATCATAATGTAACGACCATGCAATGGCCGGAGGGTTTATCGGTGAGTAATATCTTGGAAAGCGTTATTCAATGTGTGGAGTGCAAAAAATAAGTTATTTAGTGTTACCATGTTGGATTGTTGTTATTGCTGTTCTTGGAGTTGTTACTTTTTCTTTTTTCATAAAGGTTATTGGCACCAGCCGCTAGCTGCTCAGACCCCGTGCCTTTCTTCACGAGTATTTAAACCAGAGCCATGGCGATTCATCCTTTGGCGTGCGATTTGCCACCATCTCCATCGCTTTCTCCACACGACACCATGGCTAGTCGAAGACCCACCTCATCTCCGCTACCCATATTCTTTCAGCTAGATGACAATGCTCCTCTTCCAATGGATCAAGATTTTGACTCCTCCATTTCGTTCCAGTCATCACCACCTTATCCTCAACAGCGGGCTTTTTCAGTCTCTGAGGTTCCAGTCATTGAGCCTCAGCAGCTTCAGCCCCGTCAAAGTCAGCGACACAGTCAGAGCTATCATGGAAGACGGCACAACATGTTTGGCCCATACGTAATGCTTCAAACGTTAGGAGAAGGTGAATTTGGCAAAGTTAAGCTTGCTATTCATGCAGAAACCGGCCAAGAGGCAAGTTTTAATACTGCCATTATTTAATTTAATTTCACCGAGTTAACCCCTGACCACTCTGCCAATGATTTTTTTCGGCTCCTTAGGTTGCTATAAAACTCATTCGAAAGCAAAGCATTGGCACTTCCTCACGTCTAAATAAGGTGCAGAGGGAGATCTCTGTACTAAAGGTCAGTCATCGAACTAAAAAAGCTCAACTGTATCAATAATATTTGTAGTTGCTCACATGCCTCACCATATATATTATTTTTTTAAAACCATTTCTGCCCTTGTGGTCTCCAGGTGCTGCATCATCCGTATATTGTCAAGCTTTATGATGTGGTTGAAACCGAGAAATATATTGGTATCATTTTAGAATGTGCCTCTGGTCAGTGCTATTCTCGCCATTTTTGACAATGGACGTACATGATTATGCTAACACAGCCCCCCTTACCAAAAAATTTTTATCTGCCGAATAGGTGGCGAACTATTTGAATACATCCTTGCCCGACGTTACTTGAAAGAGAGAGACGCGAAACGCTTATTTGCACAACTCATTAGTGGTGTTCGTTACATGCATGAAAAACATATCGTGCATAGAGATCTTAAACTGGTAGGAACGCGGGTTTTTTTCGTCCGGCGAATGAATTTGATATCGTAACAATTAACCTTGTGTTCAAAAAAGGAAAACTTGCTGCTGGACAGACATCGAAATGTTATTATTACTGATTTTGGTTTCGCTAATCAATTTGCTGCCGCAAAGAATGATCTTATGGCAACTTCTTGCGGTAGCCCCTGTTACGCCGCTCCAGAATTAGTTGTCAGTGACGGCCTTTATGTCGGCTCGGCCGTGGATATTTGGTCATGTGGTGTAATATTATATGCTATGCTGTGCGGCTATCTGCCATTTGATGATGATCCGGCTAATCCTGACGGAGAGAACATCAATTTGTTATATCGCTATATTCTCAATACCCCTTTAATGTTTCCATCTCATATTGGATCAGATGCTCGAGACTTGCTGCGTATCATGTTAGTACCAGATCCCCGGAAAAGGTGTTCTATCCAGGACATCATGAAACACCGTTGGCTAAAGGATCATCGAGACCTGTTTAACAAATCTATTGAACAAGAGGAAGCAGACGTTATGGATGCTGTGGAGAAAGCCTCTCCACACCCCTCTGTCAGCCATACGGTATCTTCGCTTGTAGAACCAGACATCGCTCATTCTCAAGATTTTGAGAGAGAGCAAGTAGTCCCTTCTAATGATCATCAAATGCAAGATTTGGCAGTTGGATTACAGCACGATGAAAATGCAACTGATGATGTAAATATAAATGAGGCTAGCGATGACAGGCTCCTAGCTGACACTCCTGATGAGAGTTATGTGGACGCTATGGAAGATCAGGAGCCATCGCCCATTGAAGAGGCAGAAACCACAGCTATGGACCAATCAACGCATACTTCTCCGGAAGAAGTTAATCAAAATGCCACCGCGTCAGCCATTAATTCTCAGAACGTTTTCCACATAATGAATGATGAAAAAAACACCGGTAACGGCAATGTAACATTGATGGAAATTGAAAGCAGTGCGCCCAAGATTGACCATTCGCAAATGGATGTTAATCAGGAAGAACCATCGTCGGAGGTTTCGAATAATGAATCTAAGCATGCTTCATTTGCTGTATCTGAGATTACGTCCTCAAGCGGCATTTCCTCAAAAGATCCAGAACAATCATCCATGTCACAGATGGAAGGTAACTCCAGAAGAGCGTCGGCTATCCCAGCGTCTATTCTGCAATCCCGTTTCCTTTCCAGTATGCAACGCAGCCAAAGTGCAGGAGTTCCTTCTGTCCCTAAAAGTCTCACCAACAATGATACTTCGCGTTCTGTATCCTTCAACGTGCAGCCTAGACCAGATACCCCAGCAATGCGATCTGGACCCAAAGCCGGATCCCAAACTACATCGGGCTTGTTTACTCGAGGTACACGTAGAAAAGCTCTAAGCTTACTCACTAGACCTACAACGGAGATAGATCATGATCTTGACAAAAATGAAGCACCTAGAGCTCGTCGCGACAGCTCTATTAAACCCGAAAGCACTCTTCAATCTGTACGACTGGTTGTAAATAGCGTTTCAAAAGATGGTAATGAGCCAGTTTCCAAGTGGGGCTCCGTCAGCTTGGTACCTTCAACTTCTGAGCGAGTTGCAAACTTGGACCGAAAATCAAAAAGCAAAGGATTTATGGAATGGTTTCGCAAGAAAGCACATGGTGAGTGGCTGATAGGCAACTTTTGCACAATGTTGAGGTTTAGCAATAACACAATTTGTTGTATAGTTACACCTGCTGAGCGCGGCTCGGTTACTTTGAGCAAACCAGAAGAGATCAATTACGATAGACCACCATTGACACCCCAACCGCCGGGCATGAACAAACCGGCCAAATTTACCAAACCTGAAGTTGAATCAGCTGCTGATTATAGATTGAAAGTACATAATGGTGTAATTGATCAACAAGCCTTGACGTCTCGGCCGCCATTTGAAGTTTTGGTAGAAATCAAACAATGTCTAACAAATATGGGTCTTGTCGTCAAAACTGAGGGAGACTACAAGCTTAAGTGTGTTCGAAATAAGCGAAAAAACAAACCCAACAAGAGCACGGAAACAGAGTACCGAAGAAAGATGAGCAGTGGAAATACGCTTAGGTCACTTTTGCGTAGAGCCAGTGCACAGAATCCCAGTCGTGAAAGTATCCATAGCATCCATAGGACCAGTAGCGAAGAAGAGCCACCGAATGCCATGTCCAGCATTTCAAGTATACCCGAGCAACCAACCACTATATACCCTGGAAACTCAGATCCTCTTCACATTGAACCAATGTATGGCGACCCGGCCACAGATCCTGGAGAAGAGGTTCGCTTCACTGTGGAAATATGCCGACTAAAAAACCTTCCTGGAATCTATATTGTCGATATCAATCGTCTACGTGGCAATGTTTGGGCTTACAAATTCTTGTACCAGAAGTTATTGGATCTGCTTGACTTGAAGGCCAAAGGTGACATCTTACCTGTCTTTAATAACAAAAATCCTCCAACGCCGGAGAGTATAGCTATAGAATCTACCACGCAATAGAATCTTCTACTCCCACATTCGTTTCTAAATATTAAAAGACATGTTTACCTCCACCACAACGTAATGGATTCCCGCTTAATCTTTAAAGTATTAGGACTAAATATGAGCAATTACCTTGAAATGTGCACTTTCTCCAATTGTTCATGAATAAACAGATGGACAAGCACGCAACAACTGGGCAAAATGACATCCATGATACGGTATACATAACAAAATTTTATTTATATTCCAATGCTAATTATAACATGTATACATATCAAAAGATATGCTCTTCATATGCATTATATAAGAGGTACTTCGACAATAGAAAGGTCGAGCCCAACTTTTATAGTGTTATTTACAATTCATCCTTTCGGTAAATCTTTTGCTTCCAAGTCTCCAATTGGCTTCTGATGCTATCAACAAGCTTGGCATCTTCTTGCTTGTTATCTGGCTTGCTGGAAGCAAAATAGTTTCGGATAGTCTCAGTTGCGTCATTAATGTTCTTTTCAGTCACCGACTTCTTATCATGGAAGTTTTGGTTGAGGTAGTTCTTCAACCAATCGATTTGAGCTTGGGTATAGCCCTTGGTCTCGAACATCTGTCTTTCAGTTTGCTTGATGAAGTTGCTGAAATCATTCTGCTTCTGAGCATGCCATTGGTAGGCTCCGTCAGTAGCCTGAGCATAAGTGTCGTATACGTTATTCACAACAGAGGATGCTGAAGCAGCAGCAGCATCGGTTGCAGACGCTGCAGCGGCCGATGCGGAAGAGATGGCTGAAGAAGCAGCAGACTTAGTGCTGGCCCACTCGGCAGCCTTGGATCGGGAAGATGACGCTGATGAGAATTGCGAAGAAATGGAAGATGCAGCGGATTTGACGTGGCCGGTAATGTCAGTGGGGGTGGGGTTGATATAGTTACTGACAGTGGCGACATATTCGTCAAAGGTGCCTGAAATAATGCCCATGATGTTGTTAACCTGATCAACGCCAGCGTCCTTGCGAGCAAGCAAATCTTCGCGAACTTGCTCCAGATAGGTCTTTGGCTCCTCCTCCTTTTGCCAGAACCAGTGGAAGTCTTGGAAGCGAGCTTGCACATCTTCAATGACTTCATTAACCTTGGCTTGAGTGTATGTGCCGGTTTCCTGGAGTTTTTCCTTGACTCTTTCAACAAATGCCTGAGTATTTTCATACACACCGTTGGCGTAGTCAATAGCGAAAGCCTTGTATGAGTTGTAATCATTCTCTACGCTAGCCAAGACGGCTGCGATCTGCTCTTGGGTCATGCTGCTGTTCTTTTCAAGATCTTGCTTAAGCTTTTGGAACCATGTCTTGTCTTGGGAAGCCTTATCCTGCTTCCAGTCAGTGATGGAGTTAACACGTTCACGGACCAACGAGGTGACGTAGTTGACGTTCTCGGCAGAGAGATCGCGCTGTTGCTCGAGATGTTTGCGAACTTGA
Organism: Umbelopsis sp. M5902; assembly: GCA_037039815.1. Taxonomy (NCBI): domain Eukaryota; kingdom Fungi; phylum Mucoromycota; class Umbelopsidomycetes; order Umbelopsidales; family Umbelopsidaceae; genus Umbelopsis; species Umbelopsis sp. M5902. The sequence goes on from JAXQGL010000052.1 coordinate 510,454, forward strand.
TCAAACCATGCATTTGAAGCGGTATCGCGAGCGAAGAATCTTTGGAAAAAATTTTGTCGTTGAAATGACAAATTTACATTGTTGACGATAGAATTCCATTGCTCATTGGTGGCGGCCTTCTGCTTGAAAACATCCTTCTTTGCCTTGTTCAAAGCTCCTTGAGCTTGCTCCCAGGTGAGCTCACCTTGCAACTCGGCGTTTCGAAGGTAGCGTCGAATCTCGGAGATAATGTAATCGACATTGGTCTCTGATGTTTCCTTGGTACCATAGAGCTTGGTCTGAAGCTCGTTGGTGATGAAATCGATCTTTTGACCATAATAGTCGAGATTCTTGGCGGCAGCGTCGCGATATTGCTGGACAAGTTCTTGATAGGTAGTTCTATCGTTATCCTTGTTGTAAGTGATCTTGTGGTCATCCAACCACTGCTTCAACTGTCCAGTGCTCCATCCTGAGACATCCTCAGAGACTTTCCACCGAGATAGTGTTAGTACTTCACACGTAGTAAACCTTTCATGCAAACGGTGTTATGTAAATTGTTTACTCACCTACTGCAGTGGACATGGCTGTCAGCGCGACAGCGAAGAAAATATAGCCGTTCAATTTCATTTTACTTGTTTAAAAGGATACTAAAGAGTAATAGAAAGCTTTGGTATACGCAAGAAGAATTTTAGCAGATTTAAAAACCTGCAAATCTATTATGTTTGCTGAAAATGTATTGTTTGGGAAGTACGTCACATTGATCTCACTGTGACATGATTTTCCATTTTGAAAAACGAGCCTAAGAGCTTAAATTTTTCGCGCCAAAACATTAAAGTTTAATGAGTATTAACAGAATAGAGAGATGCGCGATGCGCAGTTCTAGTTCTGTTCTTTAATAGCTAAGATTGTTGATGGCTCCTAGAAATATAATTTCGACAATCTTTGATCTTCGTTTCCGTATATGGTAATCTGAATGGGAAGCCCAGTTCTGGGGAACATGCGTGTCTGCAATTGTAGTAAGATAATCACGTGCAGATCATTTATGTTTTTAAACGAGCGCTGCACGTAAGAAACACTGTGTTAAACAAAGCCGAATTGATACACATTCGTTGGACAAATAAGACTGATCAATAATTTATATATGAAATGGCAGCAACATATCTACTACTCATATAAGTTAAAGATGTTTACTCGTCAGCTAACGTGTAGCATACGAAGGCACTTTAAGAGGGATATCCGCAAGCTATGGATGAACCAGACTGTTGGCAGACTGTTCCTGGAGCACAGGAGAAGTTTACCCAGGCTCCGTTAACGCATTCTTGATAGCCAACAGTGTTTGTTCCGGTGCAGACCATTTGACCATTGTTAGCAGCAGTGCATGCGCTAGTGGAAGTGGATGTAGATGTAGCTGTAGTAGTCGTCTTGGTGCTAGTAGTTTTAGCAGTGGTGGTAGTAGTGGCTTTACCCGTGGTGGTGGTCTTAGCTGAAGTGGTAGTTGTGGTCTTGACTGCAGTGGTAGTGGTAGTGGCGGTGCCTTTTGGGACATCGTTAGGAACATTTTTAGCACACATATTTGATAGCAGCATCTCAGACTTACCAGTTGTGATAGGAGTACGGGGAGGGTTGTTAGCAATAACTTGAGCCATAGGAGCCAACAATTCGCCATTATCTTCGTCCAGACTCCAGCAGAACAGGCCAGCAAGGCCAGCAGATAGTGCATAATTGGCCTTTGCAGCAATACTTGTGGGGTCATCATATGAAATGTATTGTTTGTTGCTAGGGTTAAACAACCAAGGAGTTTGAGTGACGCTATCATAGTTGCGGATCCAAGGAGAGCCAGCAGTAGTAGGAGAAGTCAATAGACCCTCTGATCGCATGTAAGAGTATCTCCAGACACCAGAAGCTGATTGGTAGTCGCTGGAGCAGTAAGCATCTTGCCAAGGGCCGTCAAGAGAATCACCAAGAGGAGCACCAACCACGGCAGGGTTGTATTGGGTAGTTGTGGAAGTAACATTTGTAGTTTGAGCACGACCATAGAAAGCAACACCGGCAGCGATCTTATTGGCGGGTACACCAGCAGCGATCCAACTGTTGACACCTTCAACAAGACCATAAGGATAACCCCAACCAGGGGTGTTGTAAAGAGGAGAGTTAGGACCACTAGTTGAGTTCCAACTAAATTCATAAATAAAGAAGTAAAAAAGCAAGTTAGATATATGCTAGCAAACAGATATATTTCTTCTATGTCGATACTCACGCTCCATTAACGTCTGAAATGTAACGGTGGAATAATGATTAGAAGATTGCTCGTCTTTGCAGTTTCTCATTTGGCGTTCTCTTACCAAAGGACATGACATGGAATCGGTCAACATAGGGAACAAAAGCGGTAGCGTTATCGACGATAGTTGCGCCACCCCATGGAGTGAGATGGACGGCAAGCGAAAGCTCCTTGTGGACACTAGGAAAGTTAGAGTCCAAAGCAGCTCTCATTTCCTGGACAAGGGAAGCAAAATTGGTAATGTCGTTGGCGGATACAGCATTACAGCCAGCACCGGTAGAAGTGGGATATTCCCAATCTAAAATAATTGTAAGTTAGTACTATGTCCATGGCATAAGTTTCTTTTCTTCCAAAAAATCTGAATATCCTGGAATACATGCCTAAGTCAACACCATCAGTACCATACTGCTGGATAAAATTGACGTTCCATTGAATAAATTGAGCGCGGTTGGCAGCAGTAGAAGCCATGCCACTGAAAGCAACAGATCCGGACCAGCCACCAACGCTAACCATAACCTTGGTGCCGGCAGCGTGGGCCAATGTAATCAAATTGGGAAGGCCATATGAGACAGATGCTAAGATACAAAGACAAATAGCATGAGACAAAGCAATACCGTAGTTTTTAGTTATATATATGTATATAACTTACGATCAAGGACACCACTGTCAGCCCATTGTGGAGTGTTTCCTTGGTATTGGACAGCAAACGCTGAAGTAACGATCTATCATTAGCTCTCGAACATGCACTATATGTCTTATTCGTATATGTATATCACAGCCTACCATAATTGATATGAGTATACTTGGTGAAGTCAATTTGTGAGGGCAAGTAGCGGCTATACAGCCAGTTGGGAAAGTATCTGCATCAGGTAATAATTAATTTAAAGACTTGAATCGTGCATGACAAAACAGATCCTACGACAAAGTTTAAACTTACCCAACGTTAACATTGTTGGTAGTGGCACGCTTGTTATATGGACCAATTGGATTAGCCATAATAGAGTTAGCAAGCAGCACAGCTGAACATGCGACCGATGCCAGGAGAGTAGAAATCTTCATAGCGGAAACTTCTGGTTTGGTAAGATTATGCGACTTCATGCAATATTACGTTACATGTATTTATACTTTGTTACTGCACGTTGCCAACTTCGCTCAATAGCGGTTCAAGTCGTACGAAAAATGGATTTTCCCTGTAATTTTTGATGTGACCCGTTGTGCCGCATGCTTAATCTGTACATGAGCAACCTTTTAATATTTCTCAGGGACCAAATAACACTATGCTGTGTCATGGAGATATCTACATACGGAAATTGAACCCTGAGTTCCACTACACCATTTCAGGGTGAGCATTTCGCCATGGTAAAATAAATTAATGCAGCTTCCTATGCAAGGTACAAATGAAAGCATATAGATAAGTGCTAGGTTTTAACGTTAGACATTGAATTCATTTTTTTTCAAATCATATTATTCTTAACCCAAAGATTACAATTATTTTACTACGAAAACGCTATTACTAGAGATAAAGAAAGGTAGGACAAAATATGGATCGTCTGACCAATATGAGGTGGTGGAAATGATTATGAAAATTCGAAGGTATGCGCCATATTCCCAATTGTGTAAAAAAATTACTTCCCTATGTAACGGCCATTGTGTGACTCAAGCGAATTTGTGTATTTGGACCCTGTACTTGTAGGAAACGGCATTAGCTGATAGGGAGTCATCAGTTAAGATTGTACAACCCTTGCGGTGTGGCTGCAGGCCCTGTATGAGACGACATATGACCTTTCGTACGAATTGCGACCATATTTGAAGATATTAAATCAACGCTCATACCACATGTATGGCTTGGTGAGACCTCTAAAATAAACCAGGCTCATTCCGAAAACTTTCCATGATCACACACTATCGCAGGAACTTATATTTTGCCGCCAGTGGCGTGTTCCTACAGGTAATACCACTGCGGCAATTGAAGAAAGGAAGTAGGTTCAATGTAATGGCATATCAGTACAAATCACATTACTCTCAAAGACCTTATTTGAAAGCGAGTGTGCACGTGAGTGTCAATGCCCTACGAGAGGAGTATATATCTTACTAAACTCCAATGATTCCTTTTTATAACTGAAAAGTTATTCAAAAGTTATTCCCACTCTTAAGCAAAGCGAAAGCATTCGGCCCAAAGCTGGTTGATCTGTATAGTGCACCAAAATAAATATATTTATTCTGCTGACGTAGTTAGTACTTGAATCTCCGCTTGTCACACGCTTCACAAAGGGCAAGTCAGTCTTGCCTACAAGCGTTTTTTACTCTCTATCTTTACCCTCCTCCACAAAAAGCTTGACAATGGTACGCATTCTTTTATAGTTTACAGAAATTTAGAAAGCAGCGATCAACAACATAGACGTAAGGAAGAGCGGCGCACCAGCAGACAAGTCATGATAAGAAGTCCAAGTAATGATCGGCAGGAACAATAATAGTGATTGTCAACATTCGGTCTCTGGCAACGTTCAACACCACCAAAAGCGTTTCTAGATAGCATATATTCGATGATGTAGGGACACACAGGGACTAAACACGTTAAAACGCGCGTTAAATACGCGTTTTCGGAGAAACAGATCAATTCATCCACTCAACCGACCGCCAGCAAAAACTATGTATCTATGTTCGACCATCAGCATACCAGGAAAATGAGCGTTTTCAACGTAACATATTGTTAACAAGATTTTCTAATTGATAGGCGGATAAAGCACCTGAATTAGGAAAACGAGAAAAAGCACCAGCATTGTCACAGTCCGCCAGAGCTGGTCTTCAGGTAAGGGGGTCCACAGAGGAATTTTGCCCGCTTGATTGGAATGCTTAGAGTGACCCTGAACATTGTTTGCACTGCTATAGTTCCCTGTTGGTCGTATTCATCGTTATTTGAAGGAAAGGAGCCGAAACAACGCTCGTGTTGGAGCAAAGGCTGCAGTATACTCTGCGGCCATCTTGGAATATCTGACTGCTGAAGTGCTGGAGTTGGCTGGTAATGCTACCAAGGATCTTAAAGTCAAACGTATCACACCTCGGCATCTTCAGCTCGCCATTCGTGGAGACGAAGAATTGGATTCATTGATTAAAGCCACTATTGCTGGTGGTGGTGTCTTGCCACATATTCACAAGAGTCTTATTGGCAAGACCAAGGGTCAAAAGAAAGCATAATACAAATCCTATTGACATTTCTTATCACTTTTTTTTTTATATTTTCTTTTTCCCAAGTTCCTTCATTCTGTAAATTTGTGGGTTCAACTTATTCCCTTTTTTTTTCTGATTAGCCTTTCTTTCTACTTTCTGGGTTCATTAAATATCACTATTGCTTTAACTCTTACTAAAGCGCTAGTTACGCGTTATATTGAAATGCACTAGTCGAAAAACATGATATTACCATTCATCCATAATTTTAGGCGGGTGCCATGCAGCAGGGATGAAAATTTTCAAAATTCATTATAAAATGCCCAAAATGGTCTGTGTTCCAAAAGCTACATAGACGCAGAATAATCCAGTATAATCCGGTGAACAATGCGGAACATCATTTGGATTCTCACAATTATAGTCGCCGCTGGTACCGTATTGGCTCAAGATGCCGATACATGCACCACGAAAGACTCGAAAGGCAATACTTACGACCTCAATCCACTCAAGCATACATCTGGGTCAGTGCCACATGCGTGTGTCATTCTTTACGGGCAAAGCATGAACTAAAGCTTTATTGCAGTGAAAAGGACTGGACAATTCAAGACCCTGACAGCAGTATAGAATTTAGACTGAATATTTGTGGAGAGCTTCAAGAGAAAAATACTGGATTAATGCATCCAGAGGGCGTTGGCGCTTACACCAAAGAAAGATCTGAAAGCAAAGGCTTTAGCATCGGGTAAAAGCGCTATTTTGTTTATTTCCCATCAGCCTGAACCATGCTGATCACTGAAATGCTCATATTCTCATAGCCAATACAGCGAAAAGCCATTTTTCCGTGGGGATAAGTTACTGCTCAAATATACCGAGGGGCAGGCGTGCCCACGGGACTCAAATGCAAAGCGTTCTACCCTTGTGTCCTTCATCTGCGACCGCGGTGTTTCCGATATGGTAAGCTTCTGTTTCAGCAACCTACAATGCAGAACCAAGTTATTGATGTACTATCCTGTCCTTTATTAGGGTGCACCAATTTTGATAGAACAAGCTCAAGACTGCTATTACTGGTTCGAGTGGCGTACGCCTGCGGCGTGCCCCGTACGCCAAGAAAGCTCTTCTGGAGTATGGAGTGCATTATGGACTGCGTAAGCTTCAGGTTTTGCTTGTTAGGCTTCATTGCATCTCTTTATTGAAATATATCTTTTACCCGAACAATTTTAGGCTTTGGGTGGGGGTGTTCGGATATCTCCTTGTCGGAATTTTGTACAATAGGTTTGCCAAGAAAGCGACGGGCATGCAACAAATCCCACACTACGATGTTTGGTATGGACTTTTCGACTGGGTGAAAGATATGTCACTTATTTTGGCTGGATACCTCTGTGGATTCCTGCAATCGGCGCGATCGCGAGTGAATCTAGGCAGTAGCAATAATCAGCAATATCGCGGTTTGGGAGAAGAAGAGCATGGCTTCATCGATGATGATGATGAAGACTAGTAACTTTCGTATTTTTCTGATAATTTTATATATATATATGTATTTACACAATGCCGCTTTTTTGTATGTTGGATTCACTCGACGCCATTTGCTCTTTTGTGAACTGGCTCACTTATTTGGCACGAGACGCTTTGGGCTATTTTTGTTCTGCTCTGGTGTCCTTTCATGTCCGACCCGAGATTCAGCCACTGAGACCAAATAAGGCTGCAAAATTTATTTGATCCACGTGCAGGGACCTGAAAAAGATAGACAAAAGCCCTAATTTTGTAACACAAGTTCACTTAACCGTCTGCCAATATGTTGTTCTTCAGAATGCGACAGCCATTGTTGCTACTGGCACTGGCACTATTTGCGCTGATAGTCGTCGTTAAAGCAGGCCCTCCATTCGTTGAGACAAACCCCGGCACTGAAGTTGACAAGACTGATGGCACCGGAAAAGCTGCTGATGCTGACAACGCTGATGCTGTGCCATCTGATGATGGCGAGGAAGACGATGTTGGTATAGAATGGGCAGATGGTAACAACAACAACTCAGTTGAAGAATTTGGAGACCCCATCTCGGCAAGCGAAGACGCTGATGAAGAAATGGAGGAGACCATGGATGAATCTGGATCGAGTTACAGTCCTATCACCAAAGTCGACGAAGATGACGAAGATGCCAGCGATAAGGTAACATATTATATTTTAAATTTGGACATATCATTGTGAAGGCTAATCGCCATTGCGAAAACGAAGGAAATGGCTTATGAAGACAATGTTGACTGGGGAAGCGAAGACAACGAAGTGAAACCCTCTGCAGAGGATCCTTTGGCAGAGGAAGCCATTGAAGAAGGTACTGAGGGGTCTGGCGACATGGACGACGAAGAAGACGCATTTGCCGTTGGTACTGAAGATGATGAAACCAATACCCTCGAGACTGAACCATCTGACGAAGTAGACCCGTTTGACGTCGGTACTGAAGATGATGAAACCACTGCCTCCGAGACTGGACCATTCGACGAAGTAGACGCTTTTGACGTGAGCGCAGAGGATGAGGAAGATACTGGATTTTCAACTGAAGATGTGAGCGAGGAAAATCCTCTCGCTAGCGATGACGACGATTTGGAGACTACTTCTGAAGAGACTGGCGATGAAGATTATTTTGCCGTCACTGATAAAGACGATGTTGCTAAGGCTTTAGCCGCCGATCCTGAAGAGAATGACTTTGGTTATGATGAGGACGAATCGTCTACTCCTACTGAAAATGTAGCTGGCGCAGATGACGATACTGAAAGCGCTACAGAAGAATTTGAGACCACTGAGCCCATCAGCGATGCTGAAGATACTGAATTTCCTGAAAAGTATCCAGTTACCGGCCTTGATGAAGAAGGCCTTGAAAACACCGAAGAAAACGACAGCCCCGAAGAGACTTCAACTGCCTATGATGACAACGACCCTGAAGAAGAACTGAACGACGACGGTGCTTTTGTAGCCCAAGACGATAACAGCGACAATGAAGTGATGGTCGATGATCAAAACGAGACCTCACACGAAGCTGTTGATCTTGAAACCACTGCGGACGACTCGACCGAAGACGATTTTGACAAGAGCATATCCAATGATAGTGATGAATTAGATGAAGAAAATACAGATGATGCTGCAGACGAAATCGAAGAATCAGATGAGACTCCTGCAAATGCCAAAACCGGAGATGAAACACTTGAAGACCCTATTGATCCCGTAGGAGCATCTGCTGATGATGACACGGCAGAGGAAACATCCGAGGAGGACAAGACGTCTTTAGGACAAGTTCACCAGGGCGAGACTGAACTCGATAAAGTGCAACAAGAAGACCCTGACGTCCAACCGGCAGCTGGCCATACTACGCACGGTACAAGCGAGACTGTTCAAGATGAGATGGATACCGATACAGCATATTCTGGTGTAAAAGATGACGGCTTTGAATATACCCACTATGGATCTACCAATGGTAGTAGCCACGTTCAGTATCAAGGAGCCATTTTGATTGCAGCTGTCGGCGTAGTGGGTCTGTTTGTGGTTAAGCGGTCTCGCGAAACTATTATCCAGGTGAGTTAATATAAGAACACAACCTTGTACAGTACACGGAGAAACATTAGCCTAACGTTATTGCAATAGGGCGTACAGAAATTATCTGGACGTCAAAGCGATCAAGGACAATACAGTCATCTGCCTGTAAGTTATAGACCACTTTGACCCTCTCCTCACACCCACAAAGCTTGTTTTGTTTGTTGTTTACTAAATAAGCTCTCTTACTTTGTGCACATTACTTGCTTTGGACCAACAGCTAAGCACAACAGGTAAGCTTCACCCCTCAGCGACAAGGGTTAGTCGTGCGGCTATGTCATTGTGTAACGCTAATTATCTTAATTTGTAGATGTTGATACGCCAAATCATAATTTATCGAACACTACTTCAGAATGGGCAGTGGATATGTCAAACGCCATCGATCACGACCATCAAGATGAATCTAAGCCTTCACGGGGAATGAAATTAAGCCATGCCAAAAAAGCCAGCCAAACCAACTCCATCCCTTTGAAGCCAGTGCAAGATCGTAAGAGCCAAGAGTGGGCGGACTGGAAAGAAGATGAAGAGGATTGGTAGTCGCGATTTATTTTTCATTGACCGGGTGCGGGGCCACCCAATAAGTTATTTTAATGTCTTTTCCCAGTTAAATTATATGTGTGGCCTTTAGCGTCCAAATTTTTTTGGGAAAGCCCTTTCAAACCTTTTGTCATGTAACTTTTCAAACAATAGATTCTAAATATGTAAATTTGCATCATCCTTGTTTGCTTGTGTGAAATCAAGATAATTGCCCATAGAAGCTCGATCGGCGTTACTTTCTAAAATAACCGAGCCAATGGCATAGATATTGTGAACTGCGAAAATCATTTTTCAAACGTTATTGGGTAAAATGTGGCTACAGGGCTTGCCCATTTTAAAAACTTTTTATATATATACATATATTCAATACATGTATGATTTGCCACTTGCAGCCTCGTTGAAAGAAACTGCTTGTTGCTCATATTAGAACAGTCATATTATCAGCCCCCAGCTAAATTACGCTAGTGCAAAAGAAATTATTATTTCGTACCCATAGCATAATTTTATTTTCAGTTGTTAATGTTACTCAGGCCGATATAATTCGTCATTCTTTCTTCAATCCGTCTTGCCTGGTCCCCCATGTTCAGCCAAATTGAAAAAATACTGTGCAGAAACTCAAATCTAATTCCCGCAGCAGGAGGAGCAGCAAATCCTTGGCTAACATAATTTGCATATCAGATATAAAACTGCCATTTTTTCCCGCTATAACGGTTGTCAGCTTGTTGTTTTTTTTTCTTCATTCTATTCTTTCGCTTCACTTTCCCTTTCTCACTTTTTGTTGTTAAATATTACTTTTATCTTTTTTAAAACTTGTTTTAAATATATAATCATATTTTGCAATGGAGGAAGACCATCAGCTACCGCCACCGCCTCCTACACCATTACATGGATCGCCTAACACGGTTCCACCAGCCCCTGTAGAGCATCGCGGCTCAGTTTACTCTGATGCCTCATATACCATGTCTTCCAATAGTACTGTTACATCGTCTAGCGTATCTTCGCCAGCTACTCCACCTAATTTGGTGTCATCACCTTCGGTATCGACCCTGGGTTATGATAGCCCTCATCCTGGCCGTGCTACATTATTAGACCAATCACATTTGAAGCCCGGCGACCGGGCCTCCCTTCTGTCCCATTCTCAGACCATCAATATGTATCGCGAAAACGCAAAGCGAACTAATAATCCTAGTATCCAATTTGATTTTGCAAACTTTATTGTAGAGGCTGCAAAGCCTATGCCTATGGAGGACGAGCGACGATGGGAACACCTGCATGAGGCTGAACGTTTATTACGTCAGCTGTCACTTCGCGGTCATGGCGATGCCCAATACTACCTGGGTAATATGTATGCTTCTGGGCTACTTAATCGCAAAGGCAAAAACGAATTCGACAAGGCGTTTCCGTTGTTTGTTCAGGCAACCAAGCATCATCATGCCGACGCATCGTATAGGTAACTATTTTCATATTTTGAACCCCGCACCAGCCACTCTCCCCCCCCCCAATCTACATTTGGCGGTCCTAACTTTTGCCGAATGCAAACCGGCGCACCTTTCCACTTGATGGCTGATTAACCCCTTCTTTTTCAATATTAATAGAGCTGCAAAGTGTTATGAAGATGGTCTAGGATGCAAGAGAGATAATGGAAAAGCTGTTCAATTTTATAGGTAGAATTTTTTTTATCCCATGTCTCTAAAAAAGGTTTTGGCCGCAACAATCTCGGACTCAACTCTTTATTATTTTTAGACGGGCATCGACACTAAACCATCCAGGAGCAATGTATCGATTAGGAGTAGCTCAGTTAAATGGTGAACTGCGTATTAATCGTAACCCAAGGGACGGTGTCAAGTGGCTTAAAAGAGCTGCCGAATCAGCTTCTCCAGAATACCCGCACGCCCTTCATGAATTGGCTCTATTACATGAGCGCGGCATAAATAATATTGTTTTTGTAGATTACAGCTATTCTATTAGTTTGTATGCTCAAGCTGCCGATTTTGGCTATGCTCCTTCGGCGTTTCGGCTTGGTGAATGCTATGAATATGGTAAACTGGACTGTGAATGTGACCCTGCTTTGTCTATTCATTATTATACCATTGCTGCCGAGCAAGGTCATCGTGAAGCTTGTTTTGCATTGACCGCGTGGTATTTGGTTGGAACTCCAAATGTTTTGCCTCAGTCAGATGAGCAAGCTTATGTATGGGCTCGCCGCGCTGCTCAAGCTGGTCTACCCAAAGCCGAGTACGCCATGGGTTATTTCACTGAAGTCGGTATTGGAGTCACCAAAAACGCAGAAGAGGCTCTAATGTGGTATGCTATTGCTGCCAAACACGGAGAAACTCGAGCCATAAAGAAAGTAGAGGGAAGGTCACTACCTACCATTCCAGCTGTTATTCTCCAACAAACTGGACCAGACTTTAACAAATTAACACCTTTTGGTGATATTCCAAAGGATAACAGCAAATGGTCTAAAAAGATGCTCGATACACTCTCAATCACCAAGAGAAATTCACGGTCGTCTTTCACCGCCAACAGTATTCGATCCTAGAGATGAAACCAGCGTACAATCTGCTTTCAAAACCAATCTGTTTAAAAAACAGGCAAAACCAAGACCTCCCAAAGATCTTTTGATTTGCCTCTCACATTCTCCCCTTTGTAATATTTCGTTTCTGCATCCGCTTTTTATCCATTGCCCCTGTTTTTGTCTTGTTTCCTATAGCATACCATTATCTTTTTGTACGGCATCACAGAACCAAGTGTCAGAGCCCTGGTCTCTGAAAGCATATATATACAAAGTTTCAAATATATGAAATATCCTATACAAAAAGAAGTTATACATCTGTTGAAATATCCAGGTTTATGCTATGTGAGATCGACAACATAGCCTGATTTTTTTTTTTTTTTTTGGTTGTTGGGACTGACACATCAAAAACGACTTACTGGGATTACCTAAAGCCCGCCGACACCAAAAAAAACCTTTCAGCTATTTCCGCATTCATCCTAAGAGTTCTGAATCGGCAACGGGAATCTTTTGAATCCTAAGACCTAGTGGCTAGCAACTACCAGTTCTATGTGGACATAAACAAAGTGTGAAACAAATAGCTCTCTCAACTTAAAAATTTCTCTTTGGTTCATGAACATCTTTCAACCATTCTCCCAAACGATCATGGGTGATCCAACCATGCGGTTTGTCAAAGCGACCGAACCTTATTTCAAGTCTCGCGAGCGCTATGAATATGAAGATTTCATTCAGAAGCATACGAAAACGGATAGTCTTATGGCCAAATCTGGCAGCATAGGGCCATCCAAATATTATGAAAATACAACGGTCCCTTTTTCACAATGGATTCGAGACCGCCAAAGTTTGACTATCAACCCTATTAGTTTAGTATTGGGATTGCCAACCAGCCATGCCGATAAATACGTAGATCCAAGAGACATCAGTTATGTAATGTTGACGGAAAATGTTACACCTTCCGCCGAGCAACCGTCTGGGCTATCACTATCACAGCCCGTGAACCCCGACAAATTAAAAGACCATAGCCCATCAAGGTCCCCCATAGTTCAACATGCAGCCACGGGAAACACCGTACCTGACCTTTCCCTCCAGCATGACGACATGGCTGTAGATGTTACCAGCTCAAAAGCACGTGGCGAGGTGCAAGCTATACCATTAGAGTCGCCATCTGAATCCACTCCTCCCTCAAATATCCATCATGACGACAATGGCGGCCTGGATCCAAGTCTCTGGAAGCAACTAGACGAATTTGAACCGGTACATGATTTTGTCGCTGAGGACCCTCGCGAAACGTCGCGTCGTAATACACCGATGGTAGATAGCCCCGCTGCGAAACCTAATCCTGAGAGCCAGTCGCTGAATGAACCCGGTCCTGACAATGAACCAGATGAGACAACAGTGAGCAGCCCACAAACGTACTCAGCATCGGAAAAATCCCAACAAGACATGTTTGATGAATATCATCCAAAGTCCAGACATACCCCGTGGATATTCCGATCAGCAACGATGAAAGCTTATGAGCCAGCTGGTGTCAATGAGTGTAATTTTAACAACCGCAAACTGGTAAGTGGTTTTCAGGTACCAAAAACAGGCTTGATTGTGATCTTTGGGGCTCATTATGGCTTTTCTTGTCTAATAGGAGCACGTGTGGCCCAAACCTGTGGAACTTGGTTCCAATTCTGTCCATATGGTACGACCCTCTGCATATTCGTTTTGGCTGGACCATGGCGACGTGAACTCGGACGATATGATAGAGGATGATGATCCAGCAACGCTTTATACTGCCGTTATTTCAGATGGTGCGTTACTATCTCTAAAAGCAAATATATCAAACTGACATCATGTCGAGACACTAACCTTTTTATTCTGGTAGAGGAATACAGGAAGCGTCTAGCCGGACTTAAGCTTGAAAAGGAAAGGCAGGAACGCGAGTTGGAAGAAAGATTGCAGCTCAAGATGTTATATATCCAACAGGAATTCGATATTGATCAGGAAGCCATATCTCAGGCATATGAGCGAAATATTGACCAATTGCAGCTCATCTGGGAATCACAGCACCACAGTGAAGCTCAAGATGCTTTATCATAGACATGTATATACCTTTAAACGCATTTATATCCACTTTTGAGATAAATTAACTGCCTGTAATTATTTGATTTGATGCAAGTCGAAAGTCGCGAATGAACTACATAGCCTTAGCTATTAAGCTTTCTTGTCCTGGTACATTGTAGCTGTCTCTGTCTAGGTACTGACATATCTTTCAAGCAGTTTGCACTTCGCATTTTTCCAAGCCACTTGACATTGGACTTCTGGCTGGCTGTCATTTTTCATTGACGTTAAGGCACCTTCCACATTTTCTTTTTAAATTCGTTGAATGGTCTCATTGCATCCTAAGCACTTTGCACTTCATTCATAAAACTATCAAATACCACTAGCCTGGGCACACTTATAGTCACATATCGGCCATAACTTGTGGTGCCTAACGCACGCAACTAGGTATCACCCCATAGGGCCAACCAATAAGCATTTCACAACAATTGACAAGCCGAATCACATGAAGTTCGACACTATGGAGTCTGCCGAGCAATATGCCACTATGCGAATATTAGCAGACAATCATGCACGAGTATTGCGCATGTTTCAAGAAGATCATGAGGAATTAGTGTTGACTAAGAAATCTTTGACCAAACTTCACAATGACCATCAGATATCGAAAAATCGGATAGCAGAGATGGATAGAGAGATATCACGTATGCTGGATGCCAAACAAAAGGCAGACAGCGAACGTGATGCCATCGCAGCAGAATCCAAAAAGGCACTTGCCGAGAGTGAAGAACGTCGCAGACGTGCACAAGCAGAATTGACCGTGGTGAAGCAACAATTTCATACCAGTATGGAACGACAGGCCAAGAGTCGGCAACAAATGGAAAATGAAATGATGCAACTCGCAGCGCAACTTGAAAATGAGCGACGTAAAGTTATGGCAATGAATGATGAAAAAAAGCAACAGCACTTCACGATATTTGCGCTTAAAGAGAAGATTCAGGCTTTTGAGCGGCAAGCTGGTCAATCATCGGACCAAGCCGGAGGAGGCTAGGCGTACGAACAAGCAATACCCAATATGCGCCTGTCAAATCAAAAGGTGAATTTTTTAAGGGCAAAGAATCAGCAATCAGTCACCGTGCCATTGGATGACAAAAACCACTTGATCAGCTGAGGGCGATACACTCCACCAACGAAAAATATAGCATAAAAATTTCGTATTGTACATAGACTGGTTCAGACAAAAGCCCTTGAATAAATGCTTGTCAACTCTCACTAATGGAATGCGAATACTGTCATACAACTAGCCGCCACTTTTTGTGCAGCTCATGTGTGTCGCAAAAGTACGATCCCACTATCACTGTCTAAGCAGAAGGAGATCAGCTAAGCTAACAGTTACAAATCAGATTGCAGGACTTTCAGGCTGAGATCAAGCCCATAGTCGACGAAAAGAATCAGCTTATTGAGCAGGCTGAAGAGTATCTTAGAATCAAAAATACCGCAAAGATACATTTGTTGTTATCCGAGCGAAGTCGTCGCGAACGTGCAGTAGCAACCAGTACGCAACAAACCCGCGTTCTGGAACGAGAATGCGGAGCTGGTAAGTACCGCTGGCCGAGGTGGACATGAAGTCGTTTTCGTATGTTACTTATTGTATGAAACAACCAGTACGACACAAAGTGCTACAGCTGCGTAACCAGGTTGAACGACGACGGACTGCTTTACAAAACTTCAAGAGCAATCTTAAAGCCCAATATGCCCATAGAGAATTAGAACATCAAAAGGAGTTAGCAGTAGTCATGAAGAAATGGGCCCGTAATCATAAAATGATGATCGGTACACGGCGTGTGCTCATAAACGAACTGTTATCATTATTTGACTTCCGACCACGGCAGCCGAACGAAGAAACTCTTGTAATATGCAATGTCACTATTCCTACTCAACTCGTCAATGTCTCCAGTAAGTCATCACGATATGAATGTTTCAGTTGATATCCGATATAGCGCTAATTCGTGCTGCTTCAGAAATTGACAAAACAGAATTAAATGCTGCTGTGGGCCATCTTATACATATCATCACATTTATTGCTCGCTACCTTGGTATCAAGTTGCCGTTTTTGCTGGTCAATAATGGCATGTACTCCCATGCCAAAACAACAAGATGGAAAGGAGGGAAGCAAAAGGATAGGTAAGTCATTGATGATCATTTGTGTATTCTGTGCTCTATCATCTTATGATTGAACTTGGTGTCGTCCCTTTCTTTACAGCAAAATGCCACTATATCTTTCGGATTACAATCTTCGAAAATATGTCGTGGGTATGGCTATGCTCAATTATGACATTGCATACCTTTGTCATACTCAGGAAGTGGAAATACCTACAAGTCAAGTCACGAATAGCTTACAAAACTTGATGTTATGTTGTAAAGCTAATAATCTTGGAGAGTAAGTTTGGTTGTTGATATGATTAAACAATGGGTGCTGCTAATAATTCGATCATTTATCGTAATAGTCGCTCTCACACCACGATCTTCCACCCTGTCAAAGATCAGTCCTTTTCACTCGATTTCAATCAAGTGTTGCGACTTACTGCTTTAAGATATACTCAACATGGAACCTCGATCATCGCTCCTGAAGCAGATACTGCTTTGCGTAATGAGAAGCATTTTTATAAGATTTCAAACCGTCCTGACAGTGACGACGAAAATGGGCAATATCGAATAGGCATTGCCGAAAACTATCGCCTTCACAGTGGAAATGATGAGAACGATAACCATGTTACTCCAGGAACTTCAGGCGATGATCAAGAAAACGAAAACTGGAATATAGTGGATGTGTTACCGACATTCAATGAGAGTGACGGTGAAGAAGATGAAGAAGACCTATTGAAAGATACCGAAACGGGCTTGATGTCATTTAACGTGTCAGCTTCCTCCATTATGCCTGGCGTTCTTGGTATGATGGAGACTTTAGGCAGCCGCAGCGGCGACATGAGTGGTATTGCTTATACATTTGGTCTACCAAGTTTTGGGTCACGGAGCAACAAGGGCACGTAATTATATCCAATGTATAAAACTTTTGATATCTGCCTAATTGTAATAAAGTAAATAAATGATGAACAGCCGATGTAATATTTTCTGGCCTTCAATGAAGGGCTATGGGCAATGGTAGTATAATCAGATCATGTGCAATCGTTATTATTTATTGTAGCAACGAAGCCATCATAATTATAATCAGTGCGCTAATTGTTATTAAGCAAATATGTTGCCTTGCATTGAGTGTAATATTTTGCTGCTTAAAAAATGCGAATCGTTTTCAAGAATTGAAGTCTTCAGATTCAAGATGATGTTTCATGCTATCTCGCATAGTAAAGAAAGAGCGCTTAAAGTATCGTGGAAGAGCAGGATCAGTAAAATTGACATACTGTAGACCAAATTTTTGAGTCAATCCAGACAGCCACTCGTAATTATCATACAGAGACCAAGCAAATATGCCTCTCAAGTCGATGTTGTCTTCATGAATAGCCAAAAGAAACTCGTTGAGATAATCCATATAATAAGATTCTCGACCGTAATCAGATACAATCTGATAAAGCTCTGTACGTTGGTTTTCGAAAGCCTCAGCCCAGCCAAACTCACTTACGTATATACCTCCCTTGGAAGGAAAAGTCTTGGTCAAGTACTTGAGCTGATCTCTGAGAGCAAACCATGAGTTCACCAACCAACTAGCTCTGGGATCAGCCTGTTGGCCATAACCCCATCCACCAGGAGCTCCAGATGTATATTCAATGCTGTTGTCTTGACATGTAGGCCAGTTCGGGACCGATGAGTTTTTTTTACAAGCTTCAATGCCATTAGGAGCTGCTTTGGCTGTGTTGACGCGATATAAATCGTGAGCATAAAAATCGGCTGAACCTTTGACCAACTTTTGCTCCTCTGGAGTCAAGGGAGGAAGTATATCTCCTAAAGTCTCTTTGCAAGTTGCAGGATAATCACCGTCTACATAAATTGGTTTTGCAAAGATGCCAATGAAAAAGTCTGCGTGACGATCAGAAGCTTCTTTGTCTTCCTCAGAGTCCGACCATGGTGTAGGCTTGTTGTCATCATTTTTCAACCCAATCTGACCCGCAGCAATGTTTCCTTCCTTGACCAGGTTTTTATACGTCTTTACAGCAGTTCCATGAGCAACAAGGAGATTGTGCGTGCATTGATAGGGTGCATTTGTAGAATTGGTACCTTCAGGATACGTTAAGGGATAAGGGATTACTGCGACTTGGCTACAGAACACTCTGGGCTCATTAAAAGTAATCCACATCTTAACGCGATCTCCAAGGCGACGAAACACAGTTTCAGCATATTGATTATAATCATCAATGATTTTTGGAGACATCCAGGAACCATATTGAGCAGACAAAGCAAGCGGGGTATCCCAATGGAACAATGTGACAACTGGTTCCAGATTGTTCTTGATAGCCTCATCAATAACCTTATCATAGAACGCCAATCCTGCCTCATTCACATATCCACTGCCAAGGGGATAGATACGAGTCCAAGCAATGGAAAGTGAGAATGTGTTTACACCCATATCCTTCAGTCTTGCAAAGTCATTTTTATAACGATGGTAAAAATCATCAGTCACGTCAGGAGGACCCGTATACAGGTCAGGATATGCATGCGGACCATAATCCCAGACCGATGGTCCTTTACCATCTTCCTTGGCAGCTCCTTCTATCTGGGTCGCAGCCGAAGCTACACCATACTTGAAACCTTTGGGGAATTTTAGATTTTTGGTTTTCTCAGACAAGTAGTTGGAAAGAAAAGCACGTGGAGCTGGTGGCAGCTTAAAATTAGTACTGTCTGTCAAATTACTCTTAGCAGCCACAAGCACTGGACCATTCTTCTCAACCTGAGCCCAAAGATCCTCCACTGTAGTTTTGTTGGGAGTAAATGAAGGAGTTGGCGAAGCGGTTTGAACAGAGCTGGAAGTGGCTGTCGTCGTCGGTGCCTCAGTACTTGGTGGTGTGGTGCTAGGAATTGAGCTGGTTGGACTCAAGACCGAAATATTATAGCTATTGTCACTAGCCGACGACTGCAATGCTGGAAGTTCAAAAGCTAGAGACACGCATACTGCTAGAAGTGATAAACGTACCATGTTGCCGATGGAGGAGCTGTCGATATCGGCGCATTTTTATATACCTTTAGCCTGATGATGAGATGATCATAATACTTATGGAGACTTTATTTTTTTCGCAGTGCAAGAAACTGTATTGTACTGCTGTTGTTGGTTATTAATATGGATGTGCTGGAGTTCCATTTAGCGCTGTTGATGAGCCATGCTGTAGCTTCTCATCAAAACTGAACCTACTGTAACATGCTAGAGCTCGAATAATTCCGCAGTAGGGTATTTTAAGTATTGGATCATATCACAATTGTAAGTGGCGAGTGATTGATTACTAACATAACAACGACTGACAAATGTTATTTGCCGCCTAACAGAAGTTTGCCATGTATTACAGCCTTTAGTATTGCCCCGCTTTGATTTCTCCTTAGGTCGACGGAAAATTTGCTGGGGATGTCTTTATTGTTTGCAATAAGGATTCCGGACTGTGACTGAAATGTGAGAAAAACTTGATGGGAAATAACTATGAAAAACGAGGTGACCAGGAAAGTCGTAGGGTCCCTTTTGGACAAGATTGTAAATGGTACCGACATATTCAGCAGCACTTGACAAGCCCCATGAACCTTATTTGATTTGATTTGAGAATGGAAGACTGTTGTAAGTGCCAATCGAACGTCATGGAACAAGTTCTATACAGTTGGAACGAGATATGTGGATCAGGGTTTAGAGACATGTACGAAGTATCCGAATGTTATTATTTAATTTTGTTCTCTACATTGTATTGACATATAACAAAAAGATGTGTGAAAAAATTTACAAGTGAAAGTTACAGCAACTACTGGGAATTCGGCATCTTTCTGGGAAGTACTTAAATCATGCTAAGACGTCTTCCTGCCTCCTCGAGTTCAGCATTGGTAACTTTGTTGGCGTCGTCATCGCTGGGGATTTCGAATACACCCTTAAGAACCACGAATGGACGGTATGGGAAGGATCTCAGATCCTCAATCTTGGTAACACCAGACAAGACCAAGACGGGATCAATTTGAGAGTTGACACCAGCCACAACACTAATTAGAAAAAAAAAATTGTACAACAATGAGCATTCTGTGTCGCACATAAACAATCGACCACGGATACAAAAGATATAACTTACTCTGTATCCATGCGGTCACCGATGATGCAAGTTTCCTGTCGGTTCAAACCAAGGGCATGTTGAGCATAACGCATAATCAAGGCAGAGGGCTTGCCGCAGAAGAAAGCCTTGGTCTTGGTCACCAGCTCAACGCAGGCAGCGAATGCACCGCAACTGGGGATGTGTTCACCGCTAGAGTTCAAAGTCTCGACATCAAGATTAGTGGCAATGAGCTTGGCACCCTTGTTTACGAGGTTGACAGCCTTGCACAGCTTCTCGTAGTTGTAGGAAGGACCTTCACCAAGAACAACATAGTCTGGATTGACATCATTCATGTAGAAGCCCTGTTCATACAAAGCAAAAGTGAGACCAGGTTCACCAATGACGTAAACAGTTCCGCCTTCGGGCATTTGAGACTTGAGGAATTGAGCAGTGGCCAATGCAGCGGTATAGAACTTGTCTTCTTCGACGTCAATACCCAATCTGCCCAACTTTTGCTGCAACTCGCGAGGAGTAGGAGCAGAATTGTTGGTCAAGAACAAGAACTTCTTGTTGTTCTTGATCAAGAAGTTTACAAATTCCTTAGCACCGGGAAGAAGCTTGCTACCCTGATGAAATAAAAAAAAATTAATTTATGATTGGCCTCACCCTTGCAAACTGAAATCAGGCTAGCCAATACTTACATGATAAATTACACCGTCCATATCAATGATATAACCCTTCTTGGTACGAATGGTGGAAAGGAGCTTGGTGTGAACGCTTTCATCATTCAACAAAGCTTCACCTTTAGCAACAGAAGTTGAGAGCTTGCGGGGGCTTGAGTTACCAGCACTGGGAGCCTGCAATTGACTTGCAATGTGTTGTTGGAAAGAGCTATCGCCGGCTTCTTGATCGAAGACGTTGTTGGCAGGGATAGTTTCAGTCTTGTCGTTAAAAGTAGTGTGGCTCATACTGATTTGAGTTAGAGAGTTGTGGGAGAAAAAATATACAATGGTTTCGCGGCTTCCTTTATATACTTGCTTTATCGATCTTGTTTGTTCCAAATTTTTTTGCATGACCGATGTTTTAAGTCAATAAGTTTTAGGCCCTGTCGTCATGCAAATGATTAGCCACGTTGACTCCGATAACACCCTTTACTTCTGAACGTTTATCAATAGGAGATCCAAAGGAAATGTCCAATGTCCGCACTAGAGCAGTTTTTGACGTCAAAGAGAGCTCGGAGCCGATAGTCAGACTGGTATACTTGAAATTTCATTTCCTTTTATGGAATTCAGCTTTCTTGCCTGGACCCCAATTTGGGAGATTTGTTGACAACCGTTTTTGAAATATACACACACCAGACCTTTCACACAAATTACTTGGCCAATGCAGTGTGAAGTGAGAGAGAATGCCGAGCTTAATCTCCACTTGCAAAGTGAAATAGTCAATGACGAGCAGGCGACGTTGAAGACTAACCCTTTTATCTCCGAACAAAGTCAGGTCAAACATGTCGCAAAGAGCATGGTCCGTGATGAGGATGAAGATGCTTTTTATTTTTTGACCTCACAACAAGACCAATTATCGCTATCGCCAGCATTATCGGCCAGTACCACATGCGAATTAGACCCTGATAATACCATCGACTTGGCCACTCGGATATTTTATGCTACTTGCCATAAATTCACCGCAGTTGCTCAACAACCAGCAAGGTACTCATTTCGTCAGAGTTTGCTGTTGCATAGCATGTATAGCAAGTCACAGCAGACCCTGCTTGGGTTGGAAAGCGTTCGACCTACTGTACTGTTGTCCGGCGAAGACTTCATGTTTACCCCGCCTGTGCCTGCTGTAGACTGGTCATTGAACGATTGGGCTCCAGATGCCGAAGACGATTCGTTTTTGGAGGGATGCCCTTTTACTACATCGGAAGGCGAGGGAGTTCAAACCAGTAGCCAAAATAATCTTATGGTTTCTAATTCTGATATGAATGACGTCGCGGATGGAGATGTATCTGAAGTTTTGATTCCCCACTCCTTACGAGTCTTAAATGCTGATATAGACTTGGAAGCTGGTAATGAGAGTGCTAAAAAAGTTCTGGCCAAGGAATTATCAAATTGGTTTACAACAAATAATGCTGAAAAGATTATAGAGCCCTTCAGCGATGATGCTCAGCTCAATATTATTGATGATGATGATGTTGATGACGAACAAATCGTCGAAATTGAGGAGATCGAGGAGTCGGAGTCAGCCAGCTTATCATCAACATGTACATCATCTGGAGTAGAAGCAGAGACCAATGAATCAGAAACTTCTTCAAATAATGACATTGAAGAGTCTACTGCAGCGACAACAACTATCGAACCATTGACAAGCATCTTGCAAGAACTTGAAGCTCATTCATCTGCTCTTACACACACGAAGCCAAATGACACAATGTCTAATGAAGTCAATGATTCATCAGAATCAATGAAAGGACCAAAACATATCCATAGCAGCCTTAATAATTATGTCTCGACACTGCAATCTTTAGTCAAGCAAAAGATGCAGGATTCCAGTGTGGTTCAGACTGTCACCGCTAATGGTGTACGAGTAAAGACAAGCATTGGGTTTTTCACCAAATGGTTGTCATGGCTCTCCAGCGTCATCAAGGTCTGGAAACTCTTTTTCCTCATCGCAGAATCACTGTTGGTTTCCTTTGGAGATGCTATTTTGCAAAGCATAATAATACACACATTGGGCCGTCAGCTGGAATCAGTTCCTGCTCTGGTGGCCACTTAAAAGACAACACCAGCATTAAACCAACAATAATGGATTCATTCGTATGGCACCAGCGTCTATCACAGGAGGCCAAAAAAAAAAACTCCCAACTTCTGCATTTTACGGTATCTCATTTGTCCTATATTATTTGGAACATTGATTGAACATTATTTCGAGCTTTTGGCATGCATTTACTCGGGTAGTCATCCTGCCTAATTCCACTTGATTTATTCGCATTCATTTCTTTTTTCCAAAACTCTTTTGACGATTCTTCTCCCCGCATCAAAATTACTTTCGCCTATCCTTCGTAATCTGTACGGTCGTAATAAAACGCTTCATAGCATATATATAATAGCAGCAATGCTGTAGATAGGTGTATGTAAATTTTTCTTTTTTTTTTTTGTCAAATCTTTGTGATGGTTTCAAATGAAATAATAAGGAACACACGGCTCCAAGTAGGTACATTGATACAAGTTGGTTCGAGAATATTCATCTCACTATCATTGCAATGCAACACATACGTTATAAGTACATCAATATCTAAGATTGCCTAAGAAAGTTCCTTCCACAAGGTATCATTTAGATGATGGATGTTGTCGCAGCCGTTGCCTTTGTTGATTTTGCGGCTAAAGTAGCATGGAAATGTTAGGTCATTGAGCAACGTATTCCCTCCAAGCTCCACTTGACTTACATTTCATCCGTGCTCATCTTGAGCAATCCGATGGCCAAAGCGTGCTCCTTGCCCTCAGCCATTATAGCTACCACTGATTCGGTGGGCAAATCAACATCCATGCGTGCTCCCTTGGATGTCAATCCTGGGCACATAATGTTGGCTCCTGATAGTACAAACTTGATAGCACCGCGATCCACTTGTATCTTTGGTAGCAGAGACGGGTCTAGTCACAGGAAATTGAGGGTAAGCTACAGTACGCTTGCGGCTATGAGCACCCTATAGAAGTGAATCTTACATTTATGTAACAGTTTCAAAGTTGGATAGTATGGGCCGTCGAAGTGCTGGAAAAACAGGAATTCGTTGTTGACTTGCAAAAACGAAATGTGTTCGTGTCTGTGCAAATAAGAAGGGTCAGCATGACTTGATTAACGGCCATTCAGTTGTCTTATATTTAGCGTACCCTTTGATGAGTACAATGGGTGTTTTCTTGGGCATCAAGTCATCCAGAATCGGTTCCAGTGCAGGGTATTGATCTATGATCTTTGTTCTAATTCCTCTTTGCACAGACGATTTTAGCTGGGTCTGGCCCGCAATGTTTTCTGAGAAGCTGAACCTGCAAAGTGTAATAAGCCTTCTGCATCATGCTGACAGTATGTTTGTTTGCTATGAATTCAGAAGCTTACTTCTTGAACATGTCGGACGATCAAAGCGAAAATTGCGTGAGTCAAGCACTGACGGTTCACAACAGCAGTATTGTAGTGGGGACTGCTTTTTAGCCACTTGGGCCATGGCAGCACCCTAACCCAATCAACATGGAAGCCTGTCATTCGTCAAATATGCTCTAGCATACTCTGCAAGTAAGTATTGCGTGCCTCATTTGTTATTTTCCAAGGTTCAGTAATCTTTATGCCTCAACTTGCATATTATACAACAGCTAGGGAGAACAAACCAATATTTGCGTCATAGCCTGATAGGTTTTGATATTACTGAAAATCAGGTTTGAACACCAAGAAAAGTCCGTATCTGCTATGGATATTAAACTACAAACATCAATAATCAAAAAAAATATCATAGCCATACGATTCGAATTCAGATACATATCTCTTGGTCTATGACTTCTACGGATTTTTCTTCTTCAGTACTTCGCGCCGAGTCGGAGATAAGAGTACTTTTTGCTCTGGGTACCTGCGAACATACAACGTTAGCGTCTTTTCCATCGATAACTACCATGCTGTATTTATTTTATTATTTTGGGACCGGTATCCGAGTTGGAGATGAAGTGCAAGTACAGACGTGACTGACGCCGACCGACCGAGTATATGACCAATAGTGAATCTTACTATTACTATTTTATTTTGGGTTGGCAGCTTGATCTGGAGACCATGCCACAAGAGTCAACCAGGACAGTTTCTCCTTTAGGTATATACCGAAAGTCTTAACAAAGCCATTATCAATTGAATTAAAGTATACACGTGTGGCTTTTAGGCTCAACCCACGTTTACGTCGTTAACAAACACGTCAACAAGACGAAATTGTTTATCTTATGATATTTGCATCATGTTTTTCTATGTCAGTAGACAATTGCTTAGACACGAAGGAATTAGATATACCTTCATTTCCCACAAATCTTGATGAGTGGTTTCGAAAGTGATAGCGCATGATCTTGCCTTTTGTTCAAAAGATGAGGCTTCGTGCAGAAAGTCGTCAACTGGTATAATCTCTATTTTCAAGATTAGACAAGTAACTTTTGTCGTACAAAATGCTTGGCCCGAGAGCTCAAGCTTCTTTACTAACAATCCAGATTTACTGAATGTGCTTTGAGAGAGGGTACGAAGGTTTACCAGATATTGGATTTATATTTCCATTAATCTAAACGGAAACTCAGCAATACAAAGATAATGCTTATGAAATTCGCAATATTCGGTTTCACTTTGAAAGGAACATTTGTGCGGCTACTAACATAAAAAAAGCATTTAGCCAATTTGATTCGTACAAATACATCATAAGATGATTTGAGCGGCCTATCTAGTCTGTAATACATGAATATTGATTTTAATACATGAATATTGATGAATTCTCCAAGGCATGCTTTTTCAAGACGACACATTGACCATTAGTTATATGATAGGTCTTTGCTAAAATAAACTTGGAAATCTGAGACATATTCATTTTGCCTTTAACTGTACAAGAAATTACATTTAGCAATAACGTTTAGCAAGGAGGCGAGCCATTCGGGTAACACAGAGTATCATAACGTAGGGTTCTACGAGAATTGCCCTAGATCACAAGATACTCAATGGTCATTGAGTATAATATGTGCTGAAGGTTAAGTAAATAACAAACGATTTGGCATTTGTTAACATATCCATTGGCTGAAACGAAGAATTCCATGTTGTCACATAGCAAATATTCGTCAATTATGGCACAATGAGGATCAGCGAATCAAATGTCAAGAAATTTACAAACCTTGCTAATTTCGAACATTGAGCTCGGCGCAACCGAGTCAAATAAAAAGAGAGCTTCTTGTTATCTCGCTTTTAGCTGCACAATTGGAAATTTGGAGTCTTGCGCTAGAAAGCCTATTCAATTCATTAAAATTGATTTAACATATCCGGAACTATGGACAAAAACGAGGAGACTGTCACAGTTACTGAACACAGGATATCCAGAGATGACTCTACACTTGAGGCAGATTCAACCTTGCAGGGCACAAACAGTTCTAATCCCATTGGTGCTCACATTGGATTGTTTGGTACAACGACGCTGATTGTGGGCCGGGTGGTAGGAGCTGGTATCTATGCATCCCCTGGTCCTCTCTTTGCTCAAGTCAATAGCGTTGGCATGGCGTTGGTTTTGTGGACTATCACTGGACTGATCTCCGCCATAGGAGGTAAATCGCATAGTAAATTGGATCAATCACCTGATTGTTACATGCATGTTGACAGCCATTACCTTAGCATTGGCATATGCCGAACTAGCCACTGCATTCTCGACATCTGGTGGAGAATATGTTTATCTAAGAAAAGCATTTGGTCCGTTGCGAAAGAACCCCCTCCCATTTTTGTTTTCATGGGCTGCGTCATTTGTTGCTTTTCCATTGGCAATGGCTAGTATCTCCATCGTCTTTTCCAAGTGAGTACTTGCAAACATAACTTAAATTGCCAAAATCCTGCCATCGATATTGATGATGAATTTCTAGATATCTATTATATCTAGCTTTTTACCGTCCTGGTATGGATGCCGACTCTATCCCTGCACCACCAAACTATGCTGTCAAACTGGTTGCTGTCGCGTGCATATGGGCTGTCACTATTCTAAACATGATAACCCGCCACAGTGGTTCTCAAGTACAAAATATTACCGCAGTAGCTAAATTTCTGGGCCTTATATTGATTTGTATTCTCGGTATTGTCTGGCTAGTCAAAGGTACCTATATATCACAATTCCAAAATGCTTTCGAAGGCACAAGCTCGGACTTTTGGCCATATGGAACTGGCTTGTATCTTGCTCTCTTCTCAGTATGTAATGGTGTCATGGTGTTAAGTTGAAGTTACAAGGGTACTGATTTTATACGCATTTTAGTACAATGGATGGAATAATGCCACATATTCCACTGGAGAAGTGAAGAACCCAAAGCGCAATATACCTTTGGCTGTGACAATTTCTGTTCTTGCTGTCACTTTAATGTACGTTTTGACAAATGTTGCTTATTTCGCAATATTGCCTGTGGATGTTATCAGAACTAGTTCGGTCACTGCACTGGTAGGCACTTTTCAACAATGGTGATATATATACAAAAGCATCATCTTAACAAGTACGCTGCTTCTAGAATGTCGGTGTCGCCACCATGGGAGCTCCAGGTGCTTATATTCTCACTATCTTTGTCATGTTTGCTGCCTTTGGTACGATCAACGGCAACATGTACTCAGCTTCTCGTGTAGTGATTGCGACTGCTGAAAATGGTATCCTTTTGCCTCACTTCTTTGCATACGTCCATCCTACACGTAAAACGCCCATAGCAGCATTGGCAATCATCGCCATTATAACCAGCTGCTTAACCGCTCCTGGAGACTTTACTTTCTTGACCAAGATGGTGACTTTAGTACAATGGATCTTTTATCTTGCAACCATTGTTGGACTGTGCTACATGAGACTCTTCAAGTCGCACCGCCTGCATAACAGAGCTCTCAAGGTTCCCCTTCCTCTCTTGATAATATTTATCGTAATCGCCATTTTCTTGGTTGTTGCTCCTTTTGTTGGCGCTGCCAAGGGTGTGATACAGTATATCATTGTTGTTTGCGTCATTATTCTGGCTATCCCCATTTGGCTGGTGCGTGTCCACTTTGGCCGCAATGGAGGAGGTGGCAAAGAAGGCGTTGAGGAAATGGAAAGGCATGAGAGACTGGAAGACAATGATAGAATATGACACCTATTTGAATAATTGTTAATGATTGCAAAATTGTATTTTGCCGTCTATATTCGTCAATAACTGTACATCAGAAATCATTGTTTGCATTAAACTTAATAATCGTTCACGCCAAATCTCATCTATTTATATTTCAAACATACAGTTGAAAGGTTATAACTACATCGTTCTATATGGCAATTCATGAGCGGTAATCAGCATTGATACTGACATACTCGTAACTGAGATCGTTAGTCCAAAACTTTGCGGATTCTTCGCCAAGGCCAAGATCAATTTGGATGTTGAGGTCTTCCATCTTCAAAATCTCTGCAGCTCGAGCTTCATCTACGACTTCCGGTTCTCCAGTGATCATAAGGTCCAACTTTGGCGATCCATCAGCTGGAATGAAGGCCACACTGACTTTGGAAGGATCGACTTCTATGCCACTATGACCCAAGCTGGCACAGATTCGGCCCCAATTAGCATCCTGGCCGAATAGGGCAGTTTTGACTAGCATTGAAGTCGAGATATGCGACGCAGCCTTCTTAGCAGCTTCAGCAGTGCTAGCACCCTACGGTAGATCAGAAATGTTAAGAGATTATTCCTCATTTGCGCGATTGTTCTTTGCAGGTATTTACCTTGACGTTAATAGTGACGAATTTGGTGGCTCCTTCTCCATCACGTACAACTAATTGAGCAAGTTCGGCTGCGAAGTCAGTCA
Source organism: Umbelopsis sp. M5902 (assembly GCA_037039815.1). NCBI lineage: Eukaryota > Fungi > Mucoromycota > Umbelopsidomycetes > Umbelopsidales > Umbelopsidaceae > Umbelopsis > Umbelopsis sp. M5902. The sequence continues at coordinate 539,325 of JAXQGL010000052.1, forward strand.
ATTTGTCTCGGAACTCGAGGAAATCAGCAGATTTTTCATCCGTTATCTTCTTTGCATTGTTGGCACCGTTAGCCAAAATCGCAATAGTGTCATTGGTGCTCATATCGCCATCGACAGAGATGGAGTTAAAGCTGCGGTCAATGGCAAATTGGAGAGCTTTCTTCAATAATTTGGCGTCAATGTTCATGTCGGTAACAATGAAGCCCAGTAGAGTTGCCATATTAGGGTGGATCATACCAGCACCCTTAGTGATGCCCGCCATGGTGAATTCTGCGCTAGATGACAAGCTGTATTTGCCAGATCGTAATTTTGGAAAAGTATCAGTAGTCATAAATGCTTCTGCTGCATCCATCCATGACTGATGGCTATTGCCGAGAGATTGGTGAGCAGTGGCGACTCCTTTTTCGATCTTCTTTATAGGAAGTTGTTGACCAATAACACCAGTGGACATCACCATAGCCGATTTCTCTACACCAGTAAGAGCATCTACAGCCTTATGCATGCGTTTTGCGTTCTCCAGGCCTTGACTACCAGTGACAGCATTCGCACATCCCGAATTAGTGACAACTCCATACACATTCTCTCCATTCTTTTGCTGAAGAATTTCTCGAGAAACCAGCACAGGGGCTGCTTGAAATGCATTGGTAGTAAAGACAGCAGCAGCACTGCATGGCCTATCTGACAAAACAAGCGCCAAATCCTTAGCGTCAACCTTCTTCTTTACTCCACAGTGTATACCGGTGGCATTGAACCCCGCTGGATAAGTTCCACTGGAAGGGATAAACGATTGCTTGCGAGCTGACAGATTTGCATATTTGGGAGAAGTAGAATAATATGCTCGCAAAGGCAGTTTTGAAACGAAACGAGACGCGAACATGGTGGTAGCAACCGTTACTGCCAGTTAAGAAGCGATGTGATACCCAATTTATACTGAGTCACTTTTTGTGATTGTGACTGGTTTATTACTGATTTTCAAATCTTATGATCAATGATGACTGACAGGACCAGTTATCTGTCCATGAGTTTCCCGTCGAACATGGTCATATTCCTCGCCTCCGAATCTAAATCGGCAAAGTTTTCAATAAAAATGTTGTATTTATGTTTGACTTGAAGCAAAATGCCACTCACCCTTCCCAAAGATAAGTTGTCAAAAGATAGTATATCTCATGGTTAGCGTTGTGGGTGTTGATGGAATGATCGCTATCAGTAAAAAACTGAACGCGATAATTGTGGACGGAGGCGAGAGTAAGACGATCAATCAAGGCGGCGGCATTTTGAAAATGAACTAAAGTTTTCAATGGCATAGGTTAGCAATCACGTTTCAAAAATGACAGTGGAATAAACATTTTCTTTACCGTTATCGTCGCCGGTACCATGCACAAGTAGATATTGGGTATTGTTGAATCCCGTCATGTTGCTCACTGCGCTCTTTGCATAACCTTCAGCATTGAGTTGAGGAGTCAACATATATCTCTCGGTGTATACCGAGTCTATTTTTAAAGATCAGGTTAAAATGACTTCCTAACATCTTGTGAAGAGATATCCAAAGCCAATTACCATAGAATCGCCAATCTGTGACTGGAGCAACAGCCATGCCAACTGAAAATACTCCATCGTCTGCTTCAACCACCTTGCTAGTCATAAAGCCCCCGTATGACTGTAATATATATATCAGAATTAAGCCATATCTTATCGCCATTATGTAAAAACTTACCCATCCCCAAATAGCAAGTCTTGTTGGGTCAACATAATCTAGGCTTGCCCAATGACTAATTCCAATCAAATAATCTAATAAGCGATATGATTTTTCAGCACAAAGGTAGAAATTAGTGCTCACGTACCGGCCAGCATTCACTTGATCAATGGTCTCTAATTCGCCAAGATGACCACGAACACCAACTCTAAATTTACGACCTTTGAATCCAGTGCCTCTTCCATCCACCTGATGCGCAGGAACAAATGTCATAATTAGACATATAAGTAGTCACAACAGCAATCATTAAAGCACTTACCATGACAACAATATATCTAAGTTTGCTGGCGACGAACGTATGCCAGTCCAGCTGGAACTTGTACGAAGCCATTTGCGATCCTGGACCACCGTAAACGCGGAACAGAACCGGATACTTTTGGGATGGATCGAAATCCGGTGGCAGTATTTCGATCGCATTAACATCTGTAATTCAAGTCAGAGAACAAGATTCGACATACACAAACAACGAATCAATTACGAACCAATACCGCCACTTTTGATAGTGACCATGCGAGACTTGGGAATTTCGTAGTTCTTCAAAAGCTCAGTAAGGGCGGTGTTCTCCTCGAGTATCTTAACCACTTGATTGTCGCCGACCCTTCTTACAACGGTGGTTGGTACATTGGGACCATCGTAATACAAAACATAATAGCTTGCTTTGGGAGAGAAAGAGGCTGAAAAGTAGCCATGTTCACCATTGTCAAAGCAGGTGACGCATGTTTTGGAGACATCGTCAATGTTGGAGATATTGAGCATGTATAGATGTCTCTCAAGTGGCGAGACTTCGGTAGAGATGTAGTGGCTAGATAAATAGACGAAAGCAATGAGCATATCAACAATCAGAGCAGGATCAGAAGGCTGACTACTTACATCAAACGTTTGGTACTGTCAACCATAACAGTGCCTGCAATGACTTCCCATTCGCCACTGGTGAGCCATGTTGGTTCGGTATCTCTATCAACGGAGTATACAGCCAAGTGCATGAAGCCGTTTCCATCATCAGCAACATCCACATACTTTGGTGTGTCATCCTTGTCCTGTGGTGCCAAAAATTGGATATTTTGATCGACCTCTACCCAACCACCGTCATCCGGCTTGTACTCCTTGGAAAGTTTTGATGTTATAGCGGCAGCTTTACCATTGGCAGGCAATGTCACAATAATGGTCTTCTCATGATCCTGCACACGATTGGTTTGCTTGAAGGCGAGATGTTCATGGGTCGTAGTAGTCCAAACAACTTGCGTAATAAGGCGATCGTTGTCAGCGAAGTCGATGGTTTGGTTGTCGTCATCGGCAGCTGCAACGCCCAATGATGTGGCGTTGTTGTTAATCATCACGGAAGCATTATTGGCTATCGAGTATATATGCAAAGATACGGTCGGATTGGGGTAACCAGCCTACATCATATAGAGATGACACAATTAGAAAATATTTACAAAATCATGAAACTCTCTTGAGTACTACCTTTGGGTACTTGATGACAACCTCTTCAGGGTATGATTCATTGGATTTTGCATACAGTGGCAATCTGTATTCCGGTACTTCAGTCTCGTTGAAGCGCAGGTAAGCAATATGCGTTGCATCTGGCGACCACCATGTCGCAAAATTTGCACCAAAAACTTCTTCTTCATACACCCAATCTGGCACGCCATTAAAGATGGTAGCTGCTCCATCAAATGTAATGCGATGGTGATCTTTCAAGTCCGTATAATACAAGTCGTTGTCCATTACATATGCAATATTATGACCTTGGGGACTCCATACAGCGTAGGAGATCTTCGGGTCTTTTTCTATATCACTAACATCGTTCAAAGGTGTCAGCGTGCGCTCGACCAGGTCAAAAATATAGATATTACTGAAGGAGGAATGACGCCATTGCTTTGTTTTGTTAGTCCAGATCATAAGCTGTTCCGTATCTGCTGAGATCTTGTAATCATTTACTACAAGAGATAGATTATTGATCTTGAGTTCATCTGCTTTAATGAAGGTGCTTTTGACTTGGTCTTCCACATTCTCTAGAATTATATCACCACTGTTTGGTTGTATATAAGTGAAAACCCCATCTTTTTGCGAGTTTTGGACCCAAACTAATCCAGGGCGCGCAGGGCGGAAGGAGGAATTGAAAATGTCGTCAAAATCGTAGTGTGTGCCGGTAACAGTGAACTCTTCACCTCTTTGCGGCATAATCAAAAGAACAAACGCCCAAGCAAGCCATGCTACAATGATAATAACAAAGAATCCTGCACAAGTCCACTTGATGGGCTTATGCATCTCTTTGCCGTATCGCCCAGTTTCAAGGTTGTTGTTAAGCCATCCTGCAGAACGATCTTGTTCATCATCGTCGTCATAGTCGTTGTATGAACGTGCGCCGCCTAAAAGTTCGCTCGTACTTTTACGACCATTTGTATTCAGCAAACTCTCTTGACTAGCATTTTTACCCTGGAAGCTGGTACTGCCATTTATATCAGACGATGGATATTGATGGTAATTTTGGCTCATGTGTCCGTTATCCTTTTGCTTCTCGTAGCTAGAGCTACTCCAGCTGCTATCCTCTGCCATATCATCATCTGATGCATTGGAATTAATTTCTTTTCTTCCATCCATAAGTTGCATGTAGACGTCTAAGTTAGCATCTCGAGACTTCTTTTGGCCATCTCCTCGGTCTGTCATGGGAATTTCAGATGTGTCGGACATGGCAAAACGGTCTTTATACAAAGTATTAGATTGTACAATGGTCACAGTAGGTATATCTTTCTCCGAAAAATCGGCAGGCATATCTTTCCTGCCTATGAGGAGATAAAGGGAAAGGAAAGTGGGAGAGAGTAGAAAGATGGACAAAGTGGAAAGAATGTCCAAAATTGGCTTTTCTAATTCGAAGTCAGCGTGGGCCTTGATGCAGCTTAAATAATATGCACGACTTGCTGACACTGCGGCTTTCTTCTAAGCTAAACGTCGACACCTCTTTGATATTCTATTAGAACTCAAATATACATCGGCTGTAGTAGGATAATCTCTTACCGTGATATCCACCTATATCGGAATCTTGGAGTATGTTGATTACAGATATAGCATCGGCAATGGCTTGGGTGGCACAGCGAAATCTTTGTTAGCTTCTAGTCCAGTCACCGACAAGACTTAACCTTTAAATATATAGCTTACCTTGATCTATTCCAATTAGTGTAACCTCTTCATATTGCTGAAAGCAACGTCCAATCTAATGGATTATACTTAGCTGACAGCGTAAACCACAATTTATAAATCTAGCTTTGCCACTCACCCATTGTACATATAATTCACAACCATTGATAATATTTAGCGTAGACCCTTCTCCAGGAACAAGGTTTACTGGCTCTATAGCCTCCATAATCGTAATACAGTCGGCAGGCTCCAAAGTTTGTACTTTACTAGTACTATTTGTCTTGACAGAAGCGGCGATTTGCGCAGCCCGTCCATCCAACGATTTCCCCTTTCCAGCCTTGGCTGTCCGACTTGCCGGTGTCCGGCTTTTTGCACTATCAGTTTTCACCTTGGCTTCGCTTGGCGGTTTCGACTTTGATGCAGAGCTCTTCTTGCCTTGACTGGCATCTGTAGTAGAGCTTTGCCGTCGAGATTCTGGTTTCTTATGACTAGATTTCGATGGTTTCCGGTCATGACCTGGTTGTTGATGGCTTTCTGGTGAAATTTTCTTAGATTTTACATTCGTCTTCGAAGTATTAGGTGCATTACCCTGAACATTAACTTTGGCTGGTTGCTGTTGGAATGAACTGGATGGCTGGAACTCGGTTGCCGTAGGATTTAGCATGTTTGTAACAAAAGAACAATAGGTTTGAAGTTCCGATCTGTTAATCTTTTATGCAAACACGAACATCAGAGCAGCTATGTATTATGATTACTTAAATACTTTTATTAACCGCTGCGTAGAAATCAGATATCAATTCAAAATTGCATTCAATCAGTAGATACCTTGTGAACATTGTGGCATTATTAGCATGTACATACATACAGAACAAATATTAGGCTGTTGAGTAACACCTACCGGGAATGATCTTATAAGGAACTTTTTTGCAATATCTGTCCCAATCGCTACCATACTTCGCTCGGCACTTGAGTTCATCACGTCCTTGTCGGTGCCACAACAAAAAGGCAAAGTAGAAAAAGTAGAAATAAGGAATGGGAGTTTGGAAGCCGCAGGGAAGACACCATGAAAGTGCCATTATCAAATCGCCAAGATAGTTGATATGACGAGAATAGCCCCACCAGCCGCTAGTCATAAGACGAGTTCCGGCCTTAGTCTCAATGAACTTGATATCTATATCGATAGAGTTAGTTTACAAGGTTTTGTTATTGCTAATGAATCCTGAGTACTTACGCTTCAATTCTGGGTTTTTGGGATTTCTTCTGAACTTATCCTTCTGAGCGTTGGCAGAGCGGAAGATATAATATCCAATAAGCTGCAGCGCGACAATACCAAACAATTGAACGGCGCTGAGGTCAACTGGGAAATCTGCAAGATAGCGCGCCTGTAAACCGTAAAGCATGGGGACCCAGCAGAAGTTGCCGAATGCGAGCATGAAGCCAAATCCATCTATATAATAATTGACTTAGTCTCGTCGAAAAGCCTTTTTCGTGTCATTGGAAAGTTACTCACCAGTAGTTATGTCCATAGTGGTTAAAACCAAAGGCTAAGCAAACGATGTGAGTGGCTGGCCATTGTCTAATACAAGAAGAACTGATACTTACTTCCATCCAAAGTGCATCAATTACATACCAGGCTTGGAAGATAAGAACCAAAACCATGCTGTTGGTGATTCTTCCTAAATCGTGATATTGTTTGAGACCCATGCAGATATTGGTGACCAACCAACCCATTAAAGATGGGCGAAGTTCGGCAAAAAACTTGATATCAAACTCTTCAATGCGAGGATTCAATTCGCGACCGATCATAAACTACAAAATGGTTACCAAATAGTTAACAAGAATGTTGTTAAAAAAGCAAGAAAATCAAAAATGTACTCACATCATAAATGGCGTTTCCAGTGTTGCCACCGAGAGCAAGGAGTGCACCAGGTTCAAAGCTATGAGCATAAGCCCAGAAGGAAACAGCATAAGCGAAGAGAATAGCAGCAACGTTCAGCCCAACCCAGTGTTCGTAGATCCACAGAGCAGGTTTAATGCCAGGACCTTGACCACAATAGATAGCAATTGAGAAAAGTGACAGCAGAACGTAAATAGCTAGATCAATGAAACACAACAGAAAGTCAATTAGAACATACAGAAAATGCTAGGCATGAACGTGTGACAAGTCAACTTACCATTGCACTCGTACTTTAGGGTCTTTCCATTTCTGAGCTTGACACCAGGGTACTTATCGCCGTTGGTTGTGAAAGTGAATACAACAAGCCAGACGATGAAAGCAAGATACACAAGAATAGCCTTGGGATCGATCAAAACAGCCAAATTCTGCAGGGTAAAAAGCCCAAAGAAATCATCCTTATTCATAGAAAGCAGCTTTTGACTAGGATATCCAGTGTTGTCACATCCAGCAGCAAAAAACAATACTAGGAGAGGCAAAAAGATCTCCATAGCAAGGGCTCCAATAGGTCCGCCGAATCTGATCCGGATGATATTAGTCTTTGTTCTAAATCACTGATCTAGTCCAAAAGGATAAACTTACTCATAGTGAGTGGTCTTGGGGTTAAGTTCAGTTGGAACCTCAGGTTCTTCATGCTTCTCAGCTTTAGAGGATCCCGCTTTCGCCTTGTTGGAGGCACTGCGTCGTGTGGTCACCATTGTTATAGATGTGGAAGCCTATTTCAATTTTTCCACGGACTGTCAGGCAGTTGTCAAATTGAATTTCTCAAAAATTTCAATGTCAGTTCACGGACCACAGGACAGCTATGGATCTTATAGCCGCGCATCCTTACTTTGCATGGCGGCAAGAATTAGCTCAGGAAGAAGCGAAAAAGGACCCAGCAAAGGTGGGTGGATATTTTATATGAGCGTAATCTATTTTATATCTCTAATATAAGAACCGGATCAGTTTGCGCCGACTTCTATCAAGGGCAAGGTAGGCGACAATACGCTGAAAGTCCCCAAGTTTTATCGTATTAATAACATAAGAAGGCTTGGAGAAATATCACTTCCATACTAGAGATAGATAACCTCGGCTCACACAATTGGACTCGTACGTCTTATGCTACTTGTCAGTACAAATATTCAGTATAACTCACCAGCGGGAAATAATTTGCAGTGAGACACGTACAACTTCGCGATAACCTGAAAATTTTGCGAAGAGAAGGGATATCTTCTTTGCAAGTATTTGAATGGTACTTAGGTAATTGAATCAACCACATGTTAGGAAGCCTCGCAACCTGTTTAATGACGCGAGATCTTCTCAGAGCAAGTCGAAGAATATATTCAGTGCTCAGTAGCTAGTCATTTTGAAGAAAGGCAGAATGAGATAGAGGTACGCAATGCGACGCGAATTATCTTAGAGAAACGTGATCTAACTCTAGCTTAAGTATGATGAAGAGAAGTCAGCTACAAACTATTTTCCTGAGGATGTGAATGATATACATACATTGTTCACGAAGCTTGAGCAACCATTGGAGAGCATCAAACCTGGCGGAATCTTGCAAGAGACCGATTATCATGAGCAATATAGGCAGACTTTCAAAAGAAAGTTGAAAGACTCGCTTCCTAGTGATTTTGAATCCACTGGATTAAAGTACTTTCAAGAGGTTTTTGAACAGGTGGAAGAACTAGAGCCATATCTCAAGCCGGCGGATAACTTTCTACTCAGTTTCAGTATAACTTCATTACCATATCGAGGCAGTTTATTGAGACGAGTTTTATCAACTACTCTAGAGGATGAGCTGACACAACCATTCATGGACACGTTTTACCCCAAAGCTGAGGCCCTGGTATCAATATGTAAAAAGCTGTCGAAGCTTAATGAAGATAACATGGAAGGATTAGCTTATTCTACGCCAAAAGAAAGCACCGATAATGTTACGAATGTATCAAGCGAAATGTATGCTAGTTGCGAAGAAGCTTTACAGAGATTTAGAAATGTGTGCGCACAACTTAGAGATATGGACCTTGAGTTGGATTGGTTGCAAGTGTGTAGAACAGCTATAGAGAAGAAATTACAAAGTGACGATTGGGCGGATTGTTGGGACGATCACATATTGGCGAAGAGCATGTCATGGTTGAGGGACTTTCTTTTGCCACTGGTTTCCTGTATTGAAAATCATGCAGTCGATGCAAGTGAGTCATGATATCCAAAATGTGCCTTTTCTAATCTAGGTGAGTCACTTACTAACTAAACTGGATAGATGTGAAGGATCCTTCTTGGCTGAGATATCTACGACATAAGATCATATTAGAGCATGATCTATATCACGCCTTCGTTGATTCAAGGTAACAAAAGCTGCGCATTACATGCTCTCCTTTTTGATGTTGAACTCTGTTAACTTCATATTTACAATTACTGTAGGCTGGATTGTATATTTAGTATTATAATTGATTATCCAACATCTTTGCCGGCTGTGGAAGATCTCAAGGTAAGCAGTTCAAAAGAGCCGAAAGTTAAATACTTTTTGTGACTTACAAGCTCAAGGTTGCACTGGAGAAAACCAGCAAAGAACACGCTTTGCGGGATAATTTGCTTTCAGAGTAAGTTCGGTGGCTAACAACACCTTATGCTCACCATCTAACATATCTTGAATTATAGGTTAGGCAGTAGGCTGCTTCATCAAGGTGCCAGTACATCAGACATCCTGCACCAATATCTTTCGTGTATAAGATGTCTACAAGTATGGGAAGTAGGACATGATACCACTCGATGTGTTTTAGGAATGTTCGTACGCTATCTTCGATCTTACCGAACTGACACGGCAGTGGAAGTCATCGAAATGATCACCAACGGTGATTTGGCTCCAGCACTACAAAGCGCCATGGAAATGGAAGATACGCCAGAATATGACATGGACGAAGATGATTCAACAGATGCTGATAGTTTCACTAGAAGATCGGCTGAACCACCTAAGCTGAGCTGGTACTCAGATGATCCCAATGCACCGTGTGGTAAGACTAGCTAATCCATAACCCCCCCCCCCAAATGGTACCTAACTTGGCCTTACAAAGATGTAGACTTCATACAAAAGCTGTCCTCGAACCCCATACAACTTCTGATCACTACCTGCAAATCGAAGAAGGCATTTAGGGAAGAATACCGACGATTTCTTGCGTCTAATCTGCTAGCAACCAAGAACTACAACATTGATCAAGAGCTTATGTTGCTTGAGGTGCTAAAGCGCAATTTCGGAACTCAAAGATTCCATGAATGCGATGTCATGATTAAGGACATTGATGAAGGAAAACGTGTTGATAAGATGATCCATGACAAAGCTGAAAATCTGACTGCAAATTTTCACGGTGTAATCCTTTCGAAACATTATTGGCCCGAGATGAAAGACACTGACACTCATGTGAAAGTGACGGACGATCTTGCTATGCAAATGGATACCTATGGCATAACTTACAAATCAATCAAATCTAGTAGGAAATTAAGCTGGCTGCCAGCTTTAGCCAAAGCCAACGTTGATGTGGAACTTGGTGGCCAAGTTATCAATGTTGACCTCAGCCCTTGGGGAGCAAGGATTTTATCTTTGTTTGAAAAAAAGCGTACGTTGTAATATGAAGTTTATCGCAAAATGGTATTTTTTTTGCTAATACGTATTCTTAGCCATGTGGACCAAGCAAGAAATTTGTAAACAGGAAGGCTTCGATGACAAGCGGGTTCAACTAGAATTAGCAGAACTTGTGAATCTAAAAATATTGCGTAGAGCGAAGGAAGGACTATATATTAGCGCCGATTTCGGTTAAGGATTGTATATAATTAATATGACATGCGTCTGATATCACGCATAAATAGAAGACTGAAACTGTTATACGGCTGGCATACTTTGTCGTAGACTAAAAGAAAAAGAATTGAAGATTAGTTACTCTAGTTACCAGAAAGTCTGCATGTCTTTTGAAATAATTTGCTACCTTTAGAATTAAATAATTTGTGCATCGACTGTTCTCTGACCCAGCAGTACGTGGCTAGACCTGCCCCAGGCCCTAAAACAAAGCAGCCTAGGGCGAACAAGATCATTCCGTCCATGCCATCATCTAGGAAAACCCAGTATGCAAAACTGGTTATCAAACCAACCAGGCAGATTATAACATATAGCGTGCATATTGTTGGCCCGCTACCAGGTTCTTGGATCCCTGTCAACAAACCTCGCCATATGATTTCGGTAGTCGATCGGATAATGTTAACATCATGGATGAAAGAGTATATGAGAATTCCGTAATATAATATCAGATTAACCACGGCTAGTGACATGAACAGCTGCTGTATTGCTATCTTGCTCTGGACGGCATCAGCGCGGGTGACCGGATGTAAATTGTCATATCCTGGTGCAGTGATACGAATCAATATACTACAGGCGCTTTGCAAAGTATAGTAGATTAATGGAGCAAATTGACATGTCTTTAATAAGACATCTAATTGCTTAAGGTTCTTGGCCATAAATGGTAATGACACCACCAAGATTTGACCGAAAATCGCGGCCAACAGTATGATGATAACTTGAAATGGGTGAACGTAATTGTTGAAGCTGTATTGTCTGTACCTTAGCCTCATCTGTGTCCAGACATTGATAGGGAGCCAAATTAATGGGATCACCACTGCTATGCCAATCAGATTCCCTGAAATCAATGCAAATGGAGCGGCTATCCTCTCGGCATAGCTAGCACGTTTTCGAGCAGCTTCTATCGATATCAAGACATATATTGTGGTTATCAGTCCTAACAATGAGCATGTCCAAAGCAAGCCTATTGGATGCTTTATAGCTTCAACATTGATATTTACTAAGCGGTGCAGCACATCATCGAGCTTTGTTGTGAAGTAATTCAAGCTAAACGTTTCTGCTCTAGCCGCTGAAATCGTGGTCCGCAATTCTTGTTGGATGGTATAACAGTATGGACGGATGACGATTGTGGCAAGCCAGTAGTTGCCATAGGCGAAAGGAATGGATAGTAGTGAACACAATATTTTAAATCCACTTGAACTCATGATTGTGAGGGGTGAATGTAGCATAATAAAACAAAATAAAAAAAGGAGGTAGTAAATCAACTCTTTGTTCAAATACCATGTCGCCAGAGGCTCGGTTGCCTTGCGGCATACACAAGTAGCAACCGGAATTTTTAACCTCTGCAATAGATCATGGTCCAATTGCGATCTGCCATTGAGAGTTGCTAACGTCCCGAAGCTTGCTTATTACGAATATGACATGCGAAATCACTGACTGATCTATTGGTTATTTTGCATGATAATACCGTGCTGGCATTAAATTTAGAATTGTTTTTGCTCACTACAATGGGATTATATAACATCTTTGACAGTAAGCGACTATAAGTTTAAGAAAGGTTATGTCAAGTTGATTAGCGATATACTATATATATATATATATATATATATCCCCCAGGGCAGCTTTCTTGAAGTCTTAATGAAACCGACATAAGGTCTCGGATTTTGTCACACAAGGAAAAATTCTTTCACTTTTAAAATCTTAATGCTGTCATTTTGATGCGACTCAAACTTTCTTTGTTATCTATATTTTCTCTTACTTTTCACTGTGTATAGCTTTTTTGCACAAGGTCGTATTGCTCAATAAGCATTTTAATCTACATCATGGAGAAGCGAGAGTCGTTGCGACACGCATCATCATGGCCCAATTTACCACGAGTCACATTTACGGATACCGATGAGACTATACCACAACACGCTGCGACCACAACTAATTCACCAGAAGATGAAGATAACCACGATGAAAGGCGTACATCACATGAACTCGTGGATATGTCCAGCACTTTTCCAACCAGAGTAGATAGTCCCGCGACATTTTATGACGGCTCTACGCTTGGATCTACGGCTGAAGCGGAGAAACCTCCACCAGACAATGATAATGAATTGGTATCGGCTGCTTTGGAACAAGCGAAATTGGACGGCTATAGTGAAGAGTATGCCAAGCACATTGCGGAATCGGCTCGTATTGTGAACAATATGTGGGATTACAAAAGAACCAAGTTCTCTAATCAAGTAAAAACAAACGGGAGCGTGTTGTCAGCCTTAATTCAAATTGATGGAAGTCCAAATCGACGCAAGCCAAGGCGTCGTCAGGTTCGAGGCAAAAAGGTAGTAAAATTGATGTGAACAAGTATCAAAAACTCTGATCTGACATATAGATCTCACAACAGAAGAAGCGGTTATCGGGAGCCATGTCGACCATGGGTGATAGTTTAGCTATACCGTCTAGTTTTATACCTGAGGTCAAAAGACCATCGTTGGCCAAACACCGTCAGCACAGCTGGATGTCAAACCAAATGCATACCGTACCAAGCTTAAGAAAAAAATCGGCTGGTACTTCAAGGCGTGGTTCTATTGATAGCGTAACAACTACAGCATCTCAGTTCGAACCCATTTCTTTAGACGACAGAATTCGCCTGACATTTGAGATCGCAAACATACTGCAGAAGCAATCCCTTATAAGGCAATTAGCTCGTTGTCTCATGAGGTACGGATGTCCGTCGCACCGTCTAGAATCTGTTGTACGACAAGTATCAAAAACCTTACGAATCGAGGCCGACTATGTCTATATACCAAATATTATGTTAATGAGCTTCATTGACTCCTCCACGCATACTACAGAAACCTATTTCGTAAGGGAACTACAGGGGTTCCATATGTCTAGACTTGAAGAGATCTACAGACTGGAGAAACTAATTTCCCACGGAGAGGTCACAGTGGAGAGCGCTCTGGAATACATGGATACTGTTATGAATAGTCCAGAATTCTATCCCAAGTGGGCGATGCTTGTGGCATACGCTGCAGCTGGATTTGCGGGCGCTATTCTCTTTTTTGGTGGTAGCTGGAAGGATGCAGGCTTAGCTACTGCTCTGAGTTTTTTGTTGGCGTGCTACGAAATTTTCGCAAACTATGTGGTTGCCCTCGGTCCCTTATTTGAAATTACTATAGCCATTTTCATTGGCTTTATTGCCAAAGGTAAGCCAAAGCAACGTGTTCTATACATATAGTATCAATATGCTAAAGCCTCATGCTAGCTGCAACCCATGGAGGGTTCTGCTTTGTTCCTTCTTCGTTCGGTAGCATTGTTATGCTCTTGCCCGGTTGGACAATGACGAGGTAAAGTGCTCAACGTTAACTTTGAATCCAAAAATCTTTATATCGCCTAAAAAAAAAATGTTAGTGCTATCATTGAGGTTGCCAGTAGAAGTTGGATTAGCGGAATTATTCGCATGGTCTACGCCATTTTATACGCCTTCCTTCTTGGCTATGGTTTGAGTTTAGGAGAGAACGTCTATCTTACCATCGATCCAGCTGTTGGCGCTAGTAATCCGGACAGCTGTCCAAATCAACCGAGCAAATGGTTCTACTTCTTGTTAGTACCATTGTTTTCGGTAAGTGGAAGGAGATTTAATGCATATCTTCCATTTCTTTACTAACATTACTATATGTGCAATATAGGTAACATACTGTGTGTATTTACGTGCTTTACCCAGGAGATGGCTGCTCATGAGCACAGTAGCTTGCGCAGGTTACGCAACGTCTTTCGCTTTAAGCAATTATGTCAATACATCACAACAAGTAGTCCAGCTTGTGCCGGCTTTTGTTGTTGGCGTGTTAGGTAACGGATGGACAAAGTGGAAGAAGCAAATGTCCTTCGATGCCATTCTACTAGGCGCGTTTTTCCTAGTACCAGGTAACATCATTTGTCTCATATCTGATACCAAAATGTCAAGATATCTCATATCATTTTCAATATAGGGAGTATCGGCCTACGAAGTGGTTTAGCAGTATTTAGCGGCGGAACAGATTCTGGGCAAGGAATGTCTATGGCAATTGATATGATTCAAGCTGCTATGGGTATAACAGTCGGACTATTCTTGTCAACATTGTGCTTTTATCCTCGGGGAACACAACACACACCTCTGATGAGCTTCTGATGGCTTACTGACGTCAGTTCCGAATTAGTCTTTGTAACATACAAAAAGTTGATAATTTTTCATTCGATGTTGGCCATAAAAATTAATTTAAGAATGAAAAGAAGTTTGTGGTGTAATAATAGACTCTCGACCTGTAGACAAAATTTTGCCTATCATTACTGAAGCCAAAAAGTAAAGTCTATTATTTCCATTTGTGTCGGCATGTGACCACTCTAAGACGGGATATAAAATGCTCTGCGCTTTGACACCCAAAAAGGGTTGCTTTCAGTTGGTGGCTATACCAGTACCTTTTGCCTCCCAGATCTCTAGCCACACAATGGTCTCTTTCAAGATCTTCCTCTTAATCTACTTCTTTGGAGGGATTACTCTGGTGCCACTTGGAGTTGGCATTGCACTGTTCTTGATCTGGTGCTATCACCAATATTTACCGGAGGTGTTCCATAGTAAAGACTCCAATAACGAAAAGGAAGTTTTGTTGGGCGAAAAGGAGAGCTTCGTAGAAAATTCACAGTCCAGTAACAGACATTATCGAAGTGGATGGCTCCGTATTCGTACAGAATACGAACCGGAAGACAGTGGCTCAAGCATTATGTCCGGGCTACAGTCATACGTGTCGGGAAAATCTGTATCCAAGCGCAGAGAGAAATACTTTGCTGTTCTCAAATTTGGAACGCTGTTCCTGTTCGATAATGAAAGTCAAGAAGATTGCCGTATGGTTATTCCTGTTCATAACTACAAGGCATCTATATACCCTGAGAATCTTCTGGATCATGAAGTTTATGCCAAGCCCAACGCCATCAAACTAAGTCTTGTTAACAAAAAGGTGGAAGACGACGAAATGACATTACAATCGGCGCCACCGGCGGGGCGTAGAAGTAGCAGCAACGAAGAAGATGTTTCTTTAGAGAATACATTATACGTCTTTTGTGATCGACCTGTCGACAAGGAAGACTGGTTTTTCGCGTTTTTGGATGCGAACGACGCCATGGAAATGGACACTACAAACCCATTTGTTGAATACGTCGACAAAACTCGATTAGATCAAATCGCTCTGAACCAGCTTATAAAGACGGTCCAGGAAGACTCTAGTCATCGCCATGCTCAATGGTTAAATGCTATCTTGGGTCGAATTTTTCTAGCGGTTTACAAAACTGATCGGATCAGTGAGCTCATATATCATAAGGTCTCAAAAAAGGCAAGAAAGGTTAAACGACCTGGCTTCATCGGAGAAATTTCAGTACAGAACGTGCAGCCTGGCCACTCTTTGCCTTATATAACTCGTCCAAAGCTGTTGAGTTTAAGTCAAAATGGTGAGCTTCAAGCTCAAGCCAATATTCACTACGCTGGAAGCTTCCGATTAGAGATTGCGACCGATATCGCATGGAGCTATTCATCCAAAATGAAACCCATCAAAGTTCATGTAGAGTTGGCAGTCATGTTAAAGAAGCTTACAGGAAAGGTCTTGGTCAAGATTAAGCCACCGCCATCAAATCGTCTTTGGATCGGCTTTTATGAGCCTCCTCAGATGGATTGGAAAATTGAACCTATTGTCTCGGACAAGCCGATCAAACTCTCTATGGTCACTAATGCTATTGAATCAAAAATAAGAGAGTTTATGGTGGAGAATATGGTTCTGCCGAACATGGATGACTTCCCCTTTTTCGAGACGGATGGCCTCGGAGGTATATTTGGTGAAAAAGTGGAGAAAGTACGAAGGAGTAAAAGTCAGGAGGCTGCAGAAGCTTCGGAGGTGTCGAAAAATGTTGAGAAGATTGCACAAGACCTTCATGCAGAATCTGCTAGTGCAACGGCCTCTTCATTGTTTGATGAAGATGACCGCAGTGTTCTGCTTGGAGATGAGCAGAGTCTGCGTAACAGACACAGAAGCAGTGCTGCTGAAGAGGCTAGTATCACTAGCAATCGTAAGCTGAAAGCTAGATCAGCTACCGACAAAGACCTTCTGCATTCCAAAGAACCTTTATTGGGAACGAATCTGTTGAATGATCGATCTATCTCTAAATCTACCCCAAACTTGCTTGGCGGCCAAACATCTCTTTCACAAGAATCTCGTACAGGTTCGTCAGATACTGCCTCCATCAAATCTTTCGAATCCTCTGAATCTGAGGATGACATGAAGGAATCTGCTCATGAAAACGATGCATCCAAAAGATGGTCTAATACAATCGCCAAATTGAAGAAGACCATAGGCAAAGATAGTGACGCTGGGTCGACAAAGGAAGATAGATCAAC
Organism: Umbelopsis sp. M5902; assembly: GCA_037039815.1. Classification (NCBI taxonomy): domain Eukaryota; kingdom Fungi; phylum Mucoromycota; class Umbelopsidomycetes; order Umbelopsidales; family Umbelopsidaceae; genus Umbelopsis; species Umbelopsis sp. M5902. The sequence goes on from JAXQGL010000052.1 coordinate 556,405, forward strand.
GCGTAACCTATCCGACAGTGATTCGATTGAAGGCTCTAACAAACCTCGGTCTCGCTCTTCTACTCTGAGCAGTGGCGATGGCAAAAATCGAAATAGTTTCATCAGTCGCATGAACGGCTATATAGAGCAGAAACTGAACGACGAAAATGAAACGAGCACCATTGGTTCGAATGATGGCGCGAGTAAACGTGCAGCACTACGAGCCAAGGCTACTACCTTACTCAGTAAAGGACTAGAAAATATACAAGACTATCGTGAGCGCAACCAAGACAACAAGAGCGTTCAATTGCTAGAAAAATTTGGTGGAAAGGGTCGTTTACGTAGCATAAGTAGTGCTAGTGACAGGCGTTCCTCAGTGTCTTCATCAGAATTGCCTCCAATTTCACCATCCAAACCCCCTCGGCAGCACATTGATGCTTCGGGTAAGACTCATGTGCCTCATTCACCGACTAAGCCTATAGCGTCATCGAATGATCATCAAGGTCGGCAAAATCCTACTGCTGTGCCCGGAGAACATAAGCCAGCATTGTCGCCTGCTCAACAATACAAGCAGTTCGTATATGATACACTTGAGAAACGCGATGAGGTGCCACCTGATCAGTCTGCAAACCAAGAAAAACCCGAAATTGTGAAAGAGTTTCAATCTACGGACGATTTCTCTAATCACATCGCTCAGACCTCTTTTGTATCTCCAGAACTAAAGCACGCACAAACAGCCCCTGTGCAGAAACCCAGACCTGTGCCTCCACCACCCGTTCCGCCCAGAAACTTGGATGCTCCTGATTCAAAGATATCAACTGATAAAGTACAAGCACACGAAGCAAACCCGCAGGCAACGAATCAAGCATTACCCAAAAAGCCAGAAAAGCCGCCAGTACCACCGAGATCGACTGAAGTTCAAAAGCGATTATCTAAGCCGGCGCTTCCACCTCGTGATCCTCCAAATTAGATCGAGTGTATAGTTTCATCAGCAATCGACTCCATTACTGCTGGATTCGTATCAATAAATTGTATTTAAGTTGTATGTGTAAAATAAACTTCATTTATGTGTTGCTTATGCACGTGACTGGTTCGACGTTCTTTTTTTTTTTTTTTGACTCATCGCACATCTGTGCCGCAAACGTTTGACGTTTTATGCTTTGGTCTTCAAAACTCAAGGCCAACTTCATACACACAGCAGTAAAGTTTGCAAGATTCCAAAACACAATGGCAGTGACCACCAGAATTGCTCCTGTCTCGGCTCAAAGTATCACATTTCGACCAAGGTCGCAAAATGAGCATCCTCTTCGAGATCCTCAATCGATCTTCTCGGTGGAATCGGAGGAAGCTGCACTCATGGAAGCAGTAAAGCTGCTAAAGGAGGAAGAAGCCATTGGAATGCCTACAGAAACTGTTTATGGTCTGGCCGCCAACGCTCTTTCAGAAAAAGGAATATCCAAGATATATTCTGTAAAAAATCGACCACAGGACAATCCGTTGATTGTACATGTATCCTCTCTTTCCATGCTGGAGAAAATCATGCCCAACAACACAATACCACCTGTATATCTCCCAGTTTTGGAAAAGATGTGGCCCGGTGCTTTGACAATCGTTGTCCCAAAATCCGACATTATACCTTCTGCCATCACTTGCGGTCAACCCACTGTGGCTGTCCGCTTCCCCTCGCACCCGGTTGCTCGGGCTCTTATCGAACGTTGTGGATTTCCAATTGCGGCTCCTTCAGCAAACTCTTCTGGAAAACCTTCTCCTACATTGGCATCGCATGTTTTCAATGACCTTAATGGTCGTATACCGCTGATTTTGGATGGTGGTCAATGTGATTTTGGCATCGAGAGTACAGTGTTGGATGCGTTGAGAACCCCGCCAGCCATCTTGCGACCAGGTGGCTGCACATATGAAGATATTCGAGAATTGCCTGGTATGGAGAAATTGCAAGTGTATCGCAAGCACTTTGTCGATAAACAATTAGAAATGGTCCCCACCACGCCTGGAATGAAATACCGACATTATTCTCCTGAAGCTGCTGTTGTTTTGTTTGAACATCCTCTCGAAACCTCTCGGGTAACGACTTTGAGTGAAGCTGTAAATCAAGAAATAGAAAAGCTGTCGGCTGCAGGACAACAGGGCTTGAAAATCGGAATCTTGCGAACGGGCGATAATTTCCATTGCGCTGACAATGGTACTGTCCAGATAGTTAAGAAACAGATGGGAAGAGCAACTCATCCGGAAGAGGTTGCAAAGGCAATGTTCGTAGCCATTAGAGACTTAGATACACAAGGGGTAGACTACATTTTTATAGAAGGTATCTCTGAGGATCGCGAGGGCATGGCAGTCATGAATCGCTTAAGGAAGGCAGCGACAACCATTATCCAGCTGTAGTTGAGACACCTTCAAAACACCCTTGCGCCCTTGCTAGCATTAGATTGTATTGTACATTATTCAACTCCCCTCTCATTTTAATTGCCCACTCCCAAAATATATTCTTTAGCTTTACGCATGGTATCAAATGCTTATTTCCATCATTCAATCTACAACATTTACAATTTGTTATGGGTAGTGTCTGCTAATTCGATAACCAACTTGCCAAACTGCTCTCCATTTCTTTAAGAAAATAAAAATAAAGAATAACATCAACGACAATGCAAATCATACGTGGTGAATCTGGAGATACTTGCCTCATAACACTGAAAGCAGCTTCAATGTTCGATTCTGTGAGTCCTTGCCATACCTGTGACACGATAGGTTTGATCTTATGTTTACCCACAAACTCGACCATGTCGTGGAATTCTTGTCGAGATCCCATTGTACTTCCGCGAAGGTCAATATTCTTCAAAACATATGTCATTGGAAAGGTGACAGGGTCCTTAGCAGAGGTTTGCCCATAGTTAACAACGATGCCACCAATAGCCATGACGCGTGGATAGACGCTGTAAGCTTTGCCGCCAGCTCCATCTATGACGGTGTTGATTTGTCCTTTTCCTAGCAATGCTTGGAGATCCTTATGCCAATTATCTGTTGTATTTTGTTATCAACTGTGATATGTCCCGCGGTATCTTGAAAACGCAATAAAGAGACTTGCCTTTTTTGTAATTCACACCACCTTTAGCGCCGAGTTGAATGGCACGCTCAATCTTGTCTTCCTTGGAAGATGTAACATATACATTTGCGCCAGCTGCGACAGCAAACTGAAGGGCAAAAAGCGCGACACCACCGCCAATACCAGTAACCAGAACATTGTCACCCTTTCTAACTTGTCCTTTTGTGAATGTAGCCCTGTGTGAGAAAATTCAACGGTCACATTCTGGGGTATTTGCTTATTCAGCCATGATCTGTCCTGACGTCCGTTACCTGTAAGCTGTCAATCCCGCAAGAGGTAAAGCGGAAGCTTCAGCAACGGAAAGGTGAGGTGGACACGGAACTACGTCCTTCTTGTCCACAACGATGTACTCGCCCCAAGTACCTAACAACAAAACCATGCATGAATTTTAGCAAGCCCTGACATATCAAATAACGTGCTCTCTAACTCTCTTACCTGGCAGCGGAAGTAAGCCAAGCATTCCATATTTGCCTTCGGGACCACGAGGATCGCTATCCCATCCTTGTCCAGGAACAATCATCACCTGCTTGCCAGTCAGAGCATCATCACCTTCAGTGACTATACCAACACCGTCAGAGCCCAAAACAGATCCAGTCTTGATGCCGGGATATAATCCTTGGCGAATCCAGTTATCTCTGAACTCTCTGGTTAGTTTCGCCAGCTTGACTAAGCGTTTTTATCCGAAAATATACCTGTGATTGTAGCTGCAAGCTTGTAACTTTACTTGAACTTGGTCGCCTGAAGGCTTTGGAGTATCAACATTGGTCACTTTTATAGAGAACTTATAGTTTGTTTCAGCTGCGTTAGCTGGGGCTTCGTCAACGAGAGTAGCGGCGAGCATATCGTAAATTATAAAAAAGATATAGAATAAAGGAAAACGCACACTCTGTAGGCGGCTTCCCCTCACATCATTGTGATTTCGGAGCAGTCACGAATGGCGCGGGATTATCTTGTGGGTTTGCTCGGAGAACCGAATAAGACGATTGACATGCAGGATATATTTCAATGCGGTCTTGCGAAAAGACGAAGTATGGAAATATCGTTTAAAATTTCACAACAAAGTTTTTGAAGAAATTAATAAAGATATGAAAATAGCACGCGTACATAGTCAATATTTGCTACAGTGCGTTGCGGCACAGTGACAAACGAAGCGATCAGGGGTATTGATGATTAAGAGATGAACTCAGATTCAACAAATCAAGGTACAACACTGACTGCATTCTGCAGAATATATTCTTAAAAAATCGTTGGATCAAACACAGCATCATCATTCCGAAAGTTTGCCACGCCTTCAATCAATGAATGGATAATCACACGTGATGTTGACCAGATGGACGCGATAGTGTTCAGTTCGTGGCAATCTTATTGGGTATACAGCGGTACATGACTTCTTAACTGTCTGACAAACTGATTGACTTTGCCCTGTGATAGGCTGCCACTGGGTCCAGGCACAAATTAGCGATTTGCAAGAGATAAGGTGCTAGACTAATATAATGTAAGGCCGGCTGCTCTGAACTCATATTTGCTATCTGTAAAGTATAAGAAAATGGTATCTGTCCGCTGGAAAGTCATTGCTTGCTTAGTATGTTACTGAGAAGTTCAATCATCAAGATATCAGCTAAATTTTGAAAAACGCGTGGCAAAGGCGTTGGTCAATGCTGATCAAGCGCCAAAATAGCAAATAAAAGATAAACTACTTTAAAAAATATAATTTTTTTACAAAGATCAGAACAAAAATTTATTTAAAATAATGTGGTTTTTGCCAACACATATGCCAATGCCTTCAAATTAATAAGGATTTTTCTCTTGTTACAGAATATGAATTAACGGGAGTTAAATATTACTATATCTGCTTCTCAACAATGGTTATCTGTTCGCTTAAAAAAGAAATGGCTAGTAAGGCAAATCATACGAAGCATGTGCTTAGCGATCTTTCACAGAGTGTATTTTTTTTTTTTAATCCGATATATCAACATGGTCTCCGGAATAAACATCAGTAGCAACTGGCTACAAAGGCGATGATGTAGTGATCGCACAACAGCAATTACTACCAGATATCATCGTACCTTCGTCACCTAATCCGTTTGTATTGGACGCTTTTTCCGACATCCATTTTTGGCGAGTCGATATTTTGGATATGCACAACATATAAAAAGGCATCAACTGCCAAACACTTACCGTACCTTACATTACCGGTTTGCCAACTCCCCACGACGTTGTATATGACTATGTCTCTGTGCCCTGGAGGCGCGATTGTAAATAAACATGCGACATCGTCACCGACTGTATCAAGAAATAGCGCCAGTGCAACAGACTTTGGTGTTAAATGCGCTATCTGCGGATCAAAAAGACATCAAACCAGAGTGAGTGTTTTATGGAGAGAAAAGTGCCTTTGGTCCTCTTTGGGATTGCAAGTCATCCATATGTACTAAGAAATATGCTCTTTCCTTAAGAATTGCCCGGTATCACCTCGCCACTAAGTGACTTTCTTGAAAAGCAAAAGCAAATAGAACAGGTTGCAACTTTTCAAGTCTTTTAAATATGCATAAAGATGATGCAAGTCAATTGCCTCTTTAGCGTTATTTTATAGATCTATCAATCGCATATTCCTCTCATCATTGCTATCGTAGTATCCCATGGCGAACAGATTTCTGATAGTCCATTGTGATATCACTGCGATCCTCATAGACTTTTTATAAACCAATCAGAGCTATCTTTAAATCCAATCTTTAATACCACTGTACCAGTATTCGATTATATTAGATATGTCTTGATGACGATAGATATGAAATTTGAGCAAGCGGTCTGAATGGACAACGGTAAAAAATGCACGTCCAAGTTGTGACTTCGAGAACATAGATTTGTCCCAAACCGTCGGCAACACTCAAAAACCGACGCAAAATCTGCTCCTCACAGGATTCTTGTACCCCACAAACATGAGTACTGGTATAGCACGAGCTCGTCTGGTACGTTAGACTATGAAAGCGGAACCACTTTCAAAAGCTGTCTTACTAAATCGAATACAACAGGGTGAGGAACGGAAACAATGGCGGAAAGACCATCCTCATGTAAGCATTGAGCGTTCTGTGTCTTGCATTCGACGATGCTCGCATACTAACATCTCTCTAGGGCTTCTGGGCGCGGCCTGGAAAGAATGAAGACGGTACATTGGATCTAATGAACTGGTCATGCGGCATTCCGGGCAAAGCTGGGGTATGTCAGAAACATTTACTCATATGAGAGAGTAACCGTTCACTAACAGACTCTCAATATAGACTATGTGGGAGAATGCTGTATATAAACTTGTAATGATATTCCCAGAAGGTATTGTGTGATCGATCTACTGACATTATGAGCTCAACATGCCATACCTGAAATTGACACATCTTTCTAAACACAGATTATCCAAGCAAACCACCAAAATGTATGTATCGGTTGTTATATCATCAAACATCACTGATGTTTATGATGATGCTAATAGTACCTTTTTTTTTTTTTATAGGTAAATTTACTCCACCGCTCTTTCATCCTAATGTGTACCCTTCAGGTACTGTGTGCCTGTCAATTCTGAACGAAGAGGAGGCTTGGAAACCAGCTATCACAATTAAACAGGTATGTAGCACTTACAAGCACCTACGCTTCGTTTGGTATTCAGCAGTGATCTAATTTATCTTTTTTTTTCGCTTGAAATAATGAAGATTCTACTTGGCATCCAAGATTTATTGAATGATCCTAATCCAGAGAGCCCTGCTCAGTCCGAAGCTTATTTGCTTTTCAGGTAAGTCATGATATGTACATAATTCTTATCTCTCACAATTTCTCATTTGATTCTTTGTTGCTTAACAGAAAGGACCGCCCTCAATATGAGAAGAGGGTTCGCTTGCAAGCTCAGCAAAACATGTCATAAACAGTTTAATATCTTGGTGATTAAGCATTCAGTGTAGCTAGATCGCCATAACCGACTTTGAAGTATAAATACAGAAAACTAGATTAGCTTGGATGATTGATTCTGTACCATGCCGTTGAAAGTTTTCCTAAAGATAAATCCATCTTTATTGGTGCTTTTCTTGTCGTAATGGCAAGATCATGTTCAAACACGTTCTATAAATCGTTAAATTACATTTCCTTCATTGGTTCTGGTAACGATATACATTTGTTTCCCGTTTTACAAATCCAACTTTTTGATACAGTTTATTTGCGGCCTCTCGTTGCGGGCGACTAGTGAGGTCGATACTACTTGCACCAAATTCAGCCTGTGCTATCGCAATTGCTTTCTGAAGCAGCAGTTTCCCCACACCTTTTCCACGGCACTCATTATCGACCACGACGTCTTCAATATGCGCTCGCCTTCCAGTAATGGCATCGAATATGGCAAGAGTTAACATTCCGACAACGTTTCCAGTTGATTCGTCAATGGCCACGAAAAGATTAGTTAGTGGCGACCGCGTTACTGATTGCACTCGTTCAGCAGTCAGGGCTGGTGCAGATTGTGATAGTTGTGGTAATAGCCTCGCTATTCCAGAAAGTACATGTTCACTAATTGGGTCATCACTATTGACTTTGACTATGCTGACGGACATTTGGTGGAAATATTGAACAGTACTTTGGCCGGAGGACTCAAAAAACCATACTCAACTACTGCCTTTTGTGGCCAATCAAATAATACTTGGTTAGGTGGACAGCGCTAACTCTTACTTTAACAATAGCCTCTCAATACACTTAATCAGTAATTTTGAAATCAGTAGTTGCGTAGAATGTATTATAACCTCGTAACTATAACTTGATGAGATAAGTTTGTAACAGTATTACGCGAACTGCGCGCTCAAAAAAAAAATTCGCGCAATTACAAAGGGAGTAAAGCAATGTTGTAAAAATGATATCCTTTTTTTTTGGTGATTTCGACTATTGGATGTATTGGAACGTTTTAAAAGTGGTGTAAGCAAGGATAAAAGATTTAAGCTGCATCTTGTAGCTGTGCAGCTGCAAGTCTGGCTTCCAGACTGCGCAGAGCCTCCTCCTTTGCCAAAAGTTCCTGCCTCTTCTCCTGGATTTCCCTTTGTACTTTGAGTTCAATATCACGGAGCTTCTCCTCTTCCCTCCTGAGCTGCTCCTCCTTCAAGCGCACGCTTTGACTTGCCATTTCGTCGGCATCGAGAGCAGCACCGCTAAAATTGGAAATTTGTTAGAGTAAAGCTGTGATAATAGAATAAATAATAAGCATTAACATACTCTTGGTCGCCACCATTTATGGTACGGCTCAACTTCTCAGTACGGTAATTTTCATACAAGAAGTCGTGGGTAATTTCCTTGAGGTCCTGCAAATGAGAGCTGGAATATCAAAAAAGTTAACATATGAATGGTGCCGCGAGGATGATCAGAAACGCTATTTAGCCAATATATTTTACCTGAGAAGTGCAGATCTCAAACGGGCAAAGTCAGAGTGCTTGGGGTTGTCAACTACATAGAGGTAATAACGGTTATATTTTGGCACTTGGATGTGAATGTATCTAGTTCCGCTTACCTTCAACAGCACCCCATGGGTATTGACGACCGCGAACTGTGCGTCCATTAACAACGATTTCCTCGTCACTACCGATGATAGCAAAAGGAAGCAATGCCTGTTACAAAGAAAAAAAAATGAGCTGAATGCTTCGAAGCACGTTAAGTAAGCGTTAAATTCGCTTACTCTCAATTCGCTGTTCTCTTCAACGGTGTCTTCATCATCTTCTTCAGCATCATAGGGGAAGTTATAGATTGGAATGTTGTAATGTTCGATATCCTCCATTATGCGACGCTTGAAATCACGCAACTCCTGTGGTGTCAAGGAATCGGCACGACCAACAACTGGTATAACATTGACACGAGGGCTGAGACGACGCATCAATTCGATATCAATTTCTCGAAGTCTAATTCCCAATCCACCGTTAGTGCTCCTGTGTGATATGTATGTTATGAATTGTAATAAAATGATATCTTACGCATGACCAGTGGGCGCGATAAAGTAGAGCAAGGCGTGAACACGGTTATCGCGGAATCGTGGGTTACGCTTAATTCTGTTTTCCTCGGCAAGGATATCGTCATATTGGCTCTCCAAGTAACCAACAATTTCTTGGAAACTAACGTCGCTAATTAGAATTGTTTGCATAAAGCAAGGATAGAACTTCTTCAAGATCCTTACCATTTTTCGTTATCGATATTATCGCCAAATCCAGGAGTATCGACGATAGTCAATGAGATTCTGTCAGATATCAAAAAGTTTAATTACAACGCGAGAATACTGGCGGATTTGCTGTGCATAACGTCGTACCTGACACCATCTTCGTCAAGTTCTGCGGTGAGTGAAACATAAATTCAGTAAGATATGCAGCTGACGTGAAATCAATGATCTTCAGTAACTCACCGACTGAAACGGGCTTGATCTTGATGCCGGGTTCAAGATGTGCCTCTTCTGCGTTATCCGAGACCTTCTTGGGGAGGACACCAGAATCGCAAAGAGTGTTCACGAAAGTAGTTCGGCCAGTTCCCGAGGCGCCTTTTCATCCATAAGTTAGTGCACACATTTGGATAAAAAAAATTTGGACTAGTGAAGCACCTACCAACTACCATGAAGCAGAATTGGAAACCCTTTTTCACGTTCTTTCTACGACCGCCGAGTCTCTATTCAATGTGATGATGACATGACAGTGGAGGATGTATGAGTCAAAATTTGTGTTCACTAAGGAGAACTCGAAGAGCTCACTTATATATTTCGCGTATAGTTGCAGATGAAGCTTACGTGTGCCATTTGAAATGTTTTCTTGTTTGGATGGAGCAAGAAGAAAGGAGCTACTTGTGCTGCCAGGAGAATCTACGCTACACACGCTATTGCAGCCAGCCAATCAAAGTTAGTCTCCGCTCACTGAGATCCTCCGCTAATTTCTTCACGAGGAGTAAACGTTGTCAGATCGCCTTTTGTCCCTTTCTCCAACCCTTATTAGAGCTATACAGCTGCCTACAGCTGCCTAAGCGTTAGCAGATTCGTTTAATTTTCCTCTCAATTGTAACACTGTCTTAATTATCGCTTATGCCAAATCAGGTACCAAATAAATTTAATAGGATAGTTGGCGAGCGGCGAAAATTCGCCATTCAAGCCTAAGGCTGTCACCGCAAACTATGTGCCTCTGTTGCCTGATCTTGGCGTTGTTGAAAAATGCTATCTACAGTCAGAACATAGTTGACAAAAAGTTATGTATTACATGACTACGTGAACATGAAATCGTTATGTGCGTCTGTTCTAGATGCCTCGTCTTATCAGTTCTTCGCGGTTTTGCCGTATATAGAAGACTGTCTCAACTTACTGGTTGAACAAGCACAAGCAAAGTATCTGCTATTATTTTGAATAATTCCCATATGTACAATTGATTTGATTTCCCTTAAACTTTAGCTTACAGGATTTGGCTTTTACCTACTAAAGTTTAAATGACCAATATATAAAGGGTGGTTGCTCAATGCTGTCACGGAGTTTGAAATCCACGTAGCCTCAGAGTGTTTAAAAGCTAGCCTGTCTGAGGACATTGACCATTCGGCCATACCGCATTAATCTATACTCTCACAACAAAGCTCGACCATGGCGGCAGAAGTTGACACATTTTCTTCTGCCATCAACTTTTGGAAGAATGCCAATCTTGGCTCGCTCCAAACTGAACTGGATCAGCAAGGTTTGGAAATTATCGAAAAACAGAAAGACGGTTTGATATCTAGAAAGAAGCTAGCTGAACAAACACGAGGTACAAATGTCTAAACATGCACGTACACTCATTGAGAACGGGTCGATATTGACATTCTCGATTCTATCGATAGATTTCAAAAAACTGGCCGACGACGAAAAGTTACAACAGTTCAAAGCGTTATTGAAAGGTATGAACTGGAATGCTTATATGAAAACCAACAGAATATACTAAGAGGCATTGAAGGATATCAGACTGAGATCGATTCTCTCACAAAGAGAACCAAATACTCTGAGAATTCTTTTCTCTCAATTTACAAATTATTAGCTGATGCACCCGATCCAACTCCTTTCCTTGAAACAGCAGTTGTAAGTATCAGATATTCTGTAAAGAAATGTCAATCTTGATGACAGTAGCTAATGTCGTCAAAAAGGAGCAAGGAACAAAACTAATCGATCAAGATACACTTCGTTCGGAGAATGCGAGTTTACGGCAACAGCTAGAAGAAGCGAATAGGCAAATTTCAGCATCAAAGGAATCTGCATCCGAAGCATCTACATGGAAGCACAAGTATGAAGAGTTGGAGGCCAAATATGAACAAAATATTAATGAGACTGTGGCCAAAAAAGAGCAAGAGAATAAGTCGCAACTCAACGAGAAAATCCGATTTTACAAAGAACGGTAAGGAGTTTTAAGTACTGCATACGGTTTCAATTGTAGTCTGATCTGTTTAACTGACGCATGCCTTCAGAGAACATGACTTGCAGAGGCAGCTCAGTCACGCCCACGATCAGCTCACTCAGCTCAAACATAGCCACGATGATTCGCAAGCCAAACTAATTGATCATGGCTCAAAATATGGTACGTGTTTAGCTATGCCCACCTATAATGTGATATGAGTTTACTAAGGCTTTATGTCGCGATGCCAGATGAGGAAGTCGTGGCGAAATTAGCAGAGCTTGATATTGTCGTCATGGACCTAGAAAGATCCAATGCTAAGGTAGTTGAGGCTCAGAGCAAAAATGAAATGCTCAAGGAAGAGATTGCTAAGCTCAAAAATCAAAAGTCGGAAAGCAACAGGTAAGTTTAAAAATGGTACATAGCAAGCCATAGCGAGATTTAATGAGATACATTTGGATTCCTTTAGCGACGGCTACCAGGAACCACAACGACAGGCTGAGATGACACGCCTCATCGCTGATTTGGATAATTATAAAGAAATGCTGCAAAAGACGGAAACTCGTCTTGGTAAGAAGGTAAAGGATTTAACGACACAGTTAAACACAAAGGTAAACATTCCATCTACTTTGTATTGCTGAAATGTATATATCTTTTAACCACTGGAAAAGTCTGCCGAGATTGAGAACATTCGAGAGTCGTTAAAGAAATACGAAGATTATGATGAGATAAAGCGAGAATTGGAGATCATGAAGGTATATCCGTAGTTCATTACGCATATTTAAGACATCAACTGACTGACATCAAACAGTATGTGGAGTTCTCTACCGGGGATGATGATGACGAATACCAATTCGATGCAGAAGGAGTTCTGAAGACCAATCCAGACAATAAGGATTCGCTTGAAATGCGATTGATCGCCAAAAACAAAAAGCTGGAAAACACCAACACAGCTATAAAGAGCTCTTTGGCCGACACCCAAAAGGCATTGGAAATTGCAAACTCGGAATTAGAATCTGTCCGAAAGACTGTGGTAGAGCAGAAGAGCTTGATTGAGAAATTGGAGGAAGACGTTTACCGAATTGATCAGTCGTCAAAGTCTGAAGTTGGGTCCGGTGCGTTGACTGGCTCATCTTCAGCTGTCAACTTGAATTTCTTGTCTCAGCCAGCTGCAGAGTCGCCTAGAGCCAGTTTTGACGCTTCTTCTAGAGAGGACAAGAGCATTCTTCCTATTATTACAGGTCAGAGAGATCGATTCAGGCAAAGAAATGCACAGTTGGAAGAAGAGCTTAAGAAGCAACAGTCTATCATGGATGATCTTCGGGGAGAAGTCGACATGCTAAAGCAAGATAATCTAAAATTATATGAAAAGCTCAAGTTTGTTCATGTCTGGAGGGAGGAGAGATCTAACGGGAAACAGGTTTGTGAATTTATAGCCATAACCATGTGCTAGCTTTTACGAATGAGTTGACGTGGTTTTCTTTCTAGCTAAGTGCATCAGTTGTTAGCATGCCTGATACTTCTGGGTCACCATATCGTAGAATTGGTGAAGGCACATCAAATGGCAGGTCCGATGACCCAGCTGATAAATATGGAAAATTGTATGAGGAGAACATGAACCCATTCACACAGTTCCATCGTAGAGTAAGTTCATAGTCTTAATTTTGCTTCAACTCAAGAGTAGCTATATTTACAACGTCTTTGTTTTTAGGAGGAGAATCGTAGATACCATGCGCTGAATCCAGCTGAAAAAATGACCCTGTCGCTCACGCGTCTATTCGTCTCCAACAAGTGGTCTCGCTACTTTTTCATCATCTACTCCTTGTTACTCCATATGCTGGTAATGGTCACCTTATATCAGCTAAGCTTATGGGAAGAGTGCAGGCATGATCATGAAACGCCAAACTTTGCAAATCCAATGGGCATAAATGATAATGGGGAAGGCATGGCCGGAGGACCGATGCTGTGATATTGTACATTTCTAATTTTGACATGTAATAAATATAATACCCAAAAACTACATGAATTCTATTTTATGATTTGCTGCCAAGCAAAACAGATTGACCCCATGCTTCTATCTCCTGGAGCCGGTCGTCAGAAAATCCTCTTTTGCGAGCAAAGCTGAGCAGCGTGTTTACAGTCTTTTCATCTATAACGACGGGATTGTCGTTGCTTTGGCTATTTTGAGGTGCCATCTCGTTTCGGGCGATAGAGTAAGCCCGCTCCCAAGCTGCATCATCCTTCATGCGACATAATACCTCAATGTAAGAGGTGTAATTATTAGTATTCAAAGGAAATTTTGATAGCTTCAGTTGATCCCAAATCTCTTCCGCCTTATACCCATATCCATTGTGAGCGCAGCTATCCAAGACAATGGAAACAGACGCCTGATCTATGTTTTTATCCTGCATTGATGATGTCGGTGAGGATAAATTTAGCGTTTCCCAGATCTGTATAACCTGATAGCCCTGCCCTGTTCGATTATACGCATCCATCAATCCGTTGTAAATTGCAATATCTGGGTCCAGATACAAATCCATCTTGATAAGCTTATGTATATGTTCTAACGCAAGTTCATCTTGATGCTTGGCAGCGGCATTGAGCAATGTTGTATAAGTATGAGCATTGGGTCGTATCTGCATCTGCCTCATATCGGAGAACAAAGACAAGGCAGTGGCTAAAGCTACTGAGCTATTATCTTCGCCGTCAATGAACTTTCTTCGATCTGTATCATCCTCCACTGTATATATATATGCCGGTGCATATGAAAGTCGATCATCAGACTGCTTTTCAATGTCTACAGTTGATTCACAATCGGCTGTTTGAGCGAACATTGTGATCAAAGTAGTGTAGAATTGGGTATCTAATGTTACCGAAGTTGCAGGAACATTTTTGCGACGCCGAGCCGGAACGTGCTTTTCCTTAACAGCATAATATACATCTAAAGCCGCATCCATATCGCCTGACTTGATATAAGCTGTAATCAGGCTCGTATAGGTTGCTATATCTGGTTGATGAAAACGTGAGCTGTTTCTCTCGCTGAAAACCGTGTCAAAAAGCTTTTGAGCTTGATCAGAGTCAGCTCGATTAGCTAAGGAATTTAATAGTGCATTAAATGCTTGGCGATCCGGGCGTAGATTCTCTCTATATGATACAGACTGTATGATATTCATAATATCAGCAACTTGTGCCTCGTTTCCTTGGGAAGATGCGTTAACCAGACTGGACAAAACGCGCTCATTCGCTCGAATGCCTCTTTCTGTCATTTCTTTAAAAAGCGCAATGGCCTCTTCTACGTTTTTAGATCTAGACTGAGAGTCAATCATGATGCCATATGTAACGACATCGGGCTGCAAATCGGCTTTTGACATATCCTCCATAATCTTGACAGCTTCTGACGGGTGACCAGCTTTCAAGCAAGCATCGAGCATGGTATTGTACGATACGATATCAAGCTTCAAATGAGGGAATTGAGAGTCGAAATTATGATAGAATTCGTATAATGTATCAAAGGATCCTGTGGTTTCGCTCAAGGCAAGCAAAATACTGTTAAATGTTGTAATGTCAACCTCCCCAACTAACTTTTTATCACTTAGAATGCGATTTATGACGTTGCTGCTCAACTTGTCGTCTTTTGTCTTGGCTGCAATCTTCAACAAAGTAGAATAAGTATACTGATTCGGCGGAATCCCTTTTTCTTCCATTTCCTTGATTAACGAACGAGCTCCATCGTACTCTGAATTGGAAGCAAGTAGACTGATCAACGTGTTGTATGTACTGACGTCTGGCTCCACACCGTTTGCAGTCATTTGATCAAATATGACCAGAGCACCGTTTGAGTCCTTTGCAGCTTTATACACGCCTATGATGGTATTATAGGTGTATATATTTGGAGTGATTCCTCTAGCGTGCATGTCTCGCAAGACCTGGTACGCTGCAGAAGGGTTGTGCTGGACACCGTGACAGTACATCAGGGCGTGCATTTCGAAATGAGAAACAGGCAAATTGAAAACATTCTCCATATCAGATATGATTCTTTGTAGTAAATGTAAATCTGATGACTTTTTGCCTTTTCGCAAAACGAGTAAAACTTTTCGAAGCACTTCTTTATCAACAAGTTGTGGAGTAGCCGCCAGTGATCGATATGTGGTATGAATTCGTGGTATGTCCGCATCAATGGCTGCTTCTATAAGTTCTTGTATTGGACTGGTTGTATTCAGTTGACTATACGACCTTGATAGCCGAAATGGCATGGTGATTCTACCTGCACTCGAAAGCGAAGGAGTGCTTGACACAATTACCGCATGACTGGTAGTAGATGCTCTATGAGCCAATGCATTACTAACGAAGTTACGCGATCGACATATTGCAGTCAATCGCGTAACTCCTCGAAGTCGGTGAGGAATCATATATTTGGTGATACGAGACTGTGGTATACTGTGCAGCGTAAGTTTACATTTGGGCTTCGAGCGGTACAGGAGTGACTGCTCTTGCAGAAACCTATATTATCATTGAATTTTGTCAGGTAAAAATGCGTATCTTCCAAAAGCCTGTGAAAGTTTATCTTTTGAACAATACTTCTTGAGGGAAAAATCCAAAGTAGTTGTACCATGCAAATACGCTATTGTGGAAACAAGAGAGCCAATAAAGTCTGAATAACGTTTTCCCAGATTACATGGTCAGTCATCACGCCTGTGAATATTTCCACAAAACAAGTAGCATCACTATATGAAGTAAAACATTGATCATGCGCCTTATCATACCCTGAAATAGTGAAAAGAGCGTGTAAAGTGTAAATTGGATGATAGGGGATATGGATTCGAAACGACCTATTTGAGAAACAATGAAAGCCAATGGATCTCGAAAAGTGAAAGGGTTGACCAATGAAATTTGAGCTATGACAAATGAAGTGGCCGTGTGGATGGGGCTCAAAAGAAAGGTGGCAAGCGGACAGATAGGGTTCGGACCTACAAGCATTTAGTAGATTAACATTTGCATTATATTGATATCTGTCATTCCTATCAACATTATCTCCAAGATATCGCATTCTAAACAGGTGTTTTAGGTAGAGATCAATAGTGACATATGTAAGCCGACATAAACAGGCACGACTCTAGCCACGTCAACGGTAATTGTATCGTATTTCCCACTATAAACGGTCCCACGATAACCTTTATAAGGCAAGACTGGTGCATGTGACCCTTTATGGCGCTCCTAGTCGGTACCACCTTCGTTATCGGGTAAGCCATAATTATAAGCCTTGTACCAAAAGTATAAATACAAACCTCTCCTGTTCTACTTTATATCATATTTTCCCAGAAATATGCCTAGTTCAGCTAGCAGCGATATGGAAAAACCCAATGTCCAACACCAAGAAAACACTACCACGGATGACGGTGTCCACGAGCTCAGTGCTGATGAAAAATTGTTGCATTCGTTGGGTTATAAACAAGTAATGATCGCCTTCAAAAAGACTATAACAATGCAAAAGTGAAAAAAAAAAAAAAACTGATCAAAGTTCTGATTTGCTAAAAGGATTTGAACCGTGGCCTGTCCAGATTCTCTAACATGGCTATCGCGTTCTCTTGCTGCTCTATCTTGTCAGGTCTTACTCCTGTAAGCTAACAAATTGTTTCAAGAGTTCGTGATTGGTTAATTCTTATGAAACTAACTCGAATTAATTGGATCATATAGATGTGGGGAACTGCAATTTACCAAGCCGGTTCTATGAGCGTTATTTGGGGATGGTTCATCACGACTTTCTTCACTATCATCGTCGCCATGTCGCTGGCTGAAATTTGCTCCGCTTATCCCACCACTGGTGGTCTTTACTTCTGGGTATCGAGACTCGCCACGGCAGAGTGGGTACCACTTGCCTGTTGGGTCACTGGTTGGGCTAATTGGATGGGTTTGGCTTGTAAGTCGTGTTTCACTTTTTCAGTGTCGTTGTCAATTGATGTTGAACAAAAGCTTATTTTCCTTTATCTACGAATTTTTCAAATTCAGTCGCTATCACTTCTGTGGATCTTGGTTTGGCACAATTTCTTGGATCTATTATCAACATCTGGTAAGACGATGATCATAATTCATGAATTCATCCTTTTCCTAGATATGGTAATTAATTTTTGTATTTTCATTTTTAAACCAGGAGACCGGATGTAAACACCTCAGTCTACATGGAATATGGTATCTTTGTGGGAATTATTATCATCCACGGTTTCATCAACTCCGTTGCTGTCCGATGGAATGGTATGATGAACCAACTTTCCTGTAAGTGTGACAAAAACTGAGCAGCATTGATAATCAAAAATATTCATGTCTGATCCTCCTTGTACAGTCTGGTTTAATATGCTTGGTATTTTACTTATTGTCATTGTCGGATTGGCGCTGACACCTAACAAGGCATCCGGCAGCTGGGTTTTTACTTCCGAGTCATTTGCCAACAACTCTGGGTTTTCTTCTGATGGATATGCTTTCTTGCTTGTGATTCTGCAAAGTCAATATACTCTGTCTGGCTATGACTCTGCGGCTCACATGTCTGAGGAAACTAAAAATTCTCAAACCGGATCTCCTTTCGGCATGCTCTTCTCTGTCGTTGCCAATGGCGTTTCTGGCTTCATCTTTTTGATTGCTGTTAGTTTCATGGTTCAAGACTTTAATGCTCAAGTCGTCAACGCTACCATTTTGCCAGAAATGGCTCAAGTCTTTTATGACGGTGTCGGTGGCGCCTGGACCATGGTATTCCTTCTCTTTGTATTGGGAAGTATCTTCTTCAGCGGTTCTGCATTGACTCTTGGCAGTTCTCGCATGGTGTATGCTTTTGCTCGTGATGGTGCTATGCCTTTCTCCAAGAAACTTCACAGCTTGAACAAGAGGACTCAGTCTCCTGTTTGGGCAGTCTGGTTCAACATTTTAGTTGCTGGTATCTTGGGTATTCTCTTTATGGTCAACAGCACTGCCTATACTGCCATTGTATCTGTAAACACCATCGGCTCGCAATTGTCTTATTTATTTCCCATTCTTATCCGTATCACGGCTTCTCGCAAGACCTTTGCTCGTGGCCCTTGGCACCTTGGAAAGTTCAGTGTCCCACTGGGCATCATTTCCTGCTGCTGGTTGACTTTCACTTGCGCACTTTTCATTTGCCCCACTGAAGCACCAATTACTGCTGAGAACATGAATTATGCTATTTTGCCCTTCGTCGTCATTATGGGTGCATCCGTTGGCTACTACTATCTCTTTGCTAGAAAGTGGTTCACCGGCCCTGTCCGCGTCGTCGATGGAGAGCAAGTTGTCCTCGGTGAGGATGACGAGGAACCTGTCAACAATGAAAAGACTGAGCAGGAAATATAACTTAAATTCCCCAAACAATATCGTATTATGTATTTGTAAATAAAATCAGTAGATGAAAATCTTTTAATTAATAATCTTCATCAGAACAAATATCTATGGATCTCTATGTCTCATATATTACATGTTGGCGAGGTCATCTAATGCCTTGCCATCAACGCGTTGAATAATCCATTGCTTTTGAGGCTTGGCTCCAAGAGAGTGATAAAACTTGATGGAAGGCTAGAGAGAAAAAGTGAAATCAATATTTTCAATCTCAGTAAATGATCCAACGATTATGGGAAGCAATGCGAAGTCTTACCTCGTTCCAGTCGAGAACCACCCATTCATAACGACCACATTCCCGCTCCTTAGCGACAGTAGCAAGGTGAGTCAGGAGCTTCTTGCCGTACCCTAGGCCCCGATACTCTTTATGAACGTAGAGGTCTTCAAGGTAAAGTCCAGGCTTACCGACAAATGTGGAGAAGTTGTGGAAGAAAAGAGCAAATCCGGCAGGAACTATTAATTTGTTATTTTAGTTGCTCTTAATAATTTACTTGCAGCATTTGAAAGCAACTTACCTTCCTCGCTTTCCTCGCTCTCCTTGTGATATCCAATAATAACTTCAGCGTAGCGATTCTCAAAGAGATTCTTACGCAAGTCTTCTTCGGTAGCAGTGACTTCGTGAGACAGCTTTTCGTATTCTGCCAAAGCCTTAATAAAGCTCAAAATTAAGCCGGCATCTGAAGATTGGGCCGAACGAATTGAAAAGCTGGCTGTCATTGTTGAATGAATGAGCAAGAGAGTGAAACAGCACAAACTCAAATCATGACAAATTTTGACTGTTTAAATCTGAGCTCCAACATACAATGAGAAAAAAACCAAACGTTATTATTATACGAAACAACGGCCACTACTAAATTATCGCATCGTGGTGTCTTCTGAGCGCCATAGTCTAATGGTCCTATCAAATCCAGTGCTCGCCAAACCAACAGTTTCATCAAAAGCTAACGAACGAATCATGGCAGTGTGTCCGGCTAGTTGATAGGCAACTTTGCCTGTTTTGACTTCGATCACTCGAATACGGCAATCATTTCCTCCAGCAATGTACACGTATTTTCCAGACGGGTCCCAACAGTGTCTTGGAGCTGATGAGAGCACATCAGTTGCAGCGCCGTAGAAATTTCGCAGCTGCACTGAGCTATTTATGCCAAATAGTATAACCCGTCCGTTACTGTCATCGGTAGACACTAGTAAGTATTTGCCATTTGGACTCACTGAGAGCCACATGGGGGTAAAGGATACCCAGTCGTCGCCGTTGGAATTCATGTTGTATCGTGTGTCTGTAAAATCTTTTAGTGAGATATAATGAAGGTAATTATCATCTCGAACGCCGGCAACCAAGGTAAGCGAGTCAGGCAAAAAGCAGATAGCCTCAACGTTGCCTACTAGCGGACCAAATTTCTTGACAAGCTGGTAGCCATGCTCATTTTTCCAAGCATAAATATTCAGAGTTCTGTCGTATGATGCACTTGCGTACCACAAACCATCAGGCGAAAAAATGCCGCGAACAACAAACTTTCCATGATCTGATAGGGTCTGAACAATGGTATCTGTGTCGATATCAGTAATAATACTTGTAGTATCCATGGAAGTTGTAACCATCAGATTTGGTTTGATTGGATGAAAGTCGATGCTTAGCACTCCAGCTTTATGGTTTTTAACTGTCTTCACAATCTCGCCAGTCGACGCATCGATCAATTTCACACTTTTGTCTCCAGAGCCTGTGGCAATCATTTTCATGGATCCTAATGTGTGAATAGCTACCGAGAGAATATTGCCGTCGTGAACATTCTTAATGGTGCTTTCCAATATCGTAGGATGTGAACCATCACCTTCCACGAGATCCTTTTCCCAGTGAGCTCTAATAAAATTGTCAGCTCATACAATCCTTAGCAATATAAGTCATTTTTAATAGTCACCTGTGAAGATCGGTATTCTTGATTTGAGCTGTCACTGTATTGAGCTCATGCTCCTGAACCAATTGCGATAGTGGTACTTCAGGTGTTGATTTCAACACGTAAGATTCAATATTTGCTACTGCATCTGCTTCTTTTAAAAAAGTTGCAGCTGTTTCGGTATAGCCATTCAGTTCCAAGAATTGATAAACGAGAGCATGTGCTTTCGCCACTGTTTCGGGGGTTGTCATCCTAGAACGCCAAAGTGACAAGATCAAGAAGGTGGCAAGATATGTCCAAATGCGGTAAATTGTGACTTGATTTCCTCTCCATTAATCCACTTTCAGGTCCACAGTTCACTCATCATCTCTGCAATCCATCATGTCTGCGGATGCACAGCATGTGCAGTACATTCTGTTAGCAGAGTTCGACATCGACAAGGGTGCTTCGCTGACTCATCAATACCCATCGGACACAGGCACTAATGAGCAGTAAGTGATTCGTGTTATGACTCAAGTCCTGACAGGTACCGAATTGCATTGCATATACTCACTGCTACCGTTTTATTTAGAATGCTTTCAGAGCTGATGTTGCCAGATGGAGCACATATGCGTTCAGAGGATTGGACAATTCTATTTCTTAATCAAAAAATTGAAGATTCAGAGAAAACAGTGGCGGAAAATGGCGATGGAAACAATACGGAAGAGAAACCATTGCTCTACGTTCTTAATCTCGTAAGAACCAAACACGATGTCACCGCCAGGAGGTATATATTTTCGGATAATATGCGTTAAAATTTAATGACACAATGCTGATCAATTCTTTAAAGAGGAGCCAATGTGAGAGCAATGGCAATTTGCACTCGACATCAATATCTTCATATTTACAAGGTACTTTCTAAATTGGATAGGTATCTGATCTATACAATGAAGCAGTTGACTAAATACTCTTGTTACAGCCGGTGTTGTTGTTGGCAATGGAGAATTACTTCCATGCACCATCCATTGCAATCCTGGAATCCCTTTATCGCGCGGTTAATTCAATGGATCTGTCACACATACCCGCTTTTACTTTTCATGAAAGGCAAATTCTGCGAGCTGCCGAAAGCAAAGACATGTTTGAAGAGAAATTTTTAGCCTTGGAGGCTCACCGAAGTCTAGCAAATGGTATGGCTAATTCAGCTAGTACTGACAAACTTTCTGAGCTTGGGATGTCTCAATATGGTGGATCAGCAATGACTATGCATTCTTCCGAAGAGATTGATGGAACTCCAGAAAGAATGCGTCGCGGTACTTATATCGATCTAACTTCGGGACAGAGACGCGAAATGCTTCCAACTATTGGAAAAGATAGACATTTTTATGAAACCAAAGTAGTTTACGATGGTATCAAGCTTCCCATCAGAGTACCGCTTACCTTGAACGCAGAAGAAGTCGGAGATGTGAGTAGGAAGATTAAAGCCATTGAATCGACTTTAACCGCCACTAATATTCAACGTACCTCGACAGTTTTCTTTGATTAAGCTTTTAACGACATTCTCTCCTTCGGTTGTTACGTCCTCCACGCATCCATATCATCCACATCTAGATACCAATGGATCTACTACACATCCTATCATAATATTATTGAATGCACTTATCACACAAAAACGAATCATCTTTCTAGGACACGGCCATC
Organism: Umbelopsis sp. M5902; assembly: GCA_037039815.1. Taxonomy (NCBI): domain Eukaryota; kingdom Fungi; phylum Mucoromycota; class Umbelopsidomycetes; order Umbelopsidales; family Umbelopsidaceae; genus Umbelopsis; species Umbelopsis sp. M5902. The sequence goes on from JAXQGL010000052.1 coordinate 578,850, forward strand.
CATCCGGCGAAGTAGCAAACTATGTTTTGGCAGCATGCTCAATGGGAAGCGGATGTGGAACTACCTTGCGTGGCTTCACTGAAAGAGCCTTCCCATACGCTAACCTGGCTTCAGTGGATGATTTGTCAAAATGGTATATTATTTAGTGGCTATTGTTTCTCGCGCATTAAGTGGTCATTAATACGACGCGTTGTTCTATAGTCCCGGCTTTATTGCAGGCGTTACCAACCCGACTTTCGAAGACCATTCAAGCTGGTGGGACGTATTATGTAACATTAGTACTGGCAAAATCACTGTGAGCAAGGACATTGAGCCAATTGCACCGGCAGGCAAGAGACACTCTGATGCCAACGATGACTTTGCGATGGGTTCACTTTCTATTGGAAGAGCATCAACCACATCCTTAGCTATGAGCCGATACTCCAGTGCTGACGCCAGTGATACCAATACAGATAATGAGTTTATGAACGATGTAAGTGATATCCAATCTGAGATGTCTAATTCATGTAATTATTAATGCAAACTTTTTTTTGATGCAGGTTTTGTCAGCTATTCATTCTCATTACGGTGAAGCAGCTATCAGAGCAAAATTTGAAGATTATATGCAACGTTTTGTTCGATTGGCTGCTCTGTATGAAATTGAAACTTATCATTCAACGAAGATCGGCAGCGCGGCGAGCAGAATTCCTGATCCTCTTGGCATACATGGCGAAAGCTTAGTATTCATTGATGAAGCTGCTCGTCTACGAGAATTGGCTGCCAATACAAACCGAATTGAAGGATGGAGACAGACAATATCCTATCGGTACTACCAGAAGGTAATCGTCAGAAACAGAAAACTTTGAAATAGCCTTTATATTGACTGGGATGCTCACTTTGTTCAGGATTACATTGCTAATGGCAACAGGAGTGTAATTCAAAATATGGATGTATACCGCCATATTTCTAGACTCAAATTGCTCAGGAATATGCCTGAGGAACAGGTTATCGCATTGTTTAAACTGTTCCTTGATGTTATAAGAAGCGATGACCAAATCACAGAGGTAAGTTGGGACGCTCTCTACTGTATTTCTCGTTTGTCTTGTTCAACACCTGGCGATACTAACACTGTTTTTAGTTTCTATCATACCTTCCACAAAATCAAGGTGGTCTACTTCCCCTAGGATTTGGCTTATTCCACCCATCACCACAAGTACGAAAGTATACGGTGGATTTCTTCAATCGCCTAGATGAGCATGTTGTATGTATAGTGCCTTTATATGCATGTGATCGATTTGACAAACAAGGACCATGTAATTAACGAAGCTTTACATCAGGTTGGACGAAGATTTATTCAAACGTTGAACCGTTTTCAAAAGCTGGCTTATGAACGACTCAATCACAATCCGAATAGCAGTGAGCAGCCAAATAAGCGCCCAAGCACACCTATGGGTGGTCAACATGGCTACGGAAGATCACCAACCCCAGTTGATCAATATTAATGGTTGATGACAAAAGAAGTGATGTTTGTAATACGATACATTAATTTTTCATCAGAAGGATATGTACTATAAACAGCCCTTTGTTTGCATTACTCTGATTGTCTACCTAACATTGCAACCGATGACCTGTTTACTCGGTTATTCAAAGAGCCAAGTAGTGGTAGTAGTATCGAGGAAATTTATTACATTTGGGTGTGGTGTGTCTATATATCAAGCTTTATATTGGTACTTTTCGGTATCCAACATTTGGGATGTCTAAGTTGAAATTACTGCAGATGCAACAAGTGGTAAGAAGTTTTACCAATTCTAAGCACACAAAGCTTGCCACTCAGTAAATTGCTCTCCTGTATTTTGAAGCGTGGGTCGCTTATTTTTACATTGTTCAGGTATACACCTCCAGCTTTGATCAGTTTCTGCGTCTCAGCTACATGAAAAAATGATCAGACTAATTAAATCACCAGAGACAAGATATTCGGACAGCTTACATTTTGACTTTGTTGCACCTGCCAAAACAGCGACTGCATCGAGGCCAGCGTTAGCAACCTTCCCCTTTTCAATGACTCGCATTCGACTATTATCGTGGGCAAAGGCTTGGATGATGTTATCAGCTCCAATCTTGTGCAGGTCTCCTCCGAACAAAACTTTGGTGGCAGTCTTCGCCTTGCTGACACTCTCAGCTTGAAGAAATTTGAGGGTTTTAGTCACAATTTGCAACTATATGTAAGCATTTGATTATCAAACTTACGTCCATGCACCAGTTCTATTGCTTCTTCTGCTAACTTATGTTGCGCTATTCGTTTCTCGGGAGTTTGCTAATCGAATAGCGATTAAACCTCAATTCAATTTATGTCTGTACGTTTCAGACTGCTTTTACCTTATGTTCCTTCATGACTGCCGATATCTCTTCCTCATTAAGGAGGGTGAACAATGGAAGATAGCGTTCAACATCATCGTCAGAGGTGTTAACGAAAAATTGATAAAAATCAAACAGACTCGTCATGGTTTCGTCGAGCCACACAGCATTGCCAGCTGATTTCCCGAATTTTTCCCCTTTAGATGTCAAGAGAAGAGGAATTGTGATTCCAAACGCACGATCTTCCAATTTTCTGGTCTCATCATCATTACTTGGAACAAATAATGAAGATGAGTTCGGTTTCTTCTTATGTATCATATCAATTCCTGCAGTAATGTTGCCCCACTGATCGCTGCCACCAAGCTGAAAAAGCCTTTTAGCTTCAGCCATTTAGCTTTATGATATATCATATCACTTACCTGTACACGGCACGAATGGTGATGGTATAAGTACCAGAAATCATACGCTTGCAGCAATTGGTAGGCGAATTCAGTGAAGCTGATGCCGTGATCAGTGCTTAGACGTGCTTTTACACTATAGTTGTTGACAATGTCAATTGATGAACGTTTAACCACAGGATTTAAGATTTCCCTACCTTTCTCTCGCTAGCATTTGCGAAACACGAGCATACCTTCCAACATCGCCGAGAAATTCCAACGCACCCATACCTTTCAACCATTCTTCATTATTGACCACTTTAGGCGTGCATTGCTTTGATTCAGCGGTTAGCCATCCTCTTTTTTTTGCATACGAAGAGCCGTTTTCAAAAAATCTATGGATTTGTCTTGTGATGTGATCAACGTTGGTTTGTAGCGTTTCTGGAGATAGCGGCATGCGTTCTGATTGTCGGCCAGACGGATCACCAATACTGCCAGTGGCACCACCAATCTATAAAAATGAGCACCATATGTCAGCCAAAAATACAAATATAAAACTTGCATGAATAGGATAGTGAATGCGTCTTTACCAATGCAATTGCTTGATGCCCTTGAATATGGAAGTGTAATAAACCCATAAGAGTAACCAAGTTACCCAAATGTAAACTTTTAGCTGTTGGATCCACACCGGAGTATATGGCAGTCTTATTTTCACTATGTTTTTCAAGATCTGGACTTATTTGTAGATGGATATCAATACAAAAGCTCTAAATACGCAGTTTAGCGACGACCAAAAGTTACCTTGTCAACGACGCTACTAAACCTCTACTTGACAGATTAGCAATAACATTTTGTGCTTGCGTAGTATTGTGAAAGAAGCGGTGTCGCCCATTGATGACACCGTTCAAAGCTCTCAGTTTTAGACTAAATAGTCCTTTTGCTGATTGAAGTTTCGCAACGGGATTCATGTTTATCGGTTTCAATCAGGCACAAGGGACATTTTTCAAAGGACAAATTTGTGACTTGCAAAGCAACGTAGTATCTGGCAACACATAAGAAAGTTTGATGAAAAGGTGATTACTTCTCAGTAAGTTGATGATTTAAAATATACATGACACTTTTTGGTTGTCATCATAAAATCTTAGAAAAACTAGCTAGAATTATATCTAAAGATGTAAAAGTGTACAGGACGCTTTCTCTCTCACATCGTGCGGAAGGCTACATTCAGTAAACAAAGATGCAGCATATTGCTTCCGTAAATGCGTTTTAATATATTACCAAAATGATACACTGTTCAATGAGTTTTTATCAACTTGCACGAGCTGTTTCCAAAGGGGCTGTATGAAAATCATGTCGGTTGTTAATCGAGACTGCACTCTTTCAATTTTCACAAGAATCAAAAGTCACGTATTCCTTCGTACTCCTCTTCCTCTCAAATCTTAAGCCATGTCGCTAATTACAGGCAGAGAGCGGCGTGCTAATGCCGGTAGCAGGTATGCACGTAGCTATATGTACTTACTGGAAGACTCAGCTAAACATCTATGCCCACAGAATGAAAGCTCTCCTTAATGAGGAAGCGGAAATGGAAGATCTGTTCGAAGCGATTGAAAGCGACGAAGAATTCGAGAATGCAGGTATGTATATGCTCGTCACTTGTCATTCAGTGGAAGTAATGCTCACGTAGCTTTGTTGGCAGTGGAGGAGGAAGACATTGTAGATTCTGACTTCGACGCTGACTCTGGGGATAGTGAAGTTGAGAGGGAGGTTGAAGGACTGGAAGAAGACAAGCTTATTGCGCGAGAGGAACGACAGGTATCTTAACTTCCAAACATGTTCTAAGATGATATACTGTACTGACATAAACGTTCATAGGCAAGGAAGTTCACAATACCAACGCACAAAGCACCTGCCGTGACAAAACGCCAAATTGATCAGGCGGCACCTAAAGAACGAGCACCGAAAGTAAACAGAGCGATCAGACCACCAAAGCCTTCAATGGCGGAATCTATGGCATCAGCACCACGACAGTCTTTTCGATCTGCAACGCTGCAAAATCGCCAGCACGTGGAAAAGCAACTAAAAGAATATGAGCAACGAAAGGTCAGTCATCTTTTTTGCAAAGCAAACATATTGATTTTAGCAGTATAAGCAGTATGATACTAATTTGCTTTATTGTTGTAGGCGCTTATACCGAAACGTGACAAGCCAGTCGTCCGCACGTTAACGCAAGAGGAACTGTTGGCAGAAGCAGCCATAACGGAGGAAGCTAATATTGCTTCACTTGAAAATTGGCAACAGATGGAGGCAGAGAGGATGGCCAAAGCAAAACGGCGGGAGAAGAAAAAGATTGTTGGACCAATAGTGCGATACTACTCTTATACTGACGGAGACGAAAGTGAACGCCCAAGAAAGAAGAGATTATTGGTCATCGAGGAAAAGAACGGAAAAAACGATGTTACCGAAATTCTCGACAAAGACGTACTTGAATGGATGGAAAAAGATGTTTTGGAGAAGAGCGATATGATAGGAAGGAATTTGATCTATTTTGAAGGCGATGCAAATGAGTCATCAGCAATTCCTCAGAATAGAAGGGCTGTAGATAATGATGTGGAAATGTGGGATCAAGATGAGGAATTTGATCTCTCAAACTTGTCTGACGGTGAACTGGATCGCATAGACCTTATTCCATCACTGACTGGGTGGCTAGATAAAGAACCTCGACCAGTACAGCCAACCATTTGCCCTATTACTGCGAAATTGGCGCCTTACAAGGACCCTGCAACAGGCATACCTTATGCAGATAGGCAAGCTTTTCAGATATTACGGCAATGCCTTGACCATTCCATTGTATGGTCCGAGGCTTACGATGCTTTTGTCACTTTACCAAGTCAAACGCGTGGCGCCAAAGGTGTTCCGGAAGGTTGGGAGCATATGGCAACTGGCAGACTGGATGGACAGCCTGATTGGATGATTGATGGCAAGCTAATGATTCCAACTTGGCTTAAAAAGCAACGGGGAATTAGTACAGATGATCCAGAAATAGGGCATAATGCACAGAAGCAAACAACTTCCAAGGGAGATGGTCCTCAGCAAACTTCTGCGCCGGTAACAGAGCCCGTCATAGCGGCACCGGTAGAGGATAACGCGCAAGCAGGAACATCATCACGGGCATCTCGAAGAACCAGATCGAGGTCAAAATAATGGCATGTGTAGTATACTCACATTCCAAATCAGCATTCATTGTATATAATTTGCATAGACTAAAGAAGGTGCTGATGATATGCAAGCAGAGCCGGATCAATATACCACTGAGCGCATCACGCTCAGATATCACTTGTCATTTCAGCTGTGAACAAAGGGCAAACGAACAGGTGGATATTGCATTATTCTTTTATTGGATGATCCATGTCTATTGTGTAATATAGGCATCTTCTCTATTGTAACAACCACTGAAAATCAGTGCAATCAATACACAATTAAAATATGGTTTTCTTGGAGACCCAGGACTCAAAATTTTAAAACTAGAAACAACCACCTTGACGTAGCTGACTACAGAAATTAGGCACGTAGATCACAAGCGTAACAATACACTTTAAACCTTCTTGCTCTTTCCAGCCTTCTTCTTGCTTGAGCCATTTTCCTGTGTGGCTAGAGCAGCAACCTTCTTATCACCAGCTTTCTTTTGATAAGTCTTTGCATAGAAGTTGATGAACAACAATAAATAGCTGGAAAGCAATGCGCATCCGAAGTAAGCAGCGTTCTCAGATCCACTGCAGTCGCCAAAGGTAGGAAGAGAGGAGTAAGCATAGGCGAAGTGGGTGTAGGTACAGAAGTAGATAACAAACAAGTCGATAACGAATTGAATAATTTGCATAGTCTGTTGGTCGGGAACAGTTGTTAAAATCCGTATTGCGAATGCAAGCACTATATGAAACATGTCACAAACTTACAGTAAGATATTTCTTCCACCAGATCTTAGCACCTCCTGCGGTGCGGAAGTAGTACCAGTACATAAGGACGTGGACAGTCAAGTTCAAAACGATAGGAACCCAAGACTAGAAGCATATAAGTTAGCATGAGGATGAAAATCGACAGCAAGACAAGGTATAAAAAACTTACAACAGAGGTAGATCCGACAAGCTGAGTATAGCAAAGCAAAGCTGTCATGCTGTGATGGAACCAATGAAGGAATTCTAAAACCACAGAATTAGACAAGAATCTACAATGCGCGTCATTTCTGAAATTGATATAAACTTACCCAACTTCTTCTTCTTTACAACCAAGAAGACCGTGTCAAAAAGCTCCCAGTATTTGACCAAATAGTTGAGGTAGTACAACAATTCAAGCTTTTGAGTCCAAGCATGAGGAGAGCAGATAGCATAGAAAATTCCATTCTTAGCTACAATAGGAATCAATTCCTCGATCAAAAGAACCAACAAAATGAAAGAGACAGCTGTCAAAAGCAAATTGTGGATTTGGAATAAGACCTTAAACTTGAAAGGGGATTGTTCGCGCATAAGCGCCTGGCCCCCGAAAATAACGACAAGATAGGTAACGCAAGCAACAATTACTGAATTGGTTTACAAAAAGTTTGTAAGCAAGCCCCGAGATGACCATCGACAAATCGTATTATCAAGCTGTCACTTACCTTCATTGTTGGTAGAAAGCGGAGTGAGCCCTTGGATGAAAGAGAAAGTTTCTGCTGGTTTCCCAACAACAAGCTCGTATGCTTGACTAAAATAGTCCCAGAGATAAACGCCGAAAGGTCTTTCCAAGCTGAATGATGCCATGTCTTTCGAAGAATAGATGATCTAACTTACATTCGGAACGTCAAAAATTTGACAAGAAAAAAATTCAGCGGCTGAGAAATCACGTGTTATATACAGTGGTAGAATTGCTTGTGAAAGCGATATGAAGACTATGGTGTACCTGACGAATATGCTGTCAAAGATAATCTTTTAATATTACCGATTTTGAAATATTTTGTCCTTTACTCTGACAATGTTCACAAGTTAATATCAACTTGATAAATAAATTCAAAGTAAGTTGACCATATAGCAAAATGCAATTTCAGCTCCACTAGTCCGATCATCTCGAGTGAAGAGCTTGATAACAATTAGTGGTTTATTGTCAATGCCACTATTAACGCCATAGTTTTAGTACATTTCATAGAGTCTATACATACCATATTTAAGTGCTACTCTATCAATAGGAGCTCTGGCTCTGAGAGTTTATTGCATGTGTGTCAATGGCGGAGTCTTTCGGAGGCACACTTCCAACTGAGAAAGCAGTTGGCAAAAGATACCTTTTGAAAGCGATTAAATTACATATTTGCCGACCGAAATCTGCGTTAGAAGTTTTATATGATCAATCGCGAATATCGCTGCTTTCAGCATAAAATATATGAAAATATATTTCAATTTTGCAGATCGTCAATGTTCTCTTATATCTACTTCACCTTCATACTGCAGCATTTAGGAGAAAGAAGATGGCAATGAAGCTTAAAGTTCCAGTTTAGGTTAAAGGGACCCTTTTTGCTTCCTTTAATGGCAAAAAAGTCTTTGTTTATTATTCTGCAAAATGTTGAGGCATTCCAGTTGTGCCCGAAATTTAGAAACGCAAAATCATAATCTGAGTTTGACCCCACTTTGACTGACTGCAAAGTACAAGCTAAAGTTAATGTATCCATACATTTATGCAGCACCATGATAAGTCTGACTTTCCAGATACTCCTCCCATGAAATAAGGCCACTGTTAAAAGAGCAACGTTTGCAATCGTTATTTACGAGCGCCTAGTAAAAGTTCACAGTAGCAGGTCTAGATGAGATCAACTTACTCTCCATTCAAATCATCTTCTTCCAAAACATGATCGACCATGTCAGTTACTTCGTCCAGCGATATCAATTCCGATACGTCCTCATCATGCTCAAAATCTGTGAAAGCAGCTCGAAGCTCATGCCCATCGAGAAAACCGTCTTTGTTGTAGTCATGCATTGTGAATAGATAAAATAAGGTATCCTTTTCATCTAAATTCTCCATTTTTGCTTCTTCCACAGGCAGATCCCTCAAATGTTCTTTGATGTGTCTAAAAAAGACATAGATAGTCAGACACTAAGTGGCGGAGAGTGTCCGCACAATACGTCAAGAAAACTTACTCTTGATTCTGCTTTTCGTCACCATAATTACTGTGAGGCATCTGGTATCGATGAGATCCAGGCCCAGAAGCAGCAACGAGAGCAACCAAATACGCAATCAATAGTGCTGGCAGTATTGAATGCATGGTTGGTGAATGACTGATCCACAGGACTGCTCTGACGTGCCGTGGATTCAAAGGTATGAGCGGAATTTGAAATGTCCCGGGCAGTGCCTTGCAAGGGGTGACATTTTAAAGGCACAGGGGGAACGTTTCATATTCCCAATGAAGAAGATGTTGCTTTTCAAACAATGAACAACCTTGATCAGTTTTAAAAGAATGGAATCAATTTATCAAGAAGAACTACTATGGAATGCTTCAATGATGAAATAGTACTACTGTTATAGCCTTAGCTGGGCATCTCGGGATGTCTAAACTTGGAATATGGAGCCCAGTCGTACGGTTGTGCACGCCTTTGATGCACACAAGTTTTTTTTTTCTGGGCGATTTTCGTTGTCTACCCTTCTTCTTGTTTGTGCTTCACCTTTGTAATTCAGCATGGCAGTCGGTACACACGACCACGCCAAAAAGCGCCAACGTAACCCGTTGTCGTTCTTTTTGCCCAAGTCCAAGCAAAACTTATTCACCATTCATTCGCCTACCTCAGCCAAAAAAAGTACGGAGAAAAACCCAAATACATATATATACCGGGGCAAGACGTATTGACTCTAACTCGTTTATTCTCTATGCTCACAGATACTACTACTGACAATGGCATCTTTGGTGCTCCTCTTGAATATGCTGCTCAGTTCGGTCCACTAACACCAAGCGGGTTGCGTATCCCCGATATTGTGTATAGATGCTTTACTGAAATAGTGGAACGGGGCCTTACAATACAGGGAATCTTTCGCTTATCCGGAGCAGCTGCTGAAGTGGATGAACTACAACGTGAATTCAACAAACCTCCATCCTATGGAAAATGTTTGGACCTTTCCCAGTATGACATTCATGCTATTACCGGTGTTTTGAAAAGATATCTTCGTAGTTTGCCCCAGCCTGTTATTCCGCACCCTTATCACGAGCGCTATCTCATGTTGCTAGGTAACCATATTTATTATTTCAATAGACCGAACCTCCGGCATTTATTCTAACACCAATTTCAGACCAGCCAGGATCTCGTCTAGAATTGATCAAAGACGTGTCTGACTTGACCATGTACATGCCCAAGGCACATTCTGATTTATTGCAGTATTTAATTACACAGATTTTTGCAGCAGTTCAGCAGTACTCTCAGTTTAATTTGATGAACCACGAAGCTCTCGCAGTTGTCTTCGCTCCTGTTGCAACCGGTTTGGAACAATCGCTTTCAAATGTGAATCAGCATACGATTAAAAAGCAACTAGAACAACGGCGTTTACAAAACGCAGACCAAAAGCATTTTAAAAGAAATTCTATTCATCAGATCTTGAATATGGATGTGATTCGTACAAACACAAAGTGGACTCAGCTATGGACTATCATGATTGAGCATCATGACCGGCTCCAACAGATCTGGTCCATTGCTGATAAAAGCCAACAATGGCAACCCTCACATGCTACGCAAGCGCATACACCGAACAAACGTTTTGGTCATTACACTGTGCCAGGCATCCTTTCGTCGCCATCACCTACTCCTTCTCCAAGACCTCCTTCATCAGCTTCATCCTCTGGATCTACTGTTCTTCCCTACCGAATTCTAATGTCACAGTTTCACGCGCCGAACCCCAACGATCCTGTGGATCAAAATTTAGTTAGTGTGGCACTTCCACTTCCACCATCGCTGACTCAACATGAGACTGAACTCACTGATGAGAATGAAGGTACATCAACAACATCGGCCAGCAATAAATCCAAGTATGGTGTGGTGGTAATGAGAAGAAATATGGCATCCGGATATTCCGGAAATACCGGTCGTCGCACAGTACGTCGTACTAGAATGCCATCTCGAGACGATTTGGATGGGTATTACGATAGTCACTTCCATGTGTCCACACCAATTGGTCGCCCAGCATCTCTTTCCTCCATAAACAAACGTCCACGAGCTGCACTTGTATGGGACTAATCCTTCAGCAATTTATTTCTTATTTATTACTTTGAGAGGCCAATAACCACTCTGGCTTGATACAGTCGCTGTGCTCTACCTTGTATATACGAGATTCCTACTTTCTTTCATGCCAATATCTATCTGACACATATACACCAAACGCATCTTATGCAATTGATACTCCTATTTGCCAAGTTTACCTATCGTTATATATCCCATATGAAAATATACCTTCTACGATCAAATAAAATCCGTTCCTATTTTCACTGTTTGAATCCAATGTGACGGTGAAGTTTGTGCCACCCGCCTAAAAGTGACTGCTAAATAACAAGTTTGCTCAGCGAAACCTTTTTTTTTTCTTCTGGCAACGTTCGGGGTAAAAAAGGGACAATTTCGGTGGCTGGTACAAAGCTTTTATCCTTTTCGACCTTAACTTCACTATGGCTACCGAGGAAGAAAAGCTTACAAGCAAAGACTACTACTTTGACTCCTATGCTCACTTTGGTAACGTACCCCTCATGTATATGGAAATAACGACGTTCACTGTAAAGCTAACAATATTGTTTCGTAACAGGCATTCACGAGGTATGTTTGATCGTGGTCGCAATGAAGATCAGGTGGTATTGGTCTCACGGGATACATGGTGCTGACAGTAGCTTGATTAAAATTGTAGGAAATGCTGAAGGATGAGGTACGAACCTTGTCGTACCGGGCCTCTATCTATCAAAACAAACACCTCTTCAAGGATAAGATTGTTTTGGATGTAGGCTGTGGTACTGGTATTTTGTCCATGTTTGCCGCCAAATCTGGTGCTAAGCACGTCTATGGTGTAAGGATAATACCATTGGGCTGAATTGATCAAACGAACATTATTTAACGTATTCCCATGGTAGATTGATATGTCCAATATCATCATTCAAGCCCGTCAGATTGTTGAGGACAATGGCCTTTCTGACAAAATCACTTTGATCCAAGGAAAGATGGAGGAAGTGCAACTTCCCGTTCCTCAAGTTGACATCATCATCTCTGAATGGATGGGATACTTTTTGCTATATGAATCTATGTTGGATACTGTCTTGGTTGCCCGTGACAAGTACTTGGCTCCTGGAGGCATGATCTTCCCAGATAAAGCTACCATGTACATTGCAGCTATTGAAGATGGTGACTACAAAGACGAGAAAATTGGATGTAAGTAACGGGCTTTGGGGATCAAACTACCTAGTGGTGCTGGTATTGACAATTATCTTTAGACTGGGACAACGTTTATGGATTTGATTACTCTTCTATCAAGAATCTTGCTATCAAGGAACCTCTTGTAGATACTGTCGATGTCAAGACTGTTGTGACTAGTCCATATCCTTTCAAGGTAAAAATCCGCAACAAATATGTGTATTTGTGAGAGATGGCAGTAGCTAACCACATGTGCAATGATCACAGGAGATTGATATCCTCACTGTACAAAAGGAAGACTTGGCGTTCACCAGCGACTTCAAATTGACTGCTGCTCGCGATGATTATGTTCACGCATTCATTGCTTGGTTCGATATTGCGTTCACTGCTTGCCACAAGCCAGTTCGATTCTCCACTGGTCCCCATGCCAAGTATACTCACTGGAAACAAACAGTTTTCTACACTCCCGAAACCATCACTATTAAGGCTGGCGAAGAGATTTCTGGAACTCTTCGCTGCGCACCCAATAAGTCCAACCCCCGTGATTTGGACATTGATATAGATTATCGCTTCCATGGAATTAATGGCGAGTGCGAAGAGCACTGCGATTTCAAGATGTGCTAGAATACCAGTAACCTCTATTCATTTTTCATCCCATTATCTCGCTTCATTATCTTTCGAAATATCTCCTTTACTTTTTAGCATGTCCACCTTGTTCATATAAAAAAAGCATAATATCCATGCCATGAATTCAAAAAAGCAATACCTCAAAGTGATATTTCCAGTGCATTTAAGTAGAAGAAGATACCCTGGCAACAAGCAACATAAGTCACTGTTAAGTTTCCATGGCATAGACGATAAAAGGACAGTTGCACAGCGATATAGTTGTAGACTGGTAGAACGTGCTTTTTCAATTGAACTGAGCTGGGCCGTCTGTGCCTGGAAGGAGGCCCAGTGGCAACGAAATTTTCTTCCCTGCAAAGTTTTCTGCTTACTGCTAAAAATATCCGTTGTCCATTTCACATAGCATAGTACACACATTCCTAGCGTCCAAAGTCGACAGCTATTGTATATTCATTGCCACAATCATATTCTCTCTGTAATACCCTGTGTACATTCTTAGTCATGTCCTCAACAAAGCCTTCGAGCGGTACTGCTAATCCAGGATCAACGCCGCGAAGATTCCAGTCTCCTTCGTTTGGTTCGCCAGCAGGCATTGTCATACGGCCAACGAGGCCGCAGTCCCCAGCACTGTCCAGCTCAACAATGACTAGAGCGTCTTCTTTGTATAATAAAGCTGAAACTCGACGAAGGAGAGTGAGCCTAACGCCAAATAGTCCCTCGTTGCCACATGGATCACCGATTACCCCGACAGCGAGTATGAGTACGCCGCTGCAACGGACAAACAGTCACCATTTCCAAGTGGATGACTCTGCTGATGCAGATGACCATAAACCTAGCGTTACGATGAAAGAGTTTGAAAAGGTATAGTATTCCGAGTTCTCATGATGTAAATTTTCTGTAAACTATCATGGGGTTGCTGACGAAGAACAAACCGTTAGATCATTACCGATCTTAAAAAGGAGAATTTTAATTTAAAGCTTCGTTTGTTCCATTATGAAGAGGGCAATACTATTCCTAGCGTTGGGACAGAAGATGTAAGCGGCCGCATGTAGCATGACCACGTGAGGACACAGGCACTAACAATGATGAAACAGCACCAACATTTATTAGACGAATTAGCAGAACAAAAAAAGTTGGTCAGTGACTTTCGAGTTCAACTGGCCCTTGCTCAAGCACGGATTATTTCCCTAGAGCAGCACCTCGATAAACCTGCTCGGTCAATAGGAGTGCAAACTAACATGGTTAGACATGATTTTGATTTCAATGAAAACGCCAGCAATCACGATGACAGCGGCAACAGCCATGACAGTAGTTTTGCCGACCATAGAACATTTTTTCATGATTTCAGCAACCGAGGCTCACCTAGTGATGATTACGAAAATGATGGTTTGGCATTTTCACGTGAATCATCAATATCAAGTTTAGGCGAACACCAGCAACAGCAGCAGCAGCAGCAAATGACCGCTGCAGCTCCCATCAGACAACAATTTGTCACCGACGCGCAAGATTTTGGTCTAGTTCGTACAGGTGCTGACCAGTGGGATGACGATATAAACCATATTACCCGTCAACTTAATTATGTTCAAATAGTTACCCCGGAAACTAAACGTAACAAAGCTATAGGGGGTTGGCTCGATCGCATAGCCATATAAAAACTGACTGAAGCTGATCTGAGTCAACGGACTCTGCAAATATCAAGATGAAGCAGTCATTATCAATGGTTTTTTCCAGTTTGTCAAGTCCACAGTACCCAGGGCTACACAAAGTCACATGGTGGCCAGCACAAGTCTTCGTCACTCAAGTGAAGTAATATGAAGATAAGCAGAATTAGTGCTACCAAATGGAGTAATAAGCCAAGTAAGCTATCTTCGCTTGGTTTATTGGACCAATTTCAATTTGTACAGCAAAACACCAAATATACCCCAACACTCCAAGTCCTCCAAAAATCCCCCATGTCTACTTCTTTTTTAATGTAGTTTATGTTTTTTTTTGCACCCCAGATCATGACCGCTCAGTGCGCACAAGATAGACATGCGTTTGTGAGGCGGCGTACACAAAGCGGACTCACATCTTTTTGAGTTTTTATCATTGCAGATGATTAAAACTTATCTCCTCTTTAATAATATCTTCAAGAATATATAGAACGGATAGAGCCTATGGAAAACTTCGAGAACCCTTGAACATATTATTCCTTTTGCAAATATAAAATATAGCTGGCTTCCAGCACTGCCTGCTTGTATCAAATAGTGGCACTGCTATCTAATCGGCTGCCTGTTATGGTAGCAGCCAATCACATGTCTTACCATGATAGCAGTTTCCGCAAGAGATAAGACAAGCGAATACTCCCGCTTTCATGAATCTTGATTAACCTCTATCCCACCCCCAAAACATCAAAACATCCCTCGTTCCGATTAAATTTTTCATAAAGGATGAATATAGATAAATTTGTGGTGCAAATATATGTATAAAAGCCATTCACGGGAAATAAAAAAAATATCTCACATTCAAATGTAAAAAAGAGCAGTCAACCGAAGGGGAGAAGTGTGTATGTGGGGCAATCGGGGCAAATTAGATGGACGGAATTGATAACGGGCTATTGTAGATTTGACCGAAAAAAAAATATAACATGATAGGCAATGGGGGGAGAGGAGACATTGCAAAAAAGGGATCTCATAGAAGTTTAAAAAAATATTTGCTATCATTCCCTTTGATATATAAAGCCCTTCAACAGCTCCCCACCTTTCACCTTTTGGTTTTGAATCTATTTTTTGACTTTGCACCAAAATAACCCCCACTCTACTTTCATAATAATGTCTGCTTACAGATCATACGCTCCTCTGTTGGACAAGTACTTGTCGTTGGATCAAAAGGGTAATGTCCAGGCTGAATACGTTTGGATCGATGGTGCAAACAACCTTCGTTCCAAGACAAAGACCTTGTCAGAGGCTCCCAAGTCTGTTGATGACTTGCCTGAATGGAACTTTGACGGTAGCTCTACTGGTCAGTCTGAGGGTCACGACTCTGATGTGTTGTTGAAGCCTGCTGCTCTTTACGCTGATCCTTTCCGTGGAGGAGATAACATTCTTGTTTTGTGCGAAACCTACAATCCCGATGGCACTCCCAACATGACCAACTACAGACACTCCTGCAAAAAGGTCATGGACTCTTATGCCGATGCTCACCCTTGGTTCGGTATTGAACAAGAATATATGTTGATTGATGTCGAGACCCTTAAACCCTACGGCTGGCCCAAGGGCGGTTTCCCTGAACCCCAGGGTAAATACTATTGCGGTGTCGGTGCTGGTAAGGTCTTTGGCCGTGACATTGTCGAGGCCCATTACCGTGCATGCTTGTATGCTGGTGTCAAGTGCTCCGGTGTTAACGCTGAAGTCGCTCCCGGTCAATGGGAATACCAAGTCGGCCCCTGCGAAGGTATCACAATGGGCGATGACCTCTGGATGTCTCGTTACTTGTTGAACCGTGTCGCCGAAGACTTTGACGTTATGGTTAGCATTCACCCTAAGCCTGTTGCTGGTGATTGGAACGGTGCTGGTTGCCATACCAACTACTCCACTGCCGCCATGCGTGAGGAGGGCGGTATCAAGGCTATTGAGGATGCTATCAACAAGATGAGTTTGCGTCATACTGAACATATTGCTGTGTATGGTGAAGACAACGATCTTCGTCTTACTGGTAAACACGAGACTGGCCACATTGGATCATTCTCATATGGTGTCGCTAACCGTGGTGCCTCCATTCGTATTCCCCGTCACGTCTCCAAGGAAGGTAAGGGTTATCTCGAAGACAGAAGACCCGCTTCCAACATTGACCCCTACCGTGTCACCGCTATCATTGTTGAATCTTCATTGGCTCCTACCAGCTAAACCTTCCCCTCTACAATTAAAACATCCTATTACACGACTACACCATAGCCTTTTTTGCCACCTTTATTTTGTTTGATATTTTTTTTTTTTCAGAGCATGACTTAAAGATACAGAATACAGATTTGTTTATTGAAATTTGACTTGAAAAAGCCTGCATATAGTGATCCCCTGCTTCTGTCCCTTCATATAGTCTTACTGCCACATTGAATGAGATTATCATAAGTCTTTATCAGCCCACTAAGTTAACCCCTTTTTCCCCTTTTTGCAAAGATAAAAGACCAAGAATTGTCCCTCAATCCCGTATAAGTTGGGGCTATGCTGTTGCTGATCAACTTTGCACTTTAGCGATGAAGCGATCGAGGCTCGGCTGCATTGCCCCTCGTCACTCTTCACCTATGGCGTGCATGCATTGTAAGTCCCTAATAATGCTGTCTACTGAATACGGTAATACTTCTGTTCGTTTGAATATGGCAATACTTTAGTCCTACATAATTCACAAAAGCTGCAGCATCCATAACCACAAACATTAGGTATGTAATTCTGCCTTATTTTCTTAAAACTTTTTTATTCCAGTCGATACTTGGAAAATCAATGTATGTTACAAGAGTGAGATAAAAATTAGCAATGCTCTATCAACTTCCTAAAGGATATGTTGCTTTCTATACATTAAAATGTTATTATGGAGGGTTTAGCTAATGGCTAAGTGAAAGTTATCGCCAAACAGCCGTCTAGATTGATTCGTTAGCTTGGAATGGGCAATGAAAGTCATCAAATCCAGCTGAACGTCTAAGTGTGGTATGATGTGGTATGATGAGACCAAGCCTTTAAATGTACTTTTCACCTCAGTTCCAGCCTCCTGCGCATGTGACGTGCTTCCTTGATCAGACGGCGGCTAAACGCTTTTGTCTTTGCTAAAGATTTACGCTGGCGTTCCTGACGTGCCAGTTGAAGTGCCTTAAGAAACTCATCAAGCTCTTTTTGCATGTCTTCTTCTTTAAGAGCCTTGACAACTCGGTCTTCAAGAAATGTGTCGGGAATGATACCATGTTGCTCCATCATTTCCTCCATGACTAGTTTGTTCAAGTCGGCCGTTTGCTTGCGAGCTATGAATCCGTCTGTCAAACGTGTCCATGCTATCAGTCCAGCTTTCACATGGAGGTCATGTTCCATGTCTTGCATTACTCGTTTGGCTTTACTGATCTGCCACTTGCGAGACCAACCGCTGATCATCTTTTCATATACAGATTGCGGTGGTTTGATACCACGAGCGCGCATATCCTTGTAAAACTTGTTGGCAAGACCCATAGTTGCAGGGCTGATAGTAGCTGCATCAAGGAACAATTTGTAGGTAATGCCATTCACAGGAACATGTGTTGCACCTTTTTGCTTATCGAAAAAGTGATATCCAGCAGTAAGAATACCTTCTTTCTCGATCATTCTGGTATACATGACATTACTGATACGAACAGGTCGTACACTTGGAAGCATTCCAGTGTCAACAATTCGTTGCCACAACGTCTCAGCTTGATTAGGCGCCACTTCGTCGTAAATTTGTAACAAAGTCAACATGGTAACATCGTTGGGCATGACTTGCACTCGTTTCATGTGCTCTAATATGGCGACGATTTTCGTGTTGGTATCGTCAGCACTTATACCCGGTGAAACAGTGGTTCGAAGTAGGATATTGAAATCGTAAATATCTGGCTTTTCTCCAGATTGTTGTACAAATGCTTGGAACACCGCAATGGCTGATTGTGGATTATGAGCTTTGACATAGCATGCCATTAATGAGGTATACATTTTATGTGTCATAGATACTCCACGAGATGCCATATCTTGAACAACCATCTTTGCAAATTCCGTATCGCCCGACCGTCCACAGAATGTCATTAATACATGGAAAGTATCCAAGTTGGGTATAATGCCTCGTCTCTGTAATCGTTTGTATACAAACCGAACGTCATCGTCGGCATAAGCGTCAATTAGTCCTCGGAGCAGTGAGTGATAAGTACTGTTGGTAAACCTGTATGGTGTGGTGTGGTCGATATCTTTGAAGACCAGAAGAGCATCAGCAACTCGGGAAGTCCGAGCCAAAGCCACCATCAAATCTCTTCTTGTTCCCATCGGCAGAGGTGAGCGACGCTTGGTCTTTAAACGTGTACTCATATAAACATCCATCGCATGGTTCAAATTACGCTGTGCAAGGTACTGCTTGGTCATACCATTCGCAATTCCTTGTATACTTTTGACGTCCTTTGTGGCTTGTGCGATTTCGAGCAGTTGCCAGGCCATTTTCGGTTGCATGGTGTACATACAGCGATCAGCTAGCAAACGAGCAACTAGCGACCCAGACAAACCCAGCTCTCGCTTTCGCCTGAACAATTCGATTCCCATCATAGAGTCTCTACTTTCTCGGATGCAGTGTATTATAAGCTGATCAAGTCCATGATCCAAAATATCTCTATCGGGAGATGTCAGTTGGTGCTTTTCCAAAGTGGCTCTCGCACGAGTTATATCCTTTTCTAAAATCATTCTGTTCACTTGTTCCGCACAAACGTTTAAATTGGGTATCCTGCTGCACAAGGTTTCGCATTCCTCGAAGCGACGGCAACGGGCCATGGCAATGGCAAGCTGTTCACGAACAACATCGCTCAACGGCCCCAATGTTTCAAGTCGACAAGCAATATTCTCGGCCACACCAAACTGATCCACAGATACACTAAGCCTGACCATCAACTCAAGTTCTTGCTTATTCAAAGTAAGAACTTGATAGGTCTCCATGTCTTTTAATATCTTGATAGCCTGCAGCGTCAAAATTTTCGCAGTCTTGGTGCCTTGAATACTTTGACTTGGTAGGAAAGTATGAACAAGAGCAATCATGTCCTTTCGATTCATCTGCTTCATAAGTTCTGGTTTGCGCCGTATCTTCGTATATAGCGCTATAACGTCTATCCTTCGCTCTCGTCGCAAGACGCTCCGCCGACCTATGTTATGTAGTTTCGCTATTTTCACTGAGTTGTTGGTATATTGGTATAAATTTTGTCGAAGCTCTTGAAGAAGGGGGTCCACTGGAAGTGGTACCACGGTGGTAGTGGCTTCCACAAGCTTTGGCACTGCAGTTGTCGTCGATGAACGTGAGATTGGGGTAATGCGTTTCGCCATGGTTGTGGTTGTGTAGGAATGATAAGTTAATGGTCTCCGCACTATCCGAGACGGTGGTATGGTGGTTTGCATTAACCACCACAGACGACATGAAAGTCGTCGGCAAGCCATTTGGATCGCAAGAGTGGGATTCAATGATTAACCTTTTTTTGTTTGACTCGTCGAGCCTGTAGAAAAAATCTACAATTTTTCCCTTTATTTTTCCAATGCAAATTGATTCCTTAGCAGCGAAAATAAGCCGTTGACTCAAAATTGCCCAAGGCAGAAAAATTTTGGGTGCGTCTGCTTTTTTCAGGTCCACACTTGACGCCTCTCATAATAAATCATGCTGTTATCAAATCATCATCAATTCGAAATACTAGTCAAAATAAACCCCACTGAAAAGGAAAATGATAATGCAATTAGACCATGGCCCTTTTCCAAAAATGCTATCTAATTCTTCTATATATCAGCGTCATTGAGTTGTCAACTTTAGACGTACACCTGCAAAAAAGGAGGTCAGACACGTGTTTTTGGCTGTGGCACCTTCAGGTTTAAGCAAAAGGCTTTGAATAGCCCCAACTCTCATTCAATCACAAGAATTGCATGTTCGATTAAGAGCGAGGTGCGAAGCCCACAGCCAATTTGATGTCAGCATCAGACGTTTCCAATACCCATAGTGTACCAATGGTGGTGCTGAAAGCTCAGCTCACCTGTTTGGTAGCCAAGTATGATGACAGAAAGCAGGGCACCATCTTGACTAGAGACTTATTAGCGCTTATCGATCAATACGAGAAAGAGAATCAGGTTACATTATTGACTCAAGAGCAAACTACAGCCATCGAGCCTTTCACTTTGTCCAATCCAGACTTGGATATGTCTCCAGAAGACATTATCAACCTGGTCAAGCTCGTTTCACCAGACAATCAGGATACCCCGCATACTACTAATATCCCTAGCCCCTCTATACGTCCACGGACGTCTGCACCACTTCGCCATATCAAGCCACCCATACATAAGCATACTTCATCACTATCGCCTTCAGTGGACGAATCATTGAACATTGATACCAAGGTAATGTTGCGGAAACGGATTACCAACAAACAATTTGAAGGCAATACATTACTGGCATTCTGACACTTTTTAATAGCCTTGGAACTATTTCGCTTCCAGTATACCATCACCAACAGATGATACCATGTCGCTATCCGCACTCTCTTCCTCTGACCTTGAGCAAGAGGTAAGCATATTTTTGCCCATTTTCAATCAATTGCAAGTCCGCAAGTCACTCACATATGCTTATTAGATGATGGATGACGCCGCCGTAGAACAAATGTCACTATATTATCAGAAAACATTACAACTTACGAAGCGCTTAAAAGAATCTGAGCGTAGTCTAGCTAAT